>OX336389.2:1468943897-1469543897 GCA_946902985.2 Meconema thalassinum
AATTGACTTGTCTAAATTCATGAGTTTTAAGCCTGAGTGATTTGAATTTCTTGGCTTCACGATTTGCCTGACTAGCCGTGAACATTGTGGTGTTTGAAGCCATATTTTGAGTGTTGCCTAATAAACAAGAGTTTAGTGCTTTTCAGTCGTTCAACACGAATGCACCCAAAAGAGATGGTTATGCCCCTAATCCTGAAATAAATTACATGAGATTAATAAAACTCTAGGATGACCAGTTTCGATCGTCAAGCGATCATCATCAGATCCATTACACTTAGGCTATAAAATCTATGTTTGAAATACAGGTGAAAATATTTACAATATGTACAATTATTTAGTTGCAGTATTGGTACTGCAACTGTCAGTGTATGCTAAATGCTGTATATATGTTAGGTGAAATGCTAAATGGTGATAGCTATCCGGAGTTTGTACTTTAGAGAGATTATATGGTTGATAAACTATGGTTAAACTATAAAATTTTAGGCTAACTACTTATCTGATTGTCTTCCCGTACTACAGCTACTCGCAGTTTTCGTGCTCACTGGAACTCACTGTGCGGTCGACTGCTGGTGGTTAAATTAATGACTGGTTTTTTCCTTCCTTCTCCCCCCTACCCCTACGTGCTGTGGGGAGTGATAGCGATGTGTTTATGTGAGGTGTTGCCAACCTAGATAAGATGTATGTTATTGAATGAGGTGGGTCTACAACTATTAAAGACCGTGGATTAGCCCTCGCCACGCGTGGAGCATTACCCATTCGAACTAAGCGTTGACGGTCTTATGAGGACGTCCCGGCAACTTTAATACTGCCTGCGAATATGGGCCTTGGTTATTGCAGAAGAAAAGTACATCGTACACCTGATCCAGATAACATTTACCTATTAAAAAGCCCCTAATTTTTCCCCTTTTTTATCTAGCTTGGCTGTGTCGCTAAATTGTGTCTTGTTTCCGATAGGGTGTGTTTTTTAGTAGCGTGAAGAGGGGTGAGCTCTCCATGAACGTGTGTTCATTTCGATTGTTGGGATTGTTTCGTTTGGCTAGGTGTATCTCGATTGCTTCCTTTATGTCAAGAGCTCTGCCTTTCGATTCGTGATGGATTATAATAGTAATCAGTAACAGTAATCTAAATAACGTGACCCGTATTCAAGGTCAGGGGTATATTCTATAACGTGCCAAGAACCGGTAGTCAGCTAATTACATCGGGCAGAGTGGAAGACGAGTAGACACCCGTTATAATGAACATAGGAATGCGATAAGATACGGAACACATTCAGCCGTGTGCGAACATATGTGTGACGCGGGGCACAGCTTTACCAACATAGAGTCGGACCTTAAAATAATCCATCACGAATCGAAAGGCAGAGCTCTTGACATAAAGGAAGCAATCGAGATACACCTAGCCAAATGAAACAATCCCAACAATCTAAATGAACACACGTTCATGGAGAGCTCACCCCTCTTCACGCTACTAAAAACACACCCTGTCGGAAACAAGACACAATTTAGCGACACAGCCTAGCTAGGTAAAAAAGGGGGGAATTAAGGGTTTTTTAATAGGTAAATGTTATCTGGATCAGGTGTACGATGTACTTTTCTTCTGCAATAAACCAAGGCCCATATTCGCGGCAGTATTAAAGGTGCCGGGACGTCCTCATAAGACCGTCAACGCTTAGTTCGAATGGGTAATGCTCCACGCGTGGCGAGGGCTAATCCACGGTATTTAATAGTTGTAGACCCACCTTATTCAATAACATACATCTTATCTAGGTTGGCAACACCTCACATAAACACATCGCTATCACTCCCCACAGCACGTAGGGGTAGGGGGGAGAAGGCAGGAAAAAACCAGTCGTTAAGATAACCACCGCAGTCGACCGCACAGTGAGTTCCAGTGAGCACGAAAACTGCGAGTAGCTGTAGTACGGAAGACAATCAGATAAGTTGTTAGCCTAAAATTTTATAGTTTAACCAAAGTTTACAACCAATATAATCTCTCTAAAGTACAAACTCCGGATAGCTATCACCATTTAGCATTTCACCTAACATATATACTGCATTTAGCATACACTGACAGTTGCAGTACCAATACTGCAACTAAATAATTGTACATATTGTAAATATTTTCACCTGTATTTCAAACATAGATTTTATAGCCTAAGTGTAATGGATCTGATGATGATCGCTTGACGATCGAAACTGGTCATCCTAGTGTTTTATTAATCTCATGTAATTTATTTCAGGATTAGGGCATAACCCATCTCTTTTGGGTACATTCGTGTTGACCGACTGAAAAGCACTAAACTCTTGTTTATTAAGGCAGCACTGAAAATATGGCTTCAAACACCACAATGTTCACGGCTAGTCAGGCAAATCGTGAAGCCAAGAAATTCAAATCACTCAGGCTTAAACTCATGAATTTAGACAAGTCAATTTGGTTCAACAAAAAATGTATAGAACTAAACCTCACCCCTAAATACGTACCAATTAAAACCGCACCGAACACACCAGCCTCGATCATTTCAACTAAACAAGCCAAAGCGCTTTGGATAAAAAAAAACGAATTAAGATTTGCATACATAAGAAAGCAAAAAATTAACCAACAATTATACGACATTCAATTGCAACTAAGTAATTTCTGGCACGCAGCCCAATGGGACAGCTTCACCGAGCACCTACATGACACCATCAAAATCATTGCAACGAGGAAGCATGAAACGCTAGAAAATAAATTAAGAAAACTAGGAGAAACACAGAACCATCAATCTAACGAACAACACACGAATAACAATGAATTCAATTTCCACAGCAGAGTAAACAACAGAACGAACGTAACCTTTTCTCAAGGTGAAATGAATGTGTTAGACAAATGTTTGAAATACAACTGCACAGACGTACACACGAACCACAATATAAAATTTAATCACAGATATTGAGATAGCCAGTCACAAGCTCCCAGCAGAAGACAGGGAATTAACCAAAAATCTCGCCACCAACGAAGCCAAAAAAAAATCCTCAAACGAGAGGGCGATAGCAATAACATTCAAAACAACAAACAACTCAAAGAAATAAAGTCATTGAAACAAAAAATAAAAGAACATGACTTAATCATCACAAAAGCAGATAAGGGAAACACTACAGTAATTTTGAACAAAACAGAATATATTGAAAAAACAGTCGAATTCCTAAACAACAACGAAATCAAGGAATTAACAAAAGACCCCACCAACAAATTCCAAAAACAAATAAAAGTGCGCTAAAAGAAACAGTATACTGTGCCCTTTTAGCAAGAAATATGCCAATCACAGTATACCAGCGTAGCTCAATTCGGAATTTTCGGGGCAGCGGTAAGTTCCCCCACTCTGTGACTCACATATTTTGGATTAATTAGAGGATACACTTTCAAAAATAACAACAAAATCATCTCCTATTTTTAACACATTTAATTAATAAAATTATGGCACTACAAACACTTTAACCATGAAATTACTGACCCATAATCATCTACTTGTTCCAAATGAACAAGGAATCACAATATAATAAAACAAATATTGTATTAAAACATATGGTTTCCATATAAACCAACAATTCCTAATTAGTTTTACTCCCATAAAGCATCAACTGTAAGTTTCCTATAACTCCGAGCTCTTTTGGCTCCATGCTTTACATAATAATGGTGTCATTCTTTGTACACCTCAAATACTACTTTTTATATTTTCTTAATCTTCAAAACAAATGTATAATTACATTTAAAATTCTATGTTAATTATCTAACTCAATATTTTGGGCATGTTCACACATTTTCAGCTGTTATCATCTCTCTTTAGTTTCACAAATACATTAAGGTAATCAGGAAATTACTTGTGTACTCCAGAGTATGAAGATACTTGACACAGTCAAAAAACTATAGTTACTCCCGAAACCTAGTTGCCTTCAATTAACTCGTAGAATCCTACTTCCATACAACATTACAATAGGGATTGTTATTTATCTCATATGTCTTATAAGACCATTATCACATAAGAAAACTACGATCTGAACAGGCAAGCGGAAATATCAATCTACAAGGACCTCGGTTCAACGCCCGGGTCGTTAACAACTTTAAACACTCCTTGTGTATTCATTACTCCTTACACGACGGCCTCCAGACACCCCTCTTACTCCGAGGGTCTGGCCGTGAAACATGATAGTTATTTATGACTATGCGGGCTCCTTTCCGTCTGGCCCGAGCTAGAGCTCTCTTTAAATGCTTTCACAAAACACAAACTTTCCATTCTCAGTTCTTTGTGGAGACCTGGCATTCTATTCTGCGTGTACAATCAGCAATATTATTTGGCTTATAAACCACATTCGTAATCTTGGCGTTTATTAATTATGAAAGGTCCTCATTGATTGTGGAAGAGTAATTAACGACGAATAATAAAGGGGCTTTCAAAAATAAGAGGATTCTGAGTTCGAATCTCTTCACATGCCTCGGGAACCTTTCCCTTATAGAGGACTATACAAAATGCGATTTAGGGTTAGCCAATAGCTAATAGACCTACGCTCAATACAATACATTTGCTCCCTTTGAATAACATACACAATGCCTCGTGATACTACGTCACAAATAGAGGACTTATACCAAATCTCAATTCGCGACAATCAACTACCTCTCATAAGTAATTTACCAAGTACATTAACGTTTACGCGTTCCTAGCGTGACTTTTTACTTTAATTGCGCTCCTTTGCGCTATACATTTTTAAGCCTAGCGTCATCCAAAGAACTGATAATATCATATTAACCATTGATACACATTTCAATTTTTATATTATTCTTTTCCTTTGACAATAACTTTCTCTATTTCAAGAACCTGCATTTTAACATCATGTCTATACTTTTTATTAAGGCTCTAACGCTCTTATGCTCACATCAATTTATTTGATCTTTATTTAATATTTCCTTACTTGGTTATTATTATTATCTTTATTCTTTACACAAGCTCAAAAGCTATTTCTTTCATATCTCAAATTTACTTTATTTAAATATCTTTCATGATAATTACTGATATTTTGCTTGCTCTTATGACATTCGTTAAATACATTAACATTTTATTCACATATTTCCTCTACGGGATTTATTCTTTACATAATTATTTATAATTTCTCAAATTTCTATTATTGTTCAGACCGCGTTCTTGTTTATTCAGTATTTATTTATTAAAACACATCCCTTTTACTCAAAAACTCCGGTGGATTTGTACACAATCATTCCCTGACACCAAAATAGAATGAAATTCAGTACTCACATGTTTTTAAGATCGTCCCATGATCTTTATTCTTGTGCGGTGTTTCATTTTGGCCCACTTTGAAATTTTACTCCATATTATAGAAATTCATCTTATGTACAAACACTTCTTGACACATATTTAATACACTTAACATTGACGACATTTTTATACACTAGTGTGTCTCTTTAGAACACACAATAAACACTAAAAAAATATTAATTTAACACACAATCTTGATAAATTTACACTTCACAATTCTTGATCACTAGGCCGTATTTCTTAGCCTATCACACGTGACCTCTTAATTTCCCGTTTCCAAGGGTGAAATTTATTCAATGTCGGCTTCCTATCCTGCAGAATACGAAAGTCTCGAAACATCTACTGTTCCCTGGAACCCTAATTCTTCAAATCCTATTCTGGATGACCGGCTATTTATCTAGCTTGAACGGCTTCTTTGTAGATCTGGTTTATCGATCCTAGCGAAAGTCTATTCGGATCGAGGTCTCCTCGATAACCTATCGATGACCTATGGATTTATTTTATAGCAGCTAGTACTTCTCGAGTCTAGTGCTTTAGAATAGTTCGTCTGCTCTTTGGAGATAATGTTTATAGTCTCCGTTCTTCTTTATTTGATCGGTTCTAGCACTCCTACGTTTCTGAAATACGTTCCGAACCTTACTCTGTTCTTCCCTTTTTGGGTTCTTTAATTTAGATAACTGTTTATCTTTCTGTTACGGTACTTCCGTACGTTATGATATATTCGTTCGTCTATTTAACGACCTATCGCCTTAAGTCCCACGTTCGCAGCCTGCTCTGACTATATTTTACGAACCTTTCACTGTAACTTGTGTACTGTCGAACCTAAATCCTGTAACTTAGGATTTTCCTAATTTTTCAACATGGCGATACTTTAAGTTTTCTTCTTTACAACTCCTTATGGAGGCAAGCAAGTTGTTAATACTGCGACGCCTATGGCTATCGGATATTAATTCTGCGGTGTAATACAGCGTTTCTCCCCTCAAGGAGTACTGGTAAACTGTCTTCGATGTGACGCAGACTGACGCCCCACACGGCTGTCTGAATACTGATGCGTAGCAACGCCCCCCTTGGGCTATTTGGACCTGCTTGTACTGATGCGTAGTAACACCCCTCACGGGTTGTCAGAATAACTGCATGATTGGCTTGGTGAGGCCAGGAGTTTTATACCTTTTCGCTACAAAAAGATAAGACTCTAGCCCTTTCTGTGGCCAACTTCTAAAATAATGGTTGCACAATTATAAAAATTATACCTTCCGAAAGCTCGTCTTCTCAATGTCAAATAATCTCATTGCACATAAGAATCGATCGTGCAATTCGGAGATATTAATTAATTTCTCGTCCTCAATTGTGTGGGAGTTGCTGTTCCTTTGTACTCTCCACTCTACACCAGCCTTGGTAATTCCCCGATGACGTATACTTGCGTTTGCAGTTTTCTCCTGTGCAATTATTAAATGGTTTTTCTTTACTCAAAAATCCCTCATTCGAAATGATTCACCGTACTGTACTTGTTTACTTATTTTTATACTCGTAAACGGGTTAAATTTAAATATTCCTCTTCTGGCGCATAAGCGGTGTTGTCGTTTTCCAGCAAGCTCAGCTCGATTTCCGAATCAAGCTTCCTTGTCTAACAGTGGGAATTTTCCACTCGGTTATTAATACTCATGACTAGCTCCCTTCTGAATGTCAAGAGGGGTGATCTCATCTCTCGAACACCTGGTCCTCGCCTCTTGCACCATATTAGGCTAGCATCCTAGCTTGATCTTTCTCTAAGTTACATTAGAAACTGTACGTTTCTTTAATTTCTTCCCGAAATGCATGGATTCGACCTCCATGGACCCGATGGCACATGGGTTCAATACATACTGACCAAAGCCGAAAAATCAAAACTAATAAACATGAACCCGAAAATACAGTCATTGAGGGGACAACCAAAAATACACAAAAAGGAATGCCCAATGAGACCAATAGTCAATTGTAGGAATGCCCCTAATTACAAAATCAGCAAAGAGTTACTAAAAATCTTAAAATGCCGTCTTTCCAACGACAAAAACAACTCTGCAAAGAACACAACAGAACTGGTAACAGCATTGAACACCCTACAAATGAAACCTAGCTTCAGGCTATTACACCAATATTCCGATTCTTGAAGCAATCAACACTATCAAAAACAACTTAAAATCCAACAATTCGGTAAAAGAAACTGATGAGATTGTGAGATTACTGAGGGTCGTTCTCACCCAAAACGTGTTTCAATTCGACAATAAAATATACACACAGAGAGAAGGCCTAGCAATGGGATCGCCACTAAGTGGGTTAATCGCTGACATCTTCATCAATGCACTAGAAAATGCGTTCTTAAAAAAGACTTCAACAAAGGGAATAGTAATATGGAAGAGATACGTAGATGATGTAATTTGCATCTACGATACTGAACTAACAAGCGAAGAAACAATTCTCCAATCCATTAATAGCCTACACCACTCTATCAAATTCACTAAGGAATCCGAAATAGACCGAAAAATAAATTATCTCGATATAACTATTGAACGTAAAGACAACGACCTTTCATATTCCATATTTCGGAAAGCAACACAAACCTCGCATGCAATCGACAATCAGTCTAATCACCCCAGTACGCACAAACTAGCGGGTTTCAATTCAATGGTGCACAGGGCTTTAAACATACCCATGTCAAAAGACAACTATAATAAGGAAATAAGAACTATTAAGCAAATAGCAAAGGAAAACAACTTCCCGCCAAGCAAAATAAACCAAATTATAGCCAAGCATAAAAATAAAGATAAAACGATTCCCAAACCGGACAGTAATGAGAAAAAATTTGCGCGTTTCAACTATGTGAATGCGAATACATATAAAATCACTAACCTATTCAAAAAGCAAGGCATAAAGATAGCTTTCACGACGAAAAACACAACCGCTAGGCACCTCCAAAATAGTAATCTAAATAAACGTGACCCGTATTCAAGGTCAGGGGTATATTCTATAACGTGCCAAGACACCGGTTGTCAAGCTAATTACATCGGGCAGAGTGGAAGACGAGTAGACACCCGTTATAATGAACATAGGAATGCGATAAGATACGGAACACATTCAGCCGTGTGCGAACATATGTGTGACGCGGGGCACAGCTTTACCAACATAGAGTCGGACCTTAAAATAATCCATCACGAATCGAAAGGCAGAGCTCTTGACATAAAGGAAGCAATCGAGATACACCTAACCAAACAAAACAATCCCAACAATCTAAATGAACACACGTTCATGGAGAGCTCACCCCTCTTCACGCTACTAAAAAACACACCCTGTCGGAAACAAGGCACAATTTAGCGACACAGCCAAGCTAGATAAAAAAGGGGGAAAATTAGGGGGTTTTTAATAGGTAAATGTTATCTGGATCAGGTGTACGATGTACTTTTCATCTGCAATAAGCCACGGCCCATATTCGCGGCAGTATTAAAGGTGCCGGGACGTCCTCATAAGACCGTCAACGCTTAGTTCGAATGGGTTATGCTCCACGCGTGGCGAGTGCTAATCCACGGTCTTTAATAGTTGTAGACCCACCTCATTCAATAACATACATCTTATCTAGGTTGGCAACACCTCACATAAACACATCGCTATCACTCCCCACAGCACGTAGGGGCAGGGGGGAGAAAGCAGGGGAAAACCAGTCGTTAAGATAACCACCGCAGTCGACCGCACAGTGAGTTCCAGTTAGCACGAAAACTGCGAGTAGCTGTTGTACGGAAGACAATCAGATAAGTAGTTAGCCTAATATTTTATAGTTTAACCATAGTTTACAACCATATAATCTCTCTAAAGTACAATCTACGGATAGCTATCACCATTTAGCATTTCACCTAACATATATACTGCATTTAGCATACACTGACAGTTGCAGTATTCAGGATTAGGGCATAACCCATCTCTTTTGGGTACATTCGTGTTGACCGACTGAAAAGCACTAAACTCTTGTGTATTCACTTTTATATTAATTACTTTGAAGAATAGTTCAGAAACGTGCATTTGTATCTCGGCTCAACTTGCACTAGATTTGCAATGAGCGCGGCCGTACATTAACTATGCCTGAATCGGCGCTGTCTTCTCGAGTGGTGCAACACCGCACTCGGCTTTACTTCCCTGGGATTAAACACTCCCGGAACCACGTCTGTCTTCGACGACTTCTCAGGCTAAAGAAAGCTCGTTCTGAGTTCCCCTTCTTCAACTCGAACTTATTCCAGCGCCATTTTAGCTCCCGCTAAATAAAAAAGCGCGTACCTGAATAATACTAATTACAGTGTACTTCTCACTTACATCGACTTTCAAAGTACTGATAATATCCTCTCGTAATTTTCTTCAGTATTCCAAACAATAAAAAGTCTTTCTTGGGGCTTAACTGGAATAATTAATGATATTAATTAGGTAATGGTGATATTCTCTTCCATAAAACCTCTTCTCGTTGCCTGTCAGCTAATATCCAATGATACATTTTATAACAATAATTATCATCAATCCGCGGTAAAATACGCGTTGCTATGCAAGTTTTCACCGTGCTATGATCTCTCGGGCGTCACAAATCACGTGATCTCGCTCTCCCCAAGGCTGAGTTCGCTAACAGTACTCGTTTGCGTCTCGTTCCAGCTTCAAACCTTACACGTTACATTTTAGCATGGGGCTCGAAAAATATCATCATTTTAGTATAAAAACATTCAAATTGCGCCCCTTGTCCATAATACTCAACTGGTGCATGACATCCGGCACTTTTCCCGACTCATGGAAAAGAGCTGACGTCACACCTGTCTTTAAATCAGGCAGCAAGCACGAAATTTCCTCATACAGACCTATATCTATCGTCCCTATACTCTCTTCAGTCTTTGAAAGAATAATACATTGCCGTCTCCTCACTTTCACCAAACATCACCTCTCAGAAGAACAACATGGCTTCGTCCCTGGAAAATCATGTTTAACAAATCTGACTGTTCTGAACCATCACATAATTTCTGCAATTGAACAAAAATCTCAGCTAGATGTAATCTACGTTGACCTGGCCAAAGCATTTGATTCCGTGAACCATTGCCTTCTCCTCCACAAGCTTGCTTCACGATACAACGTACATGGATCCTTCCTGTCCCTAATACAAAGTTTCCTGTCCAATAGGCAACAACGGGTAGTGCTTCCAGGGTCTGTATCGTCCTGGCTCCCAGTCTTATCAGGAGTAACTCAGGGCAGTATCCTGCGACCCCTTCTCTTCGTGCTGTATATGGACGATATAAACACATGTGTGCAAAATTCTCCGTGTTCCATTCTTCTGTACGCTGATGACCTCAAGATATTCAGAAAAATTTCCAGTTCTGACGACCGCACTGAGCTCCAGGAAGCAGTGAATGCATGTACTGACTGGTTCAACAAATGGTGGTTATCTCCAAATCCCAAAAAGTGCTTCAGTGTGTATTTTTCACTACTGAAATCTGGAAATCAGGCCGACTATAAAATTTGTGGAAATAAATTGGATACGGCTTCTCAGGTAAGAGATTTAGGAATTATTCACGATGATAAACTGACATTCTCTCCCCACATTGACCACATCAAATCTCGCGCAATGCGCAGTCTCGGCATTCTATACAGGTTCACAGAAATTAAAGACCTCACTGCACTTAAATTATACTTCACCACATATGTTCTCCCTATCCTAGATTTCTCTTCTCCAATTTGGTCTGCCTCGGCAATAACCAATATTTCTAAATTGAACAGTGTCTTTAATTTCTTCATATCAATAGTCAAAGCTCGCAATCCTTCACTAAGGCACTTTGCCAAATCCGACATTTTAAATCAGCTCAATGTACTCGACCTGAGAAGCCGTCTACAATTTACTGACCTGTCTTTCCTACATAAAATTATGAATGGTTACACAAAATGTAACATGCTACTAAGCTACTTCCCACTCCACGTTCCCTCCCGTTCAACACGTCAGAACCATTTACACCATATACCTCGCCCACGTCTTGAAGTACAGAAGCGCTCTATTTTCCACCGTCTGCCAACCCTTAGCAACTCCCTTCCAAATATTGACATATTCTCTCCCTATAGAACATTCAAACATAACATTAGAAGATCCCTTTCATCCTCAATCCCTACCCCCTCACCCTCCTAATCACCCACTACCCCAATCATTCCCTACGTCTTTCCCGAGATTTGTCCCTTGCTGCCATCACTGCCATTTGTTACCTGTTATTGTTGTTGTTGTTTTGTTAATATTATTTAAAATTGTTAAAATATTAGTGTAAAATGACCTATTCATGGTTGTATCTAATAATTATTAAATAAATAAATAAACATTAGAGTAGGTCCTACAAAACACAAAACGAAACATACCTTTAGAAACAATTCCGTTGTGTCCATTACGAACTCGTATTCTTTTTCTTTCGCTTTGTTCTGTGCTTGATGACTATCTTCAATATTGTACTGTCTTTTCGGAGCAGAAGCCAGTCCACCCATTAGCTGAACATGAATTAAATGCCCTTTTAATTTGGATATGATTTTCACATGAATCGCGTCTTTTCCACTCAACTCTTGTATTGAATCCTTCGATCTCCGATCGGATTGTGTTCATGCACAGACGGGCACAATACCTGTATTACAATATTTGCACATTAATATATTAGTACCACTTGCCACGAAACCATGTTTCTTGAATTCGATAGCCCGAGAGGCGACATTTATTTCACGATTCCTCCCCATTCCATGTATAAAAACTACACTATCCCTCCTGTGGCTTTAAATGCAACCGTAATTCCGTTTAGTAAAACAGTGAAAAACCTCGGTATGACTCTGACTGAAACTATTGACTGGTCTGCACATGTAAGTAATACTTGCAGGAAGATGTACGCGACGCTACACCCACTCAAACGGCATAAGGACTTTTTGACACAAGACGTGAGGATAAAACTTATTGAGACTCTGATACTACCAATACTTGACTACTGCGACGTGGTCCTTGTTGATCCAACTAGCGAACAAACTAAAAAACTGCAACGAGCATTGAACTCTAGTCGTCGGTTTGCTTTCAATTTGAATTACGATTCTCACGTAACCCCTAGCTACAAAGCTCTTTCTTGACTTAAACCTGAAGGGCGGCGAAATTTTCATATTTTGACGTCGGTATATCGAACCCTAGACGAAAATCTCCCACTGTATATTTCTTCGAAATTTCATTTCCTGTCCTCATTTCATAATATTAATACTAGATCTGGCTTGTCCCTCGCTATTCCCGTTAACCACTCTTCCAAGTACAATAAATCCTTCGTTGTGACTGGGTCGCGACTTTGGAATACACTCCCAGCTGACGTAAGGAAATTCATGACTTATACAAAATTTAAGACTGCTTGCAGAGATTTCCTTTTGAACACCGCTGACTGTTTCGTGTGACTGGTGATGTATGATAGACAGCATGATTGAGCCATTATGGTATGTAAATAACTTTGTCAATTCAAAATTAAAATACGCAGTTATTTACTAGATCTAACCCTATCATTATTATTATCATTATTAGTATTAGTATTATTATTATTGTTACGCGTAACTGTTTTATATGTTTCATTGTTTGATGTGCATTGCTATCTTTATTTTTATGTCCTGTATTATTCTAACTTAATTTCTAGCTTACGTATTTTATTCAAGGGTAGTATTTGTGTATTTTATTATAACTGTGTGGTTAAGTGTAAGAGAGGGCCACGAGCCCTAACTTCGCCTCTGCAAAAGACATAAATAAATAAATAAATAAATAAATCTCGACCAGAAGATGGGAATAACTGATCACTTAGCAGCCATCAAGTAGGCCTACCTGGAGTAGTTCTCAACTTCTCAAAAATGTACAAATACACTCCCATTAGTGTTTCCTCGGAGATTTAGTTTTACCCCACCTCACGTGGTCAGGGCTGGACCAATTAGAAACGCACCATTCTTAAATCGCCCATTATTATTCATTTTTCAGGCCACTTATCCACCTGCAGAAGGAACTGTTGCCGATGGTTCTGTAGGTCATAAACTTTTAAAAGAAAAAGATTGTATTTGATTAATAAACTGGGGCTGTCTCATAAGCAATGGCGTTTTTCATTTTTTGAAAAAATAGGCTCATGAGATAACCTTTTGTCAGTGTGTGTGGTATGTGTGTGTGTTTGTGTGTGTGTCCCCTTAATAACTTCTAAACGGCTGGAGCGATTTCAATGAAACTCGGTAACGTCATAGTACTATTTTGGCCGATCCCGACCGTGCCCTTCAAATTTTATTACGCCTCTCCAATCCAACATGGCGGCTGTGCGAAACTATTACCGATATCCCCCTGAAATTTTGTACGGTGATAAAGGGCACTACTAGACGTTCATCTATGAGTAGGGTTACCATAATATTTTTAGGCCAAATCCAGACGTCGGATCTTCCGGGGGGTCTGGGGGGGTATGGACGAACAAAATGAAATGAACTGAACTTGATTTTATAGGTTTACAATCCCTTTACAATTACATAACATGAATACATAAGAATATACAAAAACATCAATCAGTGTTCATCATATATCATACTGAACCCTTTATCCACAGGCAGTATAAAGGATTCTAATAATTATTCATCATCTTTTGATACATTTCTACAGACAACAGATATGAGAGCCAGACGGTGTTGGGAAGTATTGAGAAATCAGTGGCCAAGAGGACACAATAGTTTAAGCTCCTGTGGTATTTTAGGAAGAAGCACATATATTCTTGAGACATAGGACAGGTGCAACTTTTAGCGCGGAAGACGGCTTGGGCACGCACATTATGGCCTGTTGCTAGGAAGGTTGGCGCTAAGAAGGAAATCGAATGCTACGAAGCAATTGGTCTATCATCATGTTAACCACTCCCTAATGCAGAAAAATATGTAAAAGCGCGCAAAGACATACAAGAGTCTGGGCCAATAATATCAAGACGCCTTGTTTTAGCGGCAACTCGGCTTGGGAACGCACACTGGTAAATTAACGCGCGAGTTATCTATAGATTAATTCCACGATCGATTCGAGCCGGCTACAGCATAATCGTAACCTCCACACTGCTACGAACTAAATGATACCGATCGCATGCTAGTCTGATAATTATTATGGAATATTTTTTCAATAAATCCCCTTCCACACCTACCCTGGTCAGTTTCATTTATAAGGATCCAAGATGCTTCGAGGATCATCACTCATTTTTGTACGTCTGAGGACGGAACACTATCACTTATTTTGGTGCGTCTGAGGACGTAACGTTCATACTCTGCATAATTTCATGTTATTGAACATGGAACAGTGTCGTCAAGTTATAAGTGTAACTTCAGTGATTTATTTGTAGTCCCAGCACTATCAGTAGGACCAGTTCATCGAAATAATTCACCAAATAGACTGTCAATAAATATAGTACTTGATAGGTGAATATAGTAGGAATTATATCGTGTGTGTATCTGACAAAACTTTATTTAATTCAGCACGAGATGACGTCTAAGAACGAGAACGGATCTGGGAACCAGCAGGACATTTGCCAGAAGATGTCGATGACCAGATAAACATCTTAAAGGAGATGGCTGCAGACGTTTTTCCTGGCGCTGTTTTAAAGGATTGAGTACAAATGAATTTATTTATTTATTAAATCAGCTATGGTATTAAGGGTCATATTTTTGTAGATATTTGTTTGCTTGTTTGGTAATGTAGATTATTAGTTTTTGTTTTACTGACACATTAAATATGGGACTAGCCAAGCGTTGCGTAATTTGTAAATATTGTGATTGTGTTTGGTTCAACTTTACGGGGCGACGCGGAGCCCATGCTCGCGTTCGCTTGCGTAAATCGCGGTCAAGCATTATTATTCGGAGGTATGCCTTACAACAAAAATGGAACTGAATTAATTTTGAGATTAAAAATAGAATTTGGAGGGTAAGATTATTTGTGAGTAGAATTTTATGACGGATCAGGATTATTTTGATAGTTGCTTTCCAGCAGATTTGAACGGGATGACACTTTGCACCCGAGTTTTTGTGTATTTTTTTTTGTTAATGTGTCAATGGACGCAGTATTGTTTATCTGTTTTGAGCCGACCCAGTGTGTGCGTATGAGAGTCAGTCCAAGCTTTTGGTGCGTTGTGTGATTTTGATAATGTGCTAGCGAGAATATATCATGGTGATTATTCTGTCTTGCTCCACATTAGCCCAGTTCATGACCTCGCGAGGCGGAACTTGTGGTATATATTTGTGTTCTTGCCACCCAGGGGATGGGTGAGATTTGTTGACGTTTCCATGAAGGAAACTGCACCTAGCTTGCGGGGCTGAGAGAGATATTTGAGGCAGTGTTGACTCATACAAGAAGGGCGCGCTCAAATCAGATAACGTGACTTGTCATTAGTAACAAGCTTGCTTCCTGTACTGCAATTTAAGATGTTGTTTAAAATTCACGAAACCCTGATCGGTTATAATGAGTATTGATTGATTAAATGGGTGCTGTCCATAGTTGTAAGGGAGCTTCCGAAATTCGTGTTTGTCTGGCGTTTTATATAAATGTAAACATAGTTTTTCAGCCGTTAGGCTTGTATTTTGTTGTTGTTGGTTCAATTTTTGGTGTGTGTATTTTTACGCGTTCCTGACCCATGTCAAGTTAGGGTGCGCGAAGCTATGTTCCCAAGTTTGATGAGAGCGTTTTTGGCCTATTTCTGGCATGCTCTTTTTGTGTTCATTATGTGCTCCGGCACCAGTTAGGATCTCAGGGAGATTATTCATTCTGTTTATATTATTAGATCTTGCATGTGTCAGTAGTAATTATAGTGTATTAATTAAGGGTGGGTCCCATAGCCGTAGTGTGATTTAAAAGATGCAACTCCGTAAGCAACATGACTGTTTCAGTTGTAAACGGACTCGCATCAGTACTCAGTTTCTTATTAACGAGCAGTACACCACACATTATTCTTGACCAGAAAGAATGGACTTTTATCCATATGTTGTGACGAGTGAATTCTTACCGCTCAAATGCTTATGTTATGATTTTATCATTTATGTAAAGCTGCATTCACATTGTCTTGTGACGAGCGAGTTCATTCCGCTCAGTGTTATTATTATTTATTAAGGAGGTGAAAGTCAGGGAGGATTTCTTTTTATTTATTTATTATTATTATTATGCACATATCTTTCAGTCATTAAATTTCTTTTATTCTACTTGTTATTCATTTTATTTCTAGTATAGCCTCTGTCATGAACCTTTCTATTCATTAGAGCATGTTGTTTAAGCGAACTTTGCTGTGTAACGCAGTCAGGACTGAACACGACCCCGTCGATGAATCTTGAGAAAACCATGCTTTATTGAAGGGTGCATAGACAAGCTGGCGTGCCAAGTGGGGCTAGTTCGTTGCTAGTTCACTGCTAGAACACGGTGGATGGACAGCATAGATAAGCTGGTGTCATACCGTGGAGCGTTTCGTTGTTTTGGGCTTTTCTAGCGGATCATAAACAAGCTGTTACCCTACATGTGGTGATTCGCTGTTTTCGACTGTTTGAATATCACCGGAAGTGATATTTTGTTAACGTAAATACGGTGAAGAGAAATACCGCCAAGAAAATGGAATATACAGTAGAATCACGAGTTTGCAAGTTAAAATACGATTCACGTTTTGTTTATTGATGTAATTAGTAAAGTAATGTACGTGAAATCGGGCGCCCATTGATTAAATATAAAATTAGATTTGTTTAGAAAGTCAAACTCATGAATATGTTAGGAGGTTGGTAGCCTTAAATGACAATTAATACTTTGTTAATTAGTCAGTGGTAACATCAGATCTGGATAGTAATTTATGACTGAATATGTGCGGGGTTAAAAATTTATTAAGTAAAATTAGAACCATTCAGTGATGATTGATTTGCGGGAGTAAAGGGAATAAGTTTAAATGAACTGAATGTGGTCAAATGAAGTAAATGTATGTCAAGAATTATATATGTGTGTGTCAGGGAGACGTTTGCATGCCATCCTCCTGTTTTCTCAGTGATATATATTTTTGTGTGTGATAATGGCAACAGTCGCAGAGATCCAGGCGATCATTGAAAGTGCAACAGCACGAACCCAGAAACTATTAAAGGAACTAAGTGAAAAATTCCAGACTCAAATGAATGACACTATAAAAACTCAATTATCTGAACAGAATGAGTCATTCCAGACTCAATTAGCTGAACAGAATGAGTCATTCCAGACTCAAATGAGTGACTCTATAAAAACACAATTATCTGAACAGAAGGCACAATTAACTGAACAGAGTGAGTCATTACAAGCGCAAGTAAATGAAAATATAAACAAACAATTAGAAGAGCAAGAAAGTAGAAATACGAGTCAGTTAGCCACATTATCTGCAGAAATGCAAGAATACACTACACAGCAGATGGTTCAATTCGCGCTTGATATAAGTAAGAATAACGACAAAATCTAGGTCAGATACAAAAATTAGAGGACACCTTCAACCGTAAATTAAATGATTTGGACGAAACTGTATTAGCAAAACTAGCTCAGATAGAATTAGCATGCACGGTAAATAACAGTGAGGTTAAAACGGCACAGGATGGTCTTGAAAAGCGATTTGATAAAATGGAGGAGGATTCTACGTTTATCCAGGGACAATTGTCAGCAGTAAATGAAAGCATTACGGGCCTAATAAAGGACATGGATAAATTAGAAATACAATCAGCAGAGCGATGGCAAAACCTAGAATTGGACCAGGATAATTTAAAGAGTACGATAGTTGAGAATAATACACGAAACAGCAGATGGAAGAAAAACTGGGAGCGATTAAAGATAGCATCAGAAAGGATTGGCGTAAGATGAGCAGCGAATCTAAAGAAGAACGGTTAACAATCATAAAGACCGTCGGTGATAATCATACGCGCATTAAAGCTCTTGAGGAAGAAATCAAGAGTAAAATGAAAGAACAGTCGGACAGAATCATAAAAGCAGAGTTACGTTCATTAGGACAGAACACGTTATTTCAGACAGCGCACGCTAAAAATAAGGAAGTTGACTCAACGAGCCAGGGGGCAATTAGCGCGGAGAGTGGCCACGGACTGACAGGTAGCCCATTAACGACTAACACAGAGGGATTTCACAACAACGTTGGAGGAACCTCCACCCCTCAACATGGCTATCAGCACCCTCAAGTAGTACATGTAATTCGATCAAATGAATTTAAACCTAATAAATTCACAGAAAATTCTGGTGTCACACCGAAGGCGTATCTGAAAGAGATGGATGACTATTTTAATGATAATAATATACCACCCGCGCGTCGTTTAAGACTGATGGAACGATTTCTTTCGGGAAATGTACTTACGTGGTTCTTGAGCTTCAAGTATACTTTCGGAGGGATGGACGATTTCAAGAATGCGTTCCTTAAAAAATATTGGTCGGCTTCTCTACAACAAAGTCTCAGGATGGAACTTTATTCGAGAAAATATCAGTCGACTCAGCAGACGAAATATTCAGATTTCTTTTCGCTACAATTGTAGAAATTTCGGGATCTTGATCACCCTTTAGAAGAATCGGAGCTGGTTATGACGATTGCACGGCAGTTGCCAGTAAATGTTCAGCAGGTGTTAGTAGCAGCAAACGTGGACACAGCGGTTCGAGCCGAACAAATCTTACGTCAGATTAACGAGACAACATCTCACTTGCAGCAAAGAGGGGGACGACAGCTGGAACTTGTAAACACAACGGAGGTGGTTAAACCTGCCCAAATACACACCAGGTCGCAGGCCACAAATGCAAGTGTGTCAACAACACCAAGACGAGGTCAGGAGGGTGATGAAAATAGGTCACACCAGCGTCATGAAAATAATAATAATAATAATAGACAGACCCAGGGCAACAATAGGTATCAGCAGCGAGGATACCAACAATGGAGAAATAATAGGAGAAATGAGGGACCCTACAGACGTTACGAAAATAACAGTAATGATAATCGACAGTGGCGTGAAAGGAGATATCAGAACCAGGGGGACTATCAGAATTATAGAAATGATTGGAATGACAGGCACGCCGAATCGCAGCCCTACTTGGAAGAATTACACGCTAATGGAGGGGACGAACAAAAACATTGGGAACATGCAATTAATAGGAGGTCAAATCCAGACACTCACATTGAGGGGGCAGAGAGGTTATTGAAGCAGGAGGAACGCCAGGGAAATACGCGACAGAAGGATGATGGTAGTCGCGGGGGTTGTAAAAAAATCCCAATAATTGAAAAAGGACTCACCCTGAGAGAGCAACAGCCGGATCGTGATGAAGGATGGGTCGTGGCACATATACAAGAATGGATAGCTTTGCCGGAAGATTGCCTGGAGGAGATTGTAAAACCACGGAACGATGATATCAAACAATTACCGATTATTTATGCCAAGATTGGTGGAATTAACGTGAGATGCTTAGTTGACACGGGGTCACAAATCAGTCTTGTATCGGAGGCTTTGGTTCGAGAGTTGGGACGGAGTCAGAATATTCCTGTGATTCCAGTACCGCAACTCAAGGTGAGGGGCGTTATTCCCGAACGCACCGTCACTTGCAAACGTCAGGCATTTATAGAATTGGATATATTAGACCATATATTTCGACATACTTTCATCATAATGGCTAAAATTAATTTTAACATTATTCTGGGTGCAAATTTCATTTGTGACTACCAGGCAGTCATAGATTTGCACAATAATACAGTCAGTTGTAAGGAGTTTGATAAACTGAAGGATGTGGGCTTACACATGGATGAAATCACTACACGGAAAGACGTGAGTTCATGGGCATTGGAGGCAATAGCAGAGGAGACGGAAGAGGAGACACGAAAGGCGGAAGATGACCTTATAGATGTGGCTGTTGTGGAATTAAATGAAGAGAGTGGCTCTCAGGAGATATGGGCCTTACTAGCAGAAGGAGAGGACAACGATACTCAGTTTGAAGAACTATTACAGGAGAGGCTCAGTGACATACAACCAGGGGTTGAACATAGGAAGAAACTTGAGGAGATCTTAAGAAGACACAAGGCAGTGTTTGACACAGTTCCAGGGAAGATAATAAACTTTCAGTATTCTATGCAGGTAGAGGATTGGTCCCCATTTCGAAGCAAATTGTACCCTATACCAGAAAAACATCGGGAGCCGGTAAAAAGGATTATTGATGATATGTTGCAAGCTGGAGTGATTAAGAAGACTCCTACACCTTATTTAAATGCGATTTTGGCAGTAACAAAACCAAATAGATCCATTAGACTTTGACTAGACGCCAGAAATCTAAACATGCGCCTTATTTTTCCCGAGTATGACAGAGCGCCAATCATCAGAGACGTCTTAAAAGGATTTAAGAACAAGAGCATCTATTCATCAGTAGACCTGACGAGTTCGTTTCACCATCTCGAACTGGATGAGAAGTCACAGCTTCTTACTGGCTTCTTGTTCGATAATCAGACATATTGCTTCGTCCGCATGCCCTTCGGCGTTAAAACTGCAGGATGCGCATTAATTCGAGCCTTGGATCGGAACCTGACTGAAGAAGTGAAGGAAATGACGGTACGAGATATTGACGATATACTCTTGGCTTCAGGTAACATTGAGACACATATGGAAAATTTGGATAAGCTTTTGGACAACCTTAGAACTGCAAATTTTAAAGTCAACTTGAAGAAATCCCATTTCTTCAAGAAGGAGATTTTATACTTGGGGCACATCATTGACCAGGAGGGAGTGAGACCAAACCCTGCGAAGATAGAGGCAATAAAGAATTTCCCTACACCAACGAGAGTGAAACATATCAGAGCTTTCCTTGGCGTGACGGGTTTCTTTAAGGAAAACTGCCCAGGATATACTGAAACCGTAGCACCTATGCAGGAAATGCTGAAGAAGAACAACAAATGGCTTTGGAACGCTGAGTGTGAGAAATCATTTCAAGAGACAAAATTATTTCTGGAAAATTGTATCAAACTAGGTTATCCAGACTTTCAACGGAAATTTATTATCCAAGCGGATGCTTCCATAGTTGGTATAGGAGCAATGTTATACCAAGAAGATCCAGCTAACCTTCAACGTCGTGATTATTTAGCATTTGTGAGCCGCAGATTGCGTAAACACGAGCGCAACTATACGGTCACGGAACTCGAATTGTTGGCAATACTTCATGCGTTACAACAATGGAATCGAATTGTGTATGGTTACCCCATTGTTATTAGAACAGACCACAAAGCACTAACGTTCTTGTTCAAGACATCTATGGCTAGCGAGCGTGTGACACGTTGGTCCATCTACATACAACAATTTAACATCGAAATTGAACATTGCCCAGGAAAAATGAATGTAATTCCAGATGTATTAAGCAGGAACCCCGAGCCTGATACCGAAGAAACAGCGATAGTACAGCATATTGAGTTAACAGCAAAGGACCATGCATTCTTGGAGGAATTACGGGAGATAAGACGAGAGCAGGAAGCAGAACCGTGGATGTTCCAAATGATCCAGTACTTTAAGAAGGAATTACCAGCAAGAACCCCAGCCTACAGAGAAGCAAAAGCCAGAGAAGGAAGATATGTCTACCTTAACAATTTACTGCATAAATGGATAGATGAAGAACACACCAAATTACGTATTATGGTACCTGCATCATTACAAAGAGGACTTACTTGGCACATACATGAAAGTTTCGGTCACGTGGGATTAGACAAGGCACAGGCGACCATAGGAGAAACGTTTACATGGCCGCGAATGAGGACTACCATTTGTGACGTAATAAAGACTTGCGATCCTTGTCAGAGGACGAAGCCGAATAACTACTTAATGAGGCAGTATCCTAGACCATTGCTACCTCAGAAACCCTGCGAGCTCGTGGCCCTGGACTGTTTCGGTCCAATCCCGAAAGGTAGGCGAGGTTGCCGTCACTTGCTAGTGTGTATTGATGTATTTTCTAAGTTTGTCGTATTGTGTCCCATTCAGAAAACTACATCGAAACAAGTACTCAGTCGTATTCGAAATAGAGTTATTCCAATCCTTGGAAAACCAGAGTTTATATTGTCGGACCATGGAAGCTATTTTACGAGTGCCGAATTCAAGAAAGGTATGGAGGACTTGGATGTAAAACAAATGTTTAGTAGCATTCGCCACCCTCAAGCTAATCCAAGCGAACGCGCTATAAAATGTGTTACTAAATACTTAAGGATCTTCATTCCCAATGAACATCACAAGTGGGTAGACAGGATCAAAGATGTAGAGACCTGTATGAATACAACTAGACATGAATCGACAGGCCAGATTCCCATGGTCTTGCACATGAACGAATATCCGGTAAGATCGTGGAGCAACATCATCAATTGTCCACAAGATCCCATGGTTGGTCATGAGTTGAGAATCGAGAGAACGAGAGTCCATATGAGAAACCAGGCGGATCGCAGATTACGTCGTGTCAGAAATAAGAGGTATCACAGAGAACTATTAGTCAACGAGCTTGTATTAGTACGGAAGCCAGCGACATCTGATCCAGAGAAGAAGGTATTTAACAAGTTCAGTCCAAAATTTATTGGCCCCTTCTGTATTGTACGGAATCTTGGTAACAACGCATACAGAGTGAAAGAATGGAGTACAGGTACCATGTCTGTCTACAACGCGGCGAATTTAAAATTGTATTTTACTAGTGAACCTTGGGAACGCAGATATAATGCTGCAAATTAAATATATGGACGTCCTTTTTGCACATCCAACTATACGTGGGTCAGTGAGTACGTCAGTTGAACGACAAAGTAGGGAGCAGCCTGCTGTGGTCAAACACTAATGAGCTCTGACGGTGACGACATAGCGAGAGAGCGAGCGAGAGAGATAAGGACACTGGAAAGGGAAGGTACTAGCCTCAGGTGATCAGACAAGCAGGCAGGCTTGGGGAATGTCTGAATGAATGAGGAAGCTGGAAGTAAACACGAGCGCGTGTTGACACTCCAACGACAGTGGCGGCTAGACTAAACTGATGAGAGGGAGATTTCTCCAGGATTGGCAGAAATGGATTACAGATGTTATGTGTTTGTAAAAAAATATCGACTATTTGTTATGTTCGATTTTTTCATGCAGGGGGATTGTGAACCCTTTATCCACAGGCAGTATAAAGGATTCTAATAATTATTCATCATCTTTTGATACATTTCTACAGACAACAGATATGAGAGCCAGACGGTGTTGGGAAGTATTGAGAAATCAGTGGCCAAGAGGACACAATGGTTTAAGCTCCTGTGGTATTTTAGGAAGAAGCACATATATTCTTGAGACATAGGGCAGGTGCAACTTTTAGCGCGGAAGACGGCTTGGGCACGCACATTATGGCCTGTTGCTAGGAAGGTTGGCGCCAAGAAGGAAATCGAATGCTACGAAGCAATTGGTCTATCATCATGTTAACCACTCCCTAATGCAGAAAAATATGTAAAAGCGCGCAAAGACATACAAGAGTCTGGGCCAATAATATCAAGACGCCTTGTTTTAGCGGCAACTCGGCTTGGGAACGCACACTGGTAAATTAACGCGCGAGTTATCTATAGATTAATTCCACGATCGATTCGAGCCGGCTACAGCATAATCGTAACCTCCACACTGCTACGAACTAAATGATACCGATCGCATGCTAGTCTGATAATTATTATGGAATATTTTTTCAATAAATCCCCTTTCACACCTACCCTAGTCAGTTTCATTTATAAGGATCCAAGATGCTTCGAGGATCATCACTCAATTTTGTACGTCTGAGGACGGAACACTATCACTTATTTTCGTGCGTCTGAGGACGTAACGTTCATACTCTGCATAATTTCATGTTATTGAACATGGAACAGTGTCGTCAAGTTATAAGTGTAACTTCAGTGATTTATTTGTAGTCCCAGCACTATCAGTAGGACCAGTTCATCGAAATAATTCACCAAATAGACTGTCAAGGAATATAGTACTTGATAGGTGAATATAGTAGGAATTATATCGTGTGTGTATCTGACAAAACTTTATTTAATTCAGCACGAGATGACGTCTAAGAACGAGAACGGATCTGGGAACCAGCAGGACATTTGCCAGAAGATGTCGATGACCAGATAAACATCTTAAAGGAGATGGCTGCAGACGTTTTTCCTGGCGCTGTTTTAAAGGATTGAGTACAAATGAATTTATTTATTTATTTGTTGATTAAATCAGCTATGGTATTATGGGACATATTTGTGTAGATATTTGTTTGCTTGTTTGGTAATGTAGATTATTAGTTTTTGTTTTACTGACACATTAAATATTGGACTAGCCGAGCGTTGCGTAATTTGTAAATATTGTGCTTGTATTTGGTTCAACTTTACGGGGCGACGCGGAGCCCATGCTCGCGTTCGCTTGCGTAAATCGTGGTCAAGCATTATTATTCGGAGGTATGCCTTACAACAAAAATGGAACTGAATTAATTTTGAGATTAAAAATAGAATTTGGAGGGTAAGATTGTTTGTGAGTAGAATTTTATGACGGATCAGGATTATTTTGATAGTTGCTTTCCAGCAGATTTGAACGGGATGGCACTTTGCACCCGAGTTTTTGTGTATTTTTTTGTTAATGTGTCAATGGACGCAGTATTGTTGATCTGTTTTGAGCCGACCCAGTGTGTGCGTATGAGAGTCAGTCCAAGCTTTTGGTGCGTTGTGTGATTTTGATAATGTGCTAGCGAGAATATATCATGGTGATTATTCTGTCTTGCTCCACATTAGCCCAGTTCATGACCTCGCGAGGCGGAACTTGTGGTATATATTTGTGTTCTTGCCATCCAGGGGATGGGTGAGATTTGTTGACGTTTCCAGAAGGAAACTGCACCTAGCTTGCGGGGCTGAGAGAGATATTTGAGGCAGTGTTGACTCATACAAGAAGGGCGCGCTCAAATCAGATAACGTGACTTGTCATTAGTAACAGGCTTGCTTCCTGTACTGCAATTTAAGATGTTGTTTAAAATTCACGAAACCCTGATCGGTTATAATGAGTATTGATTGATTAAATGGGTGCTGTCCATAGTTGTAAGGGAGCTTCCGAAATTCGTGTTTGTCTGGCGTTTTATATAAATGTAAACATAGTTTTTCAGCCGTTAGGCTTGTATTTTGTTGTTGTTGGTTCAATTTTTGGTGTGTGTATTTTTACGCGTTCCTGACCCATGTCAAGTTTGGGTGCGCGAAGCTATGTTCCCAAGTTTGATGAGAGCGTTTTTTGGCCTATTTCTGGCATGCTCTTTTTGTGTTCATTATGTGCTCCGGCACCAGTTAGGATCTCAGGGAGATTATTCATTCTGTTTATATTATTAGATCTTGCATGTGTCAGTAGTAATTATAGTGTATTAATTAAGGGTGGGTCCCATAGACGTAGTGTGATTTAAAAGATGCAACTCCGTAAGCAACATGACTGTTTCAGTTGTAAACGGACTCGCATCAGTACTCAGTTTCTTATTAACGAGCAGTACACCACACATTCTTCTTGACCAGAAAGAATGGACTTTTATCCATATGTTGTGACGAGTGAGTTCTTACCACTCAAATGCTTATGTTGTGATTTTAACATTTATGTAAAGCTGCATTCACATTGTCTTGTTGTGACGAGCTAGTTCATACCGCTCAGTGTTATTATTATTTATTAAGGGGTGAAAGTCAGGGAGGATTTCTTTTTTATTTATTTATTATTATTATTATGCACATATATTTCAGTCATTAAATGTCTTTTATTCTACTTGTTATTAATTTTATTTCGAATATAGCCTCTGTCATGAACCATTCTATTCATTAGAGCACGAACTTTGCTGTGTAACGCAGTCAGGACTGAACACGACCCCGTAGATGAATCTTGAGAAAACCATGCTTTATTGAAGGGTGCAATACTGATCCGTTGAACAATTTTTTCTCGTCTTAGATTAATCTGTGCTGGGTCCTGGGGCAGGTTCCTCAATTTTCCTTGCATCGTATTTTTCATTAGAGCTGACTTTCTTCAGAAATGGCTTGTTATTTTTTATTTGGTCGTGGAACTCTGAGCATGTCATATCACTATTTGCCTTGATAACTAGCAGGTCCCTGACAACTGCGAGAGATAATCGTCCTCGTTCAGCTGTCCACATTGCTCCCACCATTGAAAAAATTCGCTCAGCTGGAGCTGAAGTTCCAGGCAGACACATGGCGAATTGTACAATTTTGTAAATATTCCCAAAGGACACATTGCTCTTGGAAAATACTGCAAACAATTGTCTCCACTTTTCATGAGTTTTAGGAGTTTCTTCTTTTGGCAGGGCGTCCCATTCGGGTCTCAGATTCTTCAAAACTTGAATAAGTGCCGAACGTTCATCAAATGGCTCATCCACATTTATTGAATCTGGTATGACACTGACTACTGTCAGAGCACTGTCTTCCATTTCAACCCAAGAAGGGACATGTTGTAGTGTCAACCACTTGAAGTGTTTAGCTTTGTCAAAGCTGCTTTCCCAAAGTTTCAAGTAGCTAATGCCAGCTTGATAAAAACCTTCGGCACATTTTAAAAACTCTTCTTCCTTGCTGTCATTAATAGCTTCTTCAGTTTT
Source organism: Meconema thalassinum (assembly GCA_946902985.2). Classification (NCBI taxonomy): domain Eukaryota; kingdom Metazoa; phylum Arthropoda; class Insecta; order Orthoptera; family Tettigoniidae; genus Meconema; species Meconema thalassinum. The sequence continues at coordinate 1,468,970,828 of OX336389.2, forward strand.
CAATTTCCTTAGTAATTGTTTAGCAGCAAATGGTATGTAATTGTCAGCCTTCCTTTCTTCCAGTTTCTCAAGTAATTGTTCATATACTTGCGCCGCTTCTGTAGCTGATATTTGATCAGACTCGACTTTCAATATTGATAGTTGAAACATTTGCAGACATCCGTGAACAAATGTTAAAAGCAGTTCATTGACTGGGTCTTCAAAAAATGATTGAATTGTTGCAGGGCAGTTGTTAAGTGATGAGAAATATGCTTTCAAGGGCTCAAACAAAACCAATATTCTTTCTACGGCTGGTATCAAGCTTAAAAATCTCGTATTGCCGTGGGAAAGGATCCTTTTGTACTCTACTTCTACAGATTCACAAAATTCTTTCAATGCAGTCACTCTGACAGTATATTGGAAGAAGTATTTGTCCACTTTCCCAACGATTGCCTCGACGTCCACATGTAGAGCATCACAGGCATGCTGCACTGCGTTATGCAGAATGTGCGCCGAACAGCCAATGCCAAGAATTGGCCTTGAGAGGGCATTTTGAAGTTTGCGAAATACATTTCCTTGGCCCTGCCTTTTAACACCACCAAAGTTGGTATTGGTGTTGTCAGCGCATAGGCATACGACCTTGGAGTCAATAGAGAACTTTTTGAAGCATTTTAAAACATGTTCTACTAAGATATCAGAGGTTTCACCTGGAAGTTCATAAAAAAATAACAGCTTCACGTTAACACCTTCATTTTGGTTAAAATAACGAACACAAACAGGAGTCAATTTAACCTCTTTTCTGTTCTAACTGTCAATTGTTAGTGTAATGAAATTTGCATCCTTCAGATCGTTGAGAAGTTTGTCAAATATGTAAGGGGATATTACATTTACAATGATGGCTTCGGTCTTAGTACGAGCTCCCGAGAATTTCGGTTCAAAAAGCTTTTTAATCAGTTTGGCATTGCAATCAGACGTTTTGAAACTAAGTCCATGCATTGCAGTATGGTAGGCAAAAGTAGCTTCTTTTGCTGAACATTTCAGCTCAGCATCAGTGACATCAGTATTTTTTTTTTTTTATGTTTTAATACTTGCCGAGAACGCTGCTTGATTCGCCTTCTTATGTCTTTCAGTCTGCAAATGATTTTCTATATCATAGCGTCCACGATGTTCCACCGAAAATTCTGAATTGCACACCGTACACCTCACGCGATCATTGCTATTTTGGCACTGTCTCAGAAACTTATATTCTTCTTTAAGTTTGTCGTTAAAAACACACTTACGCTTCGGCATTTTCCCAATTTATAACACTACTTTGTTGTTATGTACTTAAAAACTACTGATACTGAAAACTAATAGCATAAAACGTCTAGAAATGGACGCAGTCCAGCAAACAAAACAGTAGCACTAAACTGACTGAACGCACTCCTTCCAAATAAAATGGCGACAGGAGCGGCACACAGAACAGGTGCAGCCACCTGAGCAGTCCTGGTGCTCAATGTGACCAACCTATATGCGGTGTGAAGTAAAATTTCCCCAAATATTTGCCACGTATTCGGTTTCCGGACAATTTTTAAATCCGGACGCCAAACCGGACACATGTTTAAAATCCGGACTGTCCGGACGAAATCCGGACGGGTGGTAACCCTATCTATGAGCCTTTCCAAAACCTGTTGACTACAAAACGAACATAGCGGTCAAGCGAAGTTGAAACTTTTAAATATACTTTTCTCGCTATTTAACCATCCAAACGCAATGAAACTTGGTACAGCAAATGTTCATGCACATTGTAATACACTGGCATCTAATTTAGTTCAATTGTTAACATAATATCAATATGGCGGCTGTGCGAAATATTTCATCGGCATTCTCTATCTCCGAAACTAGTACGGATATCACCCTGTAACTTTGTACGGCGATAAAGGGAACTACTAAAATCTCACCCATGAGACTTTCAAAATCCTGTTAACCACAAAACGAACATGGCGGACAAGCGAAATTTATACTTTTAAATAGACTTTTCTTGCGATTTAACCATCCAAACGCAATGAAACTTGGTACAGCAAATGCTTAAACACATTGCAATACTGCCATTTAATTTAGTTCAATTGTCTACATAACCTCAAGATGGCGGCTGTGCGAAATATTTCACTGGCATTCTATATCTCCGAAACTATTACTGATATCTCCCTGAAATGTTGTACGGTGATAAAGAGTACTACTAGAAGTTCAGCTATGACACTTCTAAAAACCTGTAAAATACAAAACGAACATGGCGGCCAAGCGAAGGTGTAATATTTTAATAGAAAGTAAATGTATATACACATTGTAATGCAATGGCATCTAATTTAGTTGAATTGTTCACATAACCTCAAGATGGCAGCTGTGCGCAATTTTAAAATTAAGTTTTTTATTTCTTGTATATTAATCATGCAATCGAAGTGAACGTTTGAATAATGAACCTAAGCAAAAATCGTCATCTAATAGTACATGACTCTATGGTCTACATATATAAAAATCCAACATGGCGACCAACCGAAATATTTAGACGGTTCTCAATATCTACTAATCTATGATAGCAATCAAACTGAAATTTTATATGTTGATAGAGGCTATGGACATAAGATCACCTATGGGACTTTTCAATAACGTGGTGAGCACTAATCCAACATAACGGTGACGCGAAATATAAATATTGAAATGGACGTTTCTCGCGATTTAACCATCCAAACGCAGTAAAACTTGGTACGGTAAATGCTTATACACATTTTAATCAACTGCCATATAATTTATTTCAATTGCTTTCATAACTACAAGATGTCAGCTGTGCGAAATTTTAAAATCTGATTTTCATATCTCGTGTCCTAATCATGCGATTGAAGTTTGAATACTACACCTACACAATTATCTTCATGTAATAGTACATAACTATAAGTCCTACATATATAAAAATCCAACATGGCGAGCATCCGAAATATTTAGTCGGTTCTCAATATCTACGAATCTATTACAGCAAATTTGTATGATAGAGGCGATTAACATAAATAGGCTGTATAGCTCTTCACGGAACTACTTGCTTAAAGAAAAATGTATATGGAAAGTTTTCTGACAAGAAATTAAACTATTCTTCAAAGTAGAGACCATCAGATTCTATGGTCTTGAGCCATCTTTCTTATCCCGGGACGATACTAGTCTCTGGATATTGATGCGAAGAACTCGGCGAGACCCACTTCCACAGCTTCAATGTTTTCGTAATTTCTTTTTCGCAAGAAATGGGCCATGGATCGATAAAGATGGTAACCAGAAGGCGCAAGATCAGGGCTGTATGCTGGATGAGGTAGCAGTTCGACTCCTCCCAGTTCCTGTGGCTGTTCGTGCAGTCTGAGGTCTCGCATTGTCCTGCTGAAAGAGAACTCTATTTCGGTTAACTAATGCTGCGTACTTCCGTCTCAAAATCTCATGAACTTGTTCCAGTTATTGAGAATGAAGATCCGCATTGACTGCACGCCCGTTCGGAACAAACTCCCACTGAATCACTCCTTCAAAATTCCACCAGATCCTTTTTAATGATGACTTTGGCAGGTGGGAATTGAGCCACTGTTTTGAGGCCCATCATACATCACGTGACAATTCTCCTGATAAATCTATCATCCATGGGGTTACCGATAAGCTGACGACAGATATCCACTCTACGTTGAGCCTGTTCAGTGGTACAGATCTACAGCTTTTGTTTGATTTTCCAAGTTTTATAATCTGGCGATGTATGGTATCTTTCGATGATACATTCTCGCAATATACGCAATACTAGTCATGGCCTTCTGTAAAGACTTGGGCGAACCAAAGAAAACCTATTCTTTATTATAAAACACCAAACTTAAAAAACGACATTACTTATGAGACATCCTAATATATACATTATTTACAGGGTCATTATCTATGTGCGCCCCGATAAACACGGCAAGTTAAGCCGGCGGACGCGCGTACACGGTTCAGACGGTGGTAGGCGCGCACTTTCACACTTTTACCAAACATGTTCAATAATGTGTACTTACAGTGCTCATAGGCGATGCTGAAAATGTCCTCCCTCTCCTGTAACACACACCTGACATCTTCTGATGAAATAATGTCCGTCAACTCTTTTATTATTTATGGAGCCTGTTTCCTTGAATCGTTTAACGAGCCTCCTACTTGTACTGGCATTAGGCACAGGTCTTCCTGGAAACTTGATTCGAAATTTTCGTCTCGTTTCAGAACAAGATCTTCAGCTTTTCATATACAAATTATGAATATACACACGTTCGCGCAATGTGAATTGGTGTCTAGGCATGACCAACAATCACAGTAACCACAATACTCACTAAACGTGCAACACTAACGTCTAAGCTTTCCAGATACACGTCCATATGAATGACAAAACACGTGTGAACTAACGTTATGAGTCAGCGGAGCGTGCCAATCACCGGCTAAACCGCGTAGCCTACATGCGCCCGGGATCTGCACCAGTCACAGCCGGCTTAGCTTGCCGTGTTTATCGGGGCGCACATAGATAAGGACCCTGTATTTATTTTGGACTGCAGAAGAGGGAGAAACCTAAGGGATGACATGTTTCGCTGGTCAAGCGAGCATCATCAGATCCAAATCCATACAATACAAAATAGCTCTACAGGACACTACCAAGAGGCGTGGTAGCACAGCGGTCGTACTCTTGGCCTCTCTCCACGTCGGACCGCGTTCGATTCCCGAACAATGCATGTGAGAATTTTCAAAGTGAAATGCCATGTCCTGTGGTTCGAAATCCACGAAAAAAGGAGGTCTCGAGGCTCATGATCATGAGATTAACGGTCACGTAAAACTACACTCTTCCTTTTAGAACACTACCAAACCAACAATGACACCCACTAACGGTCTCTGCCCTCCAAAAACAGCAACATCCATCAAAAGCTTAGAAAGTGTGGCAACTATTACTGGCAAAATACTAAAGCACTAAGTATCCGAAAAAAGAACTGTTTATACACGGTGCCTACTACTGTATGTAGCCCCGCTCCCAGGGGCTCACAACTTGTGGGACGTGGGTTGGCGACCACGGGACCCCAGCTAAGTCCGGCACTGCTCCATTTCCTTATGCCGGGCTCCTCTCTGTTATCTTTCCTCTCGACCTCCCTTGGTCAACTCTTGTTCTTTTCTGACCCCGACGGTATTAGGGTATCCGAGACCTAGGGAGTCTTTTACTTTCCCGCCTTAATTGGCCCTTGTCTCATTTTTCCTGATCCCTCATTTTTCGAGGCGTCAGACCTCCTGTTTTCTTTTCATTGTATCTCGTGCCTTCTGCTCCAGGCCCTCAAGGAGGCAGGGTGTGTGTAGCCCCACCACTTATGGTGCACCCTGTATAGTGCTACACCCTCAAGGGTTCTCGTCTGGTGAGTTCGGGCGTTGGCGAACCCGAGGGCTTCCTGAGCTGGGTCCGTTTATTCTCCTTCTTCCATTGCCTTTGGGGCGGGCCCTCTCATCTTTCCTATCTGCCTTTCTCGGCTCTCCTTCCTTCCAAGTCCCTCAATTCTCATTCTTCGAGGTTTGAGGGCATTTCCTTTCCCCCTGTCTTTTATTTACATTGTTCTCCTTTTTGTTTCCCATTTCCTCTTCCAGTTTGTTTTAGTTGTAAGTTCATTTGGTCATCTTTCATTTTGACTATCACCCAAACCATTAGGGGCCGATAACCTAGATGTTAGGCCCCTTAAAACAACAATTATCATCATCAACACTGTATGTAGTGAACCCTTTTATCCTCTGTTGGATAAATGATTCTATGTTTTATTTCTCCAATTAATAAATATTTCAACCAGCATCATGAAAGTAGCCAGACGAAGATGAGGAAATTTCAAGCATTGGTTGGAGACAGCGGGGACATACCTGAAGCAGGTTGACAATAGGCTAAATATTTTAGCTGTGAAAGGAAATAGTATAGCGATGTGTCAGAAGGACAGGTGGGCCGCCTCAAATAGAAGCGACGCGCAGTGAGACATGCTGCCGGTATGTTCATTGTGATATTCGCGCCTAGAAGAAATATGATGCAGTAATGTGAGTGGCTGATGAGCAGGCTGGACACTCCTACGACGCCAAGATCTGCTATGAACCGCCAAATTACAGAAAATGTTAGAACCAATGAGAGAAGAATGCCTAGTTAACGCGGCAGGTCTAGCGTGGGTACGCTCGGCTAGCATTCACGCGGGAAATCGCCTAGACAAAATCTCTACGATCGATTCTAGGATTAATGAGCATATTCTTGACCTGTGCAATGTTACGAGTTCAGTGATATTTATTTCATGCCTGTACCACAATTATTTCGAGAAATTTTTACATAAATTCCCCCCCCCCCATCGAGACCTAGGGCCAGTTCTTTTATAAGTGGCATGAAGAGCCAAGACATTGACTTCTATTCTGTGCGTCTACGGACGTGGACTTCTATTCTGTTCGTCTGAGGACGTAGACTATTATTCTGTGCGTCTACGGGCGTAGTCGTCTTATTACTGTGTTCGTCTGCGGACAGAACGACTTCTATTTTGTGTGTCGTGGACACAGGTTGATTATTATTTTGTGTGTCTTGGACACAGAAGTTATTGTAAAGTGTTAAATTCAGTGATAGATAGTCACAGTACTATATTGTAGGGGCAGTATCGTCGATAATTCGCCAACGAACTGTGACAGGGAAAGTAGTACCTGAACAGCGAATTTAGTAGTCAGATATCAAGTGTATAATAATCTAATTTTTGAAGCAGCGCCAGAGATGACACCGACGACTACAGAGGAAGTTTGGAATTCTCAACACTCCGTCCAGATGGCTGAGATGAGATAGAACCATTCAGTTGGGAAATGGCAGCAGACGTTCTTTGACGGGTGACTACAAGAGAGATGAGTACAAAATAATATTCTTTATTATTTGATAAATTAACTTATGGTTTATGGGACATAATTTTGTAAATACATTGCTTGTGTGATTAACGTAGTATATTTAGTTTTGGTCTGACACACTTTTGTATGGAAGCAGCTCGCACGAATGTAGTTAGTGGAAGGTTCTTGTTCTTGTGTTGTGTTAACTAACGTAGCTATGTGAACGGCCGTGTTTGCATATGTTACGCAATGCGGTTAAAAACGTCTCTCGGAGATCTGTTGTGTTTCAGAAGTAGGACTGAATTAATGTAATTATACAGTAGATTGGAGGGTAATTAAAATTGTTTAAGATTTATTATTGATCAGATTCAGTGTGACTATTGCCGATTGGAGCAATGTAATTTGTGACGAAGAGTAATCAGCTCTATCGTAGGTTTTAAATATTGTGTTAAATGTTTGTGAGCACCTATTCAGCAGACCTGTGTGAAAAGCGTCATGTCGGTCCCAGATGTGTGTATGTGTGTATTTTTTGTGGTATTACAAGCGGGAATTTCAGCTGAGACTGATTTCTGTCAGCTTGGTACCCGGTCCATATTGTATCCTTGCGAGGGCAATTGTGGATATGTGATTATGTCTGACCATATGTTGAGTTGGATGAGAATTTTGTTGCTGTTGATTCCGTGAGGTAACGGAACAGCTGGTCAGCTATTTATATACACTGGAGTGGGACACGACAAGTATTTGAGGAAAGGGGGGAGATGTTTCACAAGGCTGTCTGAACGTGCAAAGCATGGTCATTAGTGAGGAGTGCTCGTTGGCTCCCTAATTACTTGAATTTCAGATAAGAACTGATCAATGGTAAAAGAATTGTTGAAATAAACGGGAGTTGCCTACGAATCACGATAATCTCCGACGCGTTACCTTGACATGCAGTTTAGTTAATATAAAGTAATCTTAGCCGGTCAGGTTTTTGTTGTTGTTGGTTTATTCCAGGTTTATTTTCATTTCAGTGACCCGTGAGTCACGTGTAATGCTGTCTTTCCTTGTGTATTGAGCAATTGGCCTGTTGGTAGCTCATGTTGTTAAGTGCGTCTTCGCGCTAATGAGGATCTCAGAGAGATTCCTGTAAATAATAGATTTGTAGTGTGTGTCAGCATTAGAGTTTTTAAGGGTTTTTATTAATGTCATGCCCATATCCATAAACGTTGATTTACGTGATGATTGTTCGTGAGCACCGTGGCTGTTAACCCGTTGTAAACGAACGGTCATCCAAGTACTCATTTTCTCGTAGTTAGTCATCACGCGCACATAAAACTCAAATGCAAGGTAGTGGAATTAGGATCCACAATTTTATTATAAAGGGGGAGATCCATCTGACTCCTCAAAGTGTTAGATATTCCTGTCAGGGAAAAATTCAGGGAGGATATATTTTTATTATTGTTTGTTTATTTTCTTTTATGCACAATTAGTTATTAAATCTTGTTATTATCTTACGTCTTGTCTCCTTACTTTCTTAATTACAGTTTTTATCCTATGACCCTTGCCTCAGTAAAGCACGTTGTTTGGCGGACGTAAACACCACACTATGAACTGAGCGCGACCCCTTGATCAAGATTCTTGCATAAAACACTGCTATTCTGAAGGGTTCAGTAGCAAGCAGTAATGCCAATCTCATCAACAAACCGTCCAACACCACCAACTAATCTATGAAGGTGTAGCTACTATTGCTGTGACATACTTAAGCAGTAAGCCCTAAACTCTTGCAGAATTGTTAAGTAATGCGGAATGACCTACGAATACTCTGCTGAGATGATGGTGATGTGCTAGAACTGCAACACACACAAAAAGATAGAGTCAGTCTGAGAGACTATACTTTATATCATTTCAAATGACGCATGCTACAAATGCTACACATGTTAGAAAGGCTCACTCGAAGCCCCAGGACTCTTTCAACAGACTTCATTACCCATTAACTTAGGCTTCCCTCGCGGGCACCTCTTTAAGGGTCACCCTGTATTTGAGTCTGACATCTTTTACAACTCTTTAAGGGTCACCCATAATTTGAATTTGATATATTGCAAACCTCTTTAAGGGTCATCCTGTATTTGAATTGAATCTAACATATTATACACCTCGTTAAGTGTCACCCTGTATTTTGCTCTGATATCCTGCACACCTCTTAAGGAGGCGCCCTGTATTCTTATCTGGCATCTTGTACACCTCTTTAGGAGTCACCCTGTATTCTTGTGTTACATCTTGTACACCTCTTTAGGAGTCACCCTGTATTCTTATCTGACGTCTTGTATATCTCTTTAGGAGTCACCCTGTATTCTTCTCTGCCATCTTGTACACCTCTTAAAGAGTCACCTTGTATTCTTATCTGGCATCTTGTATATCTGTTTAGGAGTCACCCTGTATTCTCATCTGGCATCTTGTACACCTCTTTAGGAGTCACCCTGTATTCTTCTCTGCCATCTTGTATACCTCTTTAAGAGTCACCTTGTATTCTTATCTGGCATCTTGTATATCTGTTTAGGAGTCACCCTGTATTCTCATCTGGCATTTTGTACACCTCTTTAGGAGTCACCCTGTATTCTTATCTGGCATCTTGTACACCTCTTTAGGAGTCACCCTGTATTCTTGTGTTACATCTTGTACACCTCTTTAGGAGTCACCCTGTATTCTTATCTGGCATCTTGTACACCTCTTTAGGAGTCACCCTGTATTCTTCTCTGCCATCTTGTATACCTCTTTAAGAGTCACCTTGTATTCTTATCTGGCATCTTGTATATCTGTTTAGGAGTCACCCTGTATTCTCATCTGGCATTTTGTACACCTCTTTAGGAGTCACCCTGTATTCTTATCTGACATCGTGTACATCTCTTTAGGAGTCACCCTGTATTCCTGTCTGACATCTCGCACACTCCTTTAGGAGTCACCCTGTATTCCTGTCTGACATCTCGCACACTCTTTTAGGAGTCACCCTGTATTCCTGTCTGACGTCACGCACTTGCCGTCTCCGTATCGCATAACGGCAGACCCCAGCAGTAAAGTCAGACTCGGTGCATATGCACTGAACAACATGATGACGTCATACACGCCGTAACCGTAACGCATAACGTTAGACCCAAGCATAACGACGAAGTCGACAAGATCATTTCAAATGATAAAACAGTTTTTGTCCACTAGGCTAATAGTGTGTTGTCATCCCTTAGTATTCTACCTCTTCTGTAGACCATAATGCATACAGTGATTCCCAAGGGGCTCACATCTTGTGGGACGTGGGTTGGCGACCATGGGGCCCCAGCTGAGTCCGGCATTGCTTCCACTTACTTGTGCCGGGCTCCTCTCGGTCATCTTTCCTCTCGACCTCCCTTGGTCAACTCTTGTTCTTTTCCGACCCCGACGGTATTAGGGTATCCGAGACCTAGGGAGTCTCTTCCTTTCCCGCCTTAATTGGCCCTTGTCTCTTCCTTTCTGGTACCCTGCTTCTGCGAGGGGTCAGCCTTCTTTTTCTTTTCATGTTATCTCCTGCCTTCTGTACAAGGCCCTCAAGGAAGCAGGGTGTATGTAGCCCCACCACTTATGGTGCACTCTGGATATTGCTACACCCTCAGGGGCTTACGGCTGGTGAGTTCGGGAGTTGGCGACCCCGAGGGATTCCTGAGCTGGGTCCGGTTTCCTCCCTTTTATCCATTACCTGTGGGGGCGGACCCTCTCCTCTTTCACTTTCCTATCTGCCTTTCATGGCTCTCCTTCCTTCCAAGTACCTCAATCCGCATTCTTCGAGGGTTGTGGGCATTTCTTTTCCTCCTGTCCTTTATTTGCCTTATTCTCCTTTTGTTTTCCATTTCTTCTTCTAGTATATAAGTTAGTAGTTAGTTTTAGAGGCCCCTTAAAACAACAATTATCACTAGGGTTGGGAAGTTTAAGACCTAAAGAAGTACAAAATATGCAATAGGAATCTCCGTTTCGCGGGCTTATAGGTCGTGTTCCAAAATGTCCTTGGAACACGACCTATAAGCCCGCGAAACGGAGATTCCTATTTCAACGCCGGTCGTGAAAGTCTACATTTTTACAAAATATGCAAGCTTATATGCCCTAACAACTAGCTAAATATGGCCTATCTATATATATAAAGCACAAAGTTTGTCTGTCTGTCTGTCTGTCTGTCTGTTATGTATACAAATCTACACCGTTTCACCGATCTGAACCAAAATTTGTATACTTACCCTTTGGAACCCTGCGGGTAACCCTGTCAACATTAAATTTCGGACAGACTACCCCATGCCCTGCATTTAGGCCCTTTTGCACAAATCTACACCGTTTCACCGATCTGAACCAAAAGTTGTATATTTAACCTTTGGAACCCTGCGAGTAACACTGTCCACTTAAAATTTCGGACAGACCACCCCATTCCCTGCATTTAGGCCCTTTGTTCCAAATCCACACCGTTTCACCGATCTCAACCAAAATTTGTATATTTACCCTTTGGAACCCTGCGAGTAACACTGTCCTCTTAAAATTTCGGACAGACCACCCCACTCCCTGCATTTAGGCCCTTTGGTCCAAATCTACACCGTTCACCGATCAGAACCAAAATTCGTATTCTTACCCTTTGGTACCCTGCGAGTAACACTGTCTGCTTGAAATTGCGGACAGACCACTCCATTCCCTGCATGTAGGCCCTTTGGCCCAAATCTACGCCGTTTCACCGATCTCAACCAAAATTTGTATGTTTACCCTTTGGAACACTGCGACTAACCCTGTCTGCTTGACATTTCGGACAGACCACGCCATTCCCAGCATTTTGGCCCTTTTTGCACAAATATACACCGTTTCACTGATCTGAACCAAAATGTGTATACTTACCCTTTGGAACCCTGCGAGTAACACTGTCCACTAGACATTTCGGACAGACCACCCCATTGCCTGCTTTTAGGCCCTTTGGTCCAAATCTACACCGTTTCACCGATCAGAACCAAATTTCGTATTCTTACCCTTTGGTACCCTGCGTGTAACACTGTCTGCTTGAAATTGCGGACAGACCACTCCATTCCCTGCATTCAGGCCCTTTGGCACAAATCAACACCGTTTCACCGATCTGAACCAAAATTTGTATACTCACCCTTTGAAAGCCTGCGAGTAACACTGTCTGCTTGAAATTGGGGACAGACCACTTCATTCCCTGCATTTAGGCCCTTTGGCCAAAATCTACACCGTTCCACCGATCTCAATCAAAATTTGTATATTTACCCTTTGGAACACAGCGACTAACACTGTCTGCTTGAAATTGCGGACAGACCACTCCAGTCCCTGCATTCAGGCCCTTTGGCACAAATCAACACCGTTTCACCGATTTGAACCAAAATATGTATACTCACCCTTTGAAAGCCTGCGAGAAACACTGTCTGCTTGAAATTGTGGACAGACCACTCCATTCCCTGCATTTAGGCCCTTTGGCCCAAATCTACACCGTACCACCGATCTCAACCAAAATTTGTATATTTACCCTTTGGAACACTGCGACTAACACTGTCTGCTTGAAATTGCGGAGAGGCTACTCCATCCCCTGCATTTAGGCCCTTTGGCACAAATCTACACCGTTTCACCGATCTGAACCAAAATTTGTATACTTACCCTTTGGAACCCTACGAGGAACACTGTCCACTTAAAATTTCGGACATACCACCCCATTCCCTGCATTTAGGCACTTTGGCACAAATCTACACCGTTTCACCGATCAGAACCAATATTCGGAAACTTACCCTTTGGTACCCAGCGAGTAACACGGTCAGCTTGAAATTGCGGACAGACCACTCCATTCCCTGCATTTAGGCCCTTTGTCCCAAATCTACACCGTTTCACCGATCTCAACCAAAATTTGTATATTTACCCTTTGGAACACTGCGACTAACACTGTCTGCTTGAAATTGCGGCGAGGCCACTCCATCCCTTGCATTTAGGCTGTTTGGCACAAATCTACACCGTTTCACCGATCTGACCCCAATTTTATATACTTACCCGTTGGAACCCGACAAGTAACACTGTTCACTTTAAATTTCGAACAGACCACGCTATTCCCTGCATTTTGGCCCTTTGGCACAAAACTACACCGTTTCACCGATCTCAACCAGATTGTACATAATTACCCTTTGGAACTCGACGAGTAACACTTTCCACTCGAAATTTCGGACAGACCACTCCATTTCCCGCATTAAGGCCCTTTGTTACAATTCTACATCGTTCACTGATCGAAAACAAAGTGTGTATACTTACCCTTTGGAACCCGATGCGTAACACTGTCCACTTGAAATTTCTGACATACCACTCCATTCCCTGCATTTAGCTCAGAAATTCCTCGGGGTTGCCAGCTTCCTAACTCACCAGTCATGAGCCCTTGAGGGTGTACCAGAAGTGGTGGGTCTACACACACCCTGCCTCTCTGAGGGCCTTGAGCAGAAGACAGGAGATATTATGAAAAGGAAAAGAAGGCAGACCCCTCGAAGAATGAGGGTATCGGGAAAGATGAGACAAAGCCAATTAAGGCGGGAAATTGAAAGACTCCCTAGCCCTCGGATACCCTAATACAGTCTGGGTCGGAAGAGAACAAGAGTTGACCAAGGGAGGCCGACAGGAAAGAGAACTGAAATGAGCCCGGCACCAGGAAGTAGAAGCGATGCCAGACTCAGCTGGGGTCCCGTGGTCGCCAACCCATGTCCCACAAGTCGTGAGACCCTGGGGGGGGGGGGTCAATTGTGAGTGATTCCCGGTCAATCTAAATAGGACGGGGAACCCCGAACGTGTGTCATCATATTTCGTCATCATCTGCGATCATCTCAGGTTCGTGCAGCTTGGACCTATATTCTTTGTCTTTGCCGAGCAGTACGCTCTTTCACTAGACGCATCGAGTACAGGCCTAAGCCAGAAAATAAGGTTGAGACTTTGGAAGACACAAAGCTATTACCTATATCAGTTTTAAAATAACACCACGTTCGTTTAGTAGTCATTTTTTCATTACCTTATTATTATCATCATAAGTGCAAATGACCTAGATGTTACGCGCATCATACCAATAATCACCGCCGCATAAAGTCTTTCTCGACTGTGATTTTTAAAATATTTATTTTTGGTTGGTTCTTAAGTTTAGGGGCTGCGACAACGCGGTCATGTAGCCCCGTGTACTTTGGATGTGTGTAGAATCTGTCTGATAACCGGTGTTAATTGTGATGACTGTATTAGTGTGTGTTATCTGTTTTTTAATTTAAGTACTAACTGCAACTTAGAATTCTTCAAATAGTTCGTACTTTTGCCGCCAAGCGCCACCGTCAACGACTACTATGCCAAGTTTGGAACTTAGCTACTAGACGCCACTGCAGTCGGCTCTTGGCAACGGACGTAGACATCTAAGAGCGTTGTTTACATTCTTAACCTATCCAATTTAGCTTCACACAGGTGTAATTAGTGGAAGGTTCTTTAACATGCCATAAATCTATGACATGGGACCGCCGGCTTTACTTCCCCTCCGAAGAAAGGCATACTGAGGGATTTTTAACGCTCTTAAAAAATCCGCCGGCTTCGGCTGGGTTTAAACCCGCTATCTTGGGCATAGAAGCTCAGCATGCTACCGACTACGCCAACTAAGCCGCCATATATTTATTTTTATTACAGTATATTGTGTACATTATAAGTTGAAGTGTCAATTCAATACCGGTAGTAGTTTCCCTTATCATCCTCATCATAAGAGCAAATGACCTACAGTAGATGTTACGCCCATTACACCATTAATCTCCACACACAATAAGTCTTCCTCGCCTGTGAATTTTGAAATATGTATTTCTATTACGGTAGTTTGTAAGTTTGACGTGTCAATTCAACAGTAGTTCTTATTATCATCCTTATCAAAAGGGCAAATGACCTAGATATTACTCCCTCATTGTCTTTGGGGGCAAATGACTTAGATTTTAAGTCCATTATATTTCTAAGGAGACCTTAAAACATTATCATCATTCCACCGGGCGAAGCCGGGTACTACTGCTAGTAAACTATAAAATATGACCTAAAAAACTATGACATCCTATTGAAAGGCGGAAGCACACTATCGTCATGTTCCGTGACCTCATGCGTACAGTGTCGCAATATAACTTGTCCAGAAAGATGTGCTAAAAGACGTCCGTAAAGGAGCGCCTTCTTGGAATCAGGTGTTCTAAACCTGCTATCTGCCTGTTCCTGGAAAAGAAAGAACAAGAAGTTCCGTGAAGAACTATACAGCCTACTTTTCATGCCAATGATTATTCTACAGTATATGAACCTATCTAGAATAATGACAAAATTAAGTTGGTAATATCGAAATATCAAATTAGTTCAAAATATACCTGGTATAATGTAGCCTAATAGAGCACTACAGTTGGCAGCCCTGGTGACTGAATATATTGTTAGTTCCATCTCTTAAGGTACAGAATACAAAATTAGGTTGAAGTCCAATGGACGTTACATGCAGTTAGACACTGGATCTATCAGCACGCGTAAAAGCATGTTGCCAACAATACCATGCGTGTGCTGGTCAGAAATAATCTGAAATATTATGATATCTTGTTGTGTCAATTTTGGACGAAATCCATTTGTTGGTATAGAAGTTACATGTATTTTAAAATTGGACATATCAGCAGGCATAGAATCGTGTTCGCAGCACTGCCTTGTATTAATTACTCCAAATTAATCCACAATGTCAGGTGGTATACGTGTGCAAAGTATATAGCTGTTGGCTTGCATACTTTCTGATATATTGGTATTTGGATTTAAAAAAATAGAGACAGCAATTATTAACAGTTGGCAGCCTGGTGGCTCTTAAGAATACGCTCAGTCATATCTGTTTATGTACAGATATTACATACAAAATTTGGTTGAAATCCAATTGATAGTGTAGACGTTGTATGCATTTAAACATTGGACCTATCAGAAGGCTTAAAATTATTTTGGCAACACTGTCATGATTGGCCTCCTGGAAATTAAACTGAAATAGTCTTATCTACATGTGTGCCAATTTTGGAATAGCTCCCATGCATACCTTGCAAGATATCCAACATGGAGCTCAAATTTCTAGTGTGTTTTTTCAGCAGTTGGTAACACTGACGTCATTTTCAAATATGGACGTGAGATATTCCGGTGCACATCTTTACTCATACTAAATTTGGTTTTGATTGCTGCAGCCGTTTAGGAATTGATAGGGGGGGGGGGGGGGACACACACAGCCAGACAGACAGACAGACACACATTTTCCCGGATTGATCTCATAAGTCTACTTTTTCCTCATTTTTGCAAAATGTGAAAAGTAGGCTAAAAATATATCTACTACACTATTCGGAAATCCTGTGTTTGAAACTCGACGCAGATAACACGTGCCTTGTTAACGACGCCTCAATTTAAACAAAAATGCTGACATTATTACCAAATATGACCTTATATCACTATAATGTGACCAAATATGACCAAAACAATAACAAGAAGTTCCGTAACGAACTAAAGAGCCTACTTTTCTTAAAATTTAAGATCTATGCCAATGATTAATCTATATGGATCTATCGAGAATAATGACGAAATTAAGTTGGTAATATCGAAATTTCTAATTAGTTCGAAATACTGTATACCTGGTATACTGTAGCCTAATAGAGAACTACAGTTGGCAGCCCTGGTGACTGAATATATTCTTAGTTCCATCTCTTAAGGTACAGAATACAAAATTTGGTTGAAGTCCATTGGATAGCATGGACCTTACATGCAGTTAAACATTGGATCTAACAGCGCGCGTAAAATCATGTTGGCAACAATGACATACATGTATTGGTCAGAAATAATCTGAAATAATATGATCTATTGTTGTGTCAATTTTGAATAAAATCCATTAGTTAGTATAGAAGTTACATGCATTTTAAAATTGGATCTATCAGCAGGCTTAGAATCATGTTGGCAGCACTGACGTATATTAGTTACTCCAAATTAATCTAGAATGCCAGGTACTATAAGTGTGCAAAGTTTAGAGCTATTGGCTTGCATACTTTCTGATATATTGATATTAGGGTAACAAAAATAGAGACAATATTTACTAACAGTTGGCAGCCCTGGTTACTCTTAAGAATCGGCATATACATATCTGTCATGGTACACATAGCACACACGAAATTTGGTTGAAATCCAAATGATAGTATAGAAGTTACATGTATTTAAAGTTGGACCTCTCAGCAGGCTTAGAATCATGTTGGTAGCACTGACGTATATAAGTTTCTCCAAATTAATATAGAATGTCAGGTACTATACGTGTGCATAGTTTAAAGCTGTCGGCTGGCATACTTTCTGATATATTGGTGAAAATGAAAATCCACAGCCTGCTTCCAGTCTCCGACCGGGTCAGGAATGGAATGAATGAAGCCCCCATCTAGCGGCGAGGATATGGACTGTGCCGGCTGCCGAGGCCTGACGCACTCCTCTGGGGCAATGATTAAGTGAATGACAGATGAAATGAAATGATAGTGGAGAGTGTTGCTGGAATGAAATTTTGACAGGGAAAACCGGAGTACCCGGAGAAAAACCTGTCTGCCTCCGTTTTGTCCAGCACAGATCTCACATGGAGTGACCGGGATTTGAACCACGGACCCAGCGGTGAGAGGCCGGCGTGCTGCCGCCTAAGCCACGGAGGCTCTGATATATTGGTATTTGGATAAAATAAATTGAGAGCATTTATTAACAGTTGGCAGCCCTGGTGGATCATAATAATACGTTCAGTCATGTCTGTTTATGTACACATAGCACATACGAAATTTGGTTGAAATCCAATTGATAGTGTAGAAGTTATATGCATTTAAAATTTGGACCTATCAGAAGGCGTATATTCATTTTGGCAACACTGCGATGTATGGCCTCCTGGAAATTAAACTGCAATATTATTATCTATACGTGTGCCAATTTTTAAATAGCTCCTATTCATACCTTCCAAGATATCCAACATGGAGCTCAAATTTCAATTGCGATTTTTCAGCAGTTGGTAGCACTGACATCATTTTCAAATATGGGCGTGAGATATTCAGGTATAGATCTTTACTCCTACCAAATTTTGTTTCGATTGCTGCAGCCGTTTAGGAGTTGATAGAGGGGGACACACACACAGCCAGACAGACAGAAGGACAGACAGACAGACAGACAGACAGACAGAAGGACAGACAGACAGACAGACACACATTTGCCCGATCTCATAAGTCTACTTTTTCCTCATTTTTGCAAAATGTGAAAAGTAGGCTAAAAATGGCTGAAATATGCATTTATAGGCAAGATCAAATTGCTTTAAACGTGGTCATTCAAACTTATTTTTCAGATTTTGGGTAAAATGAGCTCAAGAAAAAAACAAGAAGTTCCGTGAAGAACTATACAGCCTACTTTTCATGCCAATGATTATTCTACAGTATATGAACCTATCTAGAATAATGACGAAATTAAGTTGGTAATATCGAAATATCTAATTAGTTCAAAATATACCTGGTATAATGTAGCCTAATAGAGCACTACAGTTGGCAGCCCTGGTGACTGAATATATTCTTAGTTCCACCTCTTAAGGTACAGAATACAAAATTTGGTTGAAGTCCAATGGACGTTACATGCAGTTAGACACTGGATCTATCAGCACGCGTAAAAGCATGTTGCCAACAATACCATGCGTGTGCTGGTCGGAAATAATCTGAATTATTATGATATCTTGTTGTGCCAATTTTGGATGAAATCCATTTGTTAGTATAGAAGTTACATGTATTTTAAAATTGGACATATCAGCAGGCATAGAATCATGTTGGCAGCACTGCCTTGTATTAATTACTCCAAATTAATCTAGAATGTCAGGTGCTATACGTGTGCAAAGTATAGAGCTGTTGGCTTGCATACTTTCTGATAGATTGATATTAGGGTAAAAGGAATATAGACAGCATTTATTAACAGTTGGCAGCCCTGATTGCTCTTAACAATACTTATAGTCATATCTGTTATGGTACACATATCACATACGAAATTTGGTTGTAATCCAACTGATAGTATAGAAGTTACATGTATTTAAAAACTGGTACTATCAGCAGGCTTATAATCATGTTGGTAGAACTGACGTATATAAGTTACTCCAAATTAATCTAAAATGTCAGAATATACGTGTGCATAGTTTAAAGCTGTTGGCTTGCATACTTTCTGATATATTGGTATTTGGATAAAAAATAGAGAGAGCAATTATTAACAGTTGGCAGCCCTGGTGGCTCTTATGAATACGCTCAGTCATATCTGTTTATGTACAGATATTACATACAAAATTTGGTTGAAATCCAATTGATAGTGTAGAAGTTATATGCATTTAAACATTGGACCTATCAGAAGGCTTAAAATTATTTTGGCATAACTGTCATGGTTGGCCTCCTGGAAATTAATCTGAAATAGTATTATCTACATGTGTGCCCATTTTGGAATAGCTCTCATGCATACCTTGCAAGATATCCAACATGGAGCTCAAATTTCTAGTGCGTTTTTTCAGCAGTTGGTAGCACTGACATCATTTTCAAATATGGACGTGAGCTATTCCGGTGCACATCTTTACTCATACTAAATTTGGTTTTGATTGCTGCAGCCGTTTAGGAGTTGATAGGGGACACACACACACAGCCAGCCAGACAGACAGACAGACAGAAGGACAGACAGACAGACAGACACACATTTTCCCGGATCGATCTCATAAGTCTACTTTTTCCTCATTTTTGCAAAATGTGAAAAGTAGGCTAATATGACTTCTCCTTAACATCCGAACCTTAATCATCACATACAGGGAGGAGCCTCCCTTTCGAACGGAGAGTCGCACTGTGGCCGTGTGGTGGCCGGGCCACTGTGGCTAGCCGCGTTTCGTTAAGGCACTGACACTAACAGCAGCGTAGCGTCCAACTCGTTTACACTTTTACACTTTTTAACATATGTAATAATCTTGGGATATGAGACAGCCTACAGTACTTCACCACAAGTTTTAATTATCTCAACTAAGGTATCTTGCCAGCTCCGTATCTAATAAATGCTTCCCGTCCTGCTCTTCTGTTGTCGCTAAATGCCAGTCAAGTGGCGGTGACGAATCACGCGCGTAAGCAAAGCTCCGTTCTATAGGGAAGGCCCTCACTGTATACAGAGTGTCGGAAAATTACGTCGATAAACTGAAACCAGAGATTCCGGCCGTTATCTGAAGCAACTTGAGATAGGCTGAGCGACGTTAAACTTTTAACGAGGCAAATCGGCAACACCGCGCCGAGAAAGTGCGACTTTTTCTAATGTTTCCGTTCCGTATCAGCCGCGGAGGAATACCACCACTACCCGCCTGGCGAACTAGCACGGCTCGGCGCGTTCCTTAACACGAGTCATTTGGTAGCGGTTTGAATCAGAGCCAGCGCAAGTTTTTACTTATCAATTATTATTATTATTATTATTTTTTTTGCCGTACACGACACCACTGAGTTAGTTCGCCAGACGGAAAGTGGCGGCATTCTTGCGGCTGGTATTTAACGGAAACATTAGAGAAAGTCGCACTTTCTCGGCGCGGTGTTGCCGATTTGCCTCGTTAAAAGTTTAACGTCGCTCAGATTTTCAACGGTTCGTTTCCGGCCATAAGTGTCCTATCTCACGTTGCTTCAGATAAGGGCCGGAATCTCTGGTTTCAGTTTGTCGACGTAATTTTGCGACACCCTGTATACAGTATATTTCAGGATATTTTTTGCATGCCTTCTGTTACTAAGGAAGCAAAATAACCAGTGATGGACGAAGCAAAGAGGATATAAAAAGTAGGTTGGCTCAGGCAAGGTAAGCATTTCTACAGAAAAGGAATCTGTTGACATCGAATATAGATTTAGGTATTAGGAAGACATTTTTGAAAACCTCTGTCTGGAGCGTCGCACTCTTTGGAAGTGAAACTTGGACTATTGGTGCAGCAGAAAAGAGGAGAATTGAAGCGTTTGAAATGTGGCGTTACAGGAGAATGATGAAGATCAGATGGGTAGATAGGGTTACAAACGAAGAGGTATTAAGACGAGTGAAAGAAGAGAGATGTTTCTGGCGACTGCTAATGAAGAAAAGAGATAAGTTGGTAGGACACATTCTAAGAAACCCAGGAATAGCAAGCTTAGTTATGGAAGGAAGGGTCTAGGACAAGAACTGTAGGGGTAGACCAAGGTTAGAGTATGTTAAACAGATTGCCTCGGATGTAGGGAGTGTAGAGATGAAACGATTAGCTCAGGACAGGGAGGTATGGAGAGCTGCATCAAACCAGTCAAAAGACTGAAGACTCAAACAACAACAACATAAGTTTCCAGTGGTGCAAATTCTTTGGTTTAAAAAATGATCTGCCATACGTGAGCTTTTGACACCCTTAACAAACTCACTTCCAAGATTGGTTGCCACTTCGAGTGTATACTTATGTCGAGAGCTGCTGACACAAACTGCTCACATGGCAATATTTATGACAACTGCTTGAATACCGGTAGTTCATAAAATATAAGTTTAGCAGATATTTCCATGCTTAAAATTAATGTAGTGAGCATTATAAATTTCTGCTGTAGGCTAAATGAATTTGTGATCATACTTGATGTTTAAGTTTTATCATAGACAGAAATTTGACAGAGTTGGTTAGCTCAGATGACCTTGCTGTTCCTCCCCTTAAAACAACAATACCAAACTCAGTGGCGATGTTCCAAGCAGAGAGTGCAGCATTCAGAAACGGAACAGCTGAGACTACTGTCGACCAAAGTATTATGTGCACTCGAGTTTGAAGGTTGTTTGTGAAGTAACCAATATACCTACATAAAATCCAATAACATCATCATTTTCGTCGTTCTATTTTACGTTAGTTCATGTAGGTTTGGAATTTTTAATTTATATTTAATATTTTTTATCGCAGTTGGAACACAAAATGTGCCCGTTTCTAAGCGTGTTTCAACCATGCGTCACATTTAAGAATTATTATCTCAAAACCCCGTCATCAGATCGAATGCAAATTTTAACACAATATACATTGGAATGTTGTATAACTGTTTTATTAATTACAAAATTTTGTGTGTCCAAGAAACAAAGTTGCTATCATTTTTGAAAGGTAACTTTTTCTCGGCTTGGGGTGGTTGGAAAATATAGCTCTTGGTCGCGTTGTAATCCTTATACATCAAGAAGTTATGCTGTATGACTGTGAAATACGTAAATTAATTCACTTATTTTATATCGGTTTGTATTTGTTCGTGGAAATAAGGCATGATTCACCAGCCAGCCGCTCCGGGGTAAGCTGTACAGCGTTGCTGAGATGGAGCCCATCACTGCCGAGCGAGGCAAGGTCGTATTTCCCCGTTCAAATATAAACCGATATAAAATAAATGAATTAATTCACGTATTTTAAAATCATACAGCATAACTTTTTGATGTATAAGGATTACAACGCAACCAAGAACTACATTTTCCAACCACCGCAAGCCGAGAAAACGTTACCTTACACAAATGATAACAACTTTGTTTCTTGGACACGCAAAATTTTGAAATTAATAAACCAGTTATACAACATTCCAATGTATATTGTGTTAAAATTTGGATTTGATCTGATGACGGGTTTGTGAGATAATAATTCTTAAATGTGACGCATGGTTGAAACACGCTTAAAAACGGGCACTTTTACTGTTCCAACTGCGATAAAAAATAATAAAATATAAACTAAAATTTCCAAACCTACATGAACTCACGTAAAATAGAACGACGAAAATGATGATGTTATTGGATTTTATGTATGTCTATTGGTTACGTCACAAACAACCTTCAAACTCGAGTACACATAATACTTTGGTCGACAGTAGTAATGGCAGGCCACAAGCTGGATCTGAAGATGCAACATTAGACGACAGTAGCGCTCAAAAGTGTTACACATCAGACACCTAACTTTGCTAGAGCTCTGCTAATGTATATATTCCTGTTGTTAATTCATCATACGGTCTTGGGACATCTTGATCATCAGCACCATGTTGTTGGTGGTGTGTTACATTTGTCCGATAACCTGTATTATGTGATGACTGTAATAGTGTGTGTAGCTGTATTAGGGACAGGGATGAGGTAGAAGCCCAGGGACTTGAAATAAGGTACTATCGCGGCATTTGCCTGGATGGAGTTTGGAAAAAAAAAGCCACTGTCAGCTTCGGGATTCGAACCTACAATCTCCAGACTTGCTGCTGCTGCCCTCATGGTTGTGGCGCACAGCTACGCCGCAGGGTGGTCTGGAAGTGGGCGTACCCCCCTTTATTTTCAATATTATGATAATTATGGTTGAATGTTTGTTATACACAATGAAAAATCCACAGATCTAAACTAAACACGACTCGACGGTTCGCCCGCTAGCTAGGCTGTAACAGGGGTGATAAGACTCCTCCTTAGCTAGCTCGTAAACTGTCGCCTCAGTATTTGAATGGACATGGTTGGAAGAAATGAAAACGTAAAAACACTTATAGTGGGCGATGTATTGAATATAGAGATATGCTCTCACGGACTTATTTGTAGAACTTTTCATGCTGAACAATTCTTACCATCATAGTATTTAGATATTTTTAACGGGTTGCCCAGTTTAAGCTACCAAAGTGCTCGGACGCCAGGTTTTTTTCGACGTTTTCACTGACATCGTTACTGCTCGGCTTTCTTTGATCATAAATAAATTATTTTCTACAGAAATCATCCTCGAGATATCCTTTACAGAATGATGAAAACCGCATCACAATCCATCCAGAGGTTCTCGAGATTACCCGTGACATCCAAGAATTGGGGACTTTGTTCTATACCAAGTAGAGATTTCTTCTTCCTTGGCATAGCTGTAAAATGTATATGTAATATACATATTGTACCAAAATTCTTGTCAAATACATAGTACGGTATGTATGTATCTATGTACAACTCTGCAAAATTCACATGCGAGATGGCATCTCATGAAAGGTGATTTATAATAGGAATACCAACATTCAACACCAGTATCTACACCAGCCTCTTGTTCACTTTGTTGCGTTTCTGCTCTCCGCTAAACAGTTCTGCCAATCAAATACCTTGTATTAGTAGAAGACTCTCAGTCAAAACGAGTTAGATTGGGCGAGGAGTTGCAATTTTACTGCCTTAAATAAAATGCATGAGTTATTTCTACACTTAATAAAACACTTCACACAAAAATGGGAGGCTTAATTGGATGACTAGTTTCGGTCGTCAAGCGAACAGCATCAGATCCTTTTCACGAAAACTTAATTTATGTTAGTGTATACGTTTATACCACTTATATAAAACAGTATTTGCAATGATTAAGCTACAGAAGTCTTTAGTTGAACTTTGTAATGAGTCGGATGTTTTTAACAAATTTTCCTATTATTCTTGTACAAGTTTGCGTTCTATGTTGTACATTTAGTGTTATCCACTGAACGTAACTAGTTATCCCATTTAGCCCCTCCCCCCCCCCCCCCCCATTTACGTGAGAAGTATTTTATTAAGTGTATAAATAATTCTTGTATTTTATTTCAGGACTTTGAAATTAATTGTAACTGCCCAGCAATCTAATTGGGCACACTCATACTGACCAACTGAAAAGCTCCTACTTACAGGAGGGCCGGATTTAGATTTTATGCGCTCCTAGGCCCGTGGGTTTTTGCCGCCCCCTCTTCATACCATCGTGAAGGAGGAAGAATTTAGACCTCAAAAAGGTCCTTGTGAAGCTAATTTTTATTTTATTCTAATGTATCGTGAAGTAAAATCAATTAAATAAATTAAAATAATGAGAGAATCAACTGTTTCTAGAGCCTCCGTGGCTTAGGCGGCAGCACGCCGGCCTCTCACCGCTGGCTCCGTGGTTCAAACCCCGGTCACTCCATGTGAGATCTGTGCTGGACAAAACGGAGGCAGACAGGTTTTTCTCCGGGTACTCCGGTTTTCCCTGTCAAAATTTCATTCCAGCAACACTCTCCACTATCATTTCATTTCATCTGTCATTCATTTAATCATTGCCCCAGAGGAGTGCGTCAGGCCTCGGCAGCCGGCACAGTTCATATCCTTGCCGCTAGATGGGGGCTTCATTCATTCCATTCCTGACCCGGTCGGAGACTGGAAGCAGGCTGTGGATTTTCATTTTCAGAATCAACTGTTTCTAAATTTGTATATAAATAAATAGGCCAATGAGATATTAAAATAAACCATTTAAGACTCATTATACACCTACAGATATTCAGATATACAAAGCTTATACACTACATCATACAACCTACACTATGCATAATGAATTATTCAATGTAAACTGATATTAATTTTAGAGACTTCAATTTTCTCCTAATAAATCATAAAACATTCCTGTTCTAAAGCTGAAGTCGAAAAATCTGCTGTTGCGAAACATTTGTTGGAAAATGTTGGTCACGATATAAATTGGAAAAGTGTCAACATTTTGCAAAGTTTAATTTAAATCATGGCCTATGTTGTAGACAATAACACAATACATCTTTTTTGTCTCTTGCTATTTCATCATACGACGAATACTTAGGGAGTTATTAATGATTTTGTACTTTTTGGCCGGAATTTTCTAAGTCCCAGGAATGACATAAAAGTTGATTCGAATGAAATTTCAAAAAATAGGTTTTTTTTAATGATTTTATTATATTTTTCACGTCTTTTAGGGTCCCAAACCAACATGATATTTTGATGGTTTTTTTTCGTCCCATACATTTTTGGTATCAGGTGATAGAATTTTTTTCCACTAGGACCCATGCTTTCCACTAGGACCCATGCTTATCTATCTATTTAACTAATGTTATAACGGGATTCCAAATGTTATTGCGGGCGAAGCCGCGGGTAACAGCTAGTATGTTAATATATGTGTTGGCCAACTGAAGAGCATTTTACATAGACAGTCAAAAGGCATCACTGAAGAAATGGCTTACAGGGTTTCTATTTTCATCTCGTCATTGATCTTGCAGTGGATAAGGGGCCAAGTCTCAAGGAAATGGCAAAATAATACTTCAATGTTTGCTTAATAAGAAATATTTTATTCATTGGTGTGATATTAGAATAAATTATCTAAATGACGTCACACTTCACCTTGGAGGGAACGCAACAGAACACGCTTCTACAAGGTGGAATTATCACAGGGTAACAAAACAAACAATACAATACAATCAATTACCAAGTTCATCGCATGGACTGAACTAAATGTGAAGTGCTGCAACATACATTCAAACATAACAGGCTCTCCCTCCAAACACTTTCATTCATCTTTATGTATGACGACGAAAAGATTTCTTAGAAGATAATGCCAAGTCACATATAAAAAACTACTTACGAAGAACAATACTGTGCAAAAGTGTTGCTATTAATGTTATAATAATATTTCATTTTCAAAAAATATTATTTTAGTGGCCCAGCACTATCTTTCTCTGCATGGTGCAGATTGGAGATCCAGTGTGCGACAGCATTTAACTTACTCATTATCCATACGATACCAAACTCGAAGAAATAATGTATTTTATAGCCTATACTTCACTAGAAAAATGCAAAACAAATTGAAGGTTGCTGTCCTTCACTCTTGGGAATATCATAACCGATCTTAAGCCCTGAACAAACTCATGAAAGGCAACCAATAGTTTGGTTGGTTCCTTAGTTTAGGGGCTGCGACAACACAGTCATGTAGCCCCGTGTACTTTGGGTATGTGTATAATTTGTCTGATAACCGGTGTGAAGATTGTGATGGCTGTATTAGTGTGTGTTATCTGTGGTTTAGGTAGAAGGACTGCAGACGGTCAACTTTTCAAGTAGTTCCTACTTTCGCTACCAAATACTACTGTCCACGACACCTAGCTGCGGACTTGGCCACTAGATGCCATCTCAGCCAGCACCTGGCGGCGAACGTTGGAACTAATATAGCAAAAGCATTCAAGTGTTGCCACCAGCGACAAGCATTGCAACCAAACACCAACCTACAGGAGTAAGCAGACAAGATTTCATTTATTGGTACACATCAATAGCAGAGACTGGTATTAATGGACAATGGACACGACATGGGTTCGTTCATTTGGGTGTGTGAAGCTGTATTTAAAAAATTGTGGAGGAATAATTACAAATTCCTGTCAACTGCTCCTTGTTGTTCACATTTATATAGGTTTGGGGATGAGGTCTTATAAATTCCCGTTGCGAACTGTAGTACTGTATGAGCAGTTACACAAGAAAAGAGGAACCTGTAAACCTCATGATCATAAGATACAGGACCTCCTTTTCTGTGTGGAATCCACCTAATGGACATGATACTTTATTTCAGATATTCCGCGGTCAATGACAAGGAACAAAGCAGGTGGGAGGCAATATGCTTACCCGCCGCACCATCACAACCCTACAATGAATTGAAAGAAAGGACCCTCGTAGTAGAATGTACCCTCCCGGCATTCGCCTAGAGTTGAAAACCAGAAAGCTCAGAAAACTATTTCAAGGACAGGCGATAGTAGGGATCGAACCACCCGTCTTCCAGGTACAAGTCCAAGCCCCATGGCATTGTGCCTTGGTGCATAGCTAACCTGGTTGTTTAGCCTGGGTCCATGGCCTTGTGCCTTGGTGCATAGCTAACCTGGTGGTTGTTAGAAATACGTAACACAACAACTGAGCTTTGGTTTGAATTAAGCGCCAAGAAGCGCGACGCGACGCCTTGGTGGTGGTTTTAGTTACTATAATGTTCTTGTTGATTCTTTTGTCTTCCTTTTCATATTACGCTTCAATGTGACCTAGTAGGTTAGTTCGTATTAAAAGTTTATCCTGTTTATACGCCCAGTCGTCATTCTCCTGCCATTTACTCCAACAGGCTATGGGCCCAGGATCATTGACAAGTGTGATTCTATTTGAATGGACAAAACTGTGATAGCGTGCAATAAGTGTGTACATCATGGCGGAATCCAGCACTGGTTCTCTTTATAACTTCGAGAAACTGAAGGGGAGAGAAAACTACATTGACTGGCGTTTCCAGATGAAGAATTATCTTATGCACGATGATCTTTGGAAGTGCAAATATGGTTATGCAGAAGATGATAAAATGGGTGCAGAGGTTAAGGTACGGCTTGACGCACTTGCCTTGTGCAAGATTAACCTTATGGTGGAAAAGAGTGTTTTTCCATATGTCGTGGAAGCAAAAACGGTGAAAGCAGCATGGAATTCGCTCGAGATGGGATATGAAGATAAAGGTGCCAACAGGCACACAAGAATTCTTCGCCAGCTTTGTTCCACCAAGCTTGAACAATTCAAGACTATGGAAGAATATGCCTCCACAGTTTTGGGGTTCTCCCAGCGGCTAGCAGCAGTTAAAAACCACTTCATGATGAATATCTAGGTGCCTTGCTATTGCAGGGACTACCTGATGACTATGAACCTATGATTATGGCATTAGGAAATTCAGGCGCAGAGATGACTAGTGACTTTGTAAAATGTAAACTGCTACAGGAAGACAAACGCAGCTCCAGCACTCTACACTAACAGGCGTGGATTCAAGAATAATAAACCCAAGACACCGTTCTATTGGAACTGCCGCAAACCTGGCCACTGGAAACAAGATTGCAAACACCAAAACAAGACAGAAGCACATCAAGCAGATGCCAAGCCACTAGAGAAGAAGGAAGAAAGGACGTAGGATAGGGCTCTGCTCACAGCACTTGGAGTTGATATCCACTTAGCAGACAGCTGGTATATGGACTCCTCAGCCTCCAAACACATGACTGGTAGAGCAGATTGGATGTCAAAGTTTGATGATAAAAGGGAGGTTGGATATGAAGTCACCGTAGCAAATGATTGTAAACTGTATAGTGGCGGCATAGGTGATGATCCAGTATGTACCTAACCTTACAGCAAACTTGCTCTCTGTAAATAGTATTGTTAAAATGGGTCATGTTACTGTTTTTGATGAAGAAGGTTGTAAAGTGTTTGAAGACAATGGCTGTCAAGTTACAGGTGATGTGCAATTATTGATTGAAGAGTCAAATGGACTTTATGTCTCAGATAACTCAGGTTCTGTAAGTGCAAATGCATCAGCAGTGTCTTTAAGGGCTGCTAAAAATGTTTGTTCAAAAAGTTCTAATTGTAGAGAATTGTGGCACAAAAGGTTAGGCCATCTCAATCACGTGAGGATAGACGTATTAAAAATAGTTTGGCTACTGGTATTGATTTTTCGGATGAAAAGCAGCTCTGTGTTCCATGTATAGAAGGGAAACAAGTTCGACAGCTCTTCAAGACCACCTAGCATCGTGCCAAGAACTGACTGGACCTGCTGCACAGTGACCTGTGTTGACCGATGCCTGAGGAATCCTGGGGAGGAGCCAGATATTTTCTCACCTTCATCGATGACCATACGAGGAAGGTTTTTGTCTTTTTTCTAAAAACAAAAAGTTAGGTAAGAGAAATATATGAACAATTTGTTAATTGTGTTGAAATTGAGTGTGAAAGGAAAATCAAGGTCATACGCTCTGACAATGGTGGGGAGTATTGTAATAAAGCTATGGATGAGTTTTTAAACAGTGTGGCATCAAGCATCAGCTATCAGTAAGGCCAGAGCAAAATGAGAGAGCACTCGCCATGATGCATGGTGCAGCGTGTATCAAACGGATGTGGGCAGAAGCTGTCAATACAGGGTTATTCAAAATGATTGTCAGGATTTCGTGATTTTTTTGTAGAAACAGTGGACAACATACCATTTTTATTGTTGCAGTAACGGTTACACTAACTCTCAAAGTTTTGTTCTACATCGATTTAGTACCATGTATAACCACCAGATGGCAGTAACAGCAGTATTTGACAAAATGGCGGTCAGCGGTAAGGAGAAGGCGTTTCGTACTCTCAAATTTCATCAACACTGGTCCGTTACCATAATCCAGAGCCTTTTTTCTACGACTTACGGGAAAGACCCTCCCTCCGACAACTCTATTCGCAGATGGTATGCGCAATTCATGAATACCGGTTGCTTGTGTAAAGGGAAAAGCCTTGGCCGTCCCCGCGTGTCAGAAGCAGACGTGAGTCGGATCAGGGATGTTTATCTCTGTAGTCCTAAGATATCGACTACAAGAGGCAGCAAGGAACTGCATGTTAGAGCATATTTAAATCAAGAACTTCCAAGACGATGGATTGGACGTGGAACAGAACATGATCAGATGCTCTTACCCTGGCCACCAAGGTCACCAGACTTAAACACCGTGTGACTACTTTCTGTGGGAGTATGTCAAAGATCAGGTATTTGTTCCTCCTCTACCAGCGAATATTCTACAACTGAAGCAGCGTATCCGAGCCGCCTTCGACACCATCACGACTGACATGTTGGGGCGTGTGTGGGAAGATATGGAGTTTCGAGTTCATGTGTGTAGAGTGACCAGAGGTGCACATATCGAGCATTTTTAATGCATGTAAAAAAAACTTTTTGTGTTACAGTACACAATAAATCACGATTCATCTTCCTACATCAATTGCACCGTGTGTTATGAATTGTTGTAACCCCGACAATCATTTTGAATAACCCTGTACAGCTGCATATCTTGTCAACAGGTCTCCTGTGCGGAAAACACTAAATTCAACACCAGAAGAAATATGGACTGGAGAGAAAGTAGACCTGACACACTTAAAGGTGTTTGGTTGTAATGCCTACGTTGATGTTCCAGATCAGCAGAGAAGAAAACTTCATCCCAAGCCTGAGAGAATGGTATTTGTTGGGTACTCGGATGAGAAAAAGGCTCCTGCATCCAGTAACCCATGAATTAATCACAGCGAGAGATGTGATTTTTGATGAGATGTCTTTCTCTGTTCTAACAGATCCTCCAGTGGTACCAGGGGATACAATAATACCCCTAACCACTGAAGTCAGTAAACCACTATTGACTGCATGTGATAGGGATGTTCCAGATCCAGCTCCACAGCGTGATGAACAAGTGGAAGTTGAGCCTGATCATCAAGACAATCCATCACAGCACAATGAGGAAGCGCGTCGCTACCCCGGCGAGAAAGAAGACCAAGACAATATCCTGATTACATTCTGCATTAGACTCATTGTTCTGATCCAAATGAACCATGTACAGTAAGTGAAGCCTTGTCATCACCTTACTCGAAGTAATGGCATACAGCCATGAAGTGCGAAATCGATTCCATGATGGTTAATAAGGCCTGGGTTTTAGTTCCTAAGCTAGAAGGTAAAACCATTGTACAGAATATGTGGGTGTTGAAAGCTAAGCGTAATACAAATAAAAAAGCTAGGAAGCTTGTAGTTTAACGTGACCGTTAATCTCGAGATCATGAGCCACGGGACCTCCTTTTTACGTGGAATCCGAACCACAGGACATGGCATTTCACTTCGAAAATCTCACATGCATTGACCGGGAATCGAACCCGGGCCGCCTTGGTGAGAGGCATACAGCTAGACCGCTGAGCCACCACGCCCCCTAGTCGTAATACAAATAGCGATGTTGTAAAATATAATGCAAGGTTGGTTGCAAACAGCTTTACACAGCAATTTGGCATTGACTGTATTGAGAAATTCTCACCAGTTGTGCGGCATGGCACACTCAGAATGTTGTTTGCTTTAGCGATTGAATTAAATTTACAGATTGATCATCTAGACATTGAGACTGCTTTTCTCAATGGAGAGTTACAGGAGGAAATATTTATGTGTCAGCCAGAGGGCTTCCAGGTGAAGGGAAAGGAAGACCAGGTTTGTTTGCTCAAAAGGGCCATTTATGGACTAAAGCAGGCTGCACATATGTGGCACAGAAAGGCTCATACAGCTCTGTCTGCTTTGGGCTACACAAACAGTCATAATGAGGCATGTATTTATAGAAAGAGTATCGGCAATACTGTAATTCTTGTTGCTCTGTTTGTTGATGATTTCCTTGTGTTCCACAATAATCCACAGGAAGTGTGCAAACTAAAAGATGTCGTGAAACAAAATTTCAAGATGAAAGATGTTGGACCTGCTGCTCAGGTTCTTGGTATGAAAATAGAAAGGGACAGAGATAACATTATGCTCAAAATTTCTCAGACACAGTTCATAAAGAATCTGCTCAATACGTTTGAGATGACTGATGTTAATCCCATCAGTACTCATATGGCTGTAAATATGAAATTGTCTAAAGCCAAAAATGTGGACGATAAACCTTATCAGCAGCTGATACGTTCACTTATGTACTTGAGTGTGTGTACTAGACCACATATTGCCAATGCATTGTCATATTTAAGTCAGTTTAATTCTTGCGACATTGAGGAGCACATTGGCTTGCAGCCAAAAGGGTACTTCGGTATCTTAAAGGTACGATAAACCGAGGGCTCACTTTTAAGAGCACTGGTTTAGATTTGGTAGGGTTTGCAGATGCCAGTTTTTCCACAGATAGTGATAGTAAGTCATATACTGGTTATCTTTTCAAGCTTGTTAATGCTGCCATATCATGGGAAGCTTGCAAGCAGAGCTAAGTTGCTACCTCATTTACAGTACAGTAGCTTTGCCAGAGGCTGCGAAGGAAGCCGTTTATCTTAAGAGTCTGATGTTTGATTTGATTGGATCTAATCAAGGTCCAATAAAAATTGAAATTGTTAAAGGTAAATGTGATTTGCAGTGTGTGTTGATGGATTGTAATCAAGAAATTGATTTTTATAATGACAGTCAAACGTGCACAGAAAATTGCAAAAAATCCTGTTTTTCATAGGCGCACTAAACACGTCAACACCAAACATAATTTCATAATGGAAAAGGCTCAAGAGAATCATTTCATTGCACTATTTGTCCACACAAGAAATGATTGCAGATATTCTCACCAAACCTTTGCCTAAAACAAAACATGTGTATTGTACCCAGGAGTTTACAGGAATTACAGTATTTCTTCCATAAGACAGGCAAGAAATCAGCGAAACACATCAATCATGATGGGCGTGTTGCATGCTTCAATAGCAAAGCTATCTAATATGTAAGGGTCGAAGACATGTCACTTACATTGACCAAAGAGACAGGAATATTATTTGGTGCCAGGGGAACTATCTATCGTGAAGTTGTGGAACTGTTCCAGAAGTTTGGCTTAGAGAAGAATCACCTGATCACTCTTGCTGAAAACATCATTGCTGACTCTGTGGCCATATTGCATCACCATATCTACGAGAATGACAACACCGATATTTCTGTTATGAAAATACAGCTTAATTTTGAATGTGTTCCACAAAATGTATGATAATGAAATGTCCTAACAAGGGCTGAGGGCTGTGCTGTGTCAGGCATCTTGGTTGAAACCAAACAGCTCCAGTTTTTTATATATATAAAATGCTAAGGTGTATGTTTCACAAACCGCAAGCTCTTAAACCAGAGGGAGTTAGAAGGTGCGGTTTGTTCCAAACTGTTTCAAATTGTCTCAATAGTGCAGGAAACATTTTGGATTACCGTGCCTGAAAAACCAACGGATATTTATTATGATTATCAAGTACGTTCAAACAAATAAACACGACGATAGCCTCTGCCAGAACTGTGTCGCGTCAAGCCCACATAACCTTAAGCTGGGCGGGTAGTTTATACACGTGCGAGTTCTCGCATGGGTCCACTAGTTGAAATTACAATCGAAGCAAACCTTAATTCAAATCACAACAACGTAGTCAAAAGCGACGCGAAACTAAATGCAGTGCGAAACGAAATAGGTCCTACGTGGCACAGGGGTTTGATTTCGAGCCACGGTCAGTATAAATGCGCTGCGGGTAAGAAGGAAGTAGTTAGGAATGCCAAGTTTCTCCGATACATCGAAGGAGCAGGGAACATTTCCGAGAGTCATGCATTTCACCGGCTATAGTTCTATTCAGTGGCATACACAGATAAGGGGTTGTTGGGGGTCAACCTCCCCCCCAAAATTTCCGGAAGTGAAAGATAAAAGAATGCAGAAATGAGAGGAATGAACCCCATCCCCGTTGTTCGAGCAACCCCCTCCGAAACAGAACTCTATATACGCCACTGGTACTATCACAGACAATTTACTGTTATTTGTAACTCTTCAGACAGTCAACACTAATTTGCTCAATAACTGGCTGGGATACAATGTATATAATATGTAAGTAACACTCCTAGAAAAATCTACGTGTACTAGTTTATGATCATTTGCCCCTTATAATAGTGATCATAAATTGAAAATCCACAGCCTGCTTCCAGTCTCCGACTGGGTCAGGAATGGAATGAATGATGCCCCCATCTAGCGGCGAGGATATGAAGTGTGCCGGCTGCCGAGGCCTGACGCACTCCTCTGGGGCAATGATTAAATGAATGACAGATGAAATGAAATGATAGTGGAGAGTGTTGCTGGAATGAAATTTTGACAGGGAAAACCGGAGTACCCGGAGAAAAACCTGTCTGCCTCCGTTTTGTCCAGCACAGATCTCACATGGAGTGACCGGGATTTGAACCACGGACCCAGCGGTGAGAGGCCGGCGTGCTGCCGCCTAAGCCACGGAGGCTTGTTGTGATCATAAATTAATAAATGTAATGTTTTCCATGAGTGTAGTTTACATATTCTATTCATTATACCTCACCCAGTTATTGGGCAAATTAGTGTTGACTGACTCAACAGTTACAACTGACAGTTTGTATTGTAATGGGAGTTCTTCATTTATCTTGAATGTCTGTCCGCACGGCACATTCGTCTCCTTGTTCGCTATGGAACAAGTAGAGGTACGTGTTGCCTAGGGTGACCACCTGCTGAAGGGAGGAATGGGGGACAAGACAGTCAAAAATGGGGGACATGCCACAATTTTGGGGGACAGCTACATATTTAGCTGTAATTTTAAAACGACAACAATTTTAATCTTTTTCAAAAGCATTGTGTTGCCAGTTTCCTTCTTTTTTGACCAAGAGTGCTCTTAGTGAAGTAATCATCATCATCATCATTTCCCTTTATCCAGCTGGAGCCGGGTAGGGGCCTTACTGAAGTAATAACATACAAAAATACATTTCACTCATCTTTATCATATGATTTATTTTTCAGTCCGTGGGTTGAAGACCCTCAATCTAACTGAAAGCATACAAAAGCCAACAAATTCTAAAATAATAAAATAAATATTAAAGAATGTATAGCTATGTTTAGGCAGGATGGTTGCTATTGTGAAAATTCGTATCGATGACAGTAAGACGAAAAGTCGTTCAGATAGAAAACAAAACAATTGCGGGACAAATGCCGTCCCGCGCGGGACATTTACAAAATACCTTAAAATGCGGGACGGGTGGTCACCCTAGTGTTGCCCCATTGTACAGGGCGCCCGAGAATGTTCTCCGCAGTGGGTACATGCAGCTACCAATGGTTGAGTCATGAGTTTAGTTGGCTGCACAGCACTGTGTGCTTGAAGGCGGGATTCCCCCGTGAGAGCTGCCGGTGTGTATCGCGACAAGCGCGCGAGCCTGCATTTCATCAGTGTGTATTACAGTAAGCGAGCGTTCAGATAGATTATTATTGGGAGAGTGCAATAGTATACAGGCGGTAACATTTACTACCGAAGAGAGAGTTTTTATGGAGGAATACGTTTTTCGCGAAGGCGATCGGTTTACAGAAAATGTAAAATTAAGATTTCAGGTGCGGTTTCATAATTCAAAGTGTCCAAACCGTGATACCGTTCGGGATTTGATAAGTAAATTTCGTGTGACTGGCTCAGTTCACGATGTACCGGGAACAGGCTGGCCTACGATTTTAACGGACGAAAAACTTGATGAAATCTCCGATATAATGCTGCGTAGTCCAAATAAATCAACACGAAAATTAGCTCAAGAAACAAGAATCTCTAAGTCGACAGCACATAAAGCTGTAAGAGACAAGCTTCAGTTGTTCCATTATAAAGTTACCGTGGTTCGTGAATTAAAACAAACTGATTACGGAAAAAGAGTGATGTACTGTGAATGGTGAATCTGTTATGAATGGCTGTGGTGAGCCCAAAGTTTACTGTTTATTTGTTATGATGCAAGAGGCAGTCTTGCTACCAACGTAACTGCTGTAGCTAGCACTCGCTGACGCATGTAGGCACTGCGGAGAACATTCCCGGACTCACTGTAGAAGTACTGCGTTATGAACGTCAAGGAGGGCCGGCCCCGAGCCCGAGGTGCAGTCGACGCTGATGGTGATGTTGATGCCACAGCACTGACCTTCTCCGACACTGGAGCGATAACCATTGAATGATTCTCGTTGCTGTTGCGGCCCAGCCTATTGTGCTGGTGGTCATGTTAATACTGTTGCCAACGTCAGGACTTTGAACATCATAACGAACATAATATAACTCTCGAAACGAATATATTTTAATTTCAACAACGAAAAGACTTGTTTCATGCATTTTAAATTCACGTCGGTGTGATACTAAATACAGTTTGGGAATTTTATCTCGCCTCAGGAGCGATATTTGAAGTCTGTAACGAATGTTATTTCGCGCCGGGAGCGAAACCAAAAGTCCGTAACGAAATTTGTTACGCTCCGGGAGCGAAATCAAAGGTCTGTAACGATATTAATTTCGCGCCGGGAGGGAAATTAAAACCTCATAACGAAATTAATTTTGCGCCGGGAGCGAAATTAAAAGTCTGTAACGAAATTCATTTCGCGTCGAATGAAGTTTCGCATTGATTTAATTACGCGCCGATAATCATTATCATTTCCCTCACAAATATCGTGCTCACGGCGAAATAAAATTATTTTCGTACCCAATAAAATTATTTTCTCCCCCACAACAATGCATTTAGTTTCGCAAGACAGCCCTGATTGTACCCAAGGAATGAGATTGAATTGTTAATTAGTACTTAAAGTACACATTGTGTTCAAACATGTTTTCAGAAATTGGATTATGTTTATGTAGGGTACTGCATGATTGACGTCTGGTTGACAAATGACAATCCTAGATCAGTGAGTGATTTAGAACTACGTAAACCAAAAACTGATCATTGGTTTGAATTAAGCCCCAAGAAGCGCGACGCCCTTGGGAGTGGTTTTAGTTACTATAATGTTCTTGTTGATATTTTGTTTTCCTTTTTATATTATGCCTGTATGTGATCAAGTAGGTTAGTTCGTATTAAAAGTTAATCTTGCATATATGCCCAGTCTTCATTCTCCTGCAATTTACTCCAACAATTGTTTAGTCTGGTCCTATGGCCTTGTGTCTTAGTGCATAGCTAACCTAGTCAATTAGCCTGGTCCTATGGCCTTGTGTCCTGGTGCATAGCTAACCTGGTCAATTAGCCTGGTCCTATGGCCTTGTGTCCTGGTGCATAGCTAACCTGGTCAATTAGCCTGGTCCTATGGCCTTGTGTCCTGGTGCATAGCTAACCTGGTCAATTAACCTGGTCCTATGGCCTTGTGTCCTGGTGCATAGCTAACCTGGTCAATTAGCCTGGTCCTATGGCCTTGTGTCCTGGTGCATAGCTAACCTGGTCAATCAGCCTGGTCCTATGGCCTTGTGTCTTAGTGCATAGCTAACCTAGTTGATTAGCCTGGTCCTATGGCCTTGTGTCTGGGTGCATAGCTAACCTAGTTGATTAGCCTGGCCCCATGGTCTTGTGTCTTGGTGCATAGCTAACCTGGTCAATTAGCCTGGTCCTGTGGCCTTGTGTCTTAGTGCATAGCTAACCTAGTTGATTAGCCTGGCCCCATGGTCTTGTGTCTGGGTGCATAGCTAACCTGGTCAATTAGCCTGGTCCTATGGCCTTGTGTCTTAGTGCATAGCTAACCTAGTTGATTAGCCTGGCCCCATGGTCTTGTGTCTGGGTGCATAGCTAACCTGGATAATTAGTCTGGCCCCATGGTCTTGTGTCTTGGTGCATAGCTAACCTAGTTGATTAGCCTGGCTCCATGGTCTTGTGTCTGGGTGCATAGCTAACCTGGCTAATTAGTCTGGCCCCATGGTCTTGTGTCTTGGTGCATAGCTAACCTAGTTGATTAGCCTGGCTCCATGGTCTTGTGTCTGGGTGCATAGCTAACCTGGCTAATTCGTCTGGCCCCATGGTCTTGTGTCTTGGTGCATAGCTAACCTAGTTGATTAGCCTGGCTCCATGGTCTTGTGTCTTAGTGCATAGCTAACCTAGTTGATTAGTCTGGCCCCATGGTCTTGTGTCTGGGTGCATAGCTAACCTGGTGGTTTAGTCTGGCCACATGGTTTTGTGTCTGGGTGCATAGCTAACCTAGTTGATTAGTCTGGCTCCATGGTCTTGTGTCTTGGTGCATAGCTAACCTAGTTGATTAGCCTGGCCCCATGGTCTTGTGTCTGGGTGCATAGCTAACCTAGTTGATTAGCCTGGCCCCATGGTCTTGTATCTTGGTGCATAGCTAACCTGGTGGTTTAGCCTGGCCCCGTGGTCTTGTGTCTTGGTGCATAGCTAACCTGGTGGTTTAGTCTGGCCCCATGGTCTTGTGTCTGGGTGCATAGCTAACCTAGTTGATTAGCCTGGCCCCATGGTCTTGTGTCTTGGTGCATAGCTAACCTGGTGGTTCAGCCTGGCCCCATGGTCTTGTGTCTGGGTGCATAGCTAACCTAGTTGTTTTGCCTGGCCCCATGGTCTTGTATCTTGGTGCATAGCAAACCTGGTGGTTTAGCCTGGCCCCATGGTCTTGTGTCCTGGTGCATAGCTAACCTGGTGGTTTAGCCTGGTCCCATGGTCTTGTGTCTTGGTGCATAGCTAACCTAGTTGATTAGCCTGGCCCCATGGCCTTGTATCTTGGTGCATAGCTAACCTGATGGTTTAGTCTGGCCACATGGTCTTGTGTCTGGGTGCATAGCTAACCTGGTGGTTTAGTCTGGCCACATGGTCTTGTGTCTGGGTGCATAGCTAACCTAGTTGATTACCCTGGCCCCATGGTCTTAGGTCTTGGTGCATAGCTAACCTGGTGGTTTAGCCTGGCCACATGGTCCTGTGTCTGGGTGCATAGCTAACCTAGTTGATTAGCCTGGCCCCATGGGTTTGTGTCTTGGTGCATAGCTAACCTAGTTGATTAGCCTGGCCCCATGGCCTTGTATCTTGGTGCATAGCTAACCTGGTGGTTTAGTCTGGCCACATGGTCTTGTGTCTTGGTGCATAGCTAACCTGGTGGTTTAGCCTGACCCCATGGTCTTGTGTCTTGGTGCATAGCTAACCTGGTGGTTTAGTCTGGCCCCATGCCCTTGTGTCTTGGTGCATAGCTAATCTGGTGGTTTAGCCTGGCCCCATGGCCTTGTATCTTGGTGCATAGCTAACCTGGTGGTTTAGCCTGGCTCCATGGTCTTGTGTCTGGGTGCATAGCTAACCTGGTGATTTAGTCTGGCTCCATGGTCTTGTGTCTGGGTGCATAGCTAACCTGGTGGTTTAGTCTGGCCCCATGCCCTTGTGTCTTAGTGCATAGCTAACCTAGTTGATTAGCCTGGCCCCATGCCCTTGTGTCTTGGTGCATAGCTAACCTAGTTGATTAGCCTGGCCCCATGGTCTTGTGTCTGGGTGCATAGCTAACCTAGTAGATTAGTCTGGCCACATGGTCTTGTGTCTCAGTGCATAACTAACCTAGTTGATTAGCCTGGCCCCATGGTTTTGTGTCTTGGTGCATACCTAACCTAGTTGATTAGCCTGGCCCCATGGTCTTGTGTATGGGTGCATAGCTAACCTGGTGGTTTAGCCTGGCCCCATGGTCTTGTGTCTTGGTGCATAGCTAACCTGGTGGTTTAGTCTGGCCCCATGGTCTTGTGTCTGGGTGCATAGCTAACCTAGTTGATTAGCCTGGCCCCATGGTCTTGTGTCTTGGTGCATAGCTAACCTGGTGGTTCAGCCTGGCCCCATGGTCTTGTGTCTGGGTGCATACCTAACCTAGTTGATTAGCCTGGCCCCATGGTCTTGTATCTTGGTGCATAGCAAACCTGGTGGTTTAGCCTGGCCCCATTGTCTTGTGTCCTGGTGCATAGCTAACCTGGTGGTTTAGCCTGGCCCCATGGTCTTGTGTCTTGGTGCATAGCTAACCTAGTTGATTAGCCTGGCCCCATGGCCTTGTATCTTGGTGCATAGCTAACCTGGTGGTTTAGTCTGGCCACATGGTCTTGTGTCTGGGTGCATAGCTAACCTGGTGGTTTAGTCTGGCCACATGGTCTTGTGTCTGGGTGCATAGCTAACCTGGTGGTTTAGCCTGGCCCCATGGTCTTGTGTCTTGGTGCTTAGCTAACCTAGTTGATTAGCCTGGCTCCATGGTCTTGTGTCTTGGTGCTTAGCTAACCTAGTTGATTAGCCTGGCCCCATGGTCTCGTGTCTTGGTGCATACCTAACCTAGTTGATTAGGCTGGCACCATGGTCTTGTGTCTGGGTGCATAGCTAACCTGGTGGTTTAGCCTGGCCCCATGGTCTTGTGTCTTGGTGCATAGCTAACCTGGTGGTTTAGTCTGGCCCCATGGTCTTGTGTTTGGGTGCATAGCTAACCTAGTTGATTAGTCTGGCCCCATGGTCTTGTGTCTGGGTGATTAGCTAACCTAGTTGATTAGCCTGGCCCCATGGTCTTGTGTCTGGGTGCATAGCTAACCTAGTTGATTAGCCTGGTCCCATGGTCTTGTGTCTGGGTGCATAGCTAACCTGGTGGTCTAGTCTGGCCCCATGGTCTTGTGTCTGAGTGCATAGCTAACCTAGTTGATCAGCCTGGCCCCATGGTCTTGTGTCTTGGTGCATAGCTAACCTGGTGGTTTAGTCTGGCCACATGGTCTTGTGTCTGGGTGCATAGCTAACCTGGTGGTTTAGCCTGGCCCCATGGTCTTGTGTCTTGGTGCATAGCTAACCTGGTGGTTTAGTCTGGCTCCATGGTCTTGTGTCTTGGTGCATAGCTAACCTGGTGGTTTAGTCTGGCCCCATGGTCTTGTGTCTTGGTGCATAGCTAACCTGGTGGTTTAGTCTGGCTCCATGGTCTTGTGTCTTGGTGCATAGCTAACCTGGTGGTTTAGTCTGGCCACATGGTCTTGTGTCTGGGTGCATATCTAACCTGGTGGTTTAGTCTGGCTCCATGGTCTTGTGTCTTGGTGCATAGCTAACCTGGTGGTTTAGTCTGGCCCCATGGTCTTGTGTCTTGGTGTATAGCTAACCTGGTGGTTTAGTCTGGCCACATGGTCTTGTGTCTGGGTGCATAGCTAACCTGGTGGTTTAGCCTGGCCCCATGGTCTTGTGTCTTGGTGCATAGCTAGCCTGGTGGTTTAGTCTGGCCACATGGTCTTGTGTCTGGGTGCATAGCTAACCTGGTGGTTTAGTCTGGCTCCATGGTCTTGTGTCTTGGTGCATAGCTAACCTGGTGGTTTAGTCTGGCCCCATGGTCTTGTGTCTGGGTGCATAGCTAACCTGGGGGTTTAGTCTGGCTCCACGGTCTTGTGTCTTGGTGCATAGCTAACCTGGTGGTTTAGTCTGGCCCCATGGTCTTGTGTCTGGGTGCATAGCTAACCTGGTGGTTTAGTCTGGCTCCATGGCCTTGTGTCCGGGTGCATAGCTAACCTGGTGGTTTAGTCTGGCCCCATGGTCTTGTGTCTTGGTGCATACCTAACCTGGTGGTTTAGTCTGGCCCCATGGTCTTGTGTCTGGGTGCATAGCTAACCTGGTGGTTTAGTCTGGCTCCATGGTCTTGTGTCTTGGTGCATAGCTAACCTGGTGGTTTAGTCTGGCCCCATGGTCTTGTGTCTTGGTGCATAGCTAACCTGGTGGTTTAGTCTGGCTCCATGGTCTTGTGTCTTGGTGCATAGCTAACCTGGTGGTTTAGTCTGGCCCCATGGTCTTGTGTCTGGGTGCACAGCTAACCTGGTGGTTTAGTCTGGCTCCATGGCCTTGTGTCCGGGTGCATAGCTAATTTGGTGGTTTAGTCTGGCCCCATGGTCTTGTGTCTGGGTGCATAGCTAACCTGGTGGTTTAGTCTGGCCCTATGCCCTTGTGTCTTGGTGCATAGCTAACCTGGTTGATTAGTCTGGCCACAT
This sequence comes from Meconema thalassinum, assembly GCA_946902985.2. NCBI lineage: Eukaryota > Metazoa > Arthropoda > Insecta > Orthoptera > Tettigoniidae > Meconema > Meconema thalassinum. The sequence continues at coordinate 1,469,012,669 of OX336389.2, forward strand.
GGTCTTGTGTCTGGGTGCATAGCTAACCTGGTGGTTTAGCCTGGCCCCATGGTCTTGTGTCTTGGTGCATAGCTAGCCTGGTGGTTTAGTCTGGCCACATGGTCTTGTGTCTGGGTGCATAGCTAACCTGGTGGTTTAGTCTGGCTCCATGGCCTTGTGTCCGGGTGCATAGCTAACCTGGTGGTTTAGTCTGGCCCCATGGTCTTGTGTCTTGGTGCATAGCTAACCTGGGGGTTTAGTCTGGCTCCACGGTCTTGTGTCTTGGTGCATAGCTAACCTGGTGGTTTAGTCTGGCCCCATGGTCTTGTGTCTGGGTGCATAGCTAACCTGGTGGTTTAGTCTGGCTCCATGGCCTTGTGTCCGGGTGCATAGCTAACCTGGTGGTTTAGTCTGGCCCCATGGTCTTGTGTCTTGGTGCATACCTAACCTGGTGGTTTAGTCTGGCCCCATGGTCTTGTGTCTGGGTGCATAGCTAACCTGGTGGTTTAGTCTGGCTCCATGGTCTTGTGTCTTGGTGCATAGCTAACCTGGTGGTTTAGTCTGGCCCCATGGTCTTGTGTCTTGGTGCATAGCTAACCTGGTGGTTTAGTCTGGCTCCATGGTCTTGTGTCTTGGTGCATAGCTAACCTGGTGGTTTAGTCTGGCCCCATGGTCTTGTGTCTGGGTGCACAGCTAACCTGGTGGTTTAGTCTGGCTCCATGGCCTTGTGTCCGGGTGCATAGCTAATTTGGTGGTTTAGTCTGGCCCCATGGTCTTGTGTCTGGGTGCATAGCTAACCTGGTGGTTTAGTCTGGCCCTATGCCCTTGTGTCTTGGTTCATAGCTAACCTGGTTGATTAGCCTGGCCCCATGGCCTTGTTTCTTGGTGCATAGCTAACCTGGTTGATTAGCCTGGCCCCATGGCCTTGTTTCTTGGTGCATAGCTATCCTGGTTGATTAGCCTGGCCCCATGGTCTTATGTCTTGGTGCATAGCTAACCTGGTGGTTTAGCCTGGCCCCATGGCCTTGTGTCTTGGTGCATAGCTAACCTGGTGGTTTATCCTTGTCCTATGGCCTCATGTGTTGGTGCATAGCTAACCTGGTTGTTTATCCCTGTCCTATGGCCTTATGTGTTGGTGCATAGCTAACCTGGATGGTTATCCCTGTCCTATGGCCTTATGTGTTGGTGCATAGCTAACCTGGATGGTTATCCCTGTCCTATGGCCTTATGTGTTGGTGCATAGCTAACCTGGATGATTAAGAGAAATAATTCCTTTCAACATCTAATTGTATTGCAACTCCAGGATGACGTAGAAAGCAATTCATTTATTTTTTAGAACCTTCAAGAATGATGGTAACTCTATGGCTAGTATATTCACATTTGGGAATCACACAGAAATTGACATTAAAATTACGCCTGACTTATGGATAGTGGTACAAAGGAATCGTGCGTAAATTTGGGTTCGTAAAGAATTGAAAGTGCTATTATTAAAAGCTTGATTTTTTCGTATTAACCATAAGTCCGACAAAATCTCTCTTTGAGGCATGAGGCAGATTCTTGGAAATCCTGAAATCGCTGATGATATATACTGATTGTTGGCTGACCGCGAATACAAATGATTGGTGTATTTGTGGTGTCATAGTTCAGGTAAAATAAATAATTGCCAATGACTGGAGACGACTAATGAAAGAAAGCTCCATTGTAACATGTGCTAAGTTATCATATACAAAGTAAAGAATGAGTAGGATGGTTCAATGGTAATGTAGGCTAATGTTGATAATGTATTATGTATACATTACACCGTGGTACTGGTAATAAAATAATACAGTATTGGTAGTTTATTAGTATCTTATACATCTACCATTCATATAAATTATTCAAAAAGCTGAATAATGAAACCCTTAATGATTGATTTTAGAATTTTAAGTATTAGGGAAAGACCTGTTTTGCAAAATAATGTGAAAATAGGTTACTTTCTCATGAAATCGCACAGAAATCAATGCATAAAATAATCCTGTCTCTAGCTACTAATAATAAGTTTCACAAGTTTTTTGAGAAGAAAATATTGCTGGCTCGATACTACAATTACAGTTGGTAGTACAGTCTTTTAAAGAATCCATAGCACGCACAATCAATGAAACATTAATTTGAGTAAATTATAATACATTTAAAATTAATTTACTAAAAGAATTAATTTAATAGACTATGGTCATTTCTTACAAATATCAAAGTAGGAAACTTCAATATAACCCATTCTAAAATACACAATGCTACAGTCAACCTCGATGAATACCTGACCCTGCCACTAAGTTGGACCAGACATAAATAGAAGGAACACTTCTTTCGTCTCAACGGTATTGATATTCCACAGCCTTGCCGGAGAACACTTGCAGTGTCATCAAATAGTGGCAATGAATGGTGAAATGTGCTATATCTTAAAGTTGCCATTATATGAATAATGTTCAGATGCTTAAGAGTATCAATGGTTAGAAGCAAGCTCGATGCCACAATCTAGTATGCTTAATTTGAACCTTTAGGAGAAGTAAAAGAATAATCCAAATTTGCATTTGAAGCCTTCATTGCAAGAATTATTGCAAGTTGCTTCTGTATGATGGAGTATATCACATTTGTAAATCGTGAAATAATGAATAACAATTTCATGCAGAACACACATTCTTCATGGGACCGTCATATAAAAGAAACAATGTTCTCTTCAAAATCCTGCTTTTAAGCAATAAAGCCACAAATCTGACATTTACACTTGATTTAGTCTGCATACAAAACAAATCAAAAACTTTAAATGTCCACACAGGGCTTTTTCTTTCATTTCACTGAATAATATTCCATACTGGTAAAATATACTGTATTGTGACACAAGTAATGGAATGACACCAAAATCTAGCACTGAGCCCTAACTGTTAACTGCTTTGAGACGTTTCAATAATAGTGATCCATCTTCTGAGATAGATGAAAGAAAACCAATGTTTAACTGCTCTTTTGTGTTGGTGTGGTGGCACACGAATTCCCTGTCTTGTGACAGAAATTATATCATTGCGCCTCATGTTCCAACACGAGGCAGGAAGATAAATTTGCTCTCGCACACTGGTTCAGCAAGTGCATTCACAGCTTCACAATGTAAAGTAAGGGGAATGTCAAGAAAGTAGACCCATCCGTGCCCAATCTGCTAACTATGCTTTGAGAACTGAAAACTATGAATATACTATCTCATCTCTAAGATCGGGAATATAATGTCTTGGGACTTTTGACATTCAATTTTACGAGGATGAAGTCAGATAATGAATAGTTTAGCTATCGAATGGGCTCTATTACAAAGAAGTATGTACAAGCTGTTTCTTATTAACACTCACATGTATTGCAGCTATTACTGAGACCTAACTCTGCTAAGAATCCTTATAGCCTTATTTTCTTTCTGTATTCAACTTCAATACTGCCGTATGTGACAACTGTCTGAATGAAGAGTACCCAGCCATTGTGTGCTCATCATTTCTTTCATCAATGAAATATTACTGTATTCTCAACATTCCAATTTCAATTCCTGTGGAAGATATGCTCAATTGAAAATACATAAAACTAGTTTGGATGTACTTGAAATTGAAGAAGAATATGCCAAGAAGGAGGAAGCATATTATGAAGCCAGTGAGCTTGGAATCACCATTAGTTTGGCACATTTGGACTCCACTTAAATGTTAAGAATAAATGGTGAATTTCACTGAATCTGTAACAATTGCATGACGTGATGCATCTGATAGTTCATTGTGTCAAATATCTTTGACCCTAAACTTTGCATCACAGTGCACTGCATTTAACAACAATTAAATGATTACTAACCTACTTATGAGAAGAGATTCCCAGTTTCTATACTTCCAGATTACTGTTCTTCATTGCAATGTAAATCCGATTTGCTTCAAAACATGTGGTGATGCACATGAAACATGTTGGACACGAATGGGAATACTGTATACATCATGAGCATCCTGCTATGCACTAGTCACTCACACAGTCCTCGCGTACCGACTGAACAATGGCAGGCTAAACAATACAATTGGAATTGGTGGGTATTCTGGACTAGATAAATGCGTTCTAATAGTAACTAAGCTAGTGGAGTGGATGTGATGCTCAGTTGAGTTTTAATGTTCTTGGATATGAGCATCACTAGTTCTTCCTCTATTGCAAATACTTTGCAAGTTCTAAGCGAAAAAGTTTGGGGCACAAGATTCAGAATTACGTTCGGCAGTGTCCCATGAATTTAATTACAGGGTCCATCAGTTTATCGTGGAATGAGTCAGTCGAAGATTGTTTTATCAAAAGCCATTCATACTTCAGGCTTAAGAACTATTACAAAATGTCAGCCTTGATATTATAATTGGAGGGGAGAGTGCGGCAGAAGTTCTAACTTACGTTGGAGATCTAGGAGACAAAAAGGTTAAGATCACAGGATTTGAAACAATAGTTCTGTTCGTATTTCGTGTTACTTTAACTCATTCTATAGAAAAACGCTATTAATGAAGAAACCCTGCTTTTGCGTTAAATGTGAGGAGGGCATTCGAGTCTCTCTCCACATGATATTGTCTATACACACTGGTACTACGATATGACGAGGTCCCCGCTGTGCGCAGACAGTCTATGACCATCCTTGCGGCCCCGAGGAGCCACACGGCCCGCGCCTCCACCGGACGTGTTATTGCTGTAGCCAGAATCGGAGCCGAAGGAGGAATCTTGACTGGGCACTGGCGCAGGTCGGAAGGTGGAGAACATCTCTGGCCGGTGGTAGTGTTGCTGCTGGAGATGATTTAGAACGGGCACTGACTCGTACGGGTTGACGAGATGGGTGCGCGATTCCCGTGAGGATGGAGCTTGTGGTAGAAGATACGGCAGGCGGTGCCCGACGTTCGGTGCTGCAGGAGAGTGCGCTGGATACAGCTGGAAGAGGGCGTCCAGTAGCAACCCCTCGTGGAACTCGCCGCAGTCTTGCGCTAATGGGGGAGCCTTCGCTCTCCATCCACGGCGCCGGTCCAAGCTTCGAGGCCGCCTCTGTTCTGTGCCACAAGTGCGATGCGCCTTGGGTGCTCGGGGCCCACGGGTGGTGTTGTTTGGGCGGTAGCCTGAGGGCAGAGAGAAGTTGTGCCCATTGGGGTTCGACATTTGGAATCGAGCACGCTCGTCTCCGTCCACAGTGTGGAGTTCCCTCGGCGTGTTATCTGGTTTGTTGACAGCCTGCTCCGTGCCAACGTCACATTCACCTGCGAGGCTTAACTCGTCTTCCGCGAACTCGTCCTCACTGCCAGGAGCGGGCGCACCACCCTCGCTCTCCGGGTCCGAGTCCCCGCGCTCGCCGGACCCTGCAACACCAAGCACATAGGGTTTCACGGAACAGGGCAAGGAATAAAGTGATATCTACTGAGAAGAAAGGCTAGAAGGCTGGAGACAGAAAAATGGACTAGTGTATTCCCCCAGGATGGCAGTAGAGTGAAGATGTACAAGGACCATCCGGAAATTAAGATTTTTCTACTTTTTCTTTTAAAGTAAACGTATTTAGCCAGGAAATACAGGTTCATTGAAAAAAGGTTGCAGCAATTTCAAAAAATCATATCTCCTGTTGTAAGTGAGATAAGTTAATAATTCAACCTGAAAGCTAATCAGGAACTCTTCGAGGTTTAGTTTTAGATGTGACTGTACTCCGCCCGTGATCTTCAGTCGATGCGCAGAATGAGTGCGCGACAGGAAGCTGCCATACCGGTCCTATTCAATGGCCTCCTAGAAGCCCCTACTTGACAACCCTAGACTATTTTTCTTATGGGGATACGTTAAAAACATTGTATTCAGTGAACCGGTCAACATTTAAGACAACGCATCATCGCTGCTGTTGCTACAATCACGCCTGAGATGATCCAGCGCACTTGGGCCGAAATTGACTATTGACTGGATGTTTGCAGAGCAACCAAGGGAGCGCACATAGAAACATTATCAGGTATGAGGGAGAAAAAAAACGTTTTGAGTTGGAGATTTTAACAAGAAAATGCTCGTTTTAATATCTCAAATAGTTCCTGAGATATGACGTTTTGAAATTGATGCAACGTTTTTCGTGGCATGCGTGGCAGATCTATGACGTAGCTGGTGTCAGTAGCGCAGCAGCAGTGGCTGTTATTCCGTCTCCCGCCACCTACGAGGATTGGAAATTGCGAAGGGCCATTCAAAACAAGAGGTGTGGAATGCTCAATGCAGGTGTTGTGCTCATCCATGACACAGCAACTGTTCAGCAGGAGTTCGGCTGGGTGCTCTTTGATCTTCAACCGTAGAGTCCAGATCTCGTTCTCAGCGACTTCCATCTTTTCTTGCACCTCAAAAAATTCCTGTCCCACGGTTAGTATGTCCACACTGACAAAGAGCTGGTTCTATTCCCAGGCGGCAGACGTCTACGACACGGGAATACAAACGTTGATGCCGCGATATGAGAGGTGTCTCAAATCTGGTGGTGGTTATGTCAAAAAAATAGCTCAAACATTGCTGTATCTGGTGCCAATATTTCATGTAACTATGTTTTATTTTTATTTAAAAATAGGGAGACTTAATTTCTGGATGGGTCTCGTAGCAAAGCCAATTCTGTGAGTTATCAGTTGTAAGAAGAAATGCCAAAACGAAAGTAGGCCTATCTCATCATTCAGTGTTTAGACCAATTATTTTGTACATGAGTAAAAGGAAGCGAGAATGATAATTGGGAACAATGACAGGTGGGTAAATAAAGTTTAAGTTAGGATAGAACATGATGGATGAAGCTGTACTGTGCCCAACTCTAGGAATGGGTATTCCAAGTTTCAGACACCTAGATATCAAGGGAAAGGCTGTAGCCGCTTTTGAAAGTTCAGATATTTGAATATCGCGCTACATTGCTTCGAGAAGCTTTTAGAAGAATTTTACCGATAGTTGGATGTCAAGTGACGTAGCGAGTAATAGCAGAGGTGGAGGCTATTTATTGATTAAATAGTTAACTATGGAGTAGAGACTTGAGACTGGGATCAGATTACTGGCACGGCCAAATGAAAGAGAACGCAATTAGTATCAAGTAAATCGGACCAGGGATTCAAGAGATATGAGGATTTCTAGATATCAGGTGATGACGCGTGACCCTGACCGTTTTGAATAAAAGCCAGCTGGAGGAGGCATGGTTAGCTCATTCTAACACAAGCACTTGGCAAGCAAGTTGCGTCTACGCTGAGCCAAGGCACATGGTTGCCGTATCTACGCAGAAGTTCTTTTCAAATCGTGATAGTCACGAGAAGTGCTGCGCAAACGAGTTGGAACTTAGTAAGTTTCTGGTGAGGAGAATCACTGAGGTGATTGATTTCTACAGACATTGGTGGAAATGTTTATATTTCTGCAAGGACATATGCTAGACTTTGTCTAGAAAATAGTATTTTGTCACAGTCCAGTAGTAACTTAATACTTGGATGTTTAAATCCATTTTCAAGTCAGTTTTTATTTTTGTAACTAGTTAACCACTTCGATCTGTCAGTACACTGAAGACTAGTCTATAACGGTGGCGTTCATTAGTCTACGCAAGGGAAACTGCAGGTTGTCTAGCGCATGGCAGATGGTGATATACAAACCATGCCCAGGGAACGATCTTCAGAACAGCCGTTAATTGCTTAGACTGTCAATGTTTTTCTTGTACTGATGAGATTACAGTGAGTTATGTTACAACTGACATATCTAAGAAGAGATCACTTAGATCTGACCCTATTTAAACAAACTGTTATGGCTTTGATAGAAGCCCATATTAAAATGGAACCACAGTTTATTCAAACGTCGAAAGATACTACCACTATGTCTGACTAGACGAATTGTGGGTCTACAATGGCGGCCGATACAAGGATTATACGTGCTTGTCCGATAGGGCATGTCTCTGGATAAATCTGGTACAGACCAGGTTTACTACACTTCAAGACCATCAAGAAATGTAAGCCACATTTGAATTATATTATGCCTAGCTAATTGGAACAAATTATTTTTTCTGCAGATGACCAACACATTTTTTTCGTCGTATTTAAATCTTGCAATGATTTACGCAAGACTTATTAGAGTTATTCTGAGCATTTTCAGCACTCAGAACAGTTTAGGATCGATGACCGAGCATTTCGAAGATTTATTTGAATTTTTCATATTTTAAGGAAACCACGGAAAACCCCCGATGTAACTGTAAAAGTTAAATTTATTTTTGTTGAGGAATGGATATTTTTTCCATATTCGAAGGTTCGAACATGTGGATTCTCACATAATGAGATGATAATTAAACATATTTGAAATAATACAAATAATAATAATAATAATAATCCACTTCTTCTTCTTCTTTTTGCGTTTTGCCCATTATAGAGCGCGCTTGAACTTGTTTTTCGGCTTGATGATATTCGCCTTCCTATCTTCCCAAAATCTCTTCATGAAGTCACTGTGCTGCTTCTTCCGTTCTTCTGTCCACTTGGTTCCAGTCCTGCCACTAGTTTTCACCCTAAACTTGTGCTTTGTTACTGCGGTCCTGAAGACTTTGCGGTTTCTCAGAATATTTTCTCCGATGTTCAACTCTTGCAGGTCCTCTCTTGATTCATCCAGCCAGGCTATCCTTGATTTCTGAGAATTTATTACATTGAATAACCTTTTTGTAAGTCTATAATCGTCCATCCTGAAGAGGTGTCCATAAAATGTTAAACGTCTTTTTCGTACCGTGTTGCTGAAACTATCTGTGTGACGGTATAGGTCTGAATTTCGTCTTTTAATCCAAATTCCGTTTTCTTGTGTGGGGCCGAATATTTTTCTAAGAATTTTACGTTCTTGCTTTTCTATATTTGCAATTTTAGATTGACCTCCTAAAGCTATGGTTTCTGAAGCATATAGAGCTTCCGGTAGTACAACTGTTTTGTAGTGTTTCAGTTTTGCATTATGTGACATTACTCTTTTATTATAGTGATCCCATGTTAGTCTGAATGCTCTATGAAGTTTTGAGGCTCTTTCTGTGTTAGCCAAACTGTCCAATCCTGAAGGAAGAATTATTTCTCCAAGGTATTTAAAAAATTCTACTTGTGAAATTGCTCCATACGCTGTTTCTATTTTTTCTTTCTTCTTCTTTTGCTGAAAATTCTTCATGTACTTGGTTTTTTCAAATGATATTTGAAGGCCTGCTTGTGATGCTATTCTGTATAATGTCTCAATAGCATGCTTAGTTTCTTCTTTGTTCCTAGTGATAATTGCTAGGTCATCTGCGAAAGCCAAGCATTTCACATTGATTTTGTTTCCAGCAGTTCCTATGCTAACGCCTTTGATGATCTTTTCCCACTCTCTGATGACTTTATCTAGAACCAGGTTAAATAGAAGGGGTGAAAGTCCGTCTCCTTGGCCAATCCACTAATAATAATAATAATAATTTTCATAATTTTTCTAAATAATTCTTGGATATTATATTTTATAATAATCATATGTATTGAGAAAGAGCCTATGAAGTAGTTTAATCATTTCTAGTCTGGAACAGGAGATTTTCCGAAGGAGAGTGGTTAGCGCAAGCCCGCATTCAACCAACATGTCAGTTCTGGTTGAACAGTTGATATTTGCTATGAGCAAAGTATATTTTTCAGATAACACGGAGAGGCATGAAACGGGAAGCAATTGATATTTGTATCAAATAGGATATTTTTGTATTTATATAAAATCATGACGTAAATACACTCGAAAGTGAAATAAAGCTTTTCAGAAGTATGGTAAATTCACGGGTTGAACTGAATGGTAAAATAAAATAAACTTGTAAGTTTATTAATCTTCCAGTGTTGATAACAAGCAGAGGCTTGATTTATTGTATAAATTTTGGGAAGATAATTTATGTGTGTGGAGTAGTTGAAATGCCATTCCCAGGTGCGCATGTTAAGTCGCAGGAATGAAGAGTTTTTTTCGAGCATCAATCAAATAGCAGGTTCGATGGCTCAGGTTTATAGTAGGAGTATTGGAGCCACACATTTCGTCGTATGAATGACCCGAAGGTTATTTCTTGAAACCATCAGTTCTTATTTCAACCTTGTTTACGAATTCCATTTAGACTTTGATTTTGCTAGAACCCGGAATTGTCATGATAGTAGTTTATTCTTCTTCAGAGGAAGACCTTTGCCGTTGTTGTTGTTATTGTAATATTGTGTTCTTACACAGATAATAGAATGGGCCACTGCCAATTAAAAATAATTCTTTAACCACGAATATTTTGAAGGATATTTTCAGTCCTAGTGCCATGAACTAAATGAATTCATTATAAAACTACAATTCTAATTTCCGCATTCTGTCGAAGAATTGCAAGTTGTGAAAATTGCTAAAAATGGCCATGAATATAAATATTTTTATAATAATGATTCCAAGTGGAAAATTGAATAGTTGAATGGTTCAACCATTTATTGATCAAGTTGATGATTCAGAAATCATATATTTTGTTTGGAACTTGAAGTTCATAATCGAGTCACTTCTCGAATGTTTAATGTCAGAAGAACAATTAATTGTTGTTGTGCTTCGCACAGTTCTTCGATGCTATGCTCAAGGTCAAATACTTTTCAGATGTTATTAATATATGTAAATAATTTGTGTTGCTACGATGATAATAATATTTTCGACGATATATTTTTGAAACTGGAAAAACAAGTGAAAGTTTAAGAAATTCTATAAACATTTATTCTACGAGTGTTAATATCATGTAAATAGTCAAACAGTGATCTACGTTATTTCCAGTATAGACAATTAATTTTGAACTGGAATTAAATATTAATAATTTTGGAACACAGTCCACAGGACTATTAATCGGACTTGTGTTTCCAAAAAGATTGTCAAATGTGTTTGGAAAATTTCTGTATATTGTGTGTAAATAAGAGTGTGGATCGCCACACGTGGATGATGCTGCTTTGAGCATTTTTGCAGTCAGATTTTAACTTTAAAATAAACTGAGATAATTTTACCAGATGTGTTTCTCCCAATTAAATCTCCTTCTATCCTTATTGTTGCATTGAGCCAAAAATCAGTAAAGCATTTTTTAAATTTGATGTCGTTTTTGCGATTTGCTTTAACCCATCTGGCGCTCCGGGATATTTTGACTCTCGTGCTGACTGATTATTGGTAAAATGCATATGTGGTCGTGCGGACTCCGGTCTAAACGGGCACATAAAATAAGATAGAGAGAGAAATGGCTTCGAACGTGGGTCCCGATTTAGACATGGTCAATCGCATGCCGATTTGAAATTGTGATAATTTTTATAGAAATATTTTGGGAGTTGAGAGATGTCTGGTTTGGATGAATGAATTAGTAGGAAACCCAATTAGTGGGGAAAATTAAAAATTTAACTTGGTTAATAATTAGAATGGGTTTGATAATTTTGATAATGGCTTAACCATTAGGGCGTCAAGTAAATTCAGTAGTAAACGTTCGATGACTGGACATACACATTATTAGAATCCAGGTGGAGGATATTTGAGAACTTGCATATTTTTCTTGTGATATTGTGGTAAATGTAATTCGTAAAAGTAAAGAATTTTGTTTTTCCATCACGTCGATATTAGGACAAATCTCATTTTATTATAGTGTTCCAATTAGCTATTCATATTTCTTGTTCTAGTTATAAGCTTGTGTTTGCCACTGTTGTATACCCCTAAGTTTTGAATAATAATTGAAAATTATGGAAGAAATTATGAGGATGATGAGGAGTTTGGAGGAGAGTTCAAAAGAGGCTGGACTGCGTGTAGCAGCCATTATGAAAGAAAATACTGAGGCTTTGGAAAAGAAACTTAAAGAAAATTCTGATAAACTTAAAGAAAGTTTAAACGATAAACTTAAAGAAAATTCTGATTCTTTAGAAAATAAACTTAAAGAAAATTTAGAAAATAAACTTAAAGAAAGTTCTGAGTCTTTAAAGGGTAATTTGAAAGAAAATTTAAATAGTAAACTTAATTCAATGGAAAGTAAATTTAAAGAGAATTCCGAAATTTTGAAAATGACACTTGAAAGTAAAATGAATAAATTATGCGATAAAACACATGAGCTCGAAACTTCATTAGCTACTAACGCAAGTTTAATGGACGAAAAATTTCGCGATGCCGATCTTCGATCCCAAAGCTTGGCTGATAGGATAGAACATGGTCTTAGGAAAGTTGGTGAAGACATGGTCAACCTGGAAGTTAGAGTGAAGAAGGAGAGTAACGAGATGGGAATTCTAGTTGTTCAACGTTTAACGGAACAATTCAAAGAACTTGTCATGGGAGAAATAAGAGAAGGTGTGATTAGTGAGTTGCAAACTGAAATCAAGACCACAGTTGTCAATGAAATTAAAGACACACTCAAGCTGGAGAACCAAGAAGGAATCAAGGAGATTAGGGAATCTTTGTCATCCCATATTGAAGTAATTGCCAAAGATATCCAAGCAACTCAGAAGGACATATCAGATATGACAGGGTCATTGAAAAGTCATGAGGCTGTTATGAACCAGATATCCACTGATGTTAAGGACAATTGTAAAGAAACTGAAGCAATTAAGAAGATGGCAGAAGAAAACCAGAAGGAACTTGAGGCTATGAAAACTCAAATCAAGGATGAGAAACAGTCTGATCATCTGTTGAAAATGCCAAATGTAAGGGGAAAGGAACAGATACAGATAAATCTAGGAGCAGCTAGAGAGACTGATAGACAGGATGAGGTCAGGACAGTATTTCAATCCAACCCCATAACGGTATTTAAGAATATAGAAGATAAGCCTTCTAAATTTTCAGGGCGAGATTCTGTAACACCCGTGGAATTTTTGAGAGAAGCAGGTGATTACCTGAAAGATTCTAAGATCCCTAAAGAAAGACAGATCCGAGTGATAGGGAAGTTCTTGGAAGGTCCTGCACTTCTGTGGTTCAGAGCATTTAGATCCACTCTAACCACTTTTGAGGAGTTTTCTCGTGGGCTATTGAAGAAGTTTTGGTCCCCGGAAACCCAACAGCAAGTCAGAGCAGAGTTATATTCGAAGAGATTCTCGACGTCACAACCTACTCGATACTCTACGTACTTTTCTGGACAGCTGTCTAAACTTCAACATTTAGATCCGCCGATGCCAGATAACGAGTTGATTACTGCATTGATACGTCAGTTTCCAGCAGACGTCCAGAGGACTTTGATCGCTGCTGATATCTATAATATGGAACAATTTGATGAAGTATTACAGAAGCTGGATCATACAAACGCTCAATTCTTTCATCAGAAGGGAGGAAAGAGTAACAACGCTGTGTATGCTGTTATGGCTGATAGTTATTCTCAAACACCTCGAGAGATTCGAGAGGGGCGAGGAGAGAAAACGCCGAGGGAAGATCTAAATAAAGGAGGATGGAACCAGTACAGTAACAGGTACAGTTACAAGCCTTATGCGAGACCAGATGGTGGTAATCGATACAATACTCGATGGAGAAGGCCACGAGATAGTCAAGGAAGGTACCAGGAAAGAAGATCCTATGGTAGAAACAACTATAATAACAGAGGGAATGTAGATACTCGTCAGTCCAATGAAGAGTTTAACAAGGAGACGAGGAAAAATTTGGAAGCAAGACACCAAGATAACTTGCAATTTTTGGAGCAGAGGCCCAATGATCCAGGTCCATCGGGAACACAACAATCCCGGGGGAATGGTAATGAAAAAAAAAAACTTCGAATTCACAGTAGAAGATAGAATTTTGAATACTTTCACTTCCAGAATTATTAAATGGCAAGCAGAGGATAATGACTTAATTCAACAGAATGACGAACGAAAAGAAATGGGTACCAGAATTAGAATGCCAATTATATCATGCGAAGTATTTGGTATGCCTGTCGACACATTGATCGATACTGGGGCTATGCTTTGTCTGGTGAGTGAGAAGCTTTATATTCTGTGGAAGCTCAAAGAGAATTTAGAGGAAATTCCAGTATCAGGAATTAAGATCCAAGGAATAATACCCAATAAAATATCTCTGTGTAAAACACAATTATACTTATGTATTACAATTGGAGGACATGATTTCCGACATGTGTTTGTTGTAATGAAGGACATGGCTTTTGACATGATATTGGGAGCAGATTTCATTCAGAAATATCAAGCAGTGATAGATATGAAGACAGAGACGATCAGATTTAAGAATACCGAAGAGATTAACTTCGAGGGAAAAGAAGAGGAAGACATCGAGGGAGATGCTCAATGGTCCCTGATTTTTCATGAAGCTGAAGGAAGAGAAGTCTACACTGGGAAGGAGTCCCCAGAGCTAGGGAAGATTTTGGAAGAGTATCACGATATTTTCGATATTAAGCCTGGAGAAATTGAAGATTTTGAATATTGTGGAAGTAAACAATAATGGAAGCTATGAAGTAGCCAATACACGAACTGGTAACATCGTGGGAACTTATAATGCATCGAATTTGAAGATTTATTATTCAAGAACCAGATGATTTAATGTGTAGATAGGAAAAATAAAAAATTTTCAATTTTTATTTTATGTGGATGTGCCCAACTCTAGGAATGGGTATTCCAAGTTTCAGACACCTAGATATCAAGGGAAAGGCTGTAGCCGCTTTTGAAAGTTCAGATATTTGAATATCGCGCTACATTGCTTCGAGAAGCTTTTAGAAGAATTTTACCGATAGTTGGATGTCAAGTGACGTAGCGAGTAATAGCAGAGGTGGAGGCTATTTATTGATTAAATAGTTAACTATGGAGTAGAGACTTGAGACTGGGATCAGATTACTGGCACGGCCAAATGAAAGAGAACGCAATTAGTATCAAGTAAATCGGACCAGGGATTCAAGAGATATGAGGATTTCTAGATATCAGGTGATGACGCGTGACCCTGACCGTTTTGAATAAAAGCCAGCTGGAGGAGGCATGGTTAGCTCATTCTAACACAAGCACTTGGCAAGCAAGATGCGTCTACGCTGAGCCAAGGCACATGGTTGCCATATCTACGCAGAAGTTCTTTTCAAATCGTGATAGTCACGAGAAGTGCTGCGCAAACGAGTTGGAACTTAGTAAGTTTCTGGTGAGGAGAATCACTGAGGTGATTGATTTCTACAGACATTGGTGGAAATATATATATTTCTGCAAGGACATATGCTAGACTTTGTCTAGAAAATAGTATTTTGTCACAGTCCAGTAGTAACTTAATACTTGGATGTTTAAATCCATTTTCAAGTCAGTTTTCATTTTTGTAACTAGTTAACCACTTCGATCTGTCAGTACACTGAAGACTAGTCTATAACGGTGGCGTTCATTAGTCTACGCAAGGGAAACTGCAGGTTGTCTAGCGCATGGCAGATGGTGATATACAAACCATGCCCAGGGAACGATCTTCAGAACAGCCGTTAATTGCTTAGACTGTCAATGTTTTTCTTGTACTGATGAGATTACAGTGAGTTATGTTACAACTGACATATCTAAGAAGAGATCACTTAGATCTGACCCTATTTAAACGAACTGTTATGGCTTTGATAGAAGCCCATATTAAAATGGAACCACAGTTTATTCAAACGTCGAAAGATACTACCACTATGTCTGACTAGACGAATTGTGGGTCTACAATGGCGGCCGATACAAGGATTATACGTGCTTGTCCGATAGGGCATGTCTATGGATAAATCTGGTACAGACCAGGTTTACTACACTTCAAGACCATCAAGAAATGTAAGCCACATTTGAATTATATTATGCCTAGCTAATTGGAACAAATTATTTTTTCTGCAGATGACCAACACATTTTTTTCGTCGTATTTAAATCTTGCAATGATTTACGCAAGACTTATTAGAGTTATTCTGAGCATTTTCAGCACTCAGAACAGTTTAGGATCGATGACCGAGCATTTCGAAGATTTATTTGAATTTTTCATATTTTAAGGAAACCACGGAAAACCCCCGATGTAACTGTAAAAGTTAAATTTATTTTTGTTGAGGAATGGATATTTTTTCCATATTCGAAGGTTCGAACATGTGGATTCTCACATAATGAGATGATAATTAAACATATTTGAAATAATACAAATAATAATAATAATAATAATCCACTAATAATAATAATAATAATTTTCATAATTTTTCTAAATAATTCTTGGATATTATATTTTATAATAATCATATGTATTGAGAAAGAGCCTATGAAGTAGTTTAATCATTTCTAGTCTGGAACAGGAGATTTTCCGAAGGAGAGTGGTTAGCGCAAGCCCGCATTCAACCAACATGTCAGTTCTGGTTGAACAGTTGATATTTGCTATGAGCAAAGTATATTTTTCAGATAACACGGAGAGGCATGAAACGGGAAGCAATTGATATTTGAATCAAATAGGATATTTTTGTATTTATATAAAATCATGACGTAAATACACTCGAAAGTGAAATAAAGCTTTTCAGAAGTATGGTAAATTCACGGGTTGAACTGAATGGTAAAATAAAATAAACTTGTAAGTTTATTAATCTTCCAGTGTTGATAACAAGCAGAGGCTTGATTTATTGTATAAATTTTGGGAAGATAATTTATGTGTGTGGAGTAGTTGAAATGCCATTCCCAGGTGCGCATGTTAAGTCGCAGGAATGAAGAGGTTTTTTCGAGCATCAATCAAATAGCAGGTTCGATGGCTCAGGTTTATAGTAGGAGTATTGGAGCCACACATTTCGTCGTATGAATGACCCGAAGGTTATTTCTTGAAACCATCAGTTCTTATTTCAACCTTGTTTACGAATTCCATTTAGACTTTGATTTTGCTAGAACCCGGAATTGTCATGATAGTAGTTTATTCTTCTTCAGAGGAAGACCTTTGCCGTTGTTGTTGTTATTGTAATATTGTGTTCTTACACAGATAATAGAATGGGCCACTGCCAATTAAAAATAATTCTTTAACCACGAATATTTTGAAGGATATTTTCAGTCCTAGTGCCATGAACTAAATGAATTCATTATAAAACTACAATTCTAATTTCCGCATTCTGTCGAAGAATTGCAAGTTGTGAAAATTGCTAAAAATGGCCATGAATATAAATATTTTTATAATAATGATTCCAAGTGGAAAATTGAATAGTTGAATGGTTCAACCATTTATTGATCAAGTTGATGATTCAGAAATCATATATTTTGTTTGGAACTTGAAGTTCATAATCGAGTCACTTCTCGAATGTTTAATGTCAGAAGAACAATTAATTGTTGTTGTGCTTCGCACAGTTCTTCGATGCTATGCTCAAGGTCAAATACTTTTCAGATGTTATTAATATATGTAAATAATTTGTGTTGCTACGATGATAATAATATTTTCGACGATATATTTTTGAAACTGGAAAAACAAGTGAAAGTTTAAGAAATTCTATAAACATTTATTCTACGAGTGTTAATATCATGTAAATAGTCAAACAGTGATCTACGTTATTTCCAGTATAGACAATTAATTTTGAACTGGAATTAAATATTAATAATTTTGGAACACAGTCCACAGGACTATTAATCGGATTTGTGTTTCCAAAAAGATTGTCAAATGTGTTTGGAAAATTTCTGTATATTGTGTGTAAATAAGAGTGTGGATCGCCACACGTGGATGATGCTGCTTTGAGCATTTTTGCAGTCAGATTTTAACTTTAAAATAAACTGAGATAATTTTACCAGATGTGTTTCTCCCAATTAAATCTCCTTCTATCCTTATTGTTGCATTGAGCCAAAAATCAGTAAAGCATTTTTTAAATTTGATGTCGTTTTTGCGATTTGCTTTAACCCATCTGGCGCTCCGGGATATTTTGACTCTCGTGCTGACTGATTATTGGTAAAATGCATATGTGGTCGTGCGGACTCCGGTCTAAACGGGCACAGTACATGCATGGCGAGTTCAATGATGGGACCAAGTGATTGAATTGGATGAGGAGACTAATAGACTCACATGCAAATAAGTCGATGTAATCTAGAAAGAGATTGTTGTATTCAGTTTATTACGATTTTGAGCTGAGAGGAACAGATACAGGAGAGGCTGCAATGCGAACTGCAAATAGGGGATCATGGAGGTGTCTAGTGCATTCTAGGATTTGCAGGCTGTACGTTGAACGACATAACACTATACAGTAGAAAGGAACGCAACTGAACACTACAATGCACAAGGGACAACACTGGCTGCAATTGAGGAAGTACAGTGTTCGCAATATATCTCTGCCGGTGAGGAGCGTTATATTTCTGAGAATTCGAGCCGTCAGCTCCTCTACTCCCATTCATAAGACATTACTCCACAGTGTGAGGCTCGGGAGTTCTGACGGCCGACTTAGCATAATAATGCACTCGGCACACTCATTAGTGCTTACCACACAATTGTTTGTGTGCCAATTTGAGAAATGTCTTTGGCGAGGCGAGTCAAGTCGGTATACCTTTCCTGGAAGTAATGACGTAGCTCACCGGCAGAGATATAACGTGGGCACGGTACGAGAGGACACAGTGGTTGCTGGCTAGCATGGACCTGTAGTACACTCACCATTGGACAGCTCCTCGTACACCGGGTTGTATAACTCCTGCGACGTGTAGGGCTCAGGCCTGGGGGGTTGACAGATAAATACTGATGCCGGGAAACCGGCAGATTTCACATCAATCATCTGAAACATTCAAAGTAAGTAAGTAGCCAGCCTAAGTAAGTAAGTAAGTAAGTAAGTAAGTACTGAAAAGTCAGTCAGTAAGTAAGTGTACTTGTGTGTGCGAAACCTGTTATAGCATGGTGTCTACACTAGTTTTGTTGTAGTTCGGGACACCTCGGTCTTTAGCCCCGTCTACTTGGGTGTGTTAAAATTGTCTGACAACCTGTGTTTCTGTGGTAGTACATGTGACTATGGTTATTAGGGTCGAGGATTCGGGGAAGTATCCCGGTATTTGCCAGTACGGCGTGTGGAAAGCACATTGAATATTGAGGAAAGAATCCCGGTATTTGCCAGTATGGCGAGTGGAAAGCCACATTGAGGATTCGGGAAACATATCCCGGTATTTGCCAGTACGGCGTGTGGAAAGCCACATTGAATATTGAGGAAAGAATCCCGGTATTTGCCAGTACGGCGAGTGGAAAGCCCCATTGAGGATTCGGCAAAGTACCCCGGTATTTGCCAGTACGGCGAGTGGAATGTCACATTGAAGATTCGGGAAACATATCCCGGTATTTGCCAGTACGGCGAGTTGAAAGCCCCATTGAGGATTCGGGAAAGTATCCCGGTATTTGCCAGTACGGCGTGTGAAAAGCCACACTGAGGCTGATCACGGGGATTCGAACCTTAGATCACAGGATTTCCCGACAGTGGAGAGTTAAACATGTAGGCCTACCGGTTAAAATTAACTCCGAGGTGCGAAATGCTCTCACTTATTTTTACAAGGGGGTTTCCAGTATGAAATATCCCCACAATAATCCACCTCTTATTATCCGCTGAGCACCCTGATTACTCTGACAAATGACTATTGACTCCGGATCCCCCTGCCAACAGTCTGCAGGCAAATCACTTGGCCTCATGACATTCCTATATTACAGTCAAAGCTGCCTTTTATGCCAGATATCCTTGCGGTGTCCCAATTGACAACTCCAGCTATCTGATATGCCATCTAGTGGTGAAAATAAGAATCTCACCAAGTAGGATAAATCTACCACGTGGTGCCAGTTTGTATTGTTTCTTGTATGGGTGAACAGAGCGTGTTAACCACACCTGGAGTAAGAGTGAACACGAAAACACCGCGTAGCTCCAGCAAGGAAGACAACCAGATAAGTAGTAGCCTGTAACATTACAGTTTAACCATAGTTGATTTTTACAACCATATAATCACTCCAAATTACAAACTCCGGATAGTTATCACCATTTAGCATTTAACCTAACATCATATATACTGCATTTAGCATACACTGACAGTTGCAGTACCAATACTGCAACTAAATAATTGTACATATTGTAAATATTTTCACTTGTATTTTCAAACACGGATCTGATGATGATCGCTTGACGATCGAAACTTGTCATCCTAGTGTATTTATTAATCTCATGTAATTTATTTCAGGATTAGGGCATAACCCAGCTCTTTTGGGTATAATCGTGTTGACCGACTGAAAAGCACTAAACTCTTGTTTTATCCTACCTATCTCCGCCATGTTGGACCGATCGCAGCGCCCCAAGTGATAGTTTTGAGTTGCCAATACCTGCGCGTAAACTGAAGTCCGCAGCCGTGCGAGGGAGCGTTGCCAACGGTCATTATATGGGAATTCTCGGTCATCGACCTTGTGTTTTGTGTATGAATGAGTTTATATGATAACTGGGTTACTCTGGCGACGGTTGTAGTGTGCTCAAGGATTGAGATAAGTCCGCGGGACTTAAGGAATTCTCATGGAAGGAGTGTGGAAACACTTTGGGAAAACCACACTTTGGCTACCAACTATCAGCGTTGGGATTCGAACCTTCGATTTCCGGACTTCCATCTTCCCCTCGCAGTCGTGGTGCGCGACTCAACATGCATGGCTATGCTGCGGGATATCTAAATTAATCCACTATAAGATGTTACCACACAATTAGAATCATCGCAAATTGTACCAATAAAGACATTAATGCAAGACTTATTGAGAAGTATTCAGTAGGCCTACATCCCACTCAGGGACATCGATACTTAATTGTGTTGCTCTTTGCCTGTACATTGCACGTAATGTGTCTACATAGATATCATATAAGTGCATTGTAGGCCAAATTACAAACCTCCTTTTGACAAGTGTGCACACGTATTGTACATATTGTTTCTCTAGAAGAATTGAAATTAGGAGTAAAACAATTTTTAACAACAGGCTAGATTTAACTCAGTGGTTTAGGCAAATGCCGGGATGGTACGTAAATGAAGGCCACGGATGCTTCCTACCCAAATCCTACCTCAATTACAAAATACGCATACTAGTTCAGATATCACAGTGACATATGTTATCAGACAAATTGCACACAACCAAGTACACGGGACTACATGACCACGATGTCGCAAGGCTCAACTCAGTGGTTAGCGGGATCCGTGCTCAGTGCTCTGTGACGTGATTCGTAGGAGCAGTTCAGCGAGGACTCGACCGTGACTCGGCTTAGAGAGCGCGGAGTTAGCGACAAACCTGTAACGGGCCGCCATGATGGTTGCTAGCGTTTATCTTTCTGTAGTACGTCTGCTGACGTCGAGTGTGCTCTTACATCACAATTAAATTGGCTGACCATTTGTTTAACTCATTCAGAGTAAATGCTTTAAGAGTTGCTACGACTAAATGTTAGAAATGGATGTACACTTAAGGAAGGAGAGCCGTGCTTCTGCGAGCCATCTCCCCTCTCACTCAATATTGACGCACCTACTCCGCTGGGAGTCTCCCGTAAGACCAACCCCTAGTCCACGTCGTGGGAGATGGGCAACGGCACAAAGTAGGGGATAGCTGTTAGGGGTGAAGTACAGTGGGAACCTGTGTGTCTTAGGACCGTTACGGTAGCTGTGAAGGCCCTGCAGGAACGGCTAACGGGGCTCTGGAGAAGAGACTAAGTAGAGAATGGCTTGGAAGGCGGATGAGGATGATGGATATAACATCCCAACGGCGGAAAAGGTACAAGTACCACCAGCCGACAACTGCTGTCTTGCAGTCCGTAGAGGGATCTACCAAGGCTAAGAGAGACAAACCCTAGAGAAAACTGCCGCGAGCTGGAAGCAGAAAGGGACAGCCCCCCATCGAGATAGGGCGCTTGGGCTGATAACCTATGCTAACCCGAATAAATCCTATCAAAGAAACCGAAACAAGAAATAGCCGGACTGATTCAAAAGGTGCGACATTTGCTATGAAAAAGGACACTTGAATTGGATTCTGGAATATTCAGACCATGTCTCAGACTGGGAAACTTGAAGAAATGTCACGAGAAATGGTTCAATACAAACTGACAATTCTGGGCCTTAGCGAGACAAGATGGACAGGTTTTAGAGAAATTAAAATTAGGAATGGAAGCACACTCTTGTGTTCGAGAAGAGATGATGACAACCATACAGAGGGGGTAGCTTTACTGTTAAGTAGTATAGCCAAGAAGAGTTTGCTCGAGTGGCGTCCCATTTCAGAGAGGATAATTACTGCACGATTTGCATGTAGAGCAAGACCGGTACCTACGCTCCAACTGAGATGGCTGAAGAAGAGGAGAAAGAGAGGTTTTATAGCAAACTGCATGCAACTTCAAGAAGCGTACGCAAAAGAGATATCGTTATGGTGATGGGAGATCTAAGCGCAAAAATTGGTAGTGAAAACCATGGCATGGAACAAATTATGGGAAGCCAAGGTATGGGTGTTCGAAATGAATGGAGATCGATTTATTGATTTGTGTTGTACATTTGGACTGGTTATTAGTGGTACGATTATCCCTCATAGAGAAAGCCACAAGGTAACCTGGGTTTCCCCTGATCATAAGACAGAAAATCAGATTGATCATTTTGCTATTAAAAGAAACTGTCGCACCTCTCTACTGGATGTAAGGAACAGAAGAGGAGCTGATGTTGGTAGAGACCATTATTTGGTTACAGCGACTGTACAAATTAAGCTAGCCACAGTAAGGCGAGCAGGGCAGTATGGAAGAGTGAAATATAACATTGAAAGACTCAAGGAGACAGCCATCAAAGAAGAGTTCTCTAGAGAACTCCGTAACCGGTTCGAAGAGTTTGGTAAGCTGTGACAGGAAGAGGTTGAGGATATCGACAAAAAATGGATTAAGACCAGAGAAATGTTAAATTTAACTTGCGAGGTGGTCCTTGGAGTAAACCAGAAAGAAAGACCTGACTGGGTGTCACAAGATACCTGGAACTTAATCGAAGAAAGAAGAATAGCTAAAACTAGAAAGAATGCTGCCAAAACACGTCATGCCAAAGAGAGAACCCACATGCAATATTCTGCTATTAATCGATCTGTTAAGCGCTGTTTTCGTAGGGGTAAGAGGGCGTTTGCCAATAAAGTAGCTACAGAAGCTCAGCATGCAGCGGAAGTAGGTGATGCAAGAACTGTTTATACCATCACAAGACAACTGTCTATAGAGCATCCAGCGTTTAGAAAAGACTGTGGGTCTTATGGGCTTTTACTTTTAACGGAAACCTCCCCTACACTGGTTTTGTTACCTCACCTTTTATCATGAAGGAACTCTGAACATATATATTTTTCGTCATAATTGCTTCCTAGAATTATCTGCCAATTGATTACCTTTGTTATTGCATACACGTATCGTTTATATGACGTCTTAGTAATTTAAAAATTTTCAAGGTTAGCACGCTGGAAAGAAGAGCCTCGTCCAGTGCTGCATGCTCGCCCGGAGTGGAGCACGTGCTCAGTTCCGCCGGCAACATAAGTTCTGAAGCACTATCCGTCATTGGTGTTATTGTTGCGTGTTTGTTTTATTTTCTGTTCGATCTAATCAGGGCTGCCGACAGTTGGGTTCGAACCCACTATCTCCCGAATGCAAGCTCACAGCTGCTCGCCCCCAACCCCACGGCTAACTCACTACAATATTACAAATATTAATCTAAACAAAACAACAAGAATAAAATTGAAAGAAACGAAATTATAGCCTAACTAATAACAGAAAACAGTATTGCTGACGTAAAAATTGTTAACATCGTCAGCATACAGTACATCCGAGAAGGAAGGAAAGATTGTGCTCTCGACATCGGTCAATCAGTAATACGTCATATCACAACGAAATGAATTCGTTATTGGTTCTCTTCGCGTACGGTATCCTTAATACTGGTCCAATCCGTTAACAACTGCAAAACTGCTCCTTCCTGGGCGTATTCTATTTCAGGTAGCTGCTGGGGTTGTGTTGTCTCGCTAACTTATGAAAGCGCAGTACTCGAAGCTGGTGAACATAACGTATGACGTCAGCGCTACATCTGTGTAGAGTTAGCAACACTGTCGCCATAAGGCTCCACAGTCTTTTCTAAACGCTGGATGCTCTATAACAAGAGATTTGATGGCAACAAGCCAATTAAGAATACATATGGCATTCGCCTTACCTCTGAAGAAGAGCAGACGAAGAGATGGAGACAGCATTTTAATGAAGTGTTGAACCGGATAACAGAAGACAGTGGGGAGCTAGAACAGGGGGACGAAGAGATCCAGGATGACCGAAGGATCAGCAGTTATGAACCGGCGAAAC
The DNA here is from genome assembly GCA_946902985.2 of Meconema thalassinum. Taxonomy (NCBI): domain Eukaryota; kingdom Metazoa; phylum Arthropoda; class Insecta; order Orthoptera; family Tettigoniidae; genus Meconema; species Meconema thalassinum. Next base: position 1,469,036,839 of record OX336389.2, read on the forward strand.
AAGAGATGGTAAAAGCCATTAAACACCTAAAGAATGGGAAAGCTCCAGGACTGGATAATAATATCCTGAAGCTCTCAAAGCAAATCCTGATGTATATATAGAGGCGATTTGTATTCCGCTGATTGTTCTGCAATTATCCGTAGAGTGTTAATCTGGTCGGCACAGGAGCGTCCTTCTCGGAACCCAGTCTACTCTTTTCGCAGCTTGTTGTCCAAATAAGCTTTAATCCTATCAAGGATGATTCGTGAGAGAACCTTACTGGGTACTGAAAGCAGTGTAATGCCCATCCAGTGATCACAAACAGACAGGTCCCCTCTCTTTGGAAGTTTAATGAGCAGCCCCTTATTTCATTCTTTGGGGAGAGTCTCGTTTTCCCAAATAGCAGTAATTAACGGAAGTAGAGGATCCGCAGATCTTCAGACAGCTTACCCACAATATAAACGCTACGAATCCTTAACAATGATTGATAGAATCATTTGTTCTGACGAAATTATTATTGTTTATTAAACAATGTAACAGATCAGTTTGGTGAGAGAAACAAATGTATTTGTATCTTGCAAGTATTAATGAATAGATATTGGTTTAATAATGAATATTATGGAAACGTAGTATTGTAAGGATTGTTTTAAACAAGAACATAGTAGTCAGCATTGTTATTAGAATAAATAAAAGCATTTATAAAGTAAGCACGGCATTTAATAGATGAAAGCACGATATAAAATAGGCAGACATGGTAATGAAAGAACAATGTTCCTTAAAGGTATGTGAATCTGCTATACGAAAGGTCTTCAATGATATTGGCGACTTTGTTGAGCAAATGTAATAAAATGGTATGGTAAAATGAGTACAGGAAAATAGGATCTTCGATGAAATAAAATATTGTGCTTAGATATGTGAGGAATATTATGGTAGAGTGAAGCCTGAAATATTGTGCTAATGTGAATTTTCATAAAGGTTGAAAATAAATAATGGTTGACGATGGAGTTTATATTATACAAGTTGATAATGTCAAAATAAATAGTATACAGCAGGGTATATCTAAACAGCTGATAGCGACTACAGTAATATGCAATTATACAGTCAAGTAAACGAAGCGATAGAATTGTTAAAGCAGTATTGTTTTATTGAGAGTTTATTATTATTATTATTTATTGAACCTGAATTGACAAGGAAAACTTATGCTTTGCTTTATTGTATGGCAACAGTTCAATGATTATGACAACGAAACAGAATTGAGAAGAAAAAAATCTTAGTAAAATTCAGAATTGAAGAATATTTAGAATTGAGGAGTGAAAGTGCATTAAAATGAACCTTTTGAGAATACGAGAGTCATTGAAAGCCAATGCAAATAAATGTAAAATTATACAGAAATAATAGAATAAGGATATGAATAATCATATAGGATTTATTTATGGATAGAAACAATAATTAGTTAAATACATAGGAGATATTGTATAAATTAAAATAGATGTGAATTTTAGGAATTTCAGGTAAAGTTATATAACAGACGAAAGTCAGAGTTATGAGTAGGGATTTTGATTATGTGCTCCTACAAATATTATAGTCAAGTAGACTATGTGTAAATAAAATTGCGGGGAGCATTTCAGGAATTTCTATTTATTGCGATGAATTTATTTTTCAATTTATGATTATTATTTTATTTTGACCGAGTGAAGATAATTTCAGTGTCTATTGTTATTATAGTGCGGGACAAACCATTGGAAGCCTGAAGGTCAACCGGCTCTCCGCTCCGCTCTCCACCCCGCGCCCTGCGGTGTTGCCATGCTATTGCATCGTACCTTCAGTCGCGTGCTGGATGCGAGAACGTACAGGACAACAGCGCACCGACTACGCGTGACCTTTAGGCTTCCAATGGTTTGTCCCGCACTCTAGTTAATAAATTAGCGAGTACGTGGTTACAAATGCTCGTTCCTTTTTTTATAGAAATCTTGTATTATGATTTTCATTAGTTAGTGATATGTTGTACTATGGAGGTAATTATAGGCGCCCAACACCTCCAACCTTCACACGTCACGCCCGAGAACCATAAGTTTCGCACTCTCCAACGTAGTTAGAAGTCCCAACTCGCGTAGTACAATATTGTATAGTGTGCCTTATACATGTGTGTTATTTGTCAGCGTTGTGCAGCTGGTTTTCTAGTTAGGGACTGGGAAACTTCCGCGATCCTGCTCATCTTTGGATAATGACAAATACTCGTGTTTGTGTTGACCGTTTGGAAAGCTTTCTTTAATAAAATACTCATCACATAATAAAAGGGTACAGTGCATACCTCGATTGGGGGTGCTGGGATCGTCCTAGGTCGGATGTTGGTGAGATCTTCATAGATGACACCATTTCCGTTGGACACTTCGCACCGGTTCTGAGGTGACGTCTTACAAGGCAAGAAGTTCTGCATTTTCCTCTTGTGCCTGCATAGAAAGTGGAAAACGGTATTACTACCAAAACAATCATTATCATGAGAGGATGATGCTGCTTCTGCTGCTGCTGATGATTGTTGTTTTCAAGGGCGATACATCGAGGCAATCATGAGATATTTCCAATGCCTTAGCACAGGTGAACGTTCCGCTGGTTGATATGTGAAGTCGAGCGTTACATGTGATATCTGGTATATTCTGTGAATATACGTTCCATGTAAATTTGCACACGTATTGAATCTTCTATATTTTTTCGCCTTTTTAATCTTTTATTTCTTGAAAACCACCAACGGAGATTTCTTTGCATTTCCCTCCTGTTGTGCATTTGTTTATAGTTTTTCTCAGTATGTTTCAGCACACGAGTAACTTACCTTGCTTATTTTTATATGCGTGGCACAGTTTTTAATCTTTTGGCCACGGTTAGAGTTAAAAATATATGCCTAATTATTGTCGAAGCTAATCAATATCATTACTTTTCCCTTGCTCTTCACGTTTGGCAGCAATTTGAATTGTGCCAAGTGAACTTTTATAACTTTTTGTTGTGCTCTTTTGAAAGTTTTGTCTATCTATAATTACATCAGTTTTTCACAGATTTCTCTGACTGTTTATCGCTCATGTAGTTCGCTCAGCTAACTTCCTACCTAGGGTCGTTTACAGTTTATGCATCTTGATTAGCCTACTGTTTTTTTGGTAATCAAGCCTGCGTCTAACTTAACTAAATCTCTTATTAGTACTTTTTCTTGTGGGAGATTTAGTATCAATTTTCGAGCACAACAATCATTGTCTTTCAAAAAGTTTCAAGTTCAACCATATTTGCTAATATCGTCAACTTATTGTAAATGGGCTACGGGCCACACCTTCCCTCGCACTACTCTGCTTGAGTTGCTTAGAGGTTTCACATTACATTATTAGAATAATTACAATTTACAATTTTTTTGTTTTATCTGCTAATTAGGTGTACTATCCACTAAATCATAATACATTAGGCAGAGAAATCACTTAGGGAACTATAGTAACATGTAACAATACACTTTAAAAACAATAGGGCTATTCAATAATGATAAAACCTCACTTCTGAAATCAATTGTTCAAACATACACTTTAGGTAACATGACTCAATGTCCAAGAAATGTCCCAATTGTTCTGAAATTACTCTTGAATTAAGTAATAGATACTTAAAATCATTCTTAGAACATGAAACTGAAATGCACTAACTTTTAAACTCATAATGAAAGTGAAATAGTACACCTAATTAAGATATATATATATATATATATATATATATATATATATATATATATATATATATATATAGTGGTTCACCAGCCCCTATTATTTAGTTTTATGAAACCAAACGAACTTATTCTCCTGATGGTCGATATTGCTCTGCGCACTGCCTGTGTGACAGCAATGTAAACGGAGCCTTGGACCTAGCATAGGAAAGACGACCGTAACCACTTCCGCGCCAAATACTAAGGACCACTCGACGAACATGTGATTTATTGCTCCTTGAAGAACACACATACATGTAATACAATCGAATTAATAGGTACGTCACGTGATCTGCATTAGTAGAATGTTAAATGAACACTATAAACCATGATTGAAGACTTCGACACGCATACAAACGTTCGAGTTGGAACAGCCTAGTTAACTAGTACCTGTGTAGTGCGCAAGTTATACGTTGTCTCCGTGGCTGTGGGGGTTAAATTCCGATCTAACATGGTATGAGAGACCGAGCCGATTAGTGCTTCGAATCACGCCACACTTACAAAGTCATATTACCACATTTATTCACTTACGATGTATTACTGTGCAGAGTACGTTGAATTCTGCTAATTTATGAAGATAAATAGTGAAACGTTTTGCGTTGGACACTATTTTTTTTTTAAATCTAAAACGATCTTACTGGTTCGAATACAATTTTAGTCGTTAATGTCGTTAATATTAATGTTCACGTTTATTAATGCGTTTCCACTGCATTGTGGGTAGCGGAAACATTACGCTATGGATCTATGAGAATTAGGAATATTGTAATATTCTCGCGGTTATGGACTGTTCTCAATGCAACTGCCGTGCACTCAACACTCAAACTGTCATATCAGTGGCATTTGTGGACTAATCAGTGAAGTGTTCACACTGGTACGGTATGATAAATATACCCTCACCCACAAATTGTTATTGCTTTCAAGCTAAAAATCAGACTTTTAAGTAGCTACCATTGGCTGGAAATTACCCAGTGAAATGTTTCGCTAGTGTATTTTCACCATCGTAGCCAACTTTAGGAAAATAGTTGCCTCAAAGAACAACGAGTTATAAGGTGGAGAAGAAGGTTCAAAGTTTTCTTTAATTCAAATTCCGCGTCAGTAGGACTAATAGTTCATGAGCCATGAGCCAATGCACATGAGACTTCATTTTGCTGTTCTCAGCGGCGTCAATATGTGAGGTCTCTTTTCAAACTTTAGGGGCTTGGACATCGTGATCATCACATTCTTGTGTTCTTGTGTGTGTTTGTAATTGATGGTAGGAGTGATAAGGATGTGGCAATGGTCTTAAATTTCGAACCATCCCAGCATTTTATCTGGAGAAGAAGTGGGATACCACGGAAAACCACTTCCAGGATGACTTAGGTTGGTGTCGAGTAGATGATAAAGATTTGAAAATCAATTCCACATGCATGCCAACACACTTTATTTTGTTTGTATAAAAATAATCCTAGTGAAAATTCATTCAGCAGACGCTCATTCAGTTAGTAGGTTTCGTTTCTGATAATTTCAGTTTCTCTCTTACAAATCTTTAGAAAGAAAAGTCATGTTAACAATCCAATGAACTCAATACGATACGCTTTTCCTCATTAGTGGATGAATTAATACTCTTTTATATTTGTCAAACGTAAGAATGAGGAATGGTTTACATCCCGGGGTTACAGAGTGTTTTGACGCGACACGTGCGGTGGCCTGAGTCTGATTTTCCCTTTAAACCAAGATGGTCAACATTTTGAACACTTGCTACCCTGAATATGCATGGTACCTTGCTTTCGTTTTACAGTACATTATGTCGTCGTCCAACCTGGCTACGTACCAACGGATAAAAACTGTCCTTTTCAGGACAAATAAAAAATCGCTCGTTGGAACAGGTACATAAGCGGCCATAGTGCATCCACTGTAAACGGCATTGAGTGAAGAAACATGTACCAGCCCGGGGATCGAACCTGCTACCCAGCAGCTTGCCTGACGCAACAGCAGGAATGCATGACTCAGCCACCTTACCTACCGATAGCCATAGCGTATTGCTGGCACGTATTGAATCAATTCGTAGCCCCCATAGACACCTGTCCAAACGTAAGGTGGTGTTATTCGGAGCTGTGATTGTTTAAAACATGAATTATAGTTGAGGTCATTGAAATAACACTACCGCTAATGATTTCTACTATATTCGCGAGCATGAACTCAACGGAAAAGTTGTATTAAGGCCATAAAGGAGCAGGTACTAATGTTTTTAGGATGACTTTGATATACGCGTTAGTTGGGTTAGCTTCCTCCAAAAAGAAATAAGGGGCTGGTGAACCACTCGGTATATAGGGCTAGGCTACGAGGCGGTCGTGAGGTTTCCTCCCAACATCTGCCTGTGGAAAACCAAGGAAAAGCACTTCTACGATGACTTAGGTGGGAACCGAACCCACCTCTTTTCAGTTCTCACGAGGCTGAGTGTATCCCGTTCTAGGCTTGGAGTTAGAATTAAATTTCTTGGCAGAGCCGGGAATCGAACCCAGACTTCCAAGGTGACATCAGGAATGCTAGTCAATACGCCATGAAGTGGACATTATAGACTAGGCTGAACGCTGAAAGGTGCAAGAGTACTCTGAAAAGACTCACTTCCAGACGAGGGCGGACGCGATGAGGACCATGGCGACGAGCAACACCGAGCACACGACGATGACGGCCAGGGACGGGATGGCGGGGCTGCTGTGGAACTCCGCGTCTATCACCTGCAAAACAAAACACTGCATTTACATGTGAATAAACATGGAAGTGGTGCGAAGTTAGAAACTATAATACTTAAGAACAATATCCTCAGAAAAATATTTAAATTATAACATTCCGCAATCTGCGGCATTACATTCACTGTTAGGATTTGGAAGCTTATTTTCACGATGTCTAGATGTGTTGTTTCATTGAAGGACTTTGGCCATCATGGTCATCTACCCCGTGTAATCGAGTAAACTTACTTATTGTGGTGGCCTATAATACGTGCTAGTGTGATTGGGGCTAAAATCCAGAAGGGGGTGGTTGGAAAACCACACAGAACCTCGTATGGAACGGATGATAGGGTGTTCTTCGCAGTTAACCTCACGAGGTTCAGAGTACCTCGTTCAAGCCCTCAGATAAGACGTTTAAGTACTTGGCAGAACCGGGAATCAAAGAGTCCTAATTCGTATCCCTAAGCATGATTATGTACTATTAGGTTTTCCGTAAATATTTGGATCGAGATGCAGAGTGGTTGGAACATTACCGGGTGATCCGCTATTGGTCAACCCAAGGCTCGTTTGCTACATGTCCTAATCTGTATCGTATAGCCGTTAAACAGGGTCGCTACCTGTCCCCCAAACAGATCGTGCTGCCCTGTATAGCCGTTGAACAGGGTCGCTACATGTCCCCCCAAACAGGTTGTGCTACCCTGTATAGCCGTTGAACAGGGTCGCTACATGTTCCCCAAACAGGTTGTGCTACCCTGTTGAACATGTTCCCCAAACATGTTGTGCTACCCTGTACAGGGTCCTAAGTGAAACACGTCTGCACGTCTTTCTTGATGTTCTATTATGAGTGCGATTAAAGAAGTGAAACACCGTGCTTCAAGTGTTTAAAATCATACTCATGAAGCGTTGAACGCGTAGGGTTATGTATAATATTGCTAGCAGTGGACGGGCACGACTGAGATCGCAAGTAGTTAGATATTCAGTAGGCCTATAATGCTTGGAACTTAACTTTGGCCTAGGGCACGGAGGGGGAATAGAATGACGGGAAGTAGATACATGAAAGCAGGGAAGGAGAAATGTAAATGAGGGTGGACGCTAACAGAACTTCGGGGCTTATCAGCCAACCGCCAACGGAATATATTTCAAATCTTGACCGAGATTTTCTCTAGTTTATAAAGTCACCTTACGGGGTACCTTACTGCATGAAAGCAAATGACGACAGTCTTGAGAAGCATAGAGCTAATACACTCATATGCCAGAAGCCACGGAGTCATAGTACGTCAAGTGGTTCCACCATCTTGGGGATGTCCTGTTTGCTCCGACTCAGTCAGCTTACTCATGGCAAGACAAATTGAACGGAACATCAGGTAGATTTGCTGGAAAGTCCTGCTCTAGGTCCTGATCTGAATCATATCGAACATATAGTCTACAGAGACGTGTAGTACCCACTTACTGTGTTTGGGAAGTCCAGCCAGCCAATGGCACGTGAACACCCCTTTTCCAACTTCCCCGCCACCACACGTTGCGGGACCTCCAGCCGCCACTGCGCTGGTCCACGCTGTCCACGCTGTCCACGGTGGGTGAATCCTCGGTGCACACGTGACATTGGTGATTGAGTAATATTGAATCACGGCACAAGCTTTGAAAATGGAATGTAGGCTACCCTCTATCACTCATCCAGTTGAGTTGTTGTTGATTCATTCAGAGGTTTGTGGACATCGTGGTCGCGTAGCCTCATGTACTGCATGTGTGTCTGATAACCTGTGTTATTGTGATGGCTGTGCTCGTGTTTGTATCTGTAACCAAGACTAGGATTTGGGTAGGAAGTGGCTATGGCTTTGATTTAGAAACCATCCCCGCAACTCCAGGAGTAGAAGTGGGAAACCACGCATAACCACTTCTAGGATGGCTGACGTAGGAATCGAACACACCTCTCCTCAGTTTTGCTCCACAAGACTGAATGAACCATAATCCAGCCCTAAGACCAGAATTAAATTCCTTGGTAGAGCCGGGAATCAATCCTGGACCTCCGCAGTGACAGCGAAGAATGTTAGTCACTACGCTATGAGATGGACTGCCCCTGTCTCAAAGTCCACGTCGGTAATTTAGACCCAAATGGTATAGCGATAAGGACATGGCAGAGGGTAAGACAGCAGTCTTCGCACGCCTGCCAAGTAACTAATGCCGAGTAGGACCTCCTTTTGCTAATATTACAGCGTTCAATTTTTCCATTAAGTTGTGATGCACTGAAGGTGGAATTTGTTTCCCTCCTTCCCGAATCATGGCGAATAATGTTTCTGGGTTGTTCATCGCAACGATATTTGATGCAGTTTAGGTTGGGGCTTTAAACAGACGGGTCCAGCAAATCCACCTGATGTTCTTCAAACCACGATGAAACTGCCCATGCTTCGTGAACTGGAGCATTATCACGCTGATACGAAAAGGTCCGATTCCAAACTGTTGACACAGTGTGAGAAGTGTGCTGTTGTGTAAAATGTTTTCTTAAACACGTGCGATCTTTTTGCCATCGACCAATGGTCCAAGCCCACCCCCAAACCTTCACACCACCTCCACGTCTCAGGTCCATCATCACTCCAATGTTTCGCAAACCAATAACGGTTTTGTTTGCACCAATCTAAGCGACGCGACGCGACGTTGCGCATTTGTTCTTGTGATCAATGTCCTATGGGGTACAGCACGACCATGACAACCGAGTCATATCACCTCTGTACGGATCGTTCTGTCACTGCCCTCAGTACCTGACCTGCCATGGGTGTCATCTACAATAGAAAATAAGGGCGACTGACGGTTGGTTCGTACCATACAAGCTAGAGTTCGGCGGTTCGTATCAGTTAATTACTTAGGCCTACCAGAGTGATGTTTTGATTCAGTGTTTCCCTGACATTTGCACTTCGCAATACCATCGCTAAAGTGGTTCTGGGCACATGGAACTCCTATATGCCCCTAGTCATGTCCCGTTCCCTCCGTTGACTCAATCTAACAGAATACATGTCTATGATGTTCACGAACTTAGCCTGCACATATACCCTAGGATTCATAGCCTGATGTCACACAGTGGGGCGTCCGTAGACTTTCGGCTACATAGTGTAGATCTTAAATCGTATTTGATTTTTAATTTACTCAAATAAAATCCGAACACAAACTACATTAAATATTACTCTCTGAATAGATGGCACATGATCGCAGTTGATCATCTCCACGCGTGCGCGTCACGAGACAAGCTTGTTGTGCTTACTTCTGGTCTGTGCGCAAAGGATCCAGTAGACTGCAAGCCGTGCTTATTTCTACTCAGGTTATTTCTCATCTCAAAAAACTTCCTACATACTTAAATAATAACAGAATTTAACTGAATATAATAATAATAATAATAATAATAATAATAATAATAATAATAATAATAATAATAATAATAGCTTACCAGTCAAACGCTATGCCAGTGACCGTTGGTTCAGAGAGAAGAACAGTAAGGGACATTTTCACCAATGCAAATGAACTCTTCATTTGCAGTTAAATCAGTTAATTCTGCATGTGTACTTCACCAGAGCAAATCTCTCATTAACTTTTGGCAAGTGAAGCATTAAGCTAACTGGCCATTCTTGGCCACTCAACTCATTAATGATCAATTAAGGCCCAGAGAGACGTATTCTGGTGTGTAATAAAGACATAGCAGCGGGTGTTTTGACTGATATTGGAGCATTACAATGAATTTATATTCGTGTTTTCTGAATGTAACACTAGAAGATGAGTTCTTTCTTCATTTTATGCCATGTTTGAACACTGAAATTAAACGAGGATTGCATTTCTTCTTTACAAAGTGCGTTGATTTCCAATATACATTCTTCACTCCGTTGCGAATCAAGGGTACTGATATGCTTTGAAATTAGGATACACAAATGTAATATGAGTACAACTAATACACGCCATACATCCATAACCTTCTTTTAGGGTTACATTCCGGATTTATCCCCACGACTGTGCGATAGCATATGATAGATGTTATTCATCAGGTTCTTGTACTGCAGGGGCCGATAACCCTAGATGTTAGGCCCCTTAAAACAACAATTATCATCATCATCTTGTACCGCACTTGTCTCTAATAAGTAAGTTGGCAGCAAAATACGTGTCACGGTGTAGGCTAAAATTCCAAGAATACCGTATCTCAAATCTAAAAGTCATTGAATTAAGGCAAATAAAACTGGAGAGTTGATTTATTTAAATTATTGAATTAAAAAGGAAGTAAAGTACAGTACAAGTCAACGTCAGTCACGGGTTCTATGATTCATTCCTCGAGTTTGAAGCTATTTGCGGCCGTTCCGTAATGTGCTACCTAAAGATAACTTACTCATTTTAAAATTGGTTTGCTTTGTGACTTTCACGTGAAAGGTCATCCACATACGTATTGAAGAGTGTTTCTTAATAAATCACGAAGAATTCAATCGGGACAACAATAAATACACTGAAAATATATTTTTCCCCCTCTACCCCAGTCATTCGCATCCTAAAATGCCTTGCGATTGCGTTTCGTGATCCTTCCCTTGTGGCACTCGAGTCCGCACTGCTCTGGTGAAATGCATCGAGGATAACCATGCGTTAACATGGATATGCTTCTGGACTGGGGACAAAACAAACGGTCCACCGCGCACCTTGCCCCTGAGCGGGCTCGAGCAGATACTACCCGCATCTCATCGTAGCCAAGAACAACAGCTTGTATACGTTGCATTAAGTAGTCACATGGCTGGACGGGTTATTTATTACAAATCAAAATCGCGATCACACGTTATACCTGCAAGGAAAACAAAGATTTGCGTAACAAGTTAGTATCTTCGTTCACAACGTGATGAACTTGAAACGATGGAAGCTATTAGACGCGAGTTCGTAGCCCGAGCGTATTCACATCAAACAGCGCTGTGATTGTGCAAGACATTAGAAGACGACGTTATCGATTTCGTTCTCCCTACTTGTAAGGTAATGGTTCTCAGTGAAACCTGGCTCGACAATGACCAGCAGAGCGAAGTGCCCGGCTATCGTACCGTTTCGCAATTCAAGAGAAATTGGAAGTGCATGCATATTGGAAAAGGACAATTCGACGCTTCAATTCTCAGAACACGATCTGCTTAAATTTGATAGTGAACTCCTAGAAGCCAAGCGTTTCGCAACTACGCACGATGGAGTTGGTGACATTTGCGCCGTTGAGACAACGATTAAGGAGAAGCATCAGTATACAAAACAAGCAGTTCTTCGATGGAAAATATAGAGGATTTCTTGGAATTGAACCTAATGGTTTACAGTCCCAAAGTATCTGGATCTAAAGATGTACAAAAAAGTGCGTAGGGGCCTACGGCACAATTCCTATCATTCTCGGAGGTGATCTAAATATCGATCTGGAAAGTACTCCAGGCAAAAAGTTCATTTTGTTGATGCACGATACGTTTAATCTTGAGACGAATAATAATCCAATCATTCTTTGTTGTTCCAGTGTTTTCCGTGAATGTATATTTCCAATATTCATTTCATCTCTTCTATTGTTGTTCCTCCCTTATCCTATACTAGCAGTAGTGCCCGACTTCGCCCGGTGGATTTATTAATTTTATGGATGATAATGAATACTACTACAGAACTGGCACATGATACTTAAACTACCAGTTTTTTTTTTTTCAATATAACTTTTTGTGGTGGTGGTGGTGGTGGTGGTTGTAGTGAGGGTGATAAGCAGTACAGTATAATGGACGTAACATTTAGGTCATTTTCTCCTAATGATAATAATGAATGAGGAAACGCCTATTTACTAACTACAGCACTGACACATGTAGTTTACAAACAAATTTCTAAAAATGATTAGAAAGAGGAGTAAGTGAAATAAAAGACACTGCCCAGGGCCAATATCTCATTGTCTGTTAGAGATGTAAGAGACCAATAGTGTCGTCTTTTGTCGCATAGCGCCGTAGGAAAATAATCAGAACACTTTGGAAAACTTCGGCTGTCCCGAGCTCCTGAGGTAGCAATAGTATAATTTATGGCCACATAGCTCTCAACGATAAGTTTCGGAATAGATTAAGGTAAATTTAAAAGCACCAACGCTTATTGCAGCTGATAACCTCAATGTATTGCACCAACACCATTGCACTTATACAGATGCATAATATGTTCATGATGATAACTGTTTTAAGGGGCAAAAGAAATCTTTTTTGCACTAATTACTCCCCGTGACTGCAATTTATAAGCAGCGTAAGATTTTATTTTTCGCAATTCTGCACCATAACACTGGTAGGGGCGACGTGATGCAGCCCGACTTGCCAGTCAACAATAGACTTATTAAAATACTCTTACAGTTACACTAGTACGGACATGAATGGTTCTAGGGCCTTAATACGTGGTTTTCAAGTTCAGTTTGTTTGTTATTCTAAATGTAGGGAATGGAGAGCGTTGTCCAAAATATCAAGTGGACTGTGTTACCAGCAGGGTTTCAAAGTGTATGTAAAATTTGGTGCAATTAGGAGGAACGGTGTAGATTTGTGATAAAGGGCCTAAATGCAGGGAATGGAGTGGTCTGTCCGAAATTTAAAGTGGACAGTGTCACTCGCAGGGTTCCAAAGGGTAAGTGTACAAAATGTGGATCAGATCGGTGAAACGGTGTAGATTTGTGCCAAAGAACCTAAATGCAAGGAATGGAGTGGTCTGTCCGAAATTTCAAGCAGTGTTAATCGTCGGGTTCCAAAGGGTAAGTATGTGAAATTTGGTTCAGATCGGTGAAACGGTGTAGATTTGTGCCAAACTGCCTAAATGCAGGGAATGGAGTGGTCTGTCCGAAATTTCATGTAAACAGTGTTACTCGCAGGGTTCCAAAGGCTAAGTATACACATTTTGGTTCTGATCGGTGAAAAGGAGTAGATTAGTGCCAAAGGGCCTAAATGCAGAGAATGGACTGGTCTGTCCTAAATTTCATGCAGACAGTGTTACTCGCAGGGTTCCAAAGGGTAAGTATACAAATTTTCGTTCAGATCGGTGAAACGGTGTAGATTTGTGCCAAAGGGCCTAAATGCGGGGAATTGAGTGGTCTGTCCGAAATTTAACATAGCCTAAACTATTCCTCTTAAATCTGGCTATCATATACAAAGAAATCGAATCCGACTGGTAGTTCCAGAGATTAGCGCGTTTAAACACACAAACACACAAACTCTTCAGTTTATTATATTAGTATAGATAAATGTGCATTTTCCATTCTCCTTGATTTATACTGTAAATAATGTAATCACTGCTCGATTCTCTCTAATTGCCATCTTGTGTAGATATGTAAATATAACCCAGTATACCTAGTGGGAGATCTGACACATCCCGAATGCGAAGTGGGGCTTTCCTCTTCTCAGAGACTCCCTTCAGTGTACTGTAAATATAGTGAAAGGCACTGATGAATAAATATGAAATGAAAAAATGAAATTTCGACGACAAGAATAGTACACGAGTCGACGCTGTGTTTAGCAAATTTCTTAATATTTTGACGACTCAAGAGAACACTTCATACTTCTCTCATCATCATCCTTTACTCAATAACGTGCTCTAGCTCTTCTTTTCGTGTTCTGGATTTGTACTTGTCCCTGCAACTTCAATGCAATATAACTAACTTTGTGTGTCAATGACATTATAAAGAAACTGGTTTACAGACCTATACTCATGCAAATTGCGAGTGGTGTGAACACGTGCTCGCCTGTAATATAACCTTGTTAGGAAGGTTAACAGGTATTCATCATCTAGATCATATCCATGTTTCGATGTTCCTCAGTGTAGCGAAGGAACTTTCTTTCTAAGTTAAAAACTAATAATTAAAAAAGAGCTGATGAAAATGATCCTAAACCTGATCCACATGGCGTTTGTGTTGTGGCGATGACGTCCGCCCCTTATCGCTATACAGGGTGTTTCTGAATTCCCATTACAGACTTTGACGGCTTGTGGTGAGGAGCAAGACGATTAAGTTTAGCATAGGAACTTGTGTCCGGAAACGCACCGTCTTCCCGCTATCCGCATAAAAACCCACCTCAGCACACGTTCAAATCTCCCGCATTTTCGGCGCCACTGACAAAAGGACGTACGTCATTGAACGATCGCCTTATCCCCTACAGGTTGTATCCCCTACCTTCTTCCACGAAATCTCTCGGGTGCCACGTTCTTGATATTCTTTGAAAACGTTCTGCTTGAGTTCTTAGACGATGCGCCACTGCATGTGCGTCAAAACATGTGGTTTCAGTACGATGACCTCATTTTTTCATTTGTGGTCTGAGATCAACTGCACCACAGATTTGGGCAACAGTGGATAGGTCGTGGTGGCCCGATTGCTTGGCCTGTACGTTCACCCGACTTGATACCCCTAAGACTACTTACTACCTGTGTGGTCTTATGAAAACCTTGATTTACGAGACCCCTGTGGAATCCGAGGAAGACCTAGTGGCGCGGGTTATAGCTGCGGATGTTGGAGGACCAGGGATTGGTGATCGTGTGTACTAGAACATGGTAGGGAGGTGGTCGTCACATCGAGCCCCCACCTGTAATTGGACCTAGACGACAAGCAGCAGGAATTGGACAGAGCGACGAGAATGCTGGAGCTCTGAACGTGTGCTGTGGTGGTTTTTTGCGAGTAGGGGGAAGACGGAACGTTTCCGGACACAAGTTCCTATGCTAAACTTAACCGTGTTGGTCCCCCTACAAGCCCTCAAAGTCTGTAAAGGGAATTTAGAAACACTTGTATATAGAGATGTGGGCCAGGTAAATACCCAGTGGGAAGGTAAATATAAATTGGGTATTTACCCGGGTATATACCCAGTGGTCATTTAAATACCCAAAATGAGGGTATTTTCAGTTTTTTTTTTAGCTTTGTACAACACTTTTTGATGTGTTGATGAAGTGTTGGACAAACAAGGACTGAAACACAGGTATTTCATGCCTTAAATTGAAATCAGGAACAATATTGATCCTTCAAAACTAAAAGAAAAAGAAAATGGACGGCCGGGTATTTTTGGGTATTTATATGTTTTGGCACTGTAACCTTGTCTTTAAGTGTGTTTTTTTCCCTTAAATTAAAGTAAAATATTGGATAAAACCTTTTGGTTGTTTTGTGTTTTAATTTTTTAATAAATACCAAGATATTGAGAAGGTCGAGTTTTATTACGGTACTGGAAATGAGCAACAAAGATGTGGGAGGGAAAGGCTACTTTTGTAGTAATATGAGTAGGCTATATGCATATTGATTGAAATGTGTATGCCAAAACTGAAAAGGTAATAAAATATATTCAATAGAGAGCACATTTGAAAAAAAAAATGCTTAGTGAAAGTGCTTTAAGTTATTTTTCATTCAATTTTAAATATAAAAAAATATTAATTTTATATCATACCGTACTCTAAGTAATATAAATGCATGTCAGGAAGTTTTGTAGTATTGTAACGTGTTTTTCGAGGGAATTTTACGCCACTGGCATAAGTCAGTAGGAAGCCATTCTATATTTATTTACGCGGCAAATTGTTCAGCCAAGAGAAGTTTTCATGTAACTTATTATTATTATTAACTTATTATTATTATTATTAAGGTATTTCTTTGCAGCATTTTTATAAAATTATAAGTAATCAGATAGGTTTTCTATGTTATAGAAAACACTATCAAGCAAATTATTACGAACAACATTATCGTAAGAAAATTATATGATTACAGAATTTTACGGAGTTTTGTCAGTTAGGGTATTTTGAGAGAGGTGAGTCACTGGGAATTCGGCCACAGGCTTAATCTTTTCGAGAAGCATGACGCAAGCTGGGTTGCTGCTTCAAGAAAAGGCGAAATGGCCTGGACCGGTAATCGACATCATCGCCGCGCCGAGTGTAATGACCCGGAGGTGGGGAAGTATCGCGTGGTGGCTCAGCCAATCAGTGGAGACCGGGCGACTTGAAGACGGGTCCAGAGAGGGGAGGCGACGTGTGCATATATGGTTTGCGCGCCGTGGAGGCAAGGCGACTATCTTTGTAAAACTTAACCAGTGTGGTTGTACGTGTGGTTGGTTCCGATATTCGGACCATAAGTTATCATATCTGTATCTCATCAACTAACAAAGAAGATGACGACGACCAGGAGGCTGTGGGAAGCTCTCTACAACATCGAGTACGAGGGAAATGCTACGGCAATTTCCAGTGGTAAGCGCGAATGACTCAGAACTACGTAATCTCTCGTCTCTTTGTTTTATATTCAGTATTTCAGTAACTTCATAGCTTGGGAATAAGAGTAAAATCAGTAATTTATCCGAATCCGTTTTCACGTAATTTTCTAGCGGTAATATTCAAATCGCAACGCTCCAATTTAAATTCAAAACTTATTATTATTATTATTATTATTATTATTATTATTATTAATTTTGGCATACTTGTTTTATATAATAAATTCATTTCTTTTAACCATGCAATCTTTGCTTTCAGTAGGTAGCATTAGATATAGACCAATTCCTTCTCCTGATACAATTGTTTGTTGGGTTAATGATCAAATCATACCACGATCTGAGTGAAAAGATTCTTGAAGGTGTTCTACCAGAGCTAGGTGTTGTTAAATATAAATTTAGATTTCAACATAGCGTTGAGGTCTTGGCGCCCATTAAAACAACATATCTTAGTCAGAGTAAATATTTCAAAGTGCAAGGCAGAGCTAGTAAGAAACCATTACATTTGTCACGCAACAGTGAGGCCTAAAGAAAACATTACAGTATGTGGGTCCTAAATGGGTGAAGATGTATGCCAGCAAGCATATGGGTTGGCAACACTGCTCCGCTCATCCTACCCAGAATTCAAACTGACAAAGAATAGAAAATGGGAGGGAAGCACTGTGTTTGATGCCTACTGTACTTAACCTAACATTTTCAAAGTAGTGGAGTTGTTAGTTTATATCTCCCGATCTAATTCCCAATTCTAATTCTGTTTTCAAGTCCCAATTCTAATAATATTTAATTTGATTAACTATCTAATGTTGTTACATTTCTAAAAAGTTAATGTAGAATAGTTTGCATACGATACCCTTTATTATGGTTCAACTTACCACGATACAGGATTTTTGATGAGAAATCTAGAATACCCGGGTATTTACCCAAATTGGGTATTTACCCGAGTATATACCCTGGGTATTTACCCCGATTTATAAATACCTGGGTATTTTACATCACTACCTGTATACAATGTGCACGCCCATAGGCCAAGTGGTAACTGAGGTACAGTATGTTATTAGAAACTCAGTGGACACCAGGTTGTTCCCGAGAGCTGATTGGTCCAGCAGGCGGCTGTTTTGAGCACCTGCCCAGGGAGCCCTCCTGCCAGCCGACTGCAATGACTGGCAGAGACAGCTTCCCAAAGATTTAATGAACTACTCATTTAATAATACAGTATTTGAAAGAAAAATCAAGCTATTTAACAGATGAAAGGAAATCAGCATATGCAATCAAATTATCCAATTTCATATCGCCGAATGAACAGCATGTTTGCAGGTGGGAATCTCAGCCAAACTCGTAGACTGAACCAGTGCTGCGTGATACTCAGTAATAAAATCCCCAAGAGAGCCTGTGTTTAGTGATACTGAAGTAACACCACTGCACCACACACACTGACAGCCTTTCCCTTTTTAAGAAATTACGATGGAGTGAGCAAATACCAACACGAGACTTAAAAAGTATTCGGACCAGTTATTAACTAATTTATGTAACGGAAAAATGTATTTAAGGCACAAATTACAAATTTAAAAAAAAAATGAATATATATTTGAGATCAATCAACTTCCTGGTCTGTCTGTGAAAGAAGGCTTTCCAGTCGATCAACACAAATTGTGCCCAATTACATTAAGCGGGAAACAAGTATTTACATGCCCCAACTTTAAAGAAACGAGAAATTATTACAAACTAACAGCTCAGATAAAGGGAGACAGAGAGGAGATTACGAGGAATACCTGCCTGGTGAAAACGAGGCAGGGCAAAGTGGGGAGTAGAGAATCTTACAGCACAGCAGGAATGAATCTTGAAGTATTAGAAGCCATTCTTCAGTGTTGCCTAGTTCTATTATCCAAAGCTTTTCAGTCGGTAAACACAATTTTTTACCGGAGAGACTGAAGTGGATGACATGTTTCGATCGGCACACGATCGTGATCACATCCTGCTCACTTAGGCTTATTGTTAGATAAGGTACGATGTTTACGAATGGCCACCAACGAGGTGTGGTGCAGGTCTTTCGAACTGACACCCTTGGCGACCTGCATCTCATGGTGAAGGTGAACTGAAGACGACGTCACAACGCCCCGTTCACGAGTGTTCGCTTTCGCGAATGTTTTTTTTTGTGGCTATGTTTCCCGCACGGTTTGAAACACTCGTTTAATTTTGCCCCATTATTTTTTTCCGTTATAATTGCAGTATGAACACGGTGTTCTGATTATTTACTTAACTTACGGTTCATTTGAATTGTTGTTCTTTATTATTCTTGTCAACTCACCTTTTTCTGAAGTGTCTTTCTAGACGCACCATACTGTCACACTTTTTCATGAGGTACTGTGCTCATCTCAGCGGCAACCGTCGCAATGTGCTTGGGCTGTGCGCTGATTGGCTGTTTGACGCCCCGCCTTCATTCTGGATTGTTCGACGCGCTGTCGTCATTTTCACTATAAATTCTCCGCTTCGCCGTTCTGCGGCCTTGTCTACATCTACCTGCTTGAACCAGTCTGACCACGGCTGCCTGCCGTTCCACAGCAAGGCCCTTCTTGGGAAGGCCCTGTTTGTAAACATTGAGTGGCTGGAACCTTGCCAGGCGGCATGCTTCATCACTCGGACTCTGTCATGCTGGGCGAGGCATGAGTCAACGACCTTCACCTCAGCAACTAAGTCAGCCCGCTAACTCACTACAACTCGGCGATGAGAAACTACAATTGATTGTAAACCGCTAGACAGATCATTACCAAGAGGTCTGTTCCGGCGGGGTGCAATTCGCCAATGGAGCCACCATCCCTCTTTCTCGCAAGGCATGCCGAGGCAGCTTAGAGGAACCCTTCGTTTGGATCACAACCCGCTTCCTGCGGGCCAAATACTAAGTACCAAAGTATCGAATTATTGGTAACGTGAAGTACCTTCACTTGGTTTATACATTTTTTCAAGGCTAAGCCTTTCTTCTTGCTTCTTGCTTGTTTTTAGATATTTTTCTTAAACATACTTTTTTAATCGCCTTTATATGGCCTTTTTATGCATTTTTAGTATAATTCTTCTTTATTCTAAGTTTCCTGGAGAAACCTTGCATTTTTTATTAGCTTCTTTTAATTATTCTTCTAAATGAAAATGTTTGTTATTACTTCACAAATCAAATAAATGTATCAAACCTTGGTTATCAATATTTGGTCTCTTCCTCATCGCTCTATTTAAATTTCACTGTGTGCCCGAATCCCAATCCCTCTTTTCCCAGTTGGGGTGCTAACTACTCACACCCTTTTCCATGGTGCCGAAACCCGGGATCAAACCCAGAACCTTTATTCTGAGACCACAAATTCTATTCCAAAAAAACAGAACTTGTGTAATCTAATATTTGCCTTATACATTTCAGTATATCGTGGCTAGCGCAGGAGATCTGCGGGAAAGCGGAGACAATCCCAGCTTACTCCATAACTGGTTTCTTTCTGGAAAGCAGGTCCGTCTGGTGCCGCAAGCAGCTTTGGTAGGTGAGTTATTCCAACTTCCCAGCCATGCCAGTAATAATAGACGATAAACTGTTAAACTCTCGGGCGGCCTACAAAGGTCAACTTACCCGTTTTCAAAAATATCTAGCCACTCTACCGAAAGAGGAACAAAATCTTGATATTATATCTCAGCGTTTAAAAGCTTTTGAACAGGCGTACGAGAAATATGATCTCGTGCAACTTGAAATTGAAATCAAAAGTCCAGAACATCAATCAGATAGGGAAGAAGTAGAGAGTAATTACTTTGATACACACGCTCAGGCTGTGGCATTAGTAAGAACTTTGACCCTGGCGTTGAAGGTAGAGGAAACTCAAGGAAGAATTAGCGACCATGGGAATGGTATCAAACCATTGCTACCTAAAATTGAAATTCCGCATTTTTCAGGAAAGGAAGAGATGTGGCAATCATTCTTTGAATTGTTCAGTTCATTAGTACATAATAATGCCACACTTCCGGAAATTCAGAAATTTCATTACTTAAAATCCATTTTGCAGGGGCCACCCCTTCAACTTATAAGAGAACTTCCCTTAACAGGAGAAAACTATAACATTGCTATCGAGCTTCTTAAAGGCCGTTATGGCAATGAAAAATTATGTTTACAGAGGCACATTCAAGCCTTATTTAACCTGCCCGCATTGCGAGCTGGCAGCTTGTCAACACTGCGAGCCTTAAGTGACACGGTCCAACTACACGTCAGAGCATTGGCACGGTTGAATCAACCGGTCGAGCACTGGGATCTATTCTTAGTTCACTTGGTTACTTCTAAATTTGATTCATCAACTTTAAAGGCATGGGAAAGGGAATTAACAAATGACACTTCATATACTTATGGCTCATTGCTTACGTTTATGAATAATAGATGTCAGGTTTTGTCAGCTGTAGCCTGTCATATGTCAGGAAGTGCAGATAACAAATCTAATGTTGTGAAACCAGTCGGTGCCAAAATAAACAAATCTGCTGTCTTTACTGTTCAGCATAACTCAACGGATTGTATTCTCTGTAAAGCACCTCACAGGTTATATTCCTGCGTTGCCTTTAAAGCCCTTTCTACCGATGAAAGACGCAAATTAATAGCTCAAAAAGGATATTGCTATAACTGTTTGTCAACTAGGCATATGGTGCCTGATTGCTTATCTAAAAAGACTTGCTCCCATTGCAAGGCTCAACATCATACCTTGCTTCATAGGTTTGAAAAGCCACGTCAGGCTCCTTCCCCTGGATGTTCTAAAGATGCATCCCCAGGAGCTAATGCGCAATCTTATACTCAGAGCTCTAGCTCAATTCGTAGTTCCCAGGTGCTACTATCAACCGTGTTAATAAAAGTTCAAGACTCTTCTGGTAGATGGCTTGAAGCACGTGCCCTATTGGATAATGCCGCCACCCATGACTTCGTAAGTGAGCGTCTCATTAAGAAACTTGGTCTTCCCAAGCAACCTACATTAATTCAGGTTACCGGTATTAACAATAGCAATGTTAAATCTTTGCATTTTGTTCGTGTTCACATCAAAGATGCTGTTAATTCTAACACAACATTTCAGTTGAATTGCCTTGCCATTGATACTATTGGCAGTAATACCCCTAGTACTTCTTTTGAAATTAGAAAATGGCAATTTCCTCATAACATTCAGTTGGCGGACCCAACATTTAATACGAGCGCCCCGGTAGACATACTTCTCAGTGCCCAAGTATTTTGGCAATGTCTCCTTAGCTCTAAGGTTAAAATATCACCTGGAGTGTTTGTTCATCATACCAAGCTAGGTTGGTTAGTAACGGGTCAGGTCCCTCGTAAGTCGTTTCAAAATTTCTCTCAATGTCATTTTGTCAATACAAGTCTCGATTACAACTTAGAAAGATTTTGGAAAATCGAAACTATAGATTCAGTTTCACCTTCCTCGGTTGAAAATGAAATGTGTGAAAAACTGTTTCGTGAAACAACCAAACGCAATTCAGAGGGTAGATTTGTTGTAACAATGCCCCGAGTGGATAATCCACCTCTTTTATTTGAAACACACCCTAGGGCTCTTAGAGCACTCTATGCTGTGGAAAACAAATTTAAACGTGACCCTGTTGTTAAAGCTCAATACTCCACGTTTATGGAGGAATATGAGGCACTTGATCACATGGAGGTTGTTACCAAGAAAGATGATGCTTCTTATACTCCATCTGAAGTCATTTACCTCAATCATCACCCAGTTTGGAAGAATGAGATTTTAAAGGAAAACATAAGGGTGGTCTTTAATGGCTCTGCTTTGGATGCCAATGGAACTTCTCTGAATGACACATTATTATCAGGCCCCCCTATTCAATCTGACATTTCTTCTGTTTTAATGAATTTTCGCTTGTTCCCTATCGCAGTGATATCTGATATCAAGCAGATGTATAGGCAGATTTTGGTCGATCAACAACAGCGCGACCTTCAGAGAATTCTTTGGCGCGACGAGCCTACTAAACCTGTCAAGATTTTTCGGCTAAAAACCTTAACCTATGGTCTAAAGCCTTCTGCTTTTTTAGCCATACGTACGTTGAAATTACTTGCTGAACAGGATGGCCCGTTGTATTCTCCTAAGGCTTCTGAAGTGTTAAAATCATCATTCTACGTTGACGATTTTCTTCATTCATTTGAGTCAGTGCCTGAAGCACTACAGGTCTCTAAGGATTTGACAGCTTTGCTTTTGGGAGGCGGATTTTCCTTGTGCAAGTGGAACTCTAATTCGGAAGAATTTCTTTCCAAATTTCCATTAACTTCAGTCTACAACGACTCAGTAGAGCTTCTTCATGAAAATAATTCTATCAAAACTCTAGGCATCTATTGGAGTCCTCAAAAGGATTATTTCTTTTTCAAAATTAATCTCAGTGACATCAAACCGCAAACTAAGCGGCAAATTTTGTCTGAGATTGCAAAAATATTTGATCCTCTCCAATTTTTGGCGCCAATTATCGTCACAGCAAAACTTTTCATACAAGACCTTTGGTCCTTGAAAACTGGTTGGGATGAACCAGTTCCTTCCGAGTTGCAAAAAAATTGGATTTCTTATAGAAATAGCTTGGAAGATCTCTCCAATGTCATTATCCCGCGAGAGATTATTCCCTTTCCCTCCTGTGGAGGATATGAACTTCACATCTTTGCCGATAGCTCATTGAAAGCTTATGGGTGTTGTGCATATATTGTTTGCCGCAATTTTGACCAGTCATATTTCTTTTCCAATTTAATTTGCGCTAAGTCAAAGGTGGCTCCTCTTAAATCCTTATCCTTGCCACGACTGGAACTTTGTGCTGCTCTTCTGGCGGTTGAATTATCGGTTAAAATCCGCCAATCTTTGAAAATCCGATTTAGCAAAACTTACTTTTGGAGTGACTCAGCCATCACGTTGGCATGGATTGCCAAACCCTCCTCGCATTGGCAGGTGTTTGTAGCTAATAGAGTGTCCAAAATTCAACAATTGTCTAACTTTGAACAATGGCATCATGTATCTGGCAAGGAGAATCCTGCAGATGTCATCTCTCGGGGATGTTCCCCTCTTATGTTGGCTAACCTGACATTATACTGGCACGGTCCTTCTTGGCTTCTACAAGAACCTTCCGCTTGGCCAAATTTTCCTCTTCCGGAATTATCAGACTTGCCAGATGTTGGTAAGATTACTGGATCTTCTCTTTTCGCTTCTGACTCTCCCCTTCTTTTGCAGCGATATTCCTCTTTTCATAAATTGGTGAGGGTTATGGCTTATCTCCTTCGTTGGAAATATTTTGTGGTAGAACAACCTCTTTTTCCTAAGCCATATTTAACCCTTTCTGAATTAGGTTTAGCCACTACAAAAATCTTATGGCTTACTCAACAAGAAATATTCTCTGAAGAATGTCAGGTGTTGTCTCAAGGTCAATCCCTCAAGAAATCGAGTAGGCTTTCCTCACTCGCCCCCTTTTTGGATGCTGATGGTTTATTAAGAGTGGGAGGACGTTTATCTTTGGCTGATCTTTCTGAGGATAAAAAACACCCAATTATTCTTCCTTCAAAGCATCATGTCATTTCTCTAATCATTCGTCAGTATCATTACCAGCATCTTCATGCTGGAACCCGTACATTACTTTCCATCATTCGGGAAAGGTATTGGCCCATAAACGGAGTCCATGAAGTTACCTCTGTTATCCGGAAGTGCATTCCATGTTTTAAATCCAACCCTAAAATTACTACTCAGCTCATGGGTGATCTTCCCAACTTTAGATCTGCGCCTGCTAGACCTTTTGCCTTTACGGGGGTGGATTATTCCGGGCCTTTTGTTTACAGAAAAAATTCTCCTGAGGCCAAAAGATGTATTTGTGGAAAACTCTATATTTCGCTGTTTGTATGTATGGTCACCGGAGCAGTACACTTAGAACTAGTTACCAACGCCTCTACTGCTTATTTTTTGGCAGCTTTTGCCAGATTTTCTGCTCGCCGAGGGCTTCCTTCAGAAGTATTCTCCGACAATGCTAAAAATTTTATCGGAGCTTCTGAGCAAATTAAAAGAGCTCTTACTCAAAATGCAGCGCTGGAAAAGATTACTGATTATGCTCACCAGAGAAATTTCAAGTGGCACTTCATCCCCCCTTATGCGCCCCATCAAGGTGGACGGTGGGAGTCTTGTGTGAAACTCACCAAGAAACACCTTAGACGTGTTTGTGGCCACACCCCCCTATCTCATGAAGAGTTTAACTCCTTAATTATTTTTATTGAGGGCATAATTAATTCTCGTCCTTTATCACCCTTATCTAATGACCCTTCAGATCTTCTACCATTAACGCCGGGCCATTTTCTTATCGGCGGTCCATTGACTGCCTCCCCATCTTTATTATATTCTAATTCTCCATCTTCTTTAGCCATTTCTTGGCGCAAAATTGAAAGTTTGCGCAACAATTTTTGGCGCCGCTGGAGGTTGGAATACCTCGGTTTGCTTCAGCAGCGTGGCAAATGGCGGGTTTCCTGCTCTAACCTTCAGATTGGGGACTTGGTCCTTTTGAAAGACTCTAGCCGTCCCCCTCTTGTCTGGAATTTGGGTAGGATTGTTGAGTGCTTTCCTGGCAGAGATGGTAGGATTCGCGTGGTAAAACTGCAGACTTCTGCTGGCCAGTTTCTCAGGCCAATCACTATGATTGCTCCTTTGCCACGCGAGACCTAACTTCTGCGCCTTCTTACTGCAATTTTTTCTCGCCCCTCCCAGCATGTTCGCTTTCGCGAATGTTTTTTTTTTGTGGCTATGTTTCCCGCACGGTTTGAAACACTCGTTTAATTTTGCCCCATTATTTTTTTCCGTTATAATTGCAGTATGAACACGGTGTTCTGATTATTTACTTAACTTACGGTTCATTTGAATTGTTGTTCTTTATTATTCTTGTCAACTCACCTTTTTCTGAAGTGTCTTTCTAGACGCACCATACTGTCACACTTTTTCATGAGGTACTGTGCTCATCTCAGCGGCAACCGTCGCAATGTGCTTGGGCTGTGCGCTGATTGGCTGTTTGACGCCCCGCCTTCATTCTGGATTGTTCGACGCGCTGTCGTCATTTTCACTATAAATTCTCCGCTTCGCCGTTCTGCGGCCTTGTCTACATCTACCTGCTTGAACCAGTCTGACCACGGCTGCCTGCCGTTCCACAGCAAGGCCCTTCTTGGGAAGGCCCTGTTTGTAAACATTGAGTGGCTGGAACCTTGCCAGGCGGCATGCTTCATCACTCGGACTCTGTCATGCTGGGCGAGGCATGAGTCAACGACCTTCACCTCAGCAACTAAGTCAGCCCGCTAACTCACTACAACTCGGCGATGAGAAACTACAATTGATTGTAAACCGCTAGACAGATCATTACCAAGAGGTCTGTTCCGGCGGGGTGCAATTCGCCAATGGAGCCACCATCCCTCTTTCTCGCAAGGCATGCCGAGGCAGCTTAGAGGAACCCTTCGTTTGGATCACAACCCGCTTCCTGCGGGCCAAATACTAAGTACCAAAGTATCGAATTATTGGTAACGTGAAGTACCTTCACTTGGTTTATACATTTTTCAAGGCTAAGCCTTTCTTCTTGCTTCTTGCTTGTTTTTAGATATTTTTCTTAAACATACTTTTTTAATCGCCTTTATATGGCCTTTTTATGCATTTTTAGTATAATTCTTCTTTATTCTAAGTTTCCTGGAGAAACCTTGCATTTTTTATTAGCTTCTTTTAATTATTCTTCTAAATGAAAATGTTTGTTATTACTTCACAAATCAAATAAATGTATCAAACCTTGGTTATCAATATTTGGTCTCTTCCTCATCGCTCTATTTAAATTTCACTGTGTGCCCGAATCCCAATCCCTCTTTTCCCAGTTGGGGTGCTAACTACTCACACCCTTTTCCAACGAGCAAGGGGAACTGAACACAGGTCCAACCGGGATTCGAATTTAGTGAGCTATGGGAGTGCGGGAATATATATTATTATTTTCTCACCTCATAAACTCGTTGCTCTAAAAAACTAAGCTCTCAGCGACCCAGGAATGGTAAATTTCCCATGTTGATAGTGTGCATTATACAGTATTTTAACAAATATTGTGTAACAGAGGTAACTATACTCTCAGTCGGTGAACATTTATTTTCTTCACCAGGAGCCCAGAGGACGTCACGTCATAGCAGTGGTGGGGAGAGGCGGCCATACTGACTACTCTTCCACTTGGTTATTCCATACTTCCACAGATGTCGGAATGGAACCTTGGTTCAAGTCACAGTGCACCTCACACACTACTACAGTTACCACACGTAATAAGTCAAATCCAAAGAGAACACGGTGTTGATGACAGAGATGTGACTAGCCACTCGAACTATAAGCAGGCACGAGGTAATAGTTGCAGTGTAGAGTAGCTCTCCATGACAGCGGCCAAGGTTAATTTCCAGTCCCTGTCATGGGCGATTAAAATCCTGGCATGAGCGTAGAAACGGGCAGCAATAAAGCTCGCGACAAGTTGCTGCCCATCATTCTCCCATTTCTAACTAATGACCAGTTTCCTCTTTGTCTTGGAGCCAAGTACAAACACATGCGCCCAACTGCACGGTTGTGGTATCCACAATGTCCTGGCGCTAATTACAAACACTTGTACAGACAAATGCGCGCAAGTGCACGAGTAGTGGGGTAGGGGTAATACTTTCACTTGGCAATAGCCCCTAAATTATAAGTCTGAAAAGTATAGGCGATAGCTTAAATGAGAGTGGACCCCCGCCCCCTGGCACCTTCCAGCAGACAAGTCATTTCAACTCCAAAATCAAACCTTCCCCTAACACAGAGAAAACTAAGGTTTTGAGGGGCCAGGAT
This sequence comes from Meconema thalassinum, assembly GCA_946902985.2. NCBI lineage: Eukaryota > Metazoa > Arthropoda > Insecta > Orthoptera > Tettigoniidae > Meconema > Meconema thalassinum. The sequence goes on from OX336389.2 coordinate 1,469,064,299, forward strand.
GAGGGTAAGTGGGTCTATCAAGATGGTGGTGGGGCTTCTCAAAGGGCATGGGCTGTTGTGCCCAACCCTCCTACCTAACCCTTACAATTCCCCCAAACAATGAATCAGATGGGGATTAAGGGGTGAAGAGGGGCTTCCTCAAGGTCATGGGAGGCTTGCGGGGATTCCACATGGGCACGATGAGTCATGAGAGGACGTCTCAAGGTCATGAACGTGGTGGCCGAGCGGCGAGTTTAAAATTCTCCCAGATTTCATACAATTTTTCCCATATTTCCGTCAAGTACACCAAATACCCCCGAATTCAACCAGATTCCTCCAAAATGTAACCAGATTTCCCCAAAAATTCCTCCAGGTTGGGGTATAGGATCCCGGGTGTCGTCACGTCACACCAGTTTCAAGGTCATCCACTTTCGACTTTCCCTCTCTATCACGCCCCATGATACCCACCTGGGGGGGGGGGGGGTAAGAGGAGGGGGCGTGGGGTTCCCACCCGGTTGGAGAACGTTAGACCGGCCCGGCGGAAAAGGATGGCGGGACATGGTCCTTTGCGCAGGTCACATGACTGTACAGACAAGTTGATGCTTATCTCGAGACAGTGTATGCCATAACGACAGAGAGCCTCGGCCATGTTGGCTCTTGACTAGACTGTACCATTGCACTGTAGGTACCACTGGAACAACTCCTCCCATGGTAACTCTCGCTGAAAACTGCTTCCTTGCTCATCGCCTAGTCATGCCTGGTATTGTACGGCACTCGGGACATGTTACGCAGGTTGCAAGTCAGCTGATGTGTCGTGGTTCTTTTCATTTCTTTCATATATTTGATCGTACGTTGATTATGTTATAAAATCAAGATGCCCATTTCTTGTGTAGCATTCGGATGCTCTAATAGGGAAGAGAAAAACTCACAATATCTTCATTTCGTCAGATAAGCACTGTCTCTGTGCAACGTTATAAATATGGTATTTTCCAATGGTTCGGTAGGTTTGCGGTCCACCTTATTTTCGAATTAGGATTTTTAATTAAGTATTCTGCGTTTATGGATACAGTTCATCTTACATCAAATTTTGACATAATAGGCCTAAATAGTATATGACAAATACCTGTAGGCCCCATTATTAATTTAGCTGAGTGTGACATTGCCAAACAGTATTCCTTATTGACAGAGCTACCGTTTTACAATTACATGTAATTTTCTTAGAATTATTACAGTCCAATGTTTGACTAAACTATCGAGAGAAAAAAATACGTTGCGTTCTCTAGGAAGGACACCGTTCGGGAGTCCTTATGGGCAGACCACTACTAGTTGCTTTACTATTTAAGGCTAAATGTCCCGTTTTTTAGTTTGTAATTCTGACACCACGTAGCAGTACCAAAGTGAGACAATTTCTTTTTTCAGTTTTCTCTTGAACGAAAGCTCGTATTTGCGATCTGAAAACCACTATGTATACTAGACTGCAATTGAATTGATATTAATTCGATGCATTTTCCAAAATGTGAAAAACAAAAGAGTTACTAGCAGTTTTTTATATTTCCGCTTAAAATATGAAAAAAAACTGGTAATACGAAAACGGAGATTTATTTCCTGATTCCAATGCATTTTTCAGAATTAAAATCGGGTGAATGGAATCGACCGCATTAGTTTGGGAATTATTGTATAGAAAAGGGTGGGAGGGGTAGCGGCGCGGCTTCACAAGATCTTTTGTGCAATGAAAATGACGAACACGCTGACAGGGCCGAGCGAGACTGGGACGATTTGAGGACAGGCAGGAGTTGTCTTCCTCTTGTCATAAATATTATAGTTCCGCAAGTTACATGTACAATTGCCTAGGCGTGGAACAATTTCTGAGCATTAAAATTATACTGTAGTAGTGTCACGCTTAACGTTGACACAATCTGTTTGTAGAGATACATTTCTTACTTCCCCAAACGTTCTTGTTGTCGTTATTGTTGATAATAATACATTGTAGGGGCTTGGGACATCTTGGTCATCAATACCATTGGCTGGCTGCGTGGCTCAGCGGTAACGTTCTCGCTTGCTGTGCCCAAGGTTGCAGGATCGAATCCTGGTGCAGCCAGTTGGCATTTGAGGGTGCGCGAATGCGAGGGAGCCGTGTCATTAGATTTACTGGCACGTTAAAGATCCCCTTTGGGGCAAAATTCCGGCACCCCGGCGTCTCTAAAAGCCGCAGTAGTTAAAAGAGACGTAAAACCAATAACGTTATTATTATTATTATTATTACCGTCAGTCATGTGTAGTTGACTCTGTGTGTAACTGTATTAGAGTCAGGGATGGGGCACGTGCCCTGAGACTTCACGTACGGTACTATCTCGTCATTTACCTGGAGGGAGTGTGGAATAACCGGTGAAAACACACTCAGGATAGATGCTGACAGCGCTGGATTCCCATTTAGGTAACTGTTTTGGGGTTATTTGAGGATAAACTCCCGAACAAAAATCGTATTGTTCCGACATCAGTAATGGTTTGTATGGCATAATTCTTACCGCACAGAGCAGCGACTGGTTTCACTCGATGCAAAATTGAATAATGTATAGAAAGATATGACTGGTTTGTAGTTAGCACGTTCTTGATATTTTAGAAAAAAGATGGACAAGATATGTTCGTGCTCAGGTTTATTGGGAATATCCATTCTAAAAACCATCCGATGCGGACGTCCAACTCTAGGTATCGTCTTCTATACATAACAAATAAGACCACAACCCGTGAAAAATTCAAATCAATGGAGCATCGATTTATAAGAGGCCAAATGCCACGCACATAGACATAGATACATACATACATACATACATACATACATACATACATACATACATTCATTTTGGTGATTCGTATGGGTCTTTGGTTCTTTTTATTCTAATATCCCCCTTATTTTCATGAGATCTGAAACGGCTCCGTGAGGCCAATCACTAGGCCTATAACTTACTTCAATTTTCATGGAAGTAATAATAAAAGTTCATTTATGTAGGCTATTTTATTACAATAAACAAATTATGAAAATGCATACCAAGAGAAAAATTAGGGTGTAACATAAAGGTACGGCACATTCCTCACACGTAGACGAACATTGGTCCGGTAACGGGTTTTTCTTTCATTGTTACACCTCATTGTCTCCAACTCATTAATCATGGGAAACACACAAGAAGAGAACGTGAGAACCATGGGGAATATGGACTCTTGGTTACGTCTGGTTACGTTGTCATTATTGTAGGTGCACCGCCAGTGTTTTGTTTTAAATGGCCCTGTTGCCATGCGACTTAGCAGATGTGCCTTTAGCTGTGTGACAAAACATGTACCCGTACTTCATGCACGATGGAGCACCTCCTCATTTTAGTGTTATTGTCCGTCGGCTTCTAAATAACAGATTTGGTGACAGATGGATAGGTAGAGGTGGACCAATTGCCTGGCCTCCACGCTCTCCGGAACTAAACCCACTGGACTGTTATTTGTGAGGGCATTTGAAAGCCCTTGTGTATCGAACCACAGTACCAGAATCTCCGTGCCCATATTATGGAAGACTGCGAAACCATATGCAATCCTCCAGGGATACATCAGCGCATCCGAGATTCACTACGACGGTGGGTTGATGCATGCATCAATGCACACGGAGGGCATAAAGAACATCTCCTGTGAGAAAGAGTTGCATGTGGTATGCTGGTGCATTCTGTTCTTGTGTGTTTCCCATGATTAATGAATTGGAAACAATGAGGTATAACATGGAAACAAAGCGTTTCCGGACCCATGTTCATATAACTAAATTTATTCGTCTACGTGTGAGGAATGTGTCCTGCATTTTGTGCCGTAACTGTTTGTTACACCCTGTATTGAATTTAAGTTCCTAAGATATTCTCATCTGCCTATTGTTAGCACAGGCACTAGTACTGCGTACCAGAAACAAAAAAAGAGTATTATACCTAATTATTTCCTGGTCTTGAAATCAATGCTTCAATTTTTTCCTTATCAAAGATAACGTTTCATGATTTACACACAGTATTTTAATTCACCTCAGGTTCTCTTATATCCATTGATCTGATCATCCTGGTATCAATGCTCTCAGGAAACAAGATTTTCTCGTAGCAGAATGTGAGTTACACACGCATGCATTGTCTCGAGAACTTTTCGTCCCTCTTTATTGTTTCAATGCGAATGTCCTTAGGCATCCATACCACAAACTAACATATTTTCAACTGTCCCTGGATTTGGAAATAAAAATCATGTGAGTGTTAGAGAGTTATCAATCTGTTCTCTTCTGAATGGCACTGTTCTTGATATTCTCTATGCTATCTTTTTCGTTTACTTTCTGCCAAATAAAATCCCTTTATCTTTTTGCAGGCTTCCAGTACGGTATATTCCGTTCAGAATAAGAGCTGTAGACTTCGGACTATAGCGTCGTCTCCTATTAATCCGTCTGGGGAGGCACCTAAGAACCCATAAGTTTTATATACTAAAAGACCACATTCTTCGACTTTTCTACCGATTTCTCCTCTAAATTTCGTTTTGAAATTCGCTCATTATCACAGTCATACTGCATTGCTTTTGAGTGAAATTCGCCGTACAGAATGTATTTTACTACTGGAGCCCATTTCGAGGTAGGTTTCCTCTTGCATACATATCTAAAATTGGATGCCGTAAGTCTGTCCTTTCTAGCTGTGTGCCAATTTTCGCTTTCCCTTTGGCCCCTTGTTTACTTTTCCAGTTTTTGTATATGGCCATCACTAAGCGTTAGTAGCTTGATCTTCTCATCATTAAACTCTCTCAACAGTACCTGATTGAAATCCAACTGCATTGATCGGTCTCAATAATCACGTGAGACAGTACGTTTCATTTCATTAGACTGTTGTCGAAACATTGTATTCCATTCTCACGATGCAAATAAACTTTTTCGGCAAGCTGCTCTTCTTCTCTTTCTGCTGAGTGCAGTGCCCTTCACTATTGTGGCAGTCTGTTTCTAAACTGATTTCATTGTTTTATAGTGCCAGGATGGCCCAAACTGAAAGTCCAACCCGACAGTTTTGGTTCTATGAGTGAAGGAACCTCGTTTCCCTCGATTGATCTGCTTACCTCCCGTGAATTTTGCAACAAGGGACATAGGCCTATAATTTTCGGTAGCATTGCTGGGAACTTTTTGCAATTAGGGGCTGCAAGCAATAACGCATAAGTTTGGTTGCAGTTAGCTGTTTGTCTTCACCTTGCCCGCTGGTAGTTGAAAAGTACTGTTTGCAGTCTTTAAGGATCCCAATCCAGTATTTCCGGAAACCAATTTTCCATTTTCACAATCGCTACGCCTTTATTTTTCCACACAACGCATTGTTTTCATTTGAAGTCGAACTTGCTTCTCTGAAAGAAATTGACACTGAATAGTTCGTGATCTTGTACTCCTACACTTATGTATTAGAAGTAAATAAACAAACTACACCCGTGGCGCGACAGCCCATGACGGGCCTACGCATACCAAGCAACCGCTGCGCTGTTTAACCATGTAGCCTGCAGATTGCGGGGTGACGTTTAGTCATCCAATTTGTAGGCTACAGGTAAAATATAAGTGAAATCATAACTGCTCAGTGCATTACAGATTCTTTAATGCAAGCGTAAAGAAATATATAATTTCAAATATAAACTAGTAAAAAAAGAAACTTACGGGTGTTTAGAGGTGTTTTTTGATGTGTAACATCTTTCCACTCGGTTGCTGGATATTTACGTGGGGTGATTTTGAAAAATGGGACGGAAGTGGATCGCACGGAAGTGTGTAAGACGCACTGCCAGCTGGATCGTATCCCTCCTGGACATTCATCAACACACATTTTTTTTATTTACACACTAATAATACATAACAAATCCAAGACTCTCTTTTTTTCTTCACTGCCTACTTGATATTTCTACTTTCGCACTGCCTTCTTGTTTGTTCTCGCACTGCCTTCTTGATACTCTGCTACTAATCATATCAATATGACTCATTTTAACAGAATCCATATGAAATTACGTGTTGGTCTGTGAATCAAGAGGTCCGGGAACTGGGCAAGCCTTTCATGATCTACTGCTGCGCAAATTGCATTACTCGCAAGTTTGGCCTATTTATAGGGAATTTAAGGTTATGAGCGGTGTCGCGTCTATTAATCTACTCGATCCATATTGAATTCTTTATTTAGGCTAGTGCTGGTGGAAGCTACAAATCATCTAATAAAATGAGTTCCGTATTCTAAACTACAATATCTGTAAAACACTCCCTTTTACAATAGATTGATATGTGTGCCAATAATATTATAAAATACCGGTATATCAACATTATCACGTGAGTTTTCTTCTATGTCAGATGTTACACATCATATGTGACTACTCTAAGGCTCGTAAAGGTTTTTTTTTTTTTTTTTTTTTTTGGCCTGGCTTCCTTTTCTTGGTACTTAGTCGCAATCTCCCCTGGGATTTAGTGGAACGCCCTTGAATCGGAATTTTTCAACAGAAGCGAAAAATAACACCACGTGATGACCGTAATGCTCTCCACTAGTCGTAGTCTACATATATGTACAAGTATCTATTCTACCAGAAATACTTTCCGAAAAAAAAGTGCCGAAAATAGAACACCTAACGGGCATTAAAAATAACTGTTGCAGGTAAAATAAATTTAAAAAAAGTTAATTGAAGAGATCGATGAACTAAAAACAAGACGTCGTAACTAGGAACTGGTAACATATCAAAGGATCACTCAGAAATATCCAGACCTGGACAATAATTCAGAACTAACCAGCACAGTCCATCACAACATTGGACTATATGCTCGGGAATTCTATACCGTCTGGCAAGGTTGTCGCTCTTTCAAATCACTCGACCTCCGCTCCCCTCCCCCAACCCTCCCCCAGCCCGCTCTCCATGACCTTGTTCTACTGCCGCGTCTTTTATTGCAAATAGAGTAATACTTTTATTCACAAACTTCCCAAAGTGATCCCGACGATTCTATTCTACCGATTTGGTTTTCGATACGGCTTTGGAATCAGTGAGCAAAACTCAACTTCCGTATTACCCGCTTTTTTCGAATTTTAATCGGATATTTGAAAAACAAACAGGAACTTTTCTGTTTTTGAAATTAGAAAGTAAGCAATGAATTAATATCAATTCTGCTACTAGACAGAGTACATAGCAGTTTTCAGATCGCAGATCGGAGCTCCCCTTCGATAAATAAGTAAATAAGTAAATTCAGCTTCGCTTGTGCTGCCATCTGTTGAAATATTTTCTTACGAAAGTGTCGGGACATTTAGCCTTAAGCATATTTTTTTTAAACTACAGGTTCAGAATTATTTTGCTTCCCCCTGCTCTTGCCCATACCTGCACCACCACCCCTGTCCGAAACAGGTATGCATATTCTTATTTACCTTTCTGATGACTGGTTTAAAGGTTTGCTACGTGTTGGTCTGAAGAATGCCACATTTTTTCTTCGTTCGCCACCCGTACAACGCGGTAAGTATACATTTCTTACCGTGTACAACTGGGCTTACCTATATCCCGGTGATTGCTACGCTACTGTACACATAAGAATGATTATGCTTCTCCCGGCTCACATACATTCCACCCACTCCCACCCCTGTCCCAAACATATATGCATATTCTTTTTTGGCTTTCATAGGTTTTTGGCGTAGGCTAATTAGAATTTTAATATGTTCTGGTAAATATTGAATATTTGGTTGTTTTGTAAATTACGATTTTTTTCTTAATTGCACATCAAGAATAACCCTTTTTCACCTGCTCGTACATATGCCCCTCCCCTCACTCCTCTCATTTATAATTTTAACGTTGTGCGGTCTACGTCTCGACCTGCTTTGAAGAATATTGAACATGTGGTTGTTTTGTAAGTGAAGTATGTATTTTTATTCACTAAGCATCTATTTAATTGTTTAGTAAACTGTTGTAGGCTTATGTATATTCACAAACATATGAAAGCTGCCAATGAGTTGGTAATAAAAATACTGAATATCAATTACCATATTTTTTGATCTTTATTCTTAGCCATTTCCCGTCTAACTTTTTTTTGTAAATGTTATTTTTAATGTGAGTATGACTTGTATTTTTTGCCAGTATAGTAGTTGTGTACGCTGCCTTTGATCTAAGGATAAATATGATGAACTATAAAGCTGCAGTATACAGTATTTTATGTTGGCATATATTATTAGCCATTTTCAGTATCAAATTACTATTTTGAAATATGTATTTCAGCGTAAGTTCCGTTTAGTTTAACGTTTGCCTCAATGTTCAAAAGTACCTCTTTTACTTGTATCCTTGCGTACGTCAAACTTGCCTCCTTGCCGTACACTACCATGCGTAACGGTCGAACATCAATTCCCCTCGATTCTCCTAATTCCACTCGGTCCTCCAAGGGACCCAAAAATGAGTTCCTCAACTCCACTCAGGCTTTGTCGGCAAAGGGGTTATCCCCAATGACGTAAACAAAATGTCATAACCCTCCTGCTCGCATACCAAGGGCCGGGTCACACACCTTCTGCAGCGCATGAGCGAATTCTTGAATGCAGCTGATTTTTCTGTTCTAGGCTGGAAAACAGCATTTTCAGCATCCTTAGCTGATATCGAAAGTATTTGTTTAGGTACAAATTATACACCTATTATTATCTAAATTTAATTTTATAATGTCTGACTAGGTTAAAATACATACAAACATTTAATTATGCACATGTTAAAAACAATGCTTAAAATTTGTAGGAAAAAAAAAATAGGAAACTTGGCAGACTTATTTAAAAGAATATTATGATTAATTTTAAATCACTTGTATTTTCTGCCATATAAGTTATAATGCGCCAAACACTTTATACCTGATTTAACGAAAGAGCGGACTTGACATCAGAGCGGTTGACCAATGGCACAACAATGTCTTGCGAACACCACCACGCCATCGGTCAAGCGCTCTGAAGTCAATTTTTTTTCTACAAATTGTATGCATCAGCTGCATTCATGAATTCGCTCATGCGCTGCAGAAGGTGTTTGACCCTGCCCTTGTTATGCCAACAGTAGAGTTATGACATTTGTTTACGTCATTGAGGATAACCCCTTTGCCGACCCCTTGCCAAAGCCTGAGCGGAGTTGAGGAACTCATTTTTGGGTCCCTTGGAGGACCGAGTGGAATTCAGGAAAATCGAAAGGAATTGATGCCCGCCCGGCGTAACTAGTCGCAGTGTCGCACCAAAAAACACACTTTACTCCCATACAGTCGGCATTCCAATATTACCTAGACTAGAGTTCGATGGACTGTACAGACAAGTTGATTCTTGTCTTGAGGCAGTGTATGACGTCACAGAATGACAGTCACTAAACCATGTCAAAGGAAACGGCGGCCATGTTGGATCTATGTGGTCGGCCAGGTTGGTTCTTGACTAAGAGGTGGATGGTAATACCATGTTTGTAGTGGACACGTGACTTTACAAACAGGTGGATACTTGTTTTGAGACAGCCTATGACGTCACCATCTGCAAGGTATGACCCTCTCTCTCTCACCTTTGGGGTTGCCTGACGTACCCCCATCGCCGATGACTTGAAAGACGGCAGGGGAGTTCAACATGGTTCTAGGTTCGAATGAGGTTCAATCATGTGTTAAAGCAGTCTATTTGGTAAAATCAACCCCCCAAACTGAATAAATCAATATCTCTAAAATCAAACATCATGAAATGATGGACGATAGCTCTAAATATAGCCATGCTCACGGTCTCAATAAAGTTGAGAACGCCTGCTCTAGAGTTAGAAACTGAAGTCTACTGTCGACCAAAATATTATGTGCACTCGAGTTTGAAGGTTGTTTGTGATGTAACCAATAGACCTACATAAAATCCAATAACATCATCATTTTTGTCGTTCTATTTTACGTTAGTTCATGTAGGTTTGGAATTTTTAATTTATATTTTAATATTTTTATACAGTTGAAACACAAAAAGTGCCCGTTTTTAAGCGTGTTTCAACCATGCGTCACATTTAAGAATTATTATCTCACAAACCCGCCATCAGATCGAATCGAAATTTTAACACAATATACATTGAAATGTTGTATAACTGGATTATTAATTTCAAAATTGTGTGTGTTCAAGAACGAACGTTGTGATCATTTTTGTAAGGTAACTTTTTCTCGGCTCGGGGTCGTTGGAAAATGTAGTTCTTGGTCGCGTTGTAATCCTTATACATCAAAATGTTATGATGTATGACTGTGAATTACATAAATTAATTCACTTATTTTATATCGGTTTGTATTTGTACGGGGAATTAAGACATGGTTCACCAGCTAGCCGCTCCGGGAAATGCTGTACAGCGTTGCTGATATGGAGCCCATCACTTCCGAGCGAGGCGCGCAATGACGCGTGATGGAGCCCATCTTGGCAACGCTGTACAGCTTTCACCGGAGTGGCTAACTGGTGAATCATGTCTTAATTCCCCGTACAAATACAAACCGATATAAAATAAGTGAATTAATTTACGTATTTCACAATCATACCTTTTTGATGTATAAGGATTACAACGCGACCAAGAACTGCATTTTCCAACCACCCCGAGCCGAGAAAAAGTTACATTACAAAAACGATAACAACTTTGTTTCTTGAACACTCAAAATTTTGGAATTAATAAAACAGTTATACAACATTCCAATGTATATTGTGTTAAAATTTGGATTCGATCTGATGACGGGTTTGTGAGATAATAATTCTTAATTGTGACGCATGGTTGAAACACACTTAAAAACGGGCACTTTTTGGTTCCAACTGTGATAAAAATATTAAAATATAAATTAAAAGTTCCAAACCAACATGAACTAACGTAAAATAGAACGACGAAAATGATGATGTTATTGGATTTTGTGTAGGTCTATTGGTTACTTCACGAACAACCTTCAAACTCGAGTACACATAATATTTTGGTCGGCAGTAGATGTTGTTGTTGATTCTATTGCCAACCGGCTGAGCCAGATTTAGATCCCGCAACACTGGGCACTGGAGGTGGGAGCCTCATACACTACATCACAAACAAGCCTAATATGTTGTAGTATGATGGTCGAGATGGAGATATTTTCCTAAAAAAAAACTAAAATAGGTTCATGGCTAATCTGCAGCATGCTGTTTTTTAAAGGGCATGAACTTCTGGGGGGACAAAAAGCATACGTTTTACATTAAATGAAGTGATATTTGATGTATTGTATCATGACCGCAACACTTGTAGTCTGGGGATACTCACAGGAACAGCGTCACAAGTCTCCAGCTCGGGTAATGGCGACTCCGAGCAGTCGAGATCTTGAAGAAATGGAGGGCGGGGTGGGGGTGGTAGCCGGAATTCTGGGGGTGGTCCAGGACAGTCGCACTCGTAGTCTGCACTGTCCATGTCCCACAGGACGGTCAGGTCCGGAGCCGCGGCATCAGTGCTCCTCCTGCCGACCATGCCTCCTCCCACCTGGGGGCAGAAATACAGAGTAGGATAACAGACTTGTGATTTCAACAAAATGTCCTCACCTTCCAGGAGAGCGGAAACAGTGAGTCACCAACCAAGTATCATGCATGGGGTAAATAGATAAATGTAGATTAGGCATATTTATTTTTCCCGGAGAAACGAACAAAAACCCATGAGGCTTCTCTTAACTTCTTTGTACACCAAAAATAATTGTAGCCTAGTTTTCTTTTAAAGGTGCCTTCTAATTAAATACCAATGTTATGCCATTTCCTCCAGTTGTTTTGACACCGACCCAAAACATACAGACAAAAATCAAACTGATGGTACTGAACCCTATTGATCTGGGCCGAATAAATAGGTTCATTGCTAGGAGACATAGCGCGCAGCAAAAGGAATGATTCAGTGCATAGGAACAGGCGAGAATCTAGATGCTGGAAAGTGCGCTTAAGAAGAGGGGTGAGCCAAGTTATCGGCTTGTAATAACAGAGCGACCGATTAGGGTCAGCGCTCCGATTTGGGAGATCTACGACTCCTCGGCAAGCAGGCAGTAGGAGGTACCAACTCGGCTAGATAAAGCACGTGACTTCGATGAAATGCCGTATTAAAGCTGAATTGGATCGGTCACACGGAAATGAAAAGGACACCTGGGGTAAATACAAAATAAGATCCTAATTATGAAAGGATAACAGTTAATAAAGCAAATGAATTACATAAATTACGCATTTAGAGGTCAAAATTAAACGTGCTCACGCCAGAGCCGCCGACTAGTGGGAGATCATATGTGTGAATACCCTAATCATGTCTTGAGTATGAGGACTCCTAAACCCACGCGATCCAGATTCCAGGAGTTTGAACGAACGATTCCAAAATAGAGTATCATATTTGGAATCAGAGACTTGCGGGCAGTAAGGGAAGGTCAGTCCCAAGTTCGAAGACCGAGTTTCAGCGGAGCTCGGCTAGAAATTTTCATGCTAACTTCGGGGCCTGGTTAAGATTCAATATAGGCAGGAGCGTGTGTCAGTCGTCTCCAGATATAGGGTGACAAAGACGTTAAATACATTTCATAAGGTGTTCTGAATTGAGTAGGGGCAAATCAGTAAAATATTCTGAATTATAATACGAGTGACAGTCTCAGTCCATTTCTTAGTTAGTGCTATGAATTGAGCAGGGGCAACACGGACTAAAAGGCTCCAGTTTATCGAGGCGGGAGAGCATCCCTGAGTGTTCTCAAAGTACAGGTAGTGTAGGGACCTGTAGTGTTATACACGTCAGTAAATAGCCAAAAAATAATTGGGCTATTGTTAGTCTACATATATTTTTTAAACAAGTGCGCGAATGTACGCGTCAGTATCGCGGGGACATACCAGTGTGGTGAAGTGAAATTTCTATTGTGTTAACTAAGTTAAAATTCAAATATCCTGTGTTCAATTTACGTGTCATATGCATTGGAGTGATTCTAAGATGGGAGAAGATATGACTGTGTCAACTTATGCTGAGCAAGGAGATGGGCGGTTAAGGCCCATGTTCATGGATGAAATCTCATGCCATCTACCATGAGTACCAGCCAGATGAGTACCTCTTTGTATTATATTTTGTTGTTTAAGAGATGGGGAATAGGTTAATTAGTGATGTTTGACGTAGGCTAATGTAGTACACAAAAATGCGGCCTGGAAAAAAATATATGTAAGTGGCGTAGATTTGTTGCCGAAATACGCAGTCGCAAAAATCGTCATGTACGTAATAATGGAGACGGGTAATGTCAAGATTAATAATAGTAATAATGTGTTTACGTACAATGAGAAATAAGAAGAGTAATGATGATGATAATAATCAGATTATTGTGCCTTGGGCAAATTACGAATAATACATATAATAATAAGAAGGTATTTACTCCAAGGAAAAAATCAGAAATAAGAATATTATCGATGTTTAATAAGTGGGTTTGGAAACGTAGAAAATAGGGTGTGTGGCGGTGGCTAATCGATCAAGAGATTAGGTGGTTCAGAGTAAGCCGATTGAGTGCAAAGTAAGTCAGCGTACGTGTTTTGAAAGTGCATATATGGAAGTGAAAATGTATTTACGACGGAGGCGATAGGTAAGACCACAGATATAGCCTAAGAGTGGAACAGTCCCTTGAAATGTATTTACGACGGAGGTAAATCGCGTAAGACTTCAGATATATGAAGTTCAAGAGGGGAAAGTCCTTTGAAAAGTGAAGTAATTGCACTGTAAACACGCTATAGAGCATCCAGCGTTTAGAAAAGACTGTGGGTCTTATGGGCTTTTACTTTTAACGGAAATCCCCCCTACACTGGTTTTGTTGCCTCACCTTTTATCATGAAGGAAATCTTAACATATATATTTTTCGTCATAATAGCTTCCTACAATTATCTGCCAATTGATTACCTTTGTTATTGCGTACAAGTATCGCTTATATTACATCTTAGTATTTTAAAAAATTTTCGAGGTTAGCACGCTGGAAAGAAGAGCCTCGTCCTGTGCTGCATGCTCGCCCGGAGTGGAACACGTGCTCAGTTCCGCCGACAACATAAGTTCTGAAGCACTATCCGTCATTGGTGTTACTGTTGTGTGTCTGTTTTATTTTCTGTTCGATCGAATCATGGCTGCCGACAGTTGGGTTCCAACCCACTATCTCCCGAATGCAAGCTCACAGCTGCGCGCCCCTAACCGCACGGCTAACTCGCTACAATATTATTACAAATATTAATCTAAACAAAACAACAAGAATAAAATTGAACGAAACTAAATTACAGCCTAACTAATAACTACAGAGTATTGCTGACATAAAAATTGTTAACATCGTCTGCATACATCCGAGAAGGAAGGAAGGGTTGTGCTCTCGACAACTGTCAATCAGTAATGCGTCATATCACAACGAAATGAATGTCGTTATTGGTTCTCTTCGCATACAGTATCCTTAATCCTGGTCCAATCCGTTAACACCTGCAAAATGTTCTATTTCATGTAGCTGCTGGGGTTGTGGTTGTCTCGCTAACTTATGAAAGCGCAGTACTCGAAGCGGTTGAACATAACGTATGACGTCAGCGCTACCTCTGCCTAGAGTTAGCAACACTGTCGCCACGAGTCTCCACAGTCTTTTCTAAACGCTGGATGCTCTTTAGTAAGAAACGAGCACTCCGAAGAAATTCGACAGAGCCACAAGGTAAGTCCGATCGTCCATCCTCCCCCCTCCCCAGTAGTATTTGCCACGAGCTAGGATTCAACTTTACCAGAAGATTTATCCTCTGTGATTGTAGATCAGTACAGACTGCAGTCAAGTTTACATTGAGTTTTATTGAGATTTTATATTGAGTTTTATGGAGTGAGTTGAGTTCTTGATTTTCATGATTTTTGAGTTTTATATTTTTGTTGTGGACCGTGTCATTGTACATGTAGACAGTAGATCTAAGTATACCCGCAAGCTAGCCTTTGATACGGAGGTATTTGAACCCGATTAACGTAGGCTAATAAATGTTCGATGCCGGGCGAATTTTCCGACAAACGTGAGAAAAGGGTCATATGTGAATTATGTGCTAGGGCACAATAAAAAAGTATCTTGCTACCAGTGTTTCATTCATAGGGTGGTAACAAATCTACGTCCAAAATTCATGTTTAGGTTAAGTGTCCGAGTTAATTGACTCATTATGCCATGACAAATGTAAATAATTGCCTTAGAGAGCAGAGATCATTGTTAGATTAAGTAATTCTGTAGGCAGGGACCAGGTCGCATTTATATAAAATTCCCAAATTCTCAAATGTTGTAGCACTCATCAATGACGGCGTAAAGCTGTCGGGAGAATGAAAACGAAACATCACTCATCAATAATAAATTGCCAATACTACTTTTTTTATTTACATTTTATTTTTAACATGGTAAAAATCTATTTAATGAATTGCTAATACTAATGTTATCGACTGTGGCCATTTCTTTATTAACAATAAGTTATAAACAATTATGCTTGGCGACAGCGTTGATGGCCCGTGGGTCTCGGATGCGCAATAGCGCGGTCACGTCTCAGCCAATCAGCGGCATTCGCACTCAGTCTTTCATAGCTGTAAGAACCTTCAAACCAGTAGCAGACACAGGGGCTCCATTTTGCGATGTTGCCACAGCGCAGGTGCGCACAGCGCTTGCCTGTGGTGACATAGGTCTACGGAGTTTGAAAAGAACTATTCGTGAAGCGAAGTTATCAGTACAGGCAAGTGGAATTGTGTACTTTAGATCGCCAGGTAAATATGGTACCGAAAAGAGTCACTGGAATTGCCGACTTTGATCAGAATGTTTTACTCCGTAAGGTATTCGAGTTTTATGATAGACGAGAGTTCCCTACAGCAAAGAAGTTAGTTCATGTAATGCATGAATACACTAGTTTTAACGGGAGCACTCAGTCTATGCAGAGAATGTTAAAACGCGTTTGTTTCAAGTATGCACGTCTCAGCCAATCAGCGGCATTCGCACTCAGTCTTTCATAGCTGTAAGAACCTTCAAACCAGTAGCAGACACAGGGGCTCCATTTTGCGATGTTGCCACAGCGCAGTTTCAAGTGTAATGACGGGAGGACATTTTTATAGTCATGATAACTATTATAATGTTAATAGTTGTTGTTGTTTATTTAGGGGCTGCGACAGTTAACTTTAGCCTAAATACAGGTATATATAATAAGAGCTTTTCTCACAGACGCCATTTAAAGAAAATTCTGACAGTTCTGAGCAACCAGATACGTATGGTAAGTTTATTTCACTTGTATTTGTTTTGGTGTATAGTATGTATACGGGGTTGCTAGCCAAAAACCTGCAGCGCTGTCTCTCAATTCACTTCCATGTACTGAGAGATGTTGCAATAACACTTCATTTCTTGATCTTTGTCGTGTGTAGGGTCGGGGTGAGTGAGGACGGTTTATCGCGAGACACCCGCTAGTGTAAATGTATATTGTATAAAATGAAATAGCATATGTTGGTTTCCAGTGTTTTGCCATTTAAAGAAGTGGATTACCACCGGCTTCTCACTCCTCAGCCACAGAATTGATTCCCAACAGCTCAGTGTGGGATCTGTGCTGGACAAAGTGGACGGTGGACAGTACTCCGGCATTATTATTCCATAATTGCACCTTTATCATGCTTGTCATTTCATACTTCAATAACCTCTACACAGGGGCGAGGGGGCATCCTTGAAACAGTATGCCACAGCGAAATAAATGAACTGTTATGATTTCTGTTGTTAATATTCATATTATGTGCTTGAGACATCTTTGTCATCAGCACCGTGTACTTGTCTGATATAACTTGAGTATCTGTGATAGTTGTAGCAGTGTAGCCTTAAGATACTATTCCAGCATTTGCCTGGAAGGAGTATGGGGAAACGCGGGGAAACCACAATCAGGATAGCCACGGGATTCGAACCTCTGATCTCCGGACTCTCTTCAGTGCCCCATCGCAGCCGTGGTGCGATTTAACACCACGGCTACGCCGCATGGTATACAAATAAGTATCTCACCCCGGCCAAGGGGTCGGAACAAGGGATAAGGAGATTATTCTATCTTCTAACATCATGTTCGTTAACTGGCTATAAAATGCAAACCAGTTAGCCTAGAAAATATAATTTTTGTTTCTAAATATTCAGAATTTTTATTTCTTAATCCTAACTGCTTGAAAATCTCCCTACTACGAAAACTTTGCCCGAGCGCACGTGATATTTGATGTTGCGGCGGCAACTTCTGCCGTATGAGGCCAGGGGCCATCAACGCTGTCGCCTAGTATGCATTTGTAATAAGCAAATAAAATTGTATATAAGAATTAAACGTTCATATATAATTAAAGTTTATAAACGGTTCAGTTATTAACAATAACTTATAAACAATTAAAACTTTATAAACCATTGAAATTCTAAATTAAGCTAAACTATTGTTTTGCTAATTCTTGGAATTGGTGTCAGTTCGAGTAAGTATTGGCAGATTCAAGTGCATAGTGTCCTAATTAAGTAAATATTGGAGATTTGAGTAAAGATTGTCTCCCACAAATCCAACCCCTCGTCCTCGTCGTGGGAGATGGGCAACGTAATTAAGTAGGGGATTGCCTGTAGGGGTGAAGTACAGTGGGGACTTTGTGTGCCTCAAGACCGCTACGGTAGCTGTGAAGGCCCTACAGGAACCCTGCAGAAATTACGGCTAACGGGGCTCTGGTGAAACAACTGCTGCCTTGTAGTTTGGAGTTGGTTCTTCAAAGGCTAAGGGAAGAAACCCTGACAGAAAATCAGCCTGGTGCCTCAGGCTTAAGGTGGCAGCCCCTCCAAGGCACTCGGAGGCAGTGGGTTAATCACTCGTTCCTCTTAAATAAACTGATTACGGAAACTGAAGCGAAATTACAAAACCGGACGGATAACCTGATGACGGCTTTTGGCATGAAGAGGACTACGAAAATCGGTTTCTGGAATGTGAGGACCTTGATGGAGAAAACCAGACTGAAACAAGTGTCACGGGAGATGAAGAACTATGGGCTGGATATCCTAGGATTGAGTGAAGTGAGGTGGCCAGGATTTGGTGAAATACAGACAACAGATGGAATTACATTTCTCTATTCTGGGGGCGATGATGAAGAACACAGGAATGGAGTGGGGCTGCTGCTCAACAGAAATGCAAAGAGAAGCCTTATGGAGTGGAAGCCAATTTCCAGTAGGCTCATGTTTGCTAGGTTCAAGACAAAGATCAGGAATGTGATCATCATCCAATGCTATGCGCCTACAGAACAATCGGAGCCAGAGAAGAAGGAAGAATTCTACCAAATGGTGCGAGATGTCACAAGACAAACAAGTAAGAAGGACATTCTCATTGTTATGGGAGACTTCAACGCGAAGGTGGGCTCAAACAATGAGGGGTTGGAGCAGATCATGGGTAAACATGGTCTTGGTGAGATGAATGACAATGGGGAGAAATTTACGGAATATTGCGCCAGTCAGGATTTGGTGATGGGTGGCACGGTATTTCCTCATAGGCGGTGCCACAAGGTCACCTGGGTGTCTCCTGATCAAGTCACAGAAAATCAAATTGATCACATCGCGGTGAGCAGGAGGTTCAGAAGAAGCTTGGAAGATGTTAGGAACAAGAGACGAGCGGACGTTGGTAGTGACCATCATCTTGTGGTTGCCAACTTCCGCATGAAGATCGTCGCAGTCCGCCGAAAGTTTAACACTCGGCACAAGTTTGATGTGGGCAAGCTTAAGAACCAGCAGAGATTGGACCAATTTAAACTGGAGCTCAGAAATAAATTCCAGGTGTTGGACTCAGAGACAGAGAAGGACGTGGAGACTGTGTGGAGCGAGGTAAAGAATATCTTCGTGGAAACTAGCGAGATGCAGCTCGGGTACAAGAACTACCTGCGGAAAGAATGGATATCCGATCAGACCTGGGACAAGATAAATTATAGGAAGGAGATTAAGGCCAAGCTCAACACCTGCAAGACTAGGCAGCAGAAGGCTCTCACACAAGCAAAGTATTCAACAGCAAACAGAGAGGTAAAGAGGAGTGTACGGAAGGATCATAGGAGGTGGATTGATGAGCAGGCGGAGAAAGCAGAAGAAGCGGCAAGAAGGGGGGACGTCAAGGAGCTCTATGGCATCACAAAGAGGCTTTCGAAGAAAGGTTTTAATAAAACTAGGCCTGTGAAGAGCAAGACGGGCGAGATCCTCACGACGTGTGAACAGCAGCTGACAAGATGGAGAGAACACTTTGCGGAGGTTCTTAATAGAGATAGAGGACCAGAAAGTAAGCAGCGAGGAGAAGATGAAGAGGAAGCAGAAAGTGACCCAAGCATCAGCCTCGACTCCCCAACTCGGGGCGAAATACGGACAGCGTTGAAGCAGATGAAATGCGGGAAGGCACCAGGTCTGGATAATATTCCAGCGGAAGTACTGAAAGCAGACCTGGATATTACGATCGATCTGCTGCACCCGCTGTTGGAGAAGATCTGGAAGGAGGAGAAAATACCAACCGACTGGAAGAAGGGGTTGATAGTCAAGTTGCCGAAGAAAGGGGACACCACAAACTGTAACAACTGGAGGGGTATCACCTTGCTGTCCATTCCAAGCAAAGTGCTGGCGAGAGTCATCCTGAATCGTATAAAAGACTGCGTAGAAAAAAGGCTTCGGAAGGAACAGGCTGGATTTCGACAACATCGCAGCTGTGTGGATCTCATCAACACCCTCCGAATCATCCTGGAGCAGAGTGTGGAGTGGCGGAATACCCTTTACCTCACATTTGTTGACTTCGAGAAAGCCTTTGACTCCGTAAATCAAAGAATTATGTGGAAGACCCTCGAGGAATATAAAATTCCAACAAAGATCATCAGAATCATGAAAGAGATGTACGAAGGGTATGAGTGCCAGGTTCTTCACGAAGGCAAATTAACAGAAAAGATAAAGGTCAGTTCCGGAGTGAGACAGGGGTGTGTCCTTTCCCCCACTCTGTTCCTGTTGGTCCTGGATAGTGTGATGAAGAAGGTAATGGGAGGACGGAAGAGGGGTATTCAATGGGGTATAAATGACAGGCTTGAAGACCTGGATTTCGCAGACGACATTTGTCTTATGGCACAACGGTACCGAGACATAGACGATAAGCTGGGGAGGTTGCAGAGAGAAGCAGAACGTGCAGGACTGATGATCAACACCAACAAGACCAAAGAGATGAGGATAAATTCTGACATCACGACTAGTTTGACAGTCAACGGAAAGGACATTGAGCGAGTTGAGTCCTTCCTCTACCTTGGAAGTATAGTCACACATGATGGGGGAGCAGAGGAAGATGTTCGAAGCCGTATCAGGAAGGCAAATGGTGCCTTTGTCCAGCTCTACCTCATCTGGAGAAATAGAAACATTTCCAGGAAGACCAAGCTCCGCCTTTTCAATAGCAACGTAAAGTCGATTCTTCTCTACGGCTGTGAAACATGGAAAGTCACAAAACCGATCAATAACCAGCTACAGGTGTTCATTAACAGATGTCTGCGTCGCATCATGAATGTGAGGTGGCCGGATATAATCTCAAATGAAGATCTTTGGACCATCACCAATCAACAACCGATTAGCATCCAGATCAGGGAGAGGATATGGCGCTGGATTGGTCACACACTAAGGAAGCCGGACGGAGCTATTGAGAGAGCGGCGCTAGACTGGAATCCTCAAGGCGCCAGGAAGCGAGGTCGACCTAAGAAGACCTGGAAGAGGACGATCGAAAATGAAATTGCAGAGGTGGACAAGAACTGGAGTCAAGTGAAGAGAATGGCCAGGAACCGTACTGCGTGGAGAAATTTCGCCAAGGCCCTATGATCCGGAAGGAGCGGCAGGAATTAAGGCATAAGGCATGAGTAAAGATTGGTCAAGGCAAGTAAATATTGTTAGGCTATACTTTGAAATAAATGACTGTGTGTAAGATATTCAGCTCAATAGGCGGATAAAGCCTCATAAGTATGACAGATAAATTGTGTAATGTGTGGAAAGTTATGGTCGTGTGTGAGACCAGATTCTTTTGTTTTGAAGGTGTTGGACAGTTATATTTATGTAGTTTTATAATTTTGTTTTTGTCAGTTTTCTGATATTAAATTAATTTTTCTTATTTATAAATCCACCCAAGTGTATGTGTCTTTATTTTAGTAGTTCTGATAATCCCCAGACTTGAATTCGTGCCAAACGTGATTCCCAAACTTTAACCCGGCTCGCCCCGAGTGACCGATTGAGCTTATTTTTTATTTTATTTTGCTCCTAAATTCAAGTCTACACCACCGACAAAAGGTTACAGTACATTATATTTGATCAAGTCTGGGATAAATACAAAGTAGGCCTGTAGCCGAAATTCAAAAATTTACACCGAGAAAGACAGCTGTCAGCATGCAGGTTTTTAAAACACTACAAACAGGTTAGACAGAGCTCTCAAAGCCTAACTCTACTTGCACAGTCAAACAACACAGACTGCAAGGCGGTGTTCACTCCACAAACAAGTTTGACAGAGCTTTTAAAGCCTACCTCTACATGCAGAGTCAAACAACACAGACTGCAAAGCGGTGATCACATTACAAACAGGCTAAACAGAGCTCTCAAAGCCTTCCTCTACATCCGAGACACATAATAACAATTCACTTGAACCATATACATGATTTTAGTTTTTGATCATCACCCAACCATCAGTGGAATCTCCTAAAGCCAAGAAGAAAAATTTACAATTAATGATTGCTAATTTGTACGGTAAAAAAATCCTCTCGTTGCTATACAGCTCATAGGCACTGTTAACTGCACTATTAGTTCAACCCACGCGTGACAGCTTCCTCAGGTGGTAGAGTACAGTACGACTACGCTCTGCGAAACATTTGGTTTCTTCTCAATGTCGTGACGTCATTGTGTTGCTTAGAGCACTCTATTGTACAACGGAAGATATGGAACTGCACCCATAATCAGTGGTATTTCCAGATCCTTTTAATTCGGCCGATTGAACTGCGCCCATATTCAAGTCGGCTGTTAGCCCAAGGTCGGTTTAAGGGGAAGTGACGGACTGTCTTCCACCACTAGCTTCTGCACTGCTGAGAATAAGAGGTAATAATAATAATGAAAATCCACAGCCTTTTTCCAGTCATTGGACCGGGTCAGGGTTGGAATGAATGAAGCCCCCATCTAGCGGCGAGGATAGGCATTGTGCCGGCTTCCGAAGCCTGTCGCACTCCTCTGGGACAATGATTAATGAATGACAGCTGAAATGAAATGATATTGGAGAGTGTTGCTGGAATGAAAGAAGACAGGGAAACCCGGAGAAAAACCTGTCCCGCCTCCGCTTTGCCCAGCACAAATCTCACATGGAGTGGCAAGGATTTGAAGCACGGAAACCAGCGGTGAGTGGCCGGCACGCTGCTGCCTAAGCCACTGAGGCTACACTAATAATAATAATAATAATAATAATATAATAATAATAATAATACAACTCTCTCTAATCCACCATAAATAACTACCCCTCTAGTTTTGTTATACAATAAAAAAATATAATAATCTTATAAATGGTAAGATTACCGGTACCTCAAACTAGATTATTAAACATTTGCAATAACAAAACTATTTTTAAAATATAGTTAGGTTGTGGAAAACATCCCAATGTACCAGTTAATGCTAATATTGCTAGAACAAAAACTAAATATGTGTCTGTTTTGAATACTGTACCTGTTTTATGTATCCCAGGCCAACACTAATCTCTTGTCCGCAATCCGGACAGGGTATATTTAGTTGTTCGCAATCTGGACGGTTTTTGACTTGTTCTCAATCAAGACACAACCGATTTGAAATGAGCCACTTCAAATTCACACCACTCGACACAACATAATTCGGTAGAGGGGAAGAGGGAGGGAACCTACCTGACCGTTCTCAATGAGCGCAGTTCCACTGCCAATTTCGAAGGTTGATGCTAATGACCAGGGTCATTAGTGCAGCTTGGGCGCAGTTCCATACAACCCTGTACAACTAGCCTATAATAGTGGTGATTGTTGCTTTAATGGGCTTAACTCCAAAAGATCTCTGGGCACAATCTTAACGCTAGTCACTGACGAATCTCGTGAATTCCTTCACAGTAATGAAGCCTGCTGACATTGCCCGAGATCATGCATTCCTAAAACAGGTGATTACTTTCCACGCCCCCAGAAGGATTTCATTGTGCTGAGAGATTACAACAGTCGCTGGAAAGTTTCAGCTCAAAGTTAAGATTTCACGTAAATAGGCAATCCTTCTCAAGAATTAGGGAAGAAACTTCGCAGAAAATTTGGTCTGTTTATGAATTGATATTGTATTATTGTGAATTTAATTGTTGTTTCATTTGCGGAACTTGGAAATCGTGGTCATTTAGCCCAGTGTACTTTGGTGTGTGTGAAATGTTGTCTGATAACCAGTATTATTGTGATGGGTGTATATTTATGTATATTTGTAATTCAATGAGGACTGGGAAGGAGGCATCTTTGCCAAAGGTTAGGCACCATCCTGGCATTTGCTTGGAGTAGAAGTGGGAAACCACGGTAAACCCTTCCAGGATGGCTGAGGTGGAAATCGAACACACCTCTACCCAGTTTTGCCTCACGAAGCTGCGTATACCCCGTTCCAGCCCTCAGAACAGCATTACATTTCTTGGCGGAGCAGGGAATCGAACCTGGACCTGCGGGGTTACAGCCGCGAATCCAAGAAGTGTTTTTTCACGTAAAACCAGCAGCGACACATTATTTGGTTCATTTCAGCGAAGGATAACCGTGATCCATCAATGTGACAGTACGTATTCTCTCGTGTAATAATAGTTCTCAGATTTGATCAACGAAAGTCACCAAAGTAGTCTCTATGATCCCTTATGAGCAGCACTAGAGAAGGCATACGATAGAGTACCAAGGGATAAGATGCTGAGCATACTGATGGATTATAGTATCGAGGGAAGGCAGCTAGAGGGCAACCGACAGTAGTGGCTACGCGGGCTAAAGCGCTGCGTCAAGTCAAGGGGCCAAGCTCTCTGCTGACTCGGTAGACGCGTGGGTTCGAGCCCCACCGTCGGCTGTCCTTGAAATGGTTTTCCGTGGTTTCCCATTTTCAACACCAGGCAAATGCTGGGACAGTACCTTCAGACAGGCCACGGCCGCTTCCTTCCACATCCTTGCCCAGTTTCATTCATCTTCATCCATTCCATCTCTCATCCCGACACGCAGGTCGCCGACGGGCGTCGACTAGAAAGACCTGCACTCGGCCTCTCAGGAGGCTACACGACAAGAAGAAGAAGCTAGAGGGCAATCAAAAGTTTGTTGATAGGCTACAGTGAGAGTTGATTATATGATGATTTATTGGTTTAAAGTTGTTACAGGTGTAAGGCAAGGCTGTAATCTTTTACCATTACTGTTTATTTTAGACTAATCATTTTCTGAAGGGCATAAACTGGCTGGGTGGGGCTCAGTGAGATGGATAGATGGTGATTATCTGGTTGTACTGATGGATTCCATCAAAATCTTACTACACGTCACTACATCACGTCATGCTTAGAGAGTGTGCACAAGGAAGATTTTAGTGGAAATGCATTCAGAAAGATCGAACATAGGTTGTGGAGTAAGAATTCTACGAAAATTTAATAAGCAAGAAAATAATAAATGGAGAGATGAAATACAACCAGAATTCCCCGTGGTATAATATTTCCTAAGTTATTTGAGATGGAGATCTGAATATCAGGTGATATTTTAGACCGAATATGAAAAAGAAGAACCCTGATTGGTGGAACATCATGGAGAATCTAACTCACACTTGCTTCTTGTGTGTGTGTGTGCGGACACACATGGTGCAAAATTTGGAACTGTATCGCAAGGACGATCATATCGTGAATAATGTGAAGTTCACTGCCTGACAATTGCTAAGGAACAGAGGCATTGGTAGAAAGAAATACTCACAGGCAAGGATGGAAGACATGCAACACAGTACATACGTAATAGACGTGGAGTCGTGTGTTTGTAACGAAAATTAGTACAGATTTCACCTCATGGGAATGCAGGATAACAGATAATAAAGAAATCAATTGCCTACATGACGTTCTTGTTGGAAACAGTTCAGGCTCACAAAACGATGGTTGATAGCAGACTCTCAGTAAGGAATATGCCCTTCTCGTGACACGAATGCACATTGTGCACCTGTTATTCATGCTGTCTACTAAAACTGTTGAGGAGTCCTTGGGGGATATTTTCCCACTCCTCTCTCAAGGCAATTTTAAGGTCTTGCGCGGTTCGGGGAGGGGGTGTTCGTTGTGTAACGTTCCCAGAAACCATGATTGGAACTGCTTAAGGGTGAATTAATGATCGTGTGGCCTCCGGAGAGGCAGAGTGCAGGTCTTTCTAGTTGACGCCCGTGGGCGACCTGCGTGCTGTAATGAGGATGAAGTGATGATGAAGACGTCACACACAACCAGTCCCCGAACCATTTGAATTAACCCCAGGAGATTAAGATCCCTGATGGCCTGGCCGGGAAGCGAACCCGGGGCACTTTGGGCCAACGCCTAGCGCGCTAACTATTTAGCCACGGAGCCGGACTGTTTAAGGGTGAACTGGTGCAATTGCGATGAGCTGTTGGAGGGAGGCGTGATTGTGTCATTCTTGAAAAGATTCATTCATGTACTAGTATTGGTATCTTATTATCTGCACCCTAATTTGCTAGCATAGAGTAAAGAAACTATGGAGAAGGTATTATAATGGATGCGAAACAGGCTTTATATAAATAACGTGCACGATGGCTGCTATGACTGAGGAATCTGATGTGGAGAAACGCAGAACTTAAAAGATTTCATATACGTAGCGTGCAAGATGGCGGCTGAAGCTGTTATTGTGGTGAAAGGCAGAACTAAAGAAGCTTTACTAAGACGTGCAAGATGGCTGCTGCGGCTTTGGAACTTTTGTAGTGGTAATATCGTGCACTAATGGCATAAGAGCGTATAGCAAAGAGAGCTACTCTAATTGTTTATTCGGAGAGAAGATATAATAATGGAGTTGAAATAAGGAAGACAATGGAGTTGAAATAAGGAAGACGTTTATCCGTGAAGGAATTGAGATTTGGACTGTTGTGACAGTCAAAGAAAACTAATATGTATGGAGAGATCGGAATTGAGTTGCTAGAAATTATGCAAGAGGAGGATCAATGGAGGAATGCTAGACGCAGAAGCGATTACTTACTTACTTAATTCCTGCCGCTCCTTCCGGAGCATAGGGCCTTGGCGAAATGTCTTCACGCAGCACGGTTCCTGGCCATTCTCTTCACTTGACTCCAGTTCTTGTCCACCTCTGCGATTTCATTTTCGATCGTCCTCTTCCAGGTCTTCTTAGGTCGACCTCGCTTCCTGGCACCTTGAGGATTCCAGTCTAGCGCCGCCCTCTCAACAGCTCCGTCCGGCTTCCTTAGTGTGTGACCGATCCAGCGCCATTTCCTCTCCTTGATCTGGATGCTAATCGGTTGTTGATTGGTGATGGTCCAAAGATCTTCATTTGAGATTATGTCCGGCCACCTCACATTCATGATGCGACGCATACATCTGTTAATGAACACCTGTAGCCGGTTGTTGATCGGTTTTGTGACTTTCCATGTTTCACAGCCATAGAGAAGAATCGACTTTACGTTGCTATTGAAAAGGCGGAGCTTGGTCTTCCTGGAAATGTTTCTATTTCTCCAGATGGGGTAGAGCAGGACAAAGGCACCATTTGCCTTCCTGATACGGCTTCGAACATCTTCCTCTGCTCCCCCATCATTTGTGACTATACTCCCAAGGTAGAGGAAGGACTCAACTCGCTCAATTTCCTTTCCGTTGACTGTCAAGCTAGTCGTGACGTCTTTTTGGTCTTGTTGGTGTTGATCATCAGTCCTGCACGTTCTGCTTCTCTCTGCAACCTCCCCAGCTTATCTTCTATGTCTCGGTACCGTTGTGCCATAAGACAAATGTCGTCCGCGAAATCCAGATCTTCAAGCCTGTCATTTATACCCCATTGAATACCCCTCTTCCGTCCTCCCATTACCTTCATCACACTATCCAGGACCAACAGGAACAGAGTGGGGGAACGGACACACCCCTGTCTCACTCCGGAACTGACCTTTATCTTTTCTGTTAATTTGCCTTCGTGTAGAACCTGGCACTCATACCCTTCGTACATCTCTTCCATGATTCTAATGATTTTTGTTGGAATTTTATATTCCTCGAGGGTCTTCCACATGATTCTTTGATTTACGGAGACGAAAGCTTTCTCGAAGTCAACAAATGTGAGGTAAAGGGTATTCCGCCACTCCACACTCTGCTCCAGGATGATTCGGAGGGTGTTGATGAGATCGACACAGCTGCGATGTTGTCGAAATCCAGCCTGTTCCTTCCGAAACCATTTTTCTACGCAGTCTTTTAAACGATTCAGGATGACTCTCGCCAGCACTTTGCTTGGAATGGACAGCAAGGTGATACCCCTCCAGTTGTTACAGTTTGTGGTGTCCCCTTTCTTCGGTAACTTGACGATAAACCCCTTCTTCCAGTCGGTTGGTATTTTCTTCTCCTTCCAGATCTTCTCCAACAACGGGTGCAGCAGATTGATCGTGATATCCAGGTCTGCTTTCAATACTTCCGCTGGGATATTATCCAGACCTGGTGCCTTCCCGCACTTCATCTGCTTCAACGCTGTCCGTATTTCGCCCCGAGTTGGGGAGTCAAGGCTGATGCCTGGGTCACTTTCTGCTTCCTCTTCATCTTCTCCTCGCTGCTTACTTTCTGGTCCTCTATCTCTATTAAGAACCTCCGCAAAATGTTCTCTCCATCTAGTCAGCTGCTGTTCGCACGTCGTGAGGATCTCGCCCGTCTTGCTCTTCATAGGCCTAGTTTTATTAAAACCTTTCTTCGAAAGCATCTTTGTGATGCCATAGAGCTCCTTAACTTCCCCCCTACTTGCCGCTTCTTCTGCTTTCACCGCCTGCTCATCAATCCACCTCCTATGATCCTTCCGCACACTCCTCTTTACCTCCCTGTTTGCTGTTGAATACTCTGCTTGTGTGAGAGCCATCTGCTGCCTAGTCTTGCAGGTGTTGAGCTTGGCCTTAATCTCCTTTCTATAATTTATCTTGTCCCAGGTCTGATCGGATATCCATTCTTTCCGCAGGCAGTTCTTGTACCCGAGCTGCATCTCACTGGTTTCCACGAAGATCTTCTTTACCTCGCTCCACACAGTCTCCACATCCTTCTCTGTCTCGGAGTCCAACACCTGGAATTTATTTCTGAGCTCCAGTTTAAATTGGTCCAATCTCTGCTGGTTCTTAAGCTTGCCCACATCAAACTTGTTGTGCCGAATGTTAAACTTTTGGCGGACTGCCACGATCTTCATGCGGAAGTTGGCAACCACAAGATGATGGTCACTACCAACGTCCGCTCCTCTCTTGTTCCTAACATCTTCCAAGCTTCTTCTGAACCTCCTGCTCACCGCGATGTGATCAATTTAATTTTCTGTGATTTGATCAGGAGACACCCAGGTGACCTTGTGGCACCGCCTATGAGGTAACACCGTGCCACCCATCACCAAATCCTGACTGGCGCAATAGTCCGTAAATTTCTCCCCATTGTCATTCATCTCACCAAGGCCATGTTTACCCATGATCTGCTCCAACCCCTCATTGTTTGATCCCACCTTCGCGTTGAAGTCTCCCATAACAATAAGAATGTCCTTCTTACTTGTCTGTCTTGTGGCATCTCGCAGCATTTGGTAGAATTCTTCCTTCTTCTCTGGCTCCGATTCTTCTGTAGGCGCATAGCATTGGATGGTGATCACATTCCTGATCTTTGTCTTGAACCTAGCAAACATGAGCCTGCTAGAAATTGGCTTCCACTCCATATGGCTCCTCTTTGTATTTCTGTTGAGCAGCAACCCCACTCCATCCCTGTGTTCTTCCTCATCGCCCCCAGAATAGAGAAATGTAATTCCATCTGTTGTCTGTATTTCACCAAATCCTGGCCACCTCACCTCACTCAATCCTAGGATATCCAGCCCATAGTTCTTCATCTCCCGTGTCACTTGTTTCAGTCTGGTTTTCTCCATCAAGGTCCTCGCATTCCAGAAACCGATTTTCGTAGTCCTCTTCATGCCAAAAGCCGTCATCAGGTTATCCGTCCGGTTTTGAAATTTCGCTTCAGTTTCAGTAATCAGTTTATTTAAGAGGTGCGAGTGATTAACCCACTGCCTCCCAGTGCCATGGAGGGGCTGCCACCTTAGGCCTGAGGCACCAGGCTGATTTTCTGTCAGGGTTTCTTCCCTTAGCCTTTGAAAAACCAACTCCAAACTACAAGGCAGCAGTTGTTTCACCGGTGCCCCGTTAACCGTAATTTCTTCAGGGTTCCTGTAGGGCCTTCACAGCTACCGTAGCGGTCTTGAGGCACAAAAAGTCCCCACTGTACTTCACCCCTACAGGCAATCCCCTACTTCATTACGTTGCCCATCTCCCACGACGAGGACGAGGGGTTGGATTTGTGGGAGACCAGAAGCGATTAGAATCATGAAAATGTGAATTGTGAGGTAACAACCAAAAAAGGAAGTTTGCCCAAACCAGAGCCATTTTCCCAGGGAGTGATTGTTTGCTGCCATCAATTGAAAATGTTATTTGATTTATATCAGAGCCACAGGCATGCTTTTTTTTTATTACGGATCCCACTACTACTCCTTGTATGTTTCGTTATACGTGTAAGTTATTAATAAATTATATTACGGTATATAGTATCTCATCTCTCATCTAATGATTCTGGTCGATGGTTATGTCACCCCATGCCTTGAGAAGGGAGAGTTCTTGTGTGCTTTACCATATATTACAGTATTTGATTATTTATTACATTATGACACCAAAACGTTGGGATCGAGAACCAGAAGACATTAGTGTAGGGGTGAGAGTGTATGTTGTGCAAGAGACTTTGGGGGAAGTGAAAGTGATTTTGGGGGTAGTTTTAAGAAGTGTATTTCATTATGTCATCAGACGAAGAGATGGAGCTGAGAAGTGGTCTGGTTAGAGGTGAGAACACTGACATAATGCAGAGTAGTGAAGCTGATGATGAGAGTAGTAGGGTAGATGCTAGTGCAAGGGTGGCGGAGGTAAAGCTTGGCACAAGTAAAAGGAAGGAAGTGTCCGAAGATAAATTCGATGCGATCATGGGGATGTTTCTGGAGATTGAACGGGACAGTAAGGAAAGGAGTAAATAGATGAATGAGAAGTTAGAAGTAGTAAAGAGATGAATGAGAAGTTTAGGGAGATGAGTGAGAAGTTATAGGAAAGTAATAGGAATAATCAGGAGATGAATATGGAGATGAGTGAGAAGTAAGACAGAGATAGATCAGAAGTTAGAGGAAAGTAATAGGAAAATTAGTGATAAGTTAGACAGCGGGGTGAAGGTAAACGAGGATGGGGCGTGGTGGCTCAGCGGTCTGGCTGTATGCCTCCCACCAAGGCGGTCCGGGTTCGATTCCCGGTCAATGCATGTGAGATTTTCGAAGTGAAATGCCATGTCCTGTGGTTCGGATTCCACGTAAAAAGGAGGTCCCGTGGCTCATGATCTCGCGATTAACGGTCACGTTAAACTACAAGCTTGTTTGAAGGTAAACGAGGAATTGAATATGAAGTATGGGATGTTGCGGGAGTGTATTCATGAATGGAAGGAAATAGATGAGAGTAGAGCAGATGAGCAGCAGTTGGAAGAGCTGTTAGATGAAAGTAGGGTAGAGGAGAGGAAGCAGCAGTTAGAGGAGAGGTTAGGTGAAAGTAGAATAGAGGAGGAGGAGAGACTGGAAGTGAGTGATAATAGAGTAGATGAGATAAAGGATCGGTTAGAGAAGACTGTAGGTGAAAGCGGAGTAGAAGTTGATGAGAGGAAGGAAATAGATGAGAGTAGAGAAGATGAACAGCAGTTACAGGAGATGTTAGGTGAAAATAGAGTAGAGGATGAGGAGAGATTGAAAGTAGGAAATAGTTGATTAGATATGAGTAGCCAGAAGATTAGGGGTAAAGGGAAGCAGGGAGATCCCAGCATACAGGGAAAACAGAAGGTGGAAGTAAGGAATTATAGGAGTAGAAAAAAAACAAGATTTTGTAAATCAAAGAGAGAAAGAAAAGGGAATAATGAAACGGAAGAGAGAGAGGGTGGAGCAATTGGGAGAGTCCGTCGCCACCATAGGGAAGATGCAGTATAAAAAGGAAACGGGTTAGGGAGAGAAATCAGAAGAGTTGGTTCAAACGAGAAATACCCAAAGCAAGCATATGCATATTAACCAAAGTAAATAACAATGATAAAAGAATACTGATTTAGTCGTGATATCAATAGAAAGGTTTCTAAACCTTTCAAAGTAGAGTAGTGTGAGACAAGGATCATGTAAATATAAGAGATTCGTCACTTTTGGTTATAGAATTTCCGAGAGAGAGAACACCGCCTGAGGCTATGGATTGTACTGCCAAGTCTGGCAACACAAAAAGTAAAAAGCCATATGAATGTAGCCTTTAATACATGTAAATGAACAGTATGTTCTGCGACGAGTTATTGATTATTGATGAATATAACTCAAACATAACTGCGCCTTTCGCTAGGTGCTGAAATATACGTCCAGATAGGAAAAGAATACATTTTGATATATATCAATGTTGGCAATGGATTTGTCACGAAAGACACAGTTATGCCGTTCTAGGGCTTAATTCACCTCTAGGCTAATTAAACATTGCTCTCCTACTCTACAGAATTGTTGGGATATTCGATGAATATAAAGAAAATCGTCCAAATGCCCACACTACATTGCCATAACCTCACTTTTTGCCTAGCATGCCGGCTGCCACCCACCCCTCCCCGTCGCTCTAAACCACAAATTTTATTGCAATGCAAAGGAGAATGGGTAAGGAAACAAACAAGAGATGAAATGCACACATTTATTCTCTATATATTTTTATTCGCGAGTAGTCCATATTGCCCACTAGTTTTTCACATGGTCAACACCAGGAAGATAAAAATTGCCGTAATGTTCTTACTATCATTATAATTCTTACATCCCGGTGCTTGGCAATTTTTCCTCCCTTGCAGTGGCATGATTGACTCTCAATTCAATTCAAATAAACAATGAAAATACTGAACAAATCAAAACAACCAACAACACCACGAGGAAAATCAATCAAAACAGACTATTCCCGCTTCCGCCATTCGGTTTGATGTGAACGTTCATGAGTGCCAACTACGGAACCTTAGTGCTAAAATTAATTCTTCATTGGTTGGCAGAACAAACAGTACAGGGCCTTACCCCGACCCACGCGCTCCCTATGAACTGTCGTCCCCCTGGTGTGAGAGAAGGGGTGGCCTGTGGCCATTTACAAGCATTGGCAGAAGTTACAGATGTAATCAAGCTGAAAACTTTTATGAAGAAAAATGATTGTTTTGTTCGAAAATAAAAACTAAATCTCTCACAAGAAAGGCACTAATAAGAGATTTAGCTAGATTAGACACAGTCTTGATTATGAACAAACAATAAACAAGATGCATAAATTGGGAACGACCCAAGGTAGGAAGTTAGCTGAGAGAACTATACCTGCGACATTCATCTAAAGAGATCTGTGAAATAGGGGGCGTGGTGGCTCCGCGGTCAAGCTGTCTGCCTCTCACCAAGATGGACCGGGTTCGATTCACGGTCAATGCATGTGAGATTTTCGAAGTGAAATGCCATGCCCCGTGGTTCGGATTCCACGTAAAAAGGAGGTCCCGTGGCTCATGATCGCGCGATTAACGGCCACGTTAAACTAAAAGCTCCCTTCCTTCCTTCCCTCCTTCCTTAGATCTGTGAAAAATCATGTACTGAGTAGAAGTAGTAGTTAAGCGAACTTTGATAAGAGCACAACAAACGAAAGAAATAATTGCCAAAGTTCACGTGGCGCATCTCAAATTGCTGCCATAAGTGAAGATCAAGTGAAGGAATATTGAGAATAGTAACTAGCTTTGACAATAATCGAGAATACACTATGAAACTTAAGTATTTGAGAGAAAATTTAAAATACAAAAATAGCCGTGGCTAAAAATTTGAAGCTATGCCACTGGTACAATTTTAGAGCAATTCAATTGCTGAATAAGTTACAATACACAAATGGAGCAGTTGCTGCTAAATACTGGGTCTCAGACCAATATTAGACTCTAATATAGTATTTATAGAAAAATTGCAATTATTGCGTAGATTAGATTAGATGGGTAAGAATATATCAAGTAAACGTGCCCCATTAGACACAATGAAGACTGACTAGAGTTAAGATAGAGAAATCTAGGTTGCTCCTAGAAACTTAAGCACAGTAGTCTAGTAATCGCTAATTGAAATACAATTTGAATGAGATAGGGATGAAAAAGGGCCTAGACGGCAAGAGAATAATAAGTTTTTAAAGTTACAATAGATTTAAAGCATTTTAGCTTCGAAAAAGCTCCAACTATCCATCAGCTGGACCTAGGGACGTGGTTGACAAATACCACTCAATTTACACAGAGATACAGAATTGATACATTCAAAAGTGGGAGGGGGGCGGAGGGGGGGGGGGGTCTAAGGACGAAACCTCAAGTTGAAAGGGGAGGGGGAGAAAATTGGGGGTTTTCACTGTTTGTCCATATGTAT
This sequence comes from Meconema thalassinum, assembly GCA_946902985.2. Taxonomy (NCBI): domain Eukaryota; kingdom Metazoa; phylum Arthropoda; class Insecta; order Orthoptera; family Tettigoniidae; genus Meconema; species Meconema thalassinum. Next base: position 1,469,097,905 of record OX336389.2, read on the forward strand.
GTATGTACGGGTACCCAATACTGTAACCGATTGCACGGCAAACCAGATTATTTTTGGAACGACGAACTCAAAGATGGGGATAAAGTTTATATTTAAAAATGTCAATGTTTAACAGGATGAATTATTCCTGGGTTGGCGCACGCTGCACTCCTGTGGCTTTTCCATTTATTGTTATTAAGTAAATGTACAGGCTTGGGGCAACTTGCTCATCAACTCTGAGTACTTGGGTGCTCGTTACATTTGTCTGATAACCTGTGTTTCTGTGGTGACTCTTAACAGTGTACTGTGACCGTAGTCACATTTTGAGAAGGTGAATTTTCTTGGAAAATATTTGAAAATGTGAGATCAACAGAGATAGTTCGAGAATCGGACTGGAGACAACGTGAAAGCACTCTGATGGCCAGGAAACACGAATTTATAGGGGCCGTGTACATGCCAGTTTATAATAAATACCAACATTAATTACGAACTCCAATTAAGTGAAATTAAGATGGGATAATTCACCTGATTAATTAAAGAATTTATTGAACATTTAAAAGCAGCTCCAGAAAGGAGCATCTCACATTTGAAAGTTATTATGACTCTATAGTCCGAGTGATGGATGCAAGAGGGAGGATATGACACACTCTTCTTCCACGCTTGTGAAAAGTGGACGTGCTAGCGAAACACGAGGTCTATAAAAATTGCCGTTTAGCTACTGTAAGAATCATTTATTTTCGATGAGGGGATAAAATTGCGTTAAGTATCGTTATAACTGACTGAGACAATTGCGAGTGAAACAACGGAATTTGTAATATTCTGAAATTTAGAAAACGGGGCATTGGAAAAACGTGTACTCAGTGAACTGAAAAATGTGCGTCAGAGCTTTAAAATTTATTTGAACTATTTTGTGAGAGAATTACGTGAATTATTAATCAGAAGAACAGTTTAATTCTGCACCGAGGAGTTCACCGTTCACCGCAACAACGTGTGATATTTTTGGAAGTGCATGGTTACTCGTAAACTTTATTAAATGCTACAAATATGTGGGCAGAAATCTATAACCTTTTGTTGAAATTATCTGCCAAAGTGTAGCATCAGTGAGTTTAAATCGCGAAGTAACATTTGTTTTTTGTAAATTCTGTATCTTCAAAATAATGGGATCGAACCAAGTATTCCCATATGACCACATGGTTGGCAAACGCGTCATGCCATTGGAAGCTGAAGTCACAATGATGGCTTAGACTAATCATTGCGAGGGGAAATGAGGAGACTCAGACGCAGATACGTGGTTGCCCCGACTCCAGCCAGATAAAATGTGAGTTTTTTTCCATCAGCATCCACCAATAATTTCTTGTGTCTATAGTAGGTTTAAGGAGCCGTATAGTTCTCGTTGACATCCTAGGTAGCTTAATGTCTAGTTTATTTGTGACATATATCCAATAGATGAAATGTGTATAGTTTAGCATAGCAAGGAAGCATGCTACAGTTCTTTCTTTTGTAAAATATGAGCTAGCAGACAGAGCCAGAATTGTATGTTTTTTATACGCAAGTAGCCCGTGTTGGTGATAGGAAACACAAGTATAATGTGACATTAATTTAGCAGACAGTGCCTGACTAGCAGACAAACCGGTTCTATTTCGCCGTGAAGGAGGCGAGACATTGTTCTGTGAAGCAAATACGAGTCGAGTTTTAACACACCAAAGGATAATAGCTGAATGTGATCAAATATCATGAGACGATAGACAATACACTTGTAGGAGCGGATTGAAGCCTCGAGTTCGATGTTCCAAGAATATGACCTGGAGATAATTTATATTACATTTTATAAAGGTTATCTAAATGAATGGAAATGCATTTCGAAGTGATTATGAGACATGTTCAGGTTTATTTACTGTACGTATTTGAAACGTATCTTGCATTAATTAGGGAGGCTAGTAGAGCCGTTATTCATCTTGAATCGATATTTGAAGCATTGTATAATTGTATGTAACTAATGTAATGATATTTATGGTACGACAAAGGTTGACATAGAGTTTATGCAGTTATGAAGTGAATTCTGAAGTGATCGCGGAAGGATACCGGATCAGCTGTTTGTGATAGGCTGTTTGGTAGCCATTATTAGTGAGTCAGGCACATGACAGAGTATGTGAATGGTTATGGTAGGCCAAGGGCCTTATCGGTGTATTTTTGCTATGTTTAGATTAATAAATGCAAGGGATAATACTATTAAACTAAATTAAATGCTATTGATCATGGAAATCGATAGATTCATCCTAAAATGTAACATAAAAAACCCCTGAACCTCCCAACCAATTAAGAATTGAACTGAACTGTTATGATTATAAAACATATTATGGACATGTGACCGCAAGATACAGTATTTTATCCGCGATGGTGAGAATTTAGACTATGACAGGAACCCTATTTTGAGACAAATCACATGTCGTGATACGATGAGAGAATATCACGGACATCGTGCATTCTCCAACGTGAGTCAGTACAGCTACCGCAGTTGGCAACGCATTTTTAGATAGATTAATTAATTATGGACTAGCCAGGGATCCCCTATAGAGTAGGATAAGGATCAGAATTTTAGAATAAATTTACAGAAATTTTATATAAGCCTGGATTATTTAGAAGATTTGTTTCTCCTCGAGGGTGTGCATTCTGGGCTGGTTTATTAACTAAACCCGTAGACTACCTGAGATTAATTTCCTTTTGAAGAACCAGTCTAGATGCACATCCGAACCTCTTCCTGTGTGATTTCGTTTGGAAAGGAGTGTCATGATGGCTGAGGGGGGCTCCGAGTTCTATGGCACTTGGGACCAAACGGGTTCAGTACCTAGGTCTAGGATTGGGCAAGGCGCCTCAGAACTTGAAAAAAAAGTACAATTCCGGCATTTACCCGGAGAGAATGCGGAAACCCCATGGGAAAATCCCTCCCAGGATGGCGGTTCAATCTCCGGACTTTCAGCCCACCATACCAGTCGTAGTGAGAGACTTAACGCCCCTTGCTACACTACGAAGTAGGGGTGGTTGTTGTTGTTGTTGTTTCATGTAGGGGCTTGGACATCGTAGTCATTCAGCCCCGTGTACTTGGGTGTATGGATAACCTGTGTTATTGTGGTGTCTGTAGTAATGTTTATTTGTGATTGAGGCTGGGATAGGGAAGGATACGGCCATGGCCTTAGGGTAGGAACCATCCCGGCATTAGCCTATTTAGATGTTTAATTTTTAATACTTTAAAATATAAAATTTTATGTTAACTAAACTAATAGCCTGGAGAAGAAGTGGGAATCCACGGATAATCAATTCCAGGATTGTTGGGATAGGAATCTATCTCTGTTCAGTTTTGCCTCACGATGCTGAAAAATCGTCCAAGAGGCCGTCCCACCTCTAGTTTTTCTAGTGGAGGCAAAGGTAATTTTCAATCGGATCATCGTCTTGTGTTCAACTACAATAGCCTTTATTTTGAGTGTTCTTTCAGATGAAGGTTAAACGAAGCTGTGTGGGAGATAAGCTGTTTTGACAGCGAGCAGTAGAATCACTATCTTAGTCTTTAACTGGCTTTAAGTCCTGTGGTGACCTGTTGATTAGCGCCAGTAATATAGTCGCAATCTTCAAAATGTGCCCACCTCAAAGAGGCTACACTCTATGAAACAAATCCTTCGCTAAGATCTATTTTAAAATTAAACAAGCACGTGCCTCAGTTTTCACCAACCATATCCTCAACAGTCCTGTCCTCGACTCGATCAGATTGTTCGTTTATCAGCCATTACATCTACGCCATCTATCCCTAATGATATGGATAATGGGCGACACGGAAAGAGCCTCACCGAAGATTGTGATCCATACATTCGGGCGTCCCCTGAACTACGGTGAAAATACCAGCTAATATTTCCAATACCGGTTTAAACACGAATACCTCAAGAAAATTACATTTTTCAAGGCTATCGATGATGATATCAATAAGCCGAGGGGATATCTAGAGACTAGGAGATAGTGCTGTCCGACTTGTGCAAGGAACATAGTCTATGTAACGTCCTTCTGGTTCAAGAGACCCAGCAATTAAAAAACTAGATCTAGAGTGTTACTGCGTTTTCTTGTATTTGTAAGCACGCTTGTTGCTTTACAACTCATTTTCCATGTGCAATTCTGTGAACATGTGTAGCAATGTTTTGCCACATTTTCTCTAATGTTCTCGAATTTTCTCATTGGCTGACGTTAGAACTTTCCGTGGTGTAATATCTGACAGTATTGCAATTTGCCATGTAATCTATTTTGCTATTGGCTCTGCCAATATTTTAGGGAGAGATGAAATGTGTTGTTGACTCCTCCCAGGTGACGCATTTAAGATTTGTGAGGCTTATGTCATCTCTGCGCGTCTAATGCTCCTTCTTAACTAACGTACTGTTGTATGGGACAGACGCGCTTCGGGCAGCTGGCCCACACATTTCACAATTACTGCATGTACAGCTCAATTTATTTTAATTAACTATTAGGTAATTATTTCACTTCCGTGTTTTATTTTTCGGTTGTTTTACTTGTGTATTTTTATGTATTTCTGAACATTATCCGTATATTCCGCATTCTGTTGCTATGTCCTGCCATGTGGTGTGAGTTGTGTTTTTGCTTATTGACGTTAACCATTGCGTAACTATTTAATTTGGAATCTCTAAGATTTGAAAGTATTGCTGTGTTTTCGTGTGCATATGTGATGTTTGTGTGTTTGTAGCTCAGTTTTTGTGCCACAAACAGAGATGTCTTTGTGTGAGGTAATCTCTTTGTGTTTGATTGGTCACATCTGAGCTTTTGTGTGGAAACAATATCCGTGGGGTTACTGAACCACTGTTTAGTTCCCCGTCAGTATTTATTCCTTTTGTTTTTCAGTATATGTGATAAGGTTAATGAGATTTTGACAGTTCCTTAATTCACATTACTCTTTGTTAATGATCGACATAATCTTTTGATAAGCCTAGTATACTTTCAATTTTTATTGTAATCGTTTTTTAATGTCATTATAATTATGAATATTTTGAGTATTTCCTTTTCTTTTGTTTTTCGAATTTACGTTACTTTTACTCTCTCACAATATTGCATAACATTGTGTCAACTCCCTCTTCTCCTACTTCGCATCTCACCCCTCCTCTTTACACCCCTTCTCCTTCCACCCTCCTATGGTGAGTCGTAACAACTTACAAACACACATGTTGTTTACTAGTGAGTTCTTGTTGTATCAGTGTCGAAGATGGTCGAGCTCTTTTTATTTTGGTGAGCTTCATCCACTACGACTGCGCTCAACTTACGAGTTATTACTACTTCTAAGCGGCACAGGAAATAATCCTGGAAAGACCACATAACCAGTTTGGCATCACTATTTTCACCAGACCTGGCAACATAGTCATCTTAGTCTCACTAACTGAGAGGAACAGTAAAGAAATGCTCACCGTGCGAACTCAGCGCCACCTCTGTACATAAACCCCTGGCGATGAATTCAGCTGCTTTGAGCCTGCCAATGTCTGTTACCAGGGCGTTAATTTCGTGATAGGTGATTTCAGTTGCCTGAACATAACGTGGGCTACAGACTTTGACTGATGCGAGTGGAGCGGACCTCGAGACATACAGGCTGAGACGAACGACCTGCAGTTGAACCACGACGTCACTCCGTCAGCACCAGGGAAAAATTCTCCCCTAGGAAAATCATCAACCGGAGGCTAACCAGCACATCCTAGGTTACAAGTCTACGAACTTTATCTAGCCTAGTCCACTTCAGAGCAGGTTGATTCTGCCGCACGGATCGAGGTAGGGTGAATGAAGTTATCGCCAACGCAGAAACTGTACCCGCTCATCTGAATAGCTCCATCTCACATCCGAAATAACGATGCTGCAGATGTAGAGAGGACGAAGAAATATACAGGGCCCCGCCGGCACAAGTCCAGGAGAGTCCGAAAGGAGGGGCGAATGGAACCACACAGACATGCCTCCTGCCAGTAGTGCCTGGCACCAACCTGCCAGTCGATGCGCTGTTCAAGACCCGAGCCACCTAGGATCCATATACAATTGAGGATATCTCAGCTACCTACTTTTGGAAATGAATACTTTGACCAGACACGGAAAATTAAACAAAATATGGATGATATAGAAATGTAACGTCTACTACTAGCACTAATACCACTACTTCTACAACCACTACAACCACTACTGCTACCATCACTACTCTACTATTACTAAAACTGACTTGCATACTAATAGAAGAAATGAAATCAGGTAAATACAAGACAGGGAAAATAAATGCCCTCAATCCTCGAGAAATGTGGATTGAGGGTCTTGGTAGGAAGTAGAGCCATGAAAGGCAGATGGGAAAGGGAAAGAGGAAAGGGACCAGCCCCACGTCAATGGAAAAGGAAAAAATAGGTCCAGCTCAGGAATCCCATGGGGTCACCTACTCCCGAGCTCTCAGCTGTTAGCCCTTGAGGGTTTAGCAATCTACAGGTAGCTACGTGGTCTCTCACAGTAGACAGGGGGTACAATGAAATTTAAAAAAAGAAATCTCACCCTCGAAAAGATAAGGGCCAATTAGGAAGGACCGATGTACACTCAGCCTCATGAGGAAAAACTGAGAAAAGGTGGGTTCGATTCCCACCTCAACCATTCTAGAAGTAGTTTAACAATTCTTCTCCTGGCAAATGCCGGAATGATTCTGAACTTAACGCCACAGCGGCCTCCTTCCTTCTTGGTGAGCTCTTGCCTCTTCAGACAGGTGACTAGCCTGTTTCTTATGATAAATACGAAGGACAGAATTTAGAAGTAGATGGTAAAATCTCCCCCGTGCTGAAATAATAAGTAATGGCCCATGTCGCATTTCTCTTCGTTTTCCTAAATACTAAGTTTCATGAACCGTTGGACCGTCTTCGCGTGATCCGCGCATTTACACTTACCGGCAGTTAGCTCTGCACTTCGCCACCCCACTGTAGCGTAAAACATTAGCCACGCTGAGCGTGTTTGTGTCTGATTGTGAGAACCTACTGTCACGCGCGTCAATGTTCTCCGTAGGTAAGTATTCATCGCGCTCCCCGCACCACTCTACCCCGCGATCCTACCACTGAGTTCTACGCCGCTATCTGTACAGGCAGACTGATATCACGGAAAAAAGAAAATGCCATTTCCTACGTTTTCTGGATATGATCGACGAAGAAAACAAAAACAATCGTGTTTCTGATCAATGTAAAGACAAAACTCTTATTTTATGTGAAAGGAAGTGTGTTTGTTTCCCCGTTCGTAATACAATTGCACACCGTTTCACCAATCTAAACCAAATATTGCACTTTTATCTTTCAGGACCCCGCGGGTAACCCCGGCTACTTGAAATGTTTACAGCCTAGTCCTATTCCAAGATTTAGACCCTTTGGCACGCATGCATCAGTGAAATATCAACTTCCACAATCACTTCAAGACTGAAGTTTATTATTAATGGGTACTTAGAAGACGTTACTGAAAATGAAACCCAAATATGGGGGTTGGAGTCACTGGGAGGATCTTATATTGTCCTGCTACATTAAATGGCAACGGACGATTTGTATTCAGAGTAAATAGGCTATTTAATCTTACTGTTTTGTGAAATTGTACGTAATGTATGCCTAACAAAACACACAGTCCGCCTCGCTGCGTACTGGCAAGCATTCTTGGCCGTCACAGTGGAGACTCTGGTTCGATTCCCGGCTTTGACAAGAAATTGAATTCTGATCTGATGGCTGGAACGGGGTACACTCAGCCTTGTGAGACTGAGCAGAGGCGAGTTCATTTCCTACCTCACCCAGCCTGGAAGTGGTTTTCCGTGGTTTCCCACTTCTACTCCAGGCAAATGCTGGATGGTACCTAACATAAGGCGAAAGACGCCTCCTTGCCAATCCTCACCTGAACTGCAAATAAACACATGAGTAGACACCACAATAACACACGTTGTCAGACAAATAAAATCACACCCAAGTACATGGGGCTGAATGACCACGATGCCCAAGCCCCTCAAATGAAACAACAAATAGGCCTATCTGTATAATTTCTGAGAGCTATGAGTATATTCTTATGGTATTAATGATGCATAAATATTATCTGGTCGCGTAAAATTCAGCATTATTCTGCAAACCGTTATTGCCTATTGAGAGAAATCACGTGCTACGCAGTAATATCATCTCTTAATTAGATTATTGTAGCATCTGTCTTTAGCTGCTTTCGTTTTCCTATTTGACAAATGAAAGAATGTTGGTATTTATTCACGTTATTGCACGAAATTCGAATAATTAATACGACCGACGGCGCTATGTATCAAGCGCAGAGGCGTTACAGAAGTCAGAAGTACCCGTATGTAATCCTGCACCGCGGAAGGAGGCTAATGAAGATATTTCCTAAGTTCCTCTCGGAATGATATTGCACTGCAGTTGGTGTATTCAATTGAAATGTTCTTCTATGCCGATTTATCGCACGGAATCAAGGCTAGTAATTTATTTCTACTTTTAGTATAAATCCATAGAAAGGATGAATTGTGGAGCACATAGATGCTTGCTCCTCTTTTAAATTCAATGGTAGGAACACTTAAAACTGTAAGGTAAAAGTATAACAGATAACCTGCAATCTTTGTGTATTATCTGCGTAAGCTGCGAATAGGGGTGAGTCCTTCCTTGACTGCATCCTCTGCTCCCACAGTGCCAATTCCCTACTACATTCAATATGGCGATTGAGAGTAATGTCCAAGCTTAGAGTCCTGAGAATTGGGCGATAGAGGGACCCTCTTGACAAGTTAGGTGACAGTTGATCAATTATATCAAGAGTAATTGATTTCAAGTTTTAAATTTGACACACTCCCACTATCAAGGAAAGCTTGTAAATTAACGAGAGCAAGTCTTCAGGCCAGGATGCACCATTAACAATTTACTTATTCCTGAGGTATGTATTTTAGTGTTTCATAGTTAGGAAATGCACCTGAAATGTTTTTTCTTGGTTTCCCATTTTTTATTTACGGAAAATGTCAGGTCGGTGCCTTCTAACAGGCCACGGCCGCTTCCTGCCCAGTTTAATTCCTCCTCATTCATTTTAGCTTTCATTATCTGCTCTGATGAAGTTAGGATCAGGAAGGGCACCTGGCCTCAAAACCCGTTCTCCACACACAAAACTCATCTCACCTCATCCCGGACCTCATTTGCTACTTATAGTCTTAATGATGTTCTGTTAAAATACTGATGGTGGGAACGGGCGAGGTAGCCGTGGTCGTTACGGCGTGGCTGCAGGCAGTCGCTCATATCCGGGAGGCGAGGAGGTTCGAATCCCCCGCTGGCAACCTTGAAGATGGTCTTCTGTGGTTTCCCATCATCCTTCCATGCAAATGCCGGGATTGGTCCCTAACTACAGGCCACAGCCGCTACCTTCCCAGTTGCTTGTGAATATGTGATTATGGTTAAATGGTCAATTCAATATTGCCGAGTTGAACTATCTCAACTAATACCGCAACTAAAGAAGTGTACTACCCTACCACGGAATTGTTACCGCTAGACATGGCGCGGGCCTGTAGTGTACACATTACGTAATCTCGCCTCGTTATGGCTGCAGCGAGCGGTTGCGGGGCAAGAGGGGAATGCATGTACAGTCATACAATGAGAACACACCACACTGCGCACGACTCAGCATGAATCATGCACACAAATGACATGCGATGAGGTTTCGCTGGCGACGACTGCACATCTATCGCAGGCGTGTGGCTGGGAGGAGCACATTAGTTCCGATTCCCGCCACCGGGAACAATTCGCTGGTAGGGTAGTGCATACAGTATTGTAAATATTTTCACCCATACATTCAGACATACAAATTTTGTAGCCTAAGTGTAATGGATCTGATACCGGGTGAGTTAGCCGTGGTGGTTACGGCATGACTAATGGCAGTCGCTCACATCCGGGAGGCGAGGAGGTTCGAATCCCCCCGCCGGCAACCTTGAAGATGGTCTTCTGTGGTTTCCCATCTTCCTTCCAGGCAAATGCCGGGGTTGGTACTTGTAGCTCACCCATTGGGTGTCCGTCTCGAAGCAGCTACAAAACTGGCGAGCCGAACATGTCCTCGGACACTCCCGGCACTAAAAGCCATACGCTAAAAAAAATGGATCTGATGATGATCGCTTGACGATCGAAACTGGTCATCCAAGTGTATTATTAATCCCATGTTGTTGTTTTTTTTTTTCAGGATTAGGGAATAACACATCTCATTTGGGCACAATAGTGTTGACCGAATGAAAAGCATCAAACTTTCGTTTGCTAAGGCAACACTGAAAATGGCTCCAAACACCATAACATAGATCACATTGTGCATAGGCACTTGATAAAAACATATACCAAATGCCACCAAATATTGAGAACAATTTCACGTTGAATGTTGAACTCTATCGCAAAGTGTAGGCCTACGGTATTTGATCTTTTTGCCTTTTGGCCTAATGACTCAGCCTGGCTTGTACAAATTGTATAGGCCTGCGTAAAATATCTGTTGCTTTGTTAGGTTTTTTTTTCAGAATGGAGGCTACGGGCGTGAACTAAGTTATGATTACCGTTTCATTCTGATAATTTCTCTTTATTGCTCTCATCGTCGTAGTTTGTTTCGTGTGGCGCAGACCTTTTAATTGTTACATGAATGTAAACTTACGAAGTCTTAGTTCAAGCCTTGTTTCTGGCATATTTTTTTTCTGTTAGTGACCTGCCTCGTGTGTAACCTATAGTATAATAATAATGATATGGGTATTACGCCCCTTTAACTACTGCAGCTTTAGAGACGCCACACCGGGGTGCCGGAATTTTGCCCCGAAGGGAATATTTAACTTACCAGTAAATCTACTAACACTCCCAAACACCAACTGACTGAGCCAAGATACGATCTTGCATCCTTTGGGACAGGAGGCGATATTCACTCATCACCTGATCTAAAGAAAGAAACAAATTAAAATACGCCTGTATCAAGACGTATTCTCAATCAAAGTTTTGAATCTCTCATCTTCCCTCATTATCGGTGTGTATCAAAATAAAGCCAAGGTATATTTAATTTTGGATTCTAAAAAGACAAATTAAAAATATGAGGTCATGCCACTCCTGGAGATGGTACGGGACAAATTCAATTGTGCACTGAATTTAGACATTTTTAAGCATCATTGACATTAAACGAGCTGTGATAGATCGACAATAACCCAAAATAACATGAGGCTATTTCACGAGAGTTCAAGTCCTTGTGTCATGCAGTGGCATGCAACACGTTGCTCTGTCAGTTCGAGCCTCTTCTAGGCAAAACCGGATATAGAGAATATTCTGGATTGTAATCCAAAACAATTGAATGGAAATTTCTCCATGCCAACGCCCTCAAACATGCAGTCTAGAAGTCCCCATTGATCGGAGTCGACATAACAATTAATAGGCTTCTTGCTCATGTTGATACATTCAACCCAGTATTTAATTTCATCTTATGCTCCATAGTCTCCTCCCTGCCAAAAGTGAAAGCCAAACTTCATCTAAAGGAACTGCTTCCCACTAATTGCAGTGGCTAGCATAGGTTACCTTACGGAAAATAAAGTCTGATTTTGGTACACTTTTGTGCGCTAATACCGAAATTTGTTCAAAGACTTTGTTCAATGGGTATGATATTTTATACACTTGAAATCTCGACTATATAGAAGGGTTTCAATTGTTCATGTTCACGTCTCTCTGGCAGTTCGAACATACATTTTGAAAGCAGGAAAAAAGTGATTTAAAACTATACTAAGTTATTTGAAATTTCATGCATGACATTACACGCACACGACTGCCTCTGCCGTAGGAAGAATGGCGACCCATGCCACGCCAAAACCAGCAGTCCATTTTGACGCACCCTTGCCAAGTTTCACCAAGGGTGGTGACTGTCGGGTGCCGCTCCAGTGGAACCTGTTAGAACTAAAGCATACTGTCTGAACATTCCACCCGCCAAGAAATGTCAAGTTCTTCAAAGTGCAACAAAATAATAAGCATAATTCACAAGTAACTAAGAAGTAAAACACACATCACTAACAAAATAACATTACATTATGTACACAAGTTCCAATATACATGAGATGTACATCACAACTTCCAGCTAGAAAAAGACAAACTTGACTAATAGGCCTATTTAGAAGTGTCAAGTGTGACTAAACGCACCACTGCATTGGGCTGACAGTGGTCTCATTCAACCATCACTGGTTCCACGTAATAGTGGAACATTGGATTTCTTCGTAAAAAACAGTTAGTCAAATCGAACATCTATTCGAATCTTTGCTGGAGGTTAAGAATTGGGTCATTGGCGCTATTGAAGGATTTCCCACAATGTCCGTCATCTAGATCTTGGAAAGAAGTGCTGATGGAGATTCACCCTAAACTGAAGACCTAAGGATCACACGACCATGGCATTGAGAGTCCGGAAATAGGTACAGGCTGGGTTCATCATCTCTTCGCTGACATTACATTCACAATGCGTCGGAGATGATGTATGTCTAGTTCCATTCCAGACACTTCAATGTGTGCTGCTCAAAGATGAATGACCGTCCAAGTTATGTCTGGCATACTGTAATTGGCGAAGTTTCTGATCATGGTTAACCGTAGACTGAACTTAAAGTGCGCAAAATCTCTCTGCCCATTTAATGTTTCGTTTTAGGGTTTGGAGAAAATCAGTAGTTAGCCTATCCTCGTGTGAATGTTGAGATATATCCAGTGTTATAGGATTCGTTAATATGCACGTACTAACTAGTGAACCATGACCAACGAGTTCTTGGTAATTGGGATACCATAAACTGAGCCGTGGCCCTTCATAGACTTAGTCGGCCAACAACCATTGGTCCCTGAAAACTATTGGTGCTCGGTATTTGCACAGACTTCAAACACACAACCACCTAACATTGTCTTGAGTAAGCCACCGTCCATGGACGCCGCTTAGAGAGAGAGTCTAGGGGTTCAAGAGATGCGGTGGTTATACTCGCGTGAACGTTGAGATTTATCCAGTGATGTAGGATTCGTAAATATTCACGTCCAAACTAATGAAGCATGACCAACGAGATCTTGATATTTGGGATACCGTAAACTTAGTCGTGGTCCCTCATATCTTTCAAATAAGTATAGTAAACGGCGCCTCTGAATGACGGAATCACAACCCCAACTGACGAAGAGCTCAGAAGGTGTCAGATGAGTTAGTACGTACAGCTAACGGTGTATTCGCAAGAGTAAGCCGAGATAAGACACATGGGTGATGCATGTTACTGGTAGGCCTACACGGCTAGAAAACAATAGAATCAACATAACTGCTGTAAGTAACGTAAAAGAATAAATAAATAAATAAATAAATAAATAAATAAAGTGACTGGTTTTGAATATATCAGGGTCATGGAAGGGAGGGGGAGGGGGAATGTTTCAAGAGGCTCTGGGTGATGTGGTAACGAGGGACAGGTTGTATATGAAATACTTAAATGAATGGCAGAAAAGATATCCATGAAGATCACAGAGACGGAATGTTTAGGTACCATTGCGAGGAGATACCTCGTTGACGAGAAAATAAGGCCCTATGTCCTTAAATCTATTCTCTAACAGCTGTTTCAAAATTGCATATAAATTATGCCTATGAATTAATATAAAATGCTTTATCGCTAGTTCACAATATGCGCGCTTGCATTGTGATAGCGCAATTGGTAACTCCACAGTCTAGTATCAAGGTGTAAATCATGAAAGTCATACTGCGGCAGCACGTGATGAGACTGACTGTAAACAAGCCAGTGTAGCCGTATACTGTGGTGAGACATATGGCTAGAGGTATTCTGTGTGTGAGCATCTACCAGATACGCCTGTTTTGTCTCAGTCAGTGTCCGCATCCCCTCCTGTTGCCTACTCCACTCCCAATACCGGTCACACGTTTACTGTCGTGTTGTTAGGTCGCACACACACACACAAGCATACCCATAACATTATATTTGTGCGCCCCGGTAAACGCGGCAAGCTAAGCCGGCGTTGGCTGGCTCTGATCGCGGGCGTACACGGTTCAGTCGGTGCTGGTGCGCACATTTACACTTTTGCCAGGCATGTTCAATAATGTGTACCTACAGTGCTCATAGCCGATGCTGAAAATGTTCTCCCTCTCTTGTAATACACACCTGACATCTTCTGACGAAAGAATTGACAACAATCTCATCTAATTTTTGTTCTGTTAACTTTTTTATTATGTTCAGAGCCTGTTTTCTTGAATCGTTTAGCGACCCTCCTAATTGTATTGGCATTAGGCACAGGTCTTCCTGGAAACTTGATTCGAAATTTTCGTCTTGTTTCAGAACAAGATTTTCTGCTTTCCATATACGAATTATGGATACACACGTTCGCGCAATGTGAATTGGTGTCTAGGCATGATCAGCAATCACAGTAAACACAATACTCACTAAACGTGCAACACTAACGTCTAAGCTTTGCAGATACACGTCCATATGAATGACAAAACACGTGTGAACTAACGATATGAGTCAGTGGAGCGCGCCAACCACCGGCTGAACCACGTATGCGCGCCCGCGATTTGCGCCAGTCATAGCCGGCTTAGCTTGCGGTGTTTATCGGGGCGCACATAGATAATGACCCTATATTTACAATCACGTACTTCGAAACGCCGCTTGCACAGTCTGTCTTCTACTCCTTCAGATACGATCGTTAAGTGGGCTACTGTATTTCAGATACATCTTGCATGTACAGCAGTGCTGGATTACCCATTAGGCCCGACTAGGCCCAGGCCTAGGGCCCCCAAATTATTTGACACTCCCCCCCCTCCCCCCCAAAAAATGATTACATTTTACAGAAGTAAAAAATAGTATGGTTTGTTAAATTGTTCATAAAATTATCTGAAATGTTTTCAAATAACGATGATCGTTTCAATTGAAATGTATGTATATATGTATATATGATTTAATAAAAAGTGTATTATTCATCTTGAGAAAAAAACTCTTGTATATACTTGATAAAATGTACAGGTGCTAAAAAAGATAATAATTTGAATAAAATAAAGGGGCCCCAAAAATCTTAGGGACTTGGGCCTCATTTTACCTTAATCCGGCACTGCTGTACAGTGTAGTTCTCGTTGGTGACTTCAGCGATAGGATAGAAGGATATGAGAAAGTGAAGGGTAAGTTGGGCGAGGGTACGGAAGCGAAAAGGGGAAAATAAAACTTACTGAATTTCCGTGTTAGTGCATATTTCGAGGTTACTAGGCCTCACGACCAGAAACGTTTTTGCAACGTCCTGATTAAAAGTTTTCGACTGATTCTGAGGGAAGTGTTACAGTTCACACGTCCAGTGTGAGCAATATATGCATAGTGTACTGGTACAGTATCGACAGCAGTGGCCAAGCTCGTTAAAGCGCAGCGTTAGGTCATGGGGCCAAGCTCTCTGCTGACTCGGTAGACGCGTGGGTTCAAACCCCACCGTCGGCCGTCCTTGAAATGGTTTTCCGTGGTTTCCCATTTTCAACACCAGGCAAATGCTTGGACGGTACCTTCTGATAGGCCACGGCCGCTTCCTTCCACATCCTTGCCCAGTTTCATTCATCTTCATCCATTCCATCTCTCTTCCCGACGCGCAGGTCACCCACAGGTGTCGACTACAAAGACCGGCACTCGGCCTCTGAGGAGGCCACACGACAAAAAAAATATGGTACAGTATTTCGGAGTATCTGACAATAACACCCGTCAAACACGAAATATCATTACGGTGTGTTTCTTAAATCAAGGAAACAAAAAATGGAACACATTGCAGGCTAAAGAAACAAATTTAAGCGAAGACTGGTACAAAATTCGATTTATCTTTGAAATTGGTTTTCAGAAAAAGTGTAATTGAATCGGCCGGAGCTGAAGAGTATTAACTCAGTTTTCACTACTTTTCAGGAGACGTCATTGACAGCACAGAACTTAACAAACACACTATATTAGTCACCTATGTTGTGAAGCAACCATTCATGTCATATTTGATGATGATGATGATGATAATTGTTGTTTTAAGGGGCCTAACATCTAGGTTATCGGCCCCAGCAGCGATCTATTTTAATTTAGTGAACGTGACTTAAAGCCTTTCTGCTCCGTGGTCAGTATACTGCGACATAAAGCCACCCAGAATGCATATTTCACATGAAATTTTATTTTCAGTCGCCTCCGTAGCGTAGCGGTCAGCTTGGACAGCTGCCGCCCTGGAGGTCCTGGGTTCGATTCCCGGCTCTGCCACGAAATTTGAAAAGTGGTATGAGGACTGGAACGGGGTCTACTCAGCCTCGGGTGGTCCAAATGAGTAGAGGGGGTTCGATTCCCACCTCAGCCATCCTCGAAGTGGTTTTCCGTGGTTTCCCACTTCGTCTTCGGGCAAATGCCGGGATGGTACTGCACCCGTATCCACGTGGTCTTACCTGATGAAATCCAAAAGAAAAATCAGGATCGTAGAATCTGGAAGCCCCGGCTGAAAATAACCCCCCAAGACACCAACACCAAGGATAGACCATGGATAGGAATACCACAAAAATTTAAAAGAATGTGATAAGAAGATGCCAGTGGTCTATATAAAAAAATGAAAAATAGCTCAAAGTGAGCTACCAAGACTCTTAAAGATAATTAAATTAATCAAATCTCGGGCGCGTTAAAAAGCATCCTAGCTAATGACCCACTGGTTCTCGAAGCACATTCTAATTCGAATAGAAATCACTAAGTCATTAGTATGAATTTTAAAATTTAACAAAAGTTTATTAACTGAAACCGCAGTGTCGAGAACTGAAAACTCCACTGAACAAAAGTTTATAACCTTATGCTTCTGCCGAAGCATGAAAAATGTTTAAGAAACAATCGCCTTAATTAGGCCACACAAACTGCCTATCGTCTGATCATCATGAACGAAGTTCCAAAAAATAATTCTACATACAAAACATTCTGGTATTATCGTAAACCCTTTTTGATATATTTATAAAAATATTCTCTTCAATCGTAGCAATTAATATGTACATATTTTACATAATTACATTTTTTTCTGAGATTTAGTTGCGCCTAGAATTATTCATCACGTTAATTTCATGTATTCATATAAGTTGATTTTGTTTCAATTTTCAAGTCCGTGCCGTCCTAAATGACAAACAATTAAGCTAATCGGACGTTGTATTGTTAATTATATTGATTATATTTCATTTCACTTTCTCACAGATATTAGATTTTCTATCACTCAATATTATAGTTATAAATAGCTCAAGTTTATACAAGTATTAATATTACAGTCTTTCCAATTAAACTCTATTCTAAAAACAATTGTTACTAAAACTTAACAAATATTAACGATGTTGTTACAATACTTGGTTTCTTAAATGTTGGATTCAAAATTGTATATTAGCTTTCCACTAGCTAAAATCGTGACTCAATTTCACGTTCAAAATAATACACCGTAGTGCACTCAGCAATAGCTCTAAAGCTAATTCAGTGCTGGAAAAATTGATATTGATTACCCACATATGTCAAATATCTCCTAAATTGCAATCCAAATATGCATACAAAATTCCATTATTACCATATCATCGCTAAACAGCTCTTAATAAATTCCAAACATTACGAATATTACACAAGTTTTTATACAATCATGGATAAATATGTTGCTTCAAATTAGCCAAAAGTTAAAGTGTCGAGAATAATCTTTATCAGAACAATGATAAAATATTGTATTCACAAGTCCAAATAACTGTGTGAGAATTCGAAGTCTGTCATCTCGATTATGACTTACATATGTTTTTAAACATTTCTCTCTTTACATTACATATCATTACTAATTACATTTTCCCAAACAAAGTATTTCTTTCGTATATCTCAACCGACCATTGTGAAAAAAAAACGATTCAGTTTTCGCATAATTGAAAATAATTCCATTGGAGATCCTCCTCAAAGGAAAAAACACGTCAAAACTACAGCATGGGAAAGAGCCTATCTTGAGAAGGTACAAATTAACCATCAGATTTGAACGCTAAACCAAGTTGGAGTTTCCCACAAGAATCCACAAAAATTTAAAAACTGAACGAGCTCACAAGGGGAGTCAAAATTAAAAGAATTTCAAAAAATCTGGATTACCAGAAATAAATTCGCACAATCACAGAGAATCATACTAGAAATCACTGTCTTCCATGATTAAGCTCAATCTGCCAAAAATATAGACCTGAATGTCTATCTAATAACTTGCATGAGCTTTCAAAAATATATTCGAAGTCAAATTCAAAAAGTCCAGAGAATTTGTTCAAAGTCGAATTCACGTACACGACGGATTATGGGACATCTGCTTGAGTTAGAATTATTCTTATATAATTTTAACGTCGTCTTCTCCCTATAATTTTTCTCATGTTGTCTTCCCAACAAACTATATTCTTCTATATTATTCCCAAATTACATCTTAATGAAAGCAAGGTAATGTTCAAAGTAACACTACAATAACTACTAAATTGAACTACAAAGAGAATTACTTACTCGGATAGAAATGATTAAAGAATCACCCTAGCCCTCGTCTGTAATTGTTAACTACTCTAATCAAAATTGGTGAAAAGGAACATTCAAAAGCATGACAAATTCATACTGTCTACTAAAAGAAAACTTCCAGCTACCTTGTTGAAGTTCTAGTTGAATGAAGTGAGAATGTTATAACTCATACTCCTGCCTGGGATCGAACCATATCTGCTCAGCTGTACCGATCACGAAACGACTGGATATCAAGTAGACCCGATTACCGTTCGCGAAACGAGACGAAGCTAACAGATGTTCATTTGACAAAGTTCATAGTTCTTTCACTTGCTAGAGAACACGACAACATTGATGTAGTAAGCCAAGCCAGTTTCATTATGTAGCAGTACCAATTGTCATTCAGACTTTCATAGTCTCTTCAATCTTCTCTTATAAAGTCTCATAATATAGTTGCTCATATTGGAATCAAGTAATCATCCTGAGTATTCAACGCTGCTATGTGTTACATTTTTTGCATGTGTTTAGCCCATTTTCTGCATCTTCATAACGTAGCAATATCTCTCTCTCTCTTTATATCATCTATGACAATCATGGCTAAAGCTGTTTATTCTGTACTGCAATGTAGAACACAATGTTGTACCATTGGCTTAATAAGAAGTTGTCATACGTGACTGCAAGTTCGCTGTGCTCGAATTGAAGGTTAACACTGTCTGAAACTATAATAAGATCAGACGAAAATCCTATCACGTTATACTGTAACACGTATATATCGGTTCAACTCCACGATTACCGAACCAACACGTCTTCACGGCAACGCACGAACAAGTCTTAGACCAGAGAGCTCTACGACCCTCCTCTCTGAAGTTGTATTCACTAATCAACTCTACGTTTGCTCTCGCAAATCATACTGTCTTCAGGTGATCCACAATGCACCTTGTTCTCTGATCGACAGCAACTATCGATACATATATCATTGCCGAGTTCGATAATCACATGTTATAATACTGTATGCATGTATACTCGTATAAAAGTTCTCAGTTATATTCCTTTATCCACAGGATGCGTTTCCCATTCTTTGTTTCATACTGCATTGTGTATATTGCTCTACCACGATGTTCAAAATAACGACAGTGGTGATGTGTACATCTTGTATTCAATACAGGTATTAAAATATCCAACATGTGGTCGTCGGCATGTACGGCGGGTTGCTGACAGCTCCTGACCTCGCCACAGTACTACCGCGCACCTGCATTCCAAAGGAATTTCGCAGTGCTGCCATCAGTGTTATTGCCAACTTAACCTATATCCAACCAAATACAAAACACGGTCTCAGTACCTACTGTAAGGCCACGGCCGCCTCCTTCCCTCTTCCTCGCCTATCCATCCCAATCGTCCATCCCTTCCCATCCCTCATGAGGCCCCTGTTCGCTTTGCAGGTGAGGCCGCCTGGTCGAAGTGCTGATCACACCTCCCCAGTTGTATCCATCCCTACCAGATGTTCCAAGCTCCAGGACACTGCCCATAGAGGCGGTAGTGGTGAGTTCCCTCGCTCAGTCCGTGGGAACCACCAAATTAGAGGGTAAATTGACTAAATAAAAAATAAAAATAAATTATTTTCAAATGGATTTGTATCATAAAAACCACCTAAACTCTGTACAAATGTAATTTACAATAGCACTGTAACACGCGGGAATCTTGCAATGCGGCCAACATCAAGTACGGAATACGGCGCTGAAAGGCAGCAAGTCATTGATTTAATGCTTTTCTCCTCTGATCGCACTATATGCAGCAGTGGTTTCTGACTTAAACAGAAAGCAGACTTAATATTTCCCTATGCCGTTCCAACGCCCTTGGGTCAATACTTCAGAATACTAATTGTTTAAGAAATGAGCATGTTTGACTTAATGCCTTTCAGCTCCGACTGATTCAATTACGAAACGATTTGTTAAAAAACGGTTTATCCTTTATTAAAATACGTTTTAAATTTCTCAAGAAAACGTTCTTTAATTAAACATTATACGAAACGCGGTTAATAAGAAAACGTCTACTAAGAAGCTCTATTCTCTACACGAGGAGTGCCCGTCATTTTATTTCCAAGTGAAGCAGTGTTACAAAGTGAGAAAACACACAGTGGTACATGTGTTGGACCGTGAAACCCTCCTGGTGCCCAATGATACCAGGAAGTTCTTCACTGCTTGATGCTTCCTAAGTGACCTTTGTAGAATACCACTAGTGAAATATTTCGAGGGACGAGAAACAAAGAACCTGGAACTTGGTGGTTAAGGGTTGTAGGCCTATCACAATTGAACCATATAACGTATCATCCCAGAGTCTGTGACATGTAAAGCAATGGTATCTCCCCCTTTTCGAATTACACCCTGGATGACAACGAGAAGCTTACACTACCTGGTTTCAGGTTACGACAAATGAACCAACATGGAAGAGGTGTGTGAAGCATTTCAAAGCATAGTTCGTGCATGGGAGAGAGTAATTTATTAGGTTACAGGATGCAGTTGGGAGTATCAGATGTGTTTTCGAACGATACCCAACTGATTAAGACACAGTTGGGATGCAAGACTCGCCAAGAATGGCTCCAAACCAAACATAGCCTATATTAGATAAGTAAATACACACATCAAAAAAAGTTTTGCATCACCTCGGTTCCAAGAGTTCCGGAACCGTTAAATACAAAGGGAATAGAGATCAACACAAACAACATTTCAGCTCGTTTTATTGCTCATGAGACCCACACATTGCATGTTGTACCATCATACAGCTAGACTTTCAGCATTTGTGGTCCAGATTGCAGTACACACCACTACCTCTAATACCCAGTAGCACGTCCTCTTGCATTGATGCATGCCTGTATTCGCCGTGGCATACTATCCACAAGTTCATCAAGACACTGTTGGTCCAAATTGTCCCACTCCTCAACGACAATTCGGCGTAAATCTCTCAGAGTGGTTGGTGGGTCAAGACGTCCATAAACAGCCCTTTTCAACATATCCCAGGCATGTTCGATAGGGTTCATGTCTGGCGAACATGCTGGCCACTGTAGTCGAGCGATGTCGTTATCTTGAAGGAACGCATTCACAAGATGTGCACGATGAGGTCGAGAATTGTCGTCCATGAAGACAAATGCCTCTCCAATATTCTGCCGATATGGTTGCACTATGGGTCGGAGGATGTCATTCAGGTATCGTAAAGCCGTTTCGGAGCCTTCCATGACCACCAGTGGCGTACGTCGGCCCCACATAATGCCACCCCAAAACATCAGGGAACCACCACCTTGCTGCACTCGCTGGACAGTGTGTCTAAGACGTTCAGCCTGACCAGGGTGCCTCCAAACACGTCTCCGACGATTGTCTGGTTGAAGGCATATGCGACACTCATCGGTGAAGAGAACGTGATGCCAATTCCGTGGGGTCCATTCAGCATGTTGTTGGGCCCATCTGTACCGCGCTGCATGGTGTCGGGGTTGCAAAGCTGGACCTCGCCATGGACGTCGGGAGTGAAGTTGCGCATCATGCAGCCTATTGCGCACAGTTTGAGTTGAAACACGACGTCCTGTGGCTGAACGAAACGCATTATTCAACATGGTGGCATTGCTGTCAGGGTTCCTCCGAGCGGCAATCCGTAAGTAGCGGTCATCCACTACAGTAGTAGCCCTTGGGCGGCCTGAGCGAGGCCTGTCATCGACAGTTCCTGTATCTCTGTAACTCCTCCATGTCCGAACAACATCGCTTTGGTTCACTCTGAGACGCCTGGAAACTTCCCTTGTTGAGAGCCCTTCTTGACACAAAGTAACAATGCGGACGCGATCGAACTGCGGTATTGACCTTCTAGGCATGGTAGAACTACAGACAACATGAGCAGCGTACCTTCGTCCTGGTGGAATGACTGGAACTGATCGGCTGTCGTACCCCCTCCGTCTAATAGGCCCTGCTCATGCATGGTTGTTTACATCTTTGAGCAGTTTTAGTGACATCTATGAACAGTCAAAGGGACTGTATCTTGGATACAATATACACAGTCAACGTCTATATGCCGGAGATCTGGGAACCGAGGTGATGCAAAACTTTTTTTGATGTGTGTATAAAATAACCCCTGGCACTACAGCCCATGAAGGGCCTAGGCCTACCAAGCGACCGCTGCCCAGCCATTTGGCCAGCAGATATTAGGGTGGCATGTGATCAGCGCATCGGGTCCCCTCGGCCGTTAATCTTGGTTTTCGTGATCGGGGCGCTGCCTCACTGTCAAGACTGCTATTCAATTGTCCTCACGAGGCTGAGTGCACCCCGTTCCAGCCCTCACGTCAGTTTCTAAATTTCCTGAAGGAGCCGGGAATCGAACCCGGGGCCCCCGGATGAGAGGCAGGCGCATTGTAGATAAGTAGAGGAGGTGAATAGAGCCAATTGGAAGACATGTGGACTCCCGATTTGATTCTCGACTGGGCCTTGAAATTTTAACTTCGTATGGTTAGTTTCCTAGGCTCCGGGATTAGTGTTTTCATCATTCGTTTCATTCTATCGCAACGGCAGGTTTCCTAAAGGTCTTCGATTCGAAAGCCCTGACACATGACATTATTATTAAGCCAGGCGTTTTGGAAGCATATTATTAAGCCAGGCGTTTTGGAAGCAATTCTTACCGGAGGGAAAAAGTAAAACTAGCTAAACTTTGGATATGTCAGATGATCACATGAGAAACCCCAAGGAAGCGCTAGATGGATCAAAATAATATTCTGATTGCCTATCTTACTTAATATAAATCAAACCTTTATGAGAAACTAGTTTTTTTAAATTTAGTGAAAGGAGAACGAAGATAGGAACAGGGAGCTTGTAGTATGTAGTTTTATGTTCGACCCTCACTATTATGTGTCAGAAAACTGTATCATAATGATGGTCATTATAACACTGTTTTTCATTATGATACAGTTTCTCCAGCCAATCAGAGCTCGTTCATTGACCAATTAGGTAACGATACCTTCGCGCATGCGCTCAAAATCCAACATGTCGGACATAAACACAACATCGAACTATAATAAATTACCGACATGGAATACGCACCGTCCATATGTTCGCGTAAATAAACTGGCGAATATGAGACAAGAAATAGCACTGTACCTTAATATCACCAACTCTAATTTCTACACAGTGCATTGTCTTGAAACGACTCCGGTGACAATATTACTGAGGGGCGGCAGATGTAAACATATGGCCTGCATATGGCATTGCAAGCACACAGAGCGCATGCGTCGGTCGTTCAGAGATCTTGAAAGACAGAGATATCATACTTAGCGCTCGCTCTCCAATCACAAAATTCAAGTGGCTGACTCTCAACAGATATTTATGAATATTTATGTTAAAACATATAATAAAGTTATAATTATCGTCGAACATAAACCGTCGTATGCAACTCGCCTATAATGGTAATTAAGACACTCGTATGGAAATTATAAAACTCGCATACGCTCGTTTTATAAAAATACTCGTGTCTTAATTATAGCCATTAGAGGCTCGTTGCATAATGTACTATTACGTGACCGTTAATCGTGTGATTATGAGCCACGGGACCTTCTTTTTACGTGGAATCCGAACCACAGGACATGGCATTTCACATCGAAAATCTCACATGCATTGTCCGGGAATTGAACCCGGTCCACCTTGGTGAGAGGCCAACAGCTTGACCGCTACGTCACCACGCCCCCAATGATAGGAACAGAATCCCGTTTAAGGAAGAAGACAGAGATTGGCAAACTACGATGCCATAGAACAGCAGAGGCAGGTGACGACATATGAAATATAAAGGCTGCATAACATAAAATAATTGCCCTGACATTCACTTCAATTAATCTCTGCTGAGGCGGGTATTCTTCCTCCTTTTCGGAAGATCATGGTGTCTGTTTTTGAGATGTTGATGTCCAGCTTGTGTTCGGAGCACCACTTTTGCACGTCATTTACAGTTTCCTGGAGTTTTGTTAAATCTCTGGAGCCAATTACAATGTCATCAGCATATGCGTAAGAGAATACTCCCTCCTTTTGGGCTTTTTTTAGGATATCTGTGGTGGATATTATAAACAGCAAGGGGCTCAGCGGGTCTCTCTGTAGGACTCCGTTTGATTAGAAAATCGGTTCTGATAGAGATTTTCATTCGGGATATAAAATTAAAGATAGTTCCAGACTTTAAATATTTAGGCATCACACTGCAATCGTGTGCATATTGTTTCACAAAACATGTCACAGATAAGGTAACCCAAGCAATGATGGCAATGCACGAAATAAAATACATCAGATCACTCAGTCTGGAGACAGCAATGTTGTTATTCAGAGTAAAAATTCTTCGAATAATGACCTATGGCTTTGAAATCATCTGGAGACATTTAACAACGAGGAACCTATCCACCTTGAAAAGGGTGAAAGCGAACTACATAAAGAAGGTGATAGGAGTATCAAAAAAGACACGATCTAGACTTGATTATCTCTTGGCAAAGGAATCTTTCCTCGTTGATGACCTCAGGACAAGCATACCCCTACCGAGCACCAGTGCATCAGAGAAACTTCTGGCAACGTTGACGGAGAAGAGAGAAGAAGTACAATCAGACTTCTATGGCACAGGGGCCATGATAGACCGCTCGTGGACAAAAGCTAATTTCGAACTAAGACATGTCATTACAAGGTTGGCAGTTCACGGTTTTCACCACCTACTCTGCAAATCAAAACACTTCCATGACCCAAGTATAGACTGTGAGTGCACATTATGTGGAAAAATGAGTGAACGGTACCACATAGAATTCTGCACAAGAAGAACAATGTCTATAAGTGATTGTGCAAATATGTAACCCATCAATAAAACCTATATTATAAGTTATGGCTATTTGGCTGCATTAAATATATTATTATTCACTTCAATTAGCAAGATAAAATATTGCAGCAGCTGCAGATGTACTTATTTGGACATCCAAGCGCGTTAAATCGCATTCCAACACTGCAATGAGGAGCTGTAACAAGTTTGAATTCCGGTGCTGACAGCGGCCATCCTGAGCGTGGTTTTCCCCACTGCCTCTATGATGACCCCTGTACCTACAATACACATGACTATGAGACTAACACATGTTCCAAGCCACTCATTGAAGCAACAACAACATATGATTTAATATTATTTGAGGCAATGTTTCTAGGAGATTGGATCGTATTCTCATCTTGCGCCAAGTACTTCGGAAATTATATGAGGGTATCAGTGTTGGCTAGATTTTGGGAAGATATATGAGGAAGACGTCCTAAGAGCTCTGGGGGATTGTGGGAAGGCTGTTACATGTTGATAATCAGGCTGCGGGAAAAGCTGATTATAGAATTAATTTTCGAAGTCTTGACGGACTCAATCCTTAACTGTTTCTGATCAACTTATTGACTGACAGTTGTAAACTGATAGGAAGGGATTCAGCTAATTGGAATTTATATCAAGAGTTTGCTGATGAACAAGCAGTCCAAGAGAGATGTAGGAATTGCGCAATGACAGAATTTAATAAATAGTTAGTTATTGTGGTTTTAAGGGGTGGAACTATGAGGTTATCTGCCCCTAATTTAATAAAGAAAACGAAGCTAATGGCAGTGAAAACAAGATGTTCAGTAAAGAACATATAGCCTACTTTCTCCTAAATGCATGAGTATTGTTATAACTCTTCGTCCTTTTCAAGGAGTATAATCAATTGAATGTTGGTTGTAGTAGCTTGTTGAAATACAACGTGTTATAAGGATATTAAACATAACTATGAGGTGCCCTTTGCTAGTGCTAACTCTGTACAAAATTTCATGCAATTTGGTTTCACCGTGTTTGAATTGATATGGTGAATCAATTTGCACACATACATGGGCACTATCTGCAAACTATTGGGCAGATGACCTTGTAGGTCAGTCAAAAGATGCTTCCCACGAAAGGGTATGTTGTTGCAAAATTTGGTAAAGATCAAATGATTAGGTTGGTCGTAATCTGATTTAAGCTTTTAGCATTTGGGTGGCCGCCATTCCGTTTCCATCAAGATGGCGGCGATATAAAACATGACACTGAGGTGCCCTTTTCTAGTGCTACCTCTGTACCAAATTTCGTTTAATTCGGTTTCACCGTGTTTGAATAGATAGGGGAATCGATTTGCACACATACATGGCCATCATCCGCAAATAATTGGGCTGATGACCTTGCAGTTTGGTCAGAAGATTCTTCATACATAAAGGTATAATATTGCAAAAATTGGTAGATATCAGATGATTAGAATGGTCGTAATTTGATTTAAGCTTATAACATTTGGGTGGCCACCATTACGTTTCCGTCAAGATGGCGGCGATATAAAACATGACACTGAGGTGCCCTTTGCTAGTGCAACCTCTGTACCAAATTTCGTTCAATTCGGTTTCATAGTGTTCGAATTGATAGGGGGGACAGGCATCCAGAGTACACACACTCACAGACACACAGACTCACAATTTTTCGCCCTGTGTTGATCTCATAAGTCTACTTTCATTTTTTGCAAAAATCGAAAGTAGGCTAAAAACCGCAAGTAAATCGAATGCAGCCAGGAGACACTAAATGAAAACAGCTGAGTCATTTAAAGTACCTGAGCTGTATCGTGAGAGAGGTAGCGTCAAGTTGTAGTGATGTCAATGGAATGAGCTGGTGGTGCAGCGTTCAAGTTGTTTGCCTCTCACCAAGGTGGACCGGGTTCGATTCCCGGTCAATTCATATGAGATTTTCGAAGTGAAATGCCATCTCCTGTGTTTCAGATTCCACGTTAAGAGGAGGTCCCGTGGCTCATGATCGCAACATTACGGTCTCGTAAAACTACAAGCATCCTTCATTTTCCTTTTTCATTTTTGTAACATCTGTAATTGAGGTTTGCCTCCGACTAGGCTGAGAGAGAATATAGCCTCTAAGAACGAATGCTGATACGAAATGCCAGCCAGACCTAGCAAGTTGCAGCGGGGCAGGCCATCTGGCTCATGGGTGCATGCGTGTTATAGAACACTTGACTCGCTCCTCCCCTCGCTACGACTGGCATACAGCTTGGTCATTAGAATGACCTTGTTGAAATAAACATTCGCAACTACCCAAGTGCACAGATGACAGAATCAAGTTGGCGGTGGCTCAATGGATAATGGGGTTCGATCCTTTGCTCTTCGGACTGCCAGCTTCCCCTCAGTCATGGTGGGTGGCTCGCTCCGGGTAGTCACAGCCAAAGACAGGTCTAGTTTTATTTATATTTTAGAAAATATGAATTCGTAAAAAGTGTTCCCTTCTCTCTCAAACACATTAAACACACACCCAAGTACACGGTTCTAAACGACCACCAAGCCAAAGTCCCTCAAATGAAACAACATTCCCTATCACCATGCATACAGTTCATTAACCAAGGCACTACGGGTGTTGGGCTCTAGAGGTAGCCCATCACATGTGTAATGTGACGTAAGTTAGCTGGTACCGCTGTCCACGCTGTCTTGTCGTGTTTGAGTGGACTGCAGTGCCGTGAGACTCTCGGACAGGAGACCTGTTCTGCTGGTTGCTCGTCACCTTGCCTTGTAAGATTTTGTGGCCTGTGCCATCATCTCCTGATGAGTGCAGTATTGTTGGCGCACGCTAGAGCAAAATGTGTTTCTTTCAATCTCAATAGTGGCTATGATTATATGGACGCTATTGAGGTATGGGCGGGACTGAGGTCACAGCTAGTGCCTGTGGTAGCTGTGAAAGGTTCTACTTATAGGCTTAGTGGTGCTCTATTGGCTCTGTGAGGAAAGCTATGACAACCTACCTCACTCCTCACCTTGCCTAGTTCTGTCTTGGGTTTTTACCAACATAACCTTGAAGATCCAACCAGCCACCGGGCTGACTGTCTAACAGACAGTATGATTTAGGGCTGCGGTGTTTCGTATTCTTTGAGAACCTTCTACGTTTTTGAGTTTATTTCCTGTTGCAGTGGAGACTTGCGCTACGTATTAAAAGTGTGCAGTGATTTTTTATTTCTTTTTACTGTCAATGCCAATTTAAACATTATTAATTGAACTTAGGTTTCGTTTAGCTCTGACCATGAATTGTGACTTCGTAGATCGCGTATTCTACTAAACTATGTTGTGATATGTTTAATGCACCTAGTCCGCACCGGTACCACGTAATATAGTGCCCAGTTACTTTTAAAGTACAGGTGGTAAAAAACGTATTCATACACCATGTTTTGTTTGAATGTTGGTTTAATATATGGCCAGAGAACGTCATGTTTGCATTATGTAGAACGAAGAGTACCAATTATTAATTACCGAAAAACGAAAACTTTTCAAACACAATATGTATTACAATATAAGACAAAAACCATTCTTGGGGTGCCAAAAAAGTATTCATAAGCTACACACCACAAATGAAACTTTCTACAGTATACAAACGCAATTTATATTTGGTATGCCAACCTTTTGCTTTTATAATGGCCTGAAACCTCCTTGGCATGGATTTAACAAGCTTGTTCATGAAGTCTGGTGTAATTTCAGACCAACATTTTCGCAAATTGTCTACTAGTTGCGTTTTGGGTGAACACTTTAATTTTCGGATTATACTTTCGAAATGGGCCCATACATTTTCAATGGGGTTGACGTCCGGATATAGCGGTGGCGTGTGAAATACTTTTCGGGCGTTGTACAACGGCCACTCTCGCGTTATTCTTGCTGTATGTTTTGGGTCGTTATCATGTTGAAATAAATAGGTGTCTGGTATGCCTAATTTCACATCCCCCTAGACAAATTCCCCGGAGCACTTTGATGTAGTCCTGAGCATTCATGTTACCTTCAATTACGTCCAGTTCACCAACTCCTGCAGCCCCATACCATGACGTGGCCTCCTCCATGCTTCACTGTTGTAGTATATTTTTGCTTTCCAGTTCTGTATTTGGTCTTCTCCAAATGAACTGTCGAACATCAGATCGAAACATGTTAGTTATACTTTCGTCCGAAAATAAAATAGTCTTCCAGAAGTCCTGTCCCATGTTTTATTATTCCTTAGCGAATGCCAACCTCTTCCCTTGGTTTATCTCGCGTATAAAAGCTTCTTTCGCGCTGCTCTGCCATTAATGCCTGCTTTATGGAGCCGATTCCGGATAGTTTGAGGTGTAACAATCTTCCCGGAACGTGAAGCAAGCTGTTTCCCTAGTTCAGCTGCACTAATTCTAGGGTTCCCTAAGGCTTCACGAGCCAATTGGCGAGATTCATGTTCGGAAGTGACCCTTGGTCGTCCCTGTTGCTTTGCATTATTGGTCGATTCCGTCTTGAACTTGTTAATAATATACATACTGGACATTTGCACGAGATCGTTTCACCAGCTTCCCAATCTTCCGATAGCTGAAACCTTGTTTCATCATCATGTTCATTTCCCCTCTTCCAGTTGACACTGGGTGGGGGCAAATATGGTTTCTCTCCACTTTGCTCTGTCGTTCCACCATTCCTCCTCCGACACAGTGTTCCAATCCAGGTTCCGTTTTCTAATACTATTCTTCACCGAGTCCATTCATTACATTCTTGGTCTTCCTCGTCCTCTCTTCCCTGTCATCCGTCGTTCCAGTGTTCGTCTTGGTAGCCTTAATTCATTCATCCGTTTGACATGTCCAAACCTTGTTTGAATAATGAAACTATGTGGTCTTGCAGGCGACACTGAACTCTTGTGATTTCCGACCCATTTTGTGCCACTGTCAGACGTAAAATAAGCAGTCGCATCTGTGAACACTACGGTGAGTCAACGTTTGCTTGTCGTCACGCCCTAAGACGGGGGAAGGGGGTCTAACCGCCCAATGGTTACAAACATTGGACCCGTATGAATACTTTCTTTGCCTACGAATATGCCTTTTGTTCCGTTATTAACTAATGTGTTCACGTTACTAAAATAGGTTTGTGGGTAATATACTGCCATAAGGTCTTTATACAAACCTATGGAACACCATAATGCTGCAAGACAAATTTTACACACCAACAGGGTAAAATGTAGTGTATGAATACTTTTTTCCCCCACCGTATATCTTGGATTGCGGGCCAATTCCCTTCATTCTGTTCGCGGAACAGTTTAGTGCTCACTACAATAACTATTACGAGGGACCTACCTCGCGTTATTTATTTATCATTTATTGGTGCTATAATTGTGGCGACGTTAGGACTCTCTTTAACTTAACCACACCCAATGCAACTTCCATGAATAGACATATAGGCTATGCCATTCTTAACCTACCAAACTTAAATACTAGACTTGAAGTGGCAACTGTGTGATATTAGCTAAGCTATAAAATATACATACAGTAGGCTAATAACAATACATGAGTTTTAGCAACGTTTTACTGCAGTCATTCACACACACATTCGTACACAAATTGTTCCATTTGGCCAACGAATTCAACAGAAATCTTTATATGCTCGTTGCAAAGTTGTTAGGAATGTACAATTTCTAACGTCACGAGGACAATTAGTCCTAATTCTAGTTCCCGACACGAGGAAAGAGTTGCTGAAGGCAGATGAATGGTGTAGAAGAATTGCAATTATAGATCCAGATCGCGTGTGACGATCATGAAAGGAAGAAAGAAAACGAAAATTACAAGAGTGATAGTGAGGTGTAATTTCATTGAGAAGCCGATAAATTAGTGTACATATGTGCAGGTTTCTTTGTTGTTCTACTGTACTTTTATTCAGGCAAGTAGAGCATAGAAAGGAGACACGTGTGAGGACAATTTTCAGGAGACTCCGAGAACTTTTTACCGATTTAGAGAACGGGATATCAACACCATTAAGTTGAATTAAGGAAAGTGGTCTACTGTGTAAATGGGAAAGTAATTTAGTCTGTCTTATTATGATAGCTTGTGTTTCAATTGGGTTGGTACCGACAGCATTGGCTCAGCTGGCTAAAGCGCAGCGTTAGGTCATGGGACAAAGCTCTCTGCTGACTCGGTAGACGCATGGGTTCGAGCCCCACCGTCGGCTGTCCTTGAAATGGTTTTCCGTGGTTTCCCATTTTCAACACCAGGCAAATGCTGGAACGGTACCTTCTGATAGGCCACGGCCGATTCCTTCCACATCCTTGCCCAGTTTCATTCATCTTCATCCATTCCATCTCTCATACCGACGCGCAGGTCGCCCACGGGCGTCGAATAGAAAGAACTGCACTCGGCCTCTCATGAGGCCACACGACAAAAAAAATTGGGTTGGTGGCAAGATAACTTTTAGCAGCATACCGGCTGAACCGCTTTAAATTTGGATTCATATTTTCAATTACCGCAACTACGTCATTTAGTTTTGTGAGGCAATATATCTGAAGTTTGTCTGCATATAGAAGGTGGTTGCAATTTCCCAGTTTCAATGAGATGCCGTTCAGATATAAAATGAATATAAGAGGACCGAGAATTGAACCCCGAGGTACTCCGTTAATTTTGAACTTCCACTCAGTTCTGCTCTCATTAAGAAGTACGCGTTGTCTTCGGTTATGAAGATAGGATGCAAATAATTTGAGAGCAATTGGGCTTAGAATGAACGATTGCAATTTAGCCATCAGTATGTATTAATGGCGTTGAATGCACTGCTGAAGTCGAGAAGATTAAGTATAGTCACTTTACGCTCATCCATTGCTTGTCTTACGTCATCAGTAATTTTAATGAGTGCAGTAGTTGTACTGTGTCCTTTCCTAAATCGAGATTGTGACGGATCAAGTAGTGAGTATTGCGTAAAATGCTAGAGCAGTTGTTCATGCATAAGTTTTCTAGTATTTTGGAGAGTGAGGAAATTATGCAGACAGGTCGATAGTCTGATGAAGAATTTGCAAGTGAACTTTTCGAAAATGGAATAACTAAAGCATTTTTCCATATTGTTGAGAAGAAACCTTCTAAAATACATGTGTTACAAATATGCGTAATACTTGGCAGTACTACGGTACCTCAATCAGGTTAACGACAATAGAAATGGGAATGTCATTTACTCCAACTGCATGTACCTTTAGTAAGGTAAAGTGCCCAAATATCATCCCCCTAAACAAATTCTTTAATTCTGAATTTTTTTAGTTAGAAGTAGGCCTAATTTAAGAAAACTGATTTTAAACAACTCAGCACAATACCTAATAGTATTGCTGATGTGAGTATACTAAACAAATCTTTTCTGACCAAAGATAAGAAATAATCAAAACGAACGCAAATTTTGATGTTCCAAATAAGGTATCATAATTCCGTCCCCCCTATCCAGTTATCTACTAAGTTATTTAATTTAAAAAAATATTTTAACAGTCTTAAGATCTATTAAAATAATTTATTGAGATGCAAGATTGATAGAAGAGTAACTTTATAGATCCAAGAATTTTTGACGGGTCGTTCCCAGAAAGTGAAAATCGAAGGCCTATTCTCGGAAGAAATTACCGTAACGTCGGATATCTCTCAGGGCAGCGTAATCGGAACTCTGTTATTTTTGGCGTTTAAAAATGACTTACCAAATGGGATTCACAGTGACTGTCGATTGTTTGCGGAGATTGTGTAATATGTCGAAAGCTACATGATTCACAGGACAACGCAGTACTTCAAGATGACCTGAACCTGGTCCATGAGTGGGCGATTGAAAATAAAATGAAAATAAACACAAGAAAATGTAGTCTCATAAAGATAGGAGAAGGGCGAATGCAAGATTTTCAATATAACATTGGCTCGGAAATAGGCTACTTGAAGAGGAAGAAGATTCTTGCAAATATTTGGGCGTTCACGTAAGGAATGATATGAAATGGAGTACTCATGTAGGATGTGTAGTTTCTAAAGCTTACAAATCCCTGCACTTTGTAATGGGGGTATTAAAAAGAAGTAGTACCTCTGCTAAAGAATTAGGATATTTGTCACTTGTAAGACCTATTCTGGAATACGCCTCGGCGGTTTGGGATCCATATCAAGTAGGGCTCATCAATGAGTTGGAAATGGTACAAAGAAAGGCCGCTAGAATTTTGCTCAGTGACTTTAATCCCAGGAGCAGTGTGAGCCATATGTTAAAGAAACTTGGGTGGGAATCACTTGAGGCTAGAAGGAAGAAATCTAGACTCTGCGCTATGGACAACACGTATACAAATCAACCAGCATGAGGTGAGCTTAGCAAACGTATGGGAAAGCCCACTTACATGGGTAGGAGCGATCATCCTTTCAAAGTTAAGGGCCGACCACAGCGAACAAATTATGGTGAATATTATTTTGTTAACCATGCCATTGATAACTGGAACTCTGTACCTACCACAGTCTTAGAGCCTTTTCGCAAACATATAGCCTAGGTGTGTTTAAGAAAAGACTGACGATTTGTGTAAATACCCCAGATTAATTGAATTGTTATGTATAATTATGTATTTGTTATGTATATCCAACTTTCCACTGGGGACACACCCCCAATTGCAAATAAATGAATGAATGAAAGTAATACGAGGGTAGATAAAAAAAACGGAGTTCCGTTATAAAAATATATTTATTACCATTTTACAAAATCCCTTCAATCACCTTCAAAGTACTCTCCATTAGATGCGATGCGCTTATGAAGTCTTTCTCTATCTGTTTGAAGCACCTCTGGACCTCTTCAACTTTGATATCGTCCAGTGTCCATTCCGAAGCTGTTATTATCGCCTCCACATCATCAAAACGCATCCTTTTTAGTTTTGTTTTCTTTCTGGGGAACGACAGACCACCACTGAGAGGCCAAATAGCAGTTCAGAGACAAGGCCGTGTGTGTGGGGGCGATGTCGTGATGAAGGAACCAGTCACCTGATCGCTAAAATTCCGGGCGTTTCCTCCGCTCATCCTCTCACAAACGTCTTAAAACTCCCAAATAAAAGAACTGGTTAACAGTCTGGCCGGGGGGAACAAACTCTCGGTACACATTTCCACGAACATCAAAAAAGACAATGATCACCGTCTTGGCTTTTGACATCTCTTGTCTTGCTATTTTTTGCTCTGGAGGAGTTGGAAGTCTTGACACTTGCTTGGATTCTGGATCGTACGCGTAACAACAACTCTCATCACCTGTAATGACTTTGGTCAAAAAGTTTGGATCACTTTCAATCTCCTTTTTCAATTCCTGTCTCAACTGCAATCGAGTGTTTTTGACGCTCTGTGAGAAAGTGAGGAACACATTTAGCGGAAACACATCTCATTTGCAAGTTCTCAGTCAAAATCCCCTGGCACGAACTCCAACTCACTCCTGTCTCTTCTGAAATTTCGTCGATCATGAAACGACGATCCTCGTTGATGTTTTGGCGGATTATCTCAACGTTTTCATCATTTCGAGATGTTGAAGGGCGCCCAGAACGAGCATGGTCTTCAGCACTCATCTCACCACGTTTAAAGCGCCCAAACCACTCAAAAACTTGTGTGCGGCTCATAGCATCCTCCTTGAAAGCCTGTTGAAGGATTTGGTAAGCTTCTGTTGCCGATTTTTCAAGCAGGAAAACAAATTCAAACACACTCTTTGTTCTTTCAAATCTGCCATAACGACTTCACAGGCGGAACACGAGAACAGTAAGAAAAAAACAACACTACGATCAAACGGTCACATACAAACTGACGCCGTCTGGGCAGTAATTTCGTGAAGGTCTCTATTAACCCCACCTAACGGGAGAACTCCACATGTTTTCATGCTTTAATTTATTTTCTAAATACACCATCCTATCTAACAACTTAGAATTGTCATCCTGTAACACTCTAATCACCTCATCCTTCGTTAAAGTTCCGCTTGAAGCTGTTCAATGATGTGGAGTGAAATTTGAAATTATTTATCTGGATAGACTAAAAGCATTCGTAACAAAACACCATCTGCTATTACAAGCTCAGTATGTATTTCAATAAGACAAGTCCACTACTGATGCTGCCTCGAAGGTTACAAGTACCATAGTAGATGTCATTAACAAAAATGAA
Organism: Meconema thalassinum; assembly: GCA_946902985.2. Taxonomy (NCBI): domain Eukaryota; kingdom Metazoa; phylum Arthropoda; class Insecta; order Orthoptera; family Tettigoniidae; genus Meconema; species Meconema thalassinum. The sequence goes on from OX336389.2 coordinate 1,469,133,322, forward strand.
GAAATCGTAGCTATATTCCTAGACCTATCAAAAGCGTTCGACTGTCTAAAGAAACTGTACAGTTATGGTCTAAGAGGTATACCAGCAAAATGGCTAGATTCATACTTAACCAATCGTAGTCAGTGTGTCCACATTCAACATGAAAATTCTAGTAATGTGAAAGTATCTCACTTTTCAAAACTCACAACAATAAAACATGGCATACTACAGGGCTCTGTGCTAGGGCCATATCTCTTTCTACTGTATGTCAATAACTTGCCTGACATTTTAGATAATGAATGTGTGAAGACTGTACTATATGCAGATGGCATTACCATTTTAATTAGAGGTGAAAATTACAAAACATTACAAAAAATATTACATATGCAATACATAAACTGGAAACATACTTAGAAGTTCACTATCTAAAGCCAAACATTAAAAAGACTCATTATATTCATTTTAGGATGTATACTTCAAAACTTCCAGATATTAATCTAAGCATTGTACTCAACCAACAAAAAATAGACAGCACCGATGAACAAACCTTTCTTGGTATGACAATGGAAACAGATCTTAGTTGGAAAAAAAAACACGTAATTAAACTACAATCTAAATTAAGCAGTGCTATATTTGTATGAAAGCAGCTAAGACAGGAAGTTAACATTAATATCCTGTTATCAAGTTATTATGCTCTGTTTCACTCCCACCTGGTTTATGGTATAAATCTATATGGCAGTGCAACAAAAGAAGTTTTAAACAATATTATTATCCTGCAGAAGAGAGCAACCCGTGTTATGTTTGGTTTACACCCTCTAACATCTTGTAGGGACTATTTTAAAACATTCAGAATAATGGCATTACCATCATTGTACTTACTCAATTGTTCTATATATATTAAGAGACAAATTCTAACTGGAAATGCTAATATTGTAAAAAAATCTGATCTACATTCGTACAACACTAGAAGCAGAATGGACGTTCACTGTCAATAATATAGAGGAGCTTTCAGGAAAAAGGATCCCTTGTTTACTGCCTCCAAATATTTTAACTTGCTGCCCCTAACTCTAAGAAACGTCAGCACCATTTCCACATTCAAATTAAAATTTAACAAGAAGTTCCGTGAAGAACTATACAGCCTACTTTTCATGCCAATGATTATTCTACAGTATATGAACCTGTCTAATGACAAAATTAAGTTGGTAATATCGAAATATCAAATTAGTTCAAAATATACCTGGTATAATGTAGCCTAATAGAGCACTACAGTTGGCAGCCCTGGTGACTGAATATATTCTTAGTTCCATCTCTTAAGGTACAGAATACAAAATTAGGTTGAAGTCCAATGGACGTTACATGCAGTTAGACACTGGATCTATCAGCACGCGTAAAAGCATGTTGCCAACAATACCATGCGTGTGCTGGTCAGAAATAATCTGAAATATTATGATATCTTGTTGTGCCAATTTTGGATGAAATCCATTTGTTAGTATAGAAGTTACATGTATTTTAAAATTGGACATATCAGCAGGCATAGAATCATGTTGGCAGCACTGCCTTGTATTAATTACTCCAAATTAATCAACAATGTCAGGTGTTATACGTGTGCAAAGTATAGAGCTGTTGGCTTGCATACTTTCTGATATATTGATATTAGGGTAAAAAAAATATAGACAGCATTTATTAACAGTTGGCAGCCCTGATTGCTCTTAACAATACTTACAGTCATTCTGTTATGGTACACATAGCACATACGAAATTTGGTTGTAATCCAACTGATAGTATAGAAGTTACATGTATTTAAAAATTGGTACTATCAGCAGGCTTATAATCATGTTGGTAGAACTGACGTATATAAGTTACTCAAAATTAATCTAAAATGTCAGAATATACGTGTGCATAGTTCAAAGCTGTTGGCTTGCATACTTTCTGATATATTGGTATTTGGATAAAAAATATAGAGAGAGCAATTATTAACAGTCGGCAGCCCTGGTGGCTCTTAAGAATACGCTCAATCATATCTGTTTATATACAGATATTACATACAAAATTTGGTTGAAATCCAATTGATAGTGTAGAAGTTATATGCATTTAAACATTCGACCTATCAGAAGGCTTAAAATTATTTTGGCAACACTGTCATTGTTGGCCTCCTGGAAATTAAACTGAAATAGTATTATCTGCATGTGTACCAATTTTGGAATAGCTCCCATGCATACCTTGCGAGATATCCAACATGGAGCTCAAATTTCTAGTGCGTTTTTTCAGCAGTTGGTAGCACTGACATCATTTTCAAATATGGACGTGAGATATTCCGGTGCACATCTTTATTCATACTAAATTTGGTTTTGATTGCTGCAGCCGTTTAGGAGTTGATAGGGGGGGGGGGACACACACACACAGCCAGCCAGCCAGACAGACAGACATTTTCCCGGATCGATCTCATAAGTCTACTTTTTCCTCATTTTTGCAAAATGTGAAAAGTAGGCTAAAAATGGCTCACAGACAAGGCAATATATTCAGTAGAAGAATTCGAGGCAATGTGCATAGAGATGTAAGTGTTTGTATATTGATTAATGTATTTACCTGTACCCCTGTAATTATGTATATTATGTATAATTATGTTTTATGTATAATTTTGCATTTTATGATTTGACGACTCCCATATGTATATTAACATATTACCACGGAGAAATAAAGAAATGAATGAATGAATGAATGAATGAATGAATGAATGTCTCCTTCTTGGTGTTGCATTTTTCACGTATTATGATGCGCAGGTGATTGTTGATTTATCCTCATACGAAGTGAGGAGTTGATTTTCTTTATAACTTTTTAATTCCATAATTAATTGTTTTCTTTAAATAATTGTGATTTGTTTGGGGTTTTTACTTTTCATTGTTTTAAAGCGGACACTGTTTAAACAGACGGACTACTTACGTTGGTCAATGCCTTTAAACACTCACACTTCAAGCGGCGTTAGAATGTTAGAATCGAATGCGGACCTCGGGTGTGGCAGCTAAGAATGCTAGTCACTACGCCAAGAGGTACAATTGACTGCTAACGTATAACGCTTGACTGAACTGATTGTCAATAATTTTATTAAAAGTATAATATCTGCAGGCTTATCATGAATACACAAATAAATTAAATAGATAAATATTACTCAATAGGCATAACCTACCTGGCGTACACATTTTGAGTAGATGTCATATTGGAGATTTAAATATCAATATTAACGTTTCGTTTCCACTGTTATGTAGCAGAAAGCACGAAATTCTCTGGTTGGCATGTGGCAGAGATGTAATTCTGATTTGTAATCAAATGTGAACTCTCCAGCGTGTTGAAATGCACAACATTTTTCTTGCCCTGCATAAATTGTTCATGGTGTAGTCACGTCCTAGTTCGTAAGTTGTGGAGTAGTGAGAGTTCTGCTTAGTGTCATGGCCGCCGCGCGAAATTGAAACATTTAAATAGACTTTTCTCTCGAACCCATGGTCGGAGTTTCATGAATGGGGTGTCGGAGGACTTGAGGTGACGCCCCTTTGCTATGGACCACTCGTTATACTTTTCAAAAAAAAATAAAAAATGAAATTTTTGTTTTCGAAAATAGGCTATAGTTTGAAAACCAAACAGGATAGAACGTTGTGCCATGGCTCAAACGAACAGTCTTTATGACCTTTATTTTTTGTAATAAAACTTTTTTATTTTTTATATTTTTTTGAAAACACTTGAATTTTGAAAATCCTATATTTTGGAAACTAGGAACTCTACAAAAAAGTTTGTTTGACGTAAATTAATGGTCCCTACCCCCTCTACCCCCAAAATAAATGTCAAGTCTCTAGGATGAAAACCTGTAGGTAGTAGTGTGGTAGTGACAGAGCTGCTCCACTTAGCAAGTGGTGAGCCCCTGCGACCTTGGAATGGAAGGAGTCATGCTAGGAGGGCGTGCTTGGATTCGTTTTTTTCGTCTCGTCGTGCTCTTTACGGGAATGTCGGTGTCGAAAAGATGAAAATTTGGAAACACGGTCTTTTTGGGGTAAAACCGTGATTTTGAACTTTTTGCTATATCTCGCGAACCAATCATGCTAGAGGCATGAACGATGGGTCCAAGGACTCGGAGTGACGTTCTCTTTGCTATGAACTACTCGTTGTAATTTTAAAAAAATTTGGAAACGTGATTTTGGGGTAAACACTTTTTTTTTGTGATTTTTGCCGATATCTCACGAACCAATAACGCTAGAGACGTGTACGAGGTGTCCTAGCACTCGGGCTAACGCCCCCTTTCAAATGTGGTAGATTTTTTTTTTCCAAAAAAATAATTCACAAAGGGCCTAACGCCATACATGTTGAAAAAACGTTTTCTTTTTCTTTACCTGTTTATAATGTTTATGAAGCGTGGTGGTTGAGAGAGACGATACGGCTGGGTGTGTGTGTTTCAATGAACCTGTCGCTGACCACGGTGGCCGTGTTCAATAGATCAATTGATATTTCGACGAGTCGGTGTATGACAGAGCGAGCGTGCGTTTTTCCTGATATTTTACCTTTAACGTGTAAACGGTGATGAGAACTTGATTCTATGTTGGTCGAAGCGAGTATCGAAAACAAACGAGCAGGAGGTGAAGGTCATTTGAGCTTATTGGAAGGCTCCGATCTGACTTGACAACAGGTGACGCTTGAAGGTGAAATAATCTGACCATTGTGCTGGCAGGGAAGTGCGAAAGGCGTGCACACACATGTGTGAAACCACAGGCACGCTAAACCAGTGACATCCTGTCTTGCTTCGTACGTGACAAAATGCAAGTCCAGGTGAAATTTGATCTACCGCAGGTGTTCGCTTGGGTGTTATCTGTCCACGTGCGCGATAACTGTTAACAAGTCACATTCTGTTTTGCTTCGTACGTGACAAAATGCAAGTTCATGTGAAATTTGATCCGGCACAGGTGTTCGCCTGGGACGTTAGCTGTCCACGTGCACGATAAGAGAATGTTCAAAGCGTGGGAATCGCTGAATCAGTAAAAAGTATGATGCAACTTGTGGGAATGATGTCACAACCAATAGATAGGCAAGAGCTGCAAACAGCAGTGGTGGGAGGTAAAGGGAGGGAGAGGGGAGGGGGTGATGTATGAGAGAACACAGGAGGAAAGGGAAAGACAAACATGTATGAACATGCATGAAGCGCGGAGCGCTGTACACATAGAGCTATAGGTGGTGTACAACATGTGTGAATAAATAAAAAGTACACAGGTTCACACAACATGTAATTTATTGATCCAAGAATTAAACGTAGAGTTAAACCCTAACCGTTTGACGTAGAGTTTATTTCCTTTTTGTTTCAACACTTTTTCCACAAGATAATGCTGAGGAAATGCTGTTTTCTGAAGTTCATGTAGATAAAATCTACCTTTTATGGGTTGATGGTTGAGGTCCTCGAGTAAATAGGTGACTGGACTGTCCAAGTAGACTCGACGAATTCGAAATAGTTCAGTCCCCCACTGAGGCGTGTAGCCCTTATTGAAGGCAGACTTAAATTTGCTCACACGAACAAAATCCCCAATGTTCAGTCGGTGACGTTTAGGATCGGCTGTTTTTATGGGGTTAAACAGTTTATCCAATCGCTGAATATTTTTAGTTACGAGACGTGGCTTGGTCCCAATCGTTCTATGTTTGGTGTCATTGTAACGTGATACTAGCTCAGGTAACATGTCCAACCAGCGATACGTGCCCTGAGCTGTAAACGCTTTCCACATATGGGTTTTCAATGTTCGGTTGAACCGCTCGACCACACTGGCTTTGAGATTGCTGTACGTGGTGTAATGGTGAATATCCTTAGATTTGAGAAAACTGGAGAAATCCTTGTTGAAAAATTCTTTCCCCTGGTCGGTTTGTAGCAGCTGAGGTTGACGTTTGGAGTGTTGAATAATATGTTGAAAGGCCTTGGTAACTAGTGGGCCAGACTTGCGACGCACAGGTTCAACAAAGGCCATTTTGGAATAGACATCAATGACGGTCAACATATAGCGTACACCGTCGTTAACGCCAGCATAGGGTATCATTTCAACCAAGTCAGCCTGCCAAAGTTCATCCACACCTCGTGAAATCACCTTGAGTCGCGGATAGTGACGCCTAGCTGGGCGATGCAACTCGTGAGCAATACCCATTTTAATGAGTGAGGGCTTAAACAATAATTTTGGCATTTCGAAGTTCTTGTTCAATTTCTTGAATTTCCCAATCGTGACCGGTATGGCCAGCTTGACGTGAGGCATGCAACAACTGTAGCCGCTGGACGAGCTTATTGGGATTGTGCCAGTAGGTAACATCCACAAGGGGTTTTAATGGTTTAAATGTCACTCCCGAAGCGGACACTTTACGACGAGTACTTTGACTAGTGGGAAACATTTTTGCAATGATGGTTTTATATTTTTGAGATATATTGGCATTCACTTGTTGCGTGGGATTATACTGTCTTTTGTGAGCATGGGTATCCAATAAAATGGATTTATATTTGTCAAGGTCCTCTGACGTATAATCATGGGAAGAGGGGGTCCGAGAAAAGAGCAGCTTTAACAGTCCTGGCGTTAATTTATAGTTGATATTTTTAATGACAGCTTTAGTACGAGCAAATTTAATGGATGAATCGCCAATTTTAAAACTATCATCCTCATAGCGAACACCATACGTGGTATCTGTGTTTCCAATAAATAGATCGGTGAAATAGGGTTCCAATGTTGATCCATAATATTTTATTAAAATGGTTTTCAGTTGAGCTTTATGTTGAGGGGTGGCCAAGAGTTGTGAAAACGGAGACGCCCTGGAAGGGCAAGGTGTTTCGACCATGGCCAAGGATTTCTTTTTTCTCAAAAACTCTGCAAGGGGTGCGGCCTTTTTTTGAGGCGTAAACACTTGTTCCTCCTCATCCTCAACTTCACTAACACTAGTCAAATCTTCCACTTCCTCTTCCTCAGGGTCCTCGTGCAGCGTCTGCGTGGCTTGTGAAACGGTGGGTAGCGTTTCAGATGGCTTGAAAGAGGGTTTCAACATGGCTTTTAGCGGAGGTGCTAAATGTTGTTGAATAAACAAAGCATGATTGGCACGTGATTGTTTCAATTGACGAAACTTTTGGCGAATAGTATTTTTTGCCCTAATAATATGCTTTTTCAATTGACTCTCTGCTAACGCCATGGTGTCTTGACAAATGACTTGATGGGGAATGAGACAAGGCCTTAAATAGCAATAAAATGATCAAACCCTAAGCGATACCGTCCTTGGTTGAGTTCACTTTGTTTGTCAATCACTAAACAGGCATGACGTTGAGTGTTCCAGCACTTGGCACACAATTCTGTAAACATTTGAAAGGTCATATCCGGATTCACATGTTCATTATAAATGTGACGACTGTTCCTCTCGTCCTGACGAAATAAAACAATGACATTGGCATTGTCACGAATCAACTGTTTGGACATTTTAGAATACGTTTGCCCAAGATAGAAGCAATCGATATGTTTGTGTCGACCCATGCTGAAATAGCTTTGAATGATGCCTTGACGTTCAGTGGATACATCATCGAAAATCATGAGTGAATCAGGCTTTACTTCATCCGGTGAAATCACATTTTCTTGCATGGAAAATGGAAAATAACCCATATTCTCTTTTTGTAATCCAGACATGACTTGATCCAGAAACACGTAGAGGGGTTGGTAGAGAGATTTTGCAAAAATATAAATATTTTGAAAACGCAGACCATTGGGCGCTGTAATGAGCGTTAGCAAAAGATTAATCTTTCCACAGCCGGAAGGCCCCACAATGATGCAGCGAATGGAAGATGGAAACAGTGAACCATGGCGTTGTTCACGTGATGTGGGACAGAGATGGGAAACCATGTCCCCCACGGGGAATGACTCTTGCTGCTTAATAATCTTCATGTCAACTAAGGCTTAGACAGGCTAGCAGGCTGTCTATATACAGGACACTGAACCTTGTCATAGAAACAGTAGACTGGTACTACAGGTTGACGATGGATGTCTTTGGACGTGCGTTGATGGCCAAAGCTAGGCCTGTCCTCATACATGATCCTAAACAGGAAACAGATCCAGCTAATAAACACTATGTGGATAGGTCAGTAGTGCCACGCACAAAACAGGGAGATTATGACTTTAAGGGAAAGCGGTTAACCCATGTAAAACATCCTCAAGTGTCTACAGACGTTACTACGAAAAAGTATGTGGATAACAAAGTGTATGAGTTTTATGACAAAGTGCCCCAGCTTATGGTGAATGGCTATAGCGCTAATCACCATCGGATTATTCACGTGGAAGACCCACAAGACGAAGACGATGTCTGTACCAAGCGTTACGTGACCCATGAAATGAAAAGGCTTTATAAATTTATCCCATGTGTATTTTTAGTGTATCTGACAAATGATAAACCTGTGAATGACAGAAACCATTTACCGCTAGTCCATGATCAGCACTCGACCTATGTGCTTGCTTCGGGTTTAAGCCACTATCGATTACACTATGATGGAACCATTCACATCAAATATGCCATACCTGATGAGAACCATTTACAAATAAAGATAAATGGTCATAGGATGTTGATCCATAACCATGAAATGGTCAATGCAGGGGACGAATTATCCTTTCACCTCATGTTGACATGGGATGAAAAGCAAGCGGGAAAAACCATAAACGACTTCCCACTTTATGTGGAATTGGAATATACAGCCATGAAATAACCATCTGACGTTAGTTGTGATTTAAACTTTCTTGTGAAAGGTTGTTGGTCATTATCATCATGGTGAAACAAAGGTATGCAGTGAGAAAGACTAAAAAAAGGACATTGTCCTTGGCAAAGCCTGGGTTTTCAACATTCGAGGACAAGCCCTTGCGAAAGAAAAAAAGAAAAAATAATGTATTGACCATAAGGAAAGCCCTTCGAGCAGCACAGAGACAGGTTATTCCAAAACGTCGGCGACAGGTTTCAAACCAAGGGCGAGTGATTCCCGTCCCCAAACGAGCGGGATTTTTACCTGCATTATTTGCTGGTTTGGCTGCTCTGGGCTCACTTTTGGGCGGTGCCAGTGCAGTGGCGAAAACCATTAAAGCCGCGCAGCAGGGCAAGCAACAACTCAAAGAAAGTCAGCGACACAATGAAACGATGGAAGCGATTGCCATGGGGGCTAGAAATGCCAATTTAAAGCCAGCCTTTTATCAACAAGGATTTGGGATTTCACCATTTCGAAATATTAAAAAAAAAAAAAATTAACCTCTGCCATAGCGAGACATGCCCTGACGCATGAACAAGTGGAAAGCTATGCTAAACAACTAAAGCTTTCTCATTTTCGAGGTGTGTTTATGCGAAACCAATTACCCCCACGACCCTGGAAACAGGAATGTGCTGTTGTCAATTTGGATGATCACCGAGGACCAGGAACGCATTATGTAGCTTATGCCAAAGAGGGATCCACGGTATGGTACTTTGACAGTTTTGGGAATTTGCCCCCGCCCATGGAACTAGTGACCTATTTTGGAAACAGGATCAAGCTGTATTATAATGTGAAACGAGAGCAAACGTTTAACAGCCAACAGTGTGGACGTTTGTGTTTAATTTTTTTATATAAGACGCAGCATAAGCAAAAACGCCACCAGTATGTCGGCAGAAAGTAAAACGTTTACAGTGCATGGACGTGGACCTGAAGTCAGCCTAGACTTTTACCCGCCTATCGAATTGAGTGAAAAACCCTATGGTTTAGGACTTGTTTCTCTTGAAACGTACAATCGAATATACAACATACGTGAAAATGTGAACAACAAGTTTTACTATGATGATTCTGTGCTCACCTTGAACTCTGGTGGATACACGATCGATGATATTTATGAACACATTTATGTGGTGTTGATCAATCAATATGGTTTAAAGTCATTTCTTGACGGAACGAACAAGTTTGAACTTATAGGCAATACTAACACTCATCGCTGCAGTATTTTCTCTTCATTCAACATTGACTTTAAAACACACCCCGATTCCATTGGTCCATTACTAGGATTTAAACCACGTGTGTTGGAGCCCAACAAAAAACATGAATCAGACCATGAAGTGAAATTCATTGAGGACCATCATGTGTCGGTGACGTGTAATATTATTAGCCAAGTGTACACCAATCAAGAACCATCGCATTCACTTTATGACTTTATTGTGACATCGCCCAATGGCTATATTATTCGTGAAAACCCTCCAGTGGTGCTTTTTCATTCTGTGGCTGTTGATAGTATTAGTAATATAACATTAAGACTGATCAATAGAGATCAACAACTCATTGATCTAGATTCTACCACACCAGTGACTTACAAGTTGGTGCTAAAGCCACTATGAAGTTTGTGTATAAAGCAACAACACCGTCTAGGAATGGTGTTAGTTGTTTGCCACGTGAATACACGTTAACATCTCAGAACAAGCAGATTTTACAGCATTTGGGTTACCACGTCAACCCTCATGATGAATTCTATCCTAGAGATAGCGAACCGCATCGAGGAGCAACCAGGAGTGGTAAGAATTGATCTCCATTCCTATCAAGCTCAAACACCTGGACTCAATAACAATGATGAAATTCAATTTGTTATCAACAACCAAGATATTTACACCCTACCGCATGAAAGTGTCATTCAGATTGAAGGTCGGCTCACCAAAGCCGATGGCTCTACACCTACCACATCCAAGTTGGCCAACCATGGTTTAGCCTTTCTGTTTTCTGAAGTACGTTATGTCATTAACGATATCGTGGTGGATAGCACTCGAAATGTGGGCATTTCCAGTGTCATGAAACTATACCCCTCTTGTAGTGAGGAAGAAGGTAAAACACTTTGCATGGCAGGTTGGTGTCCTGACTCGACCAATGACTGGATGGTACACACCGATGGAACCTTTACTGGATATTTACCTCTTAAACTGATTCTAGGCTTTGCTGAAGATCACCAACGCATTGTGGTCAACGCAAGGCAAGTGCTTTATCTGGTGAGAGACAGGAGTGATAATAATGCACTCAAGGGAGCCGACAATGCCCCCATCGATTCAAAAGTTCAACTACAACGCTTGCTATGGAAAGTGCCTCATGTGACCCTTAACGATAGCAAAAAACTGGACATACTCAAAATGGTAAAGAGAGATATGCCTCTACCCATGGAATTTAGAAGCTGGGCACTCCATGAGTATCCGCTATTGCCCACCACCAACACACACAGTTGGTCTGTAAAAACAGCTCGCTATACAGAGAGACCTCTCTACCTGATCGTGGGTTTTCAAACGAATCGCAAGTATCAACAAACCAAAGATGCCTCGCTATTTGATCACCTGCAATTGAGAAATGCACGTCTTTTCCTCAACGGAGCTGTGTTTCCCTATGAAGGACTGGATTTGGATTTTTCAAAAAATAAGTTTGGGCCCCTGTACGACTTGTTTTCTAAATTTCGATGGTCGTATTATCAAAAAGAGAACGGCCCCATGCTACTACCCCAAGCGTTTAAGGCAAGAGCACCACTGATTGTTTTTGACTGTTCATACCTGGAAGAGTCTGTCAAGCCATCCAATATCGACATTCGACTAGATTTTGAAACGCATGACAATGTACCAGCCAATACGACGGCCTACTGTTTGATTATTCACCACAAACAAGTCAACTATTATCCACTGTCCAACCAAGTGACGAGTGTATAAATAACAGGTCATCCCACGTCAAGCCGCTCAGTCATGTCTTGCTTTAAAGCCTCAAGAGACGTTACATCCATGAATTTAAACTCAGAGGAACAACGTTTCAAGACTTTTGCCACATGGCCAGTGCCTTTCATAAACCCTCAAGCCTTGGCGGCCGCTGGATTCTACTATTTAAAAACAAGAGATGAAGTGAAATGTGCCTTTTGTCCCATCATCATAGACCAATGGCAGGAGGGCGATGAACCCATGCAGGAACATCAGCGCTGGTCACCCACCTGCCCCTACCTGCGTAGAGTGGAAGTGGGAAATATATCCTGTCATTCAAGCTATCCCTCACTTGTGACTCTGGGTGATGGAAAGAAAACAAGTTACGATACGTGTGGACCGTATGGTGTCCATGGTGCTTCGGTGAGCAGCTCACCATCAAAAACGCCTAGTTTAGAGACATTGGGACATCATCGGTGTTATGGACGTTACAAACACAAGAGACTATATTGTTGTATCAGTTGCTATCGTCCATATCCTAAAATGAGAAAAGCCTGTAAGACGTGTTATGATAATAAAATGATGTAATTCTTAAATTCTTATTTTTTTGCTTTTGCCTCTGTCCTACCCTAACCTTATTTTTTGGAACTAGCATGGCAGGTAAGTCCATGCCATGATCACACCTGATCGTCCGTCAGTCGTCAGTTGAACTTGGTCCAGACAAGCGTCAACATGTTGCGCACACTCATTGTGGATTGCCAAGGGTTTAAAATTGGTGACAACAAATTTATATTTAAACAAGTGGCCATGATCGATTGTACCACGTTTTGGATATCGCAAGCTACGCATTTGCTATTTAAACCACCCCATGCTTTTGATTTGTTGTGTGAAAAAGACCGTAAACAAACCCAGTGGATTGAAAATCATAGGCAACTAGACTGGAATCAGGGAACCATTTCCTATAAATATTTGGACGTGGTCATGAAAGCACACTTGTCCTCGGGCAATGTGGTATTTGTGAAAGGTAATGAAAAACGTCAATGGTTGCAACCATTTTTGGCGTCTTACTGCCAATGTATCGACCTCATGGAGTTGGGCTGCCCCTCCCTGCAAACGCTCATGGATACTTGTTCCTATGGCAACATTACCCATACAGCTCTATCACATGCGTGGCATCTCTTTCATTGGTTAACCACCCATGCCTGCTGGGAGTTGTTGAACAAAATTATAACTCAAGATTTACCTGTGAATGACGTCAGTGAGATTTCTACAAGCGACGTGTAAACATCTACAGCACGTGATACCATGGAGAAAGGCAATGCTACGGACAAAGCCATCGGCAAGTTCTTTGTGTGCAAAAAGAAACTAGACAGTTTTACCAAAGAGGAACTCTTGGCGCTGCCCAAGTCGTTCATTTATTATGTGGCCGCCAATGCAGTGAAAGAAATCTGGCAACATGTACCAAAATCATGGACTCAAGACCCTGTGTTGAGTGAATTGCAACCCTGTACGGATTACGATCACCATAAGCAAGTGGCCATGGCAAAAATACCGTCTATGCGTCAGTGTGCGACTTGCCAGCTAGTGAAACTGTATCACGGTCATAAAAGTCCATGTAAAGACTTTGTTGAATCATTCCACGAGTGTCATGGCGAGAAAAAGCAACAACAACAAACACAAACATCGTCCACAGAGGAGGAGGAAGACCAAACCTTTTTACCATCGATGGAAAAGGATATGCCAGACCTGTACTGGCAATGGCGTCATTGACAAAGTGATTCAATACTTACCTTTCGAAATCCATCTTCCAGGTTATCGTTTTTGCGGCCCTGGAACTCGTCTCGAAAAACGTTTACAACGTGGTGATGTACCCATTAATCTTTTGGATCAAGCATGCAAGGAACATGACCTTTCTTATCGCCATAGTCATCCTGGTTTAAGACATGTGGCAGATAAATTGTTATTAAAGAAAGCTAAACAACGTTTCACATCCAGTGATGCCTCAGTAGGTGAAAGGATGGCAGCCCTAATTGTCATGAGTGCTATGAAAGGAAAGTTGATGATGCATGGACATAAACATTGAGGAGTGAGGAATTGGGATTTGTTTGTATTCTATTTTTCTTTTGTCAATTCACTATGACTATGAAATAAAAACAAAAGTTTTCCAGAGCACGATGTTTTGTTATTTTTAATTTTAAGAAATCGTGATGTTGATGGCTGATTTTTTCATTTTACACATTTCACACATGATGAATTCCACACACTGTCATTTATCATTTTGCAATTTACAGTTTTTGAAAACGTTCGTTTCAAGTTTAACGTTTTTGATGATATGGATTTTTCCATTTTGCTGATGACACATTTTAAACAATGTCCGTTTGAAGTTTTTGAATTTTCAAATTTCACACATGGCCATTTCCAGTTTTTAAAAATGTCCGTTTTAAGTTTTGCTGTTTTGGTGATATGGAAACATGGAATTTCCATTTTGCTGTTTTCATATTTTTTCCATTTGGTGTATGTCGAAAGTTGAGATTTGACAATGATGTTGATGCGAGTGCTTGACCTTGATAATACTGCAATGTGTTGATGTGTGTTTGGAGAAACGTCGAGGTCTACGACTACTGCAGGTAAGACTGTTTTTACAAAAATAATGTCTATTGACTGCCACATTTCAATGAAAAAACTAAACTATTTAAAACAAAATGAGTATGTAAGTGACCATTTACCCCCCTCCCCACCCACCCACCCTACCTCACCGTGTTTGCTCTGGTCAATCATACACACCAGTTTTCTCTCTCCACTCATACATTCACACCTGTCTTTGGGAACAAACACAACCACTTTATTTATTCCCAAAAGCACATTCTCGACATGCACACTCATCCCAAAAAAACTTTTTAGTTTATCATTTACATTACGAAAAATAATTAAATACTAGTTATTAAAGTTACTAAAAATCTTACTTATTTCATATTTACAAAAAAAACTCAACTTTGTACAGCGTTAAAAGAATCACACTATTTACCAATCAAAAAATTTAAAAAAAATAAGGTTGCATAGAACTTTTAAAGAGCAAAAGGTTCAAGTGGATTGCCACTATTTTACAAAATCTATTATTTACAATGACAAGAAAACAATATTTACAAAATACTAAATCTACAAGTTACAAAAAGCCATGTCCCATAAACGATTAAACAATGAAATCACACCTCCTCCTCGTTGCGATCATAACCCCAGGGCAGGCTAGTGAGCAGGTCATCAGCCCACACACGCTTGTTATCCATGGAGGCGAGGGTGCGTTTTCTCTGTTCCACAAGATACAAATAATGGTTGCTGGATTGTATCCTGCACTGTGTATGAGACATAGCTTTGCCAGTGTGTAAAACCGCTAGGTAATCGTCTACACGTAGCGATTTTACCACTGCTCTACCTACACCTTTTGCTCTTTTGGCTTCCTTACAATCGAGTGTGCGGTAAGCATACATTTTCGAAGCCAAACCTACGAATTCCGTCATAATGGAATCACCGCATTCATCTTTTAAAACGCCCATTTCCTTCTTGTTTTTTATGGGCAGCTGAAACACGTTGTCAGCGCTATAGCAAGAGGTGTCGAACCAGTCACTATGTTGCCTCATGACGTCATAGGGGTTGCAGTGGCGAATGTGGTAAATGAATGAGTCCGTGTCCATATACAAAAGAGAGACGTCCTCAAAATGGCGTTTGGCAAACTCATAGTGGAATCGATACATGACCGATTTAGAAAAGTCTAAAATGACTTGACCCAAGTAAATGGGCTTATCCATGGTCACGCTGGTCTTACTCATTTCAATAGTAGCCAAATCCTCATCGATAATTTTGATCGATTTGAAATTTGGCTTGGCAATGTACCGCCGGGCACCCCACCGCCCCTCCCAGACATTCACCAATTTAATGTTACGGTATTTGCGGACATTCTCCATGGATTTGCCATAGATGCAGTTGTTCATTAATTTAAAAAAATTTATTTCAAACTGCTGTGTTGCCATTTGTCGGTGCTCTGTGTTGAGTCGCATGTATGGCTCAAGCCATGCTTTTTGAGCAAAAGAAATACCCCTGTGGATTTTCTTCAACACCAAGCCTTGGGCGAGGCATTGCACTAACATTTGGATATGTAGCACATACCGATTTTTGTTGTAAAGTGTGCCCATGAGTTTTTCAATCTTCACTTTACTGTCTGGGGGAACCATTTGCTCAAGACAGAATGGGAAATCGGCATGTTCATCATACAAGAATGAGGGATATTCAATATCCACTTCTAGCACATATCCACGGCCTGTTTCTTGGCTAGCCTTGATCACGTCAAATTCTGACACTTGTTTGTCTGTCAGCCAAGCAAACTTCCCATAGGGCAAAGGCTGACTCATGGCGTAACCGTACAAATTATTCACGTCATAGTACATTAAGTATGATTCTTGTTTGTCTGGTGAATAATCAGGCATGTAGACATTGTTTGCTTCAGCATGGCGTTGGTTAAGCGACACAAAGCCGCCACGAATGCCCTTTTCAAAAAATAGAACCATGTCTACATCAGTGAGTAAATCCAATTCCACTTGAGTGTATTTCAAAGCGGCATCGAACGAGAGCCCAGGACTCGTATAATAGTGAGCCGGGTCAAGACCGTAAATGTGTTGACACAACTCACGGAATTTTTCAAACACATCAGTGAGCAGCAATACATCCAGTTTTAGGTAATGCAAAGCATATTCACTTAGCGTGTTCATGTCAAACACTCGCCAAACTTGACATGCATGTGCATAGTCTTCATCGGAAACGGTACTGCGTGTTAGTTTCGAGTAAAATTTCTCTTGTGGTGGGAGTTTTCTTTGCTTTAACACGTCCCAGCTATTGCAGAAATCATACGGGAATATACCTTTCCGAATGCACAATTGAAATTGCTCAGGATCATTAAAATGCATTCTAGTATTTTTTAATTCCTCCTCATTCAAGCCATTCACAAGGCTGTCTAGCGAGGATGCCATAAACTTAAAGGAATCCAAAAATCGAATGCTAAAGTCGCTCAACCTCCATGTCAGGGCTGTAAAACGCTCATGGTTTTGGGGAATAATGGTAAACGAGCCCTTGTTGACATGGCCCAATTCACGAATCAAAAACTGAATGTCATAATTTGCCAGATTGTGGAAAAAGACACTGATGAAGCGAGGAGCTGGAAAGTTCAAATTGCATTTACTATGCGCAGCTCCACGAAACTGCCCCGTAAAGTGCGAGTGATCACGAACGGTGTCTTCAGCACTGATCAGTGGCTTTTCGCAAATATGGCATGTCATGGCATGCTCATACTGCTGCTGCTGTTCTGGAGATAGGCTCATGGGTACTGGGTGGTCCAATAATTCCTGTACATCATGAGCCAACTTGACAAGTTCATCCAAGAACCATTTGGCACAATCTGGCCCCTCACGGTATTTGTAAACGGATTGTGCGGCGTCATGGGCACACACCACATTAAATCCTATGGCAAAAGGTTCATGTTTTTGAATGGGTGTGGTTGAGCTCATGGTGGGATCTGGTTCACATCCCGCCATGGGTGTGGTGAGAGGTTCGAAATCTGCATATACCACATAGGGAACAGTGTCACGCTTATGAATGTCCTTAAACTTTAACACAGCCTTGTCCCCTTGTGGCAATATCAATCTCACCGCTTCCTGAGTAACACAATCTATCCTATGACGTTCTAAGAGCGTAGGGGTTGTAAAATATTGCAAGCAACGGTCGCAAATGTACTTTTTACCATTATGCTTGGACACTTGACTGCTTAGCAATCTACTTAAGCTTTTAATGAGGCAATAGTGATTCACCTCCCCCTCAGATAGATATAAAAGATGAATGTGATGTCGTTTCGGTTCTTTTGTGGCATAAAGAGGACCCACAATCTCATCACCATCAAGGCCATATACCATGAACGAAAAGTCCTGGTTGTCTTGTTCAAACCTACGGATCTCGGTTAAGTCCATAGGGAACGATACTCGTGTTAAATTTAAAGTTTGTTTTAATTCATCAAACTTGGCCTTGTACTTTCCCGGCCAACAACCATTACGGTCTTGAGCTGGCTGCAAGTACGCAGCCACAGCCCACAGAAAGCAATCATTGTCACGATTCTTAATATTCACCACAGCCTTTTTCAAAGCTATGGCTAGTGGTGTTTTAATATAGCTAGACCCAGCATTCAACGGGTTGAATTGACAAATGTTGATTTGTAGATGATGAATTTTGTCTAAGGCAAGGCCACTCGGTCCTTGTTGCAGTTTATCAAATTTTGATAGCAAGGGATTCACCACGTGGGTTTCATACCACTGTTCCAAATTATGGGCTATGAATAGCTCTTGCATTTTACTGCAAATATAAAATGTCTCTTTATGCTCCACGTCCTTCTTTTTATATACGAAATCGCACACCAGTTCTGTATTCACTTTTAAAGCCGTATGCAACCTTTGTGCTGTACAAATTTCAATTTTAAAAATTTCAAAACAAGATTGTAAAAATTCTTTGGGAATCAAACTTTTTCTAACATTGACCACGCGGCCAGAGCACACACGCGATTTGAAACAACTGTTTAGAGGTTCCCAAGTTAGGCTATCGGTAGCAGTAGCAAATGACATTATTTTAGAAAGAACACTCTCACCTGAGTTTTCAGCTGTAGACTGCTTGACAATGGTCCCAAACACACACGTTCCTGGTTATTAACAAAGGTCAAGCGTTTTCCAACACTCTAAAAAGAAATAAAATAAACCACCATAAGTATATCCATTCCATATAGTTTATGCCTTTCATAAACAAAACAAAATCAAACAGGTTATATATATAAAAAACAAATCTCACCTTGACGTGTAATGCTTTGCTATATTCCCGTCTCGTTGGCTAGTGTGGAAATGGTTTCCTCTTCTATCGGTCTGTCTTCCTCTTTCTTTAATATATTTCCCACAGACACAGGACAGGTAGGCTATACACGTTATCTGCAAACAAATAAATAAATAAAATCATTAATTACCTAATCAATAAATAATTGCATGTATTTATATAAAAATCTATAAATATATAAATAAATAAATATATACCTACCCCACAACAAGGTTAAGTATTTTCCACCAACACCAAAACTGATAAACAAGACCAGGGGTTTCATGCAACGCAGTGTGTTCAAAGGTAGTCACCTAAGTGAGCGTGGAAATGATAACGACATGTCTTTATATATGCTACGTTGCATGTATAATCTTTTGTTTTCCCATGCTTTGAACATTCTCTTATCGTGCACGTGGGCAGCTAACGTCCCAGGCGAACACCTGTGCCGGATCAAATTTCACCTGAACTTGCATTTTGTCACGTACGAAGCAAAACAGAATGTGACTTGTTAACAGTTATCGCGCACGTGGACAGATAACACCCAAGCGAACACCTGCGGTAGATCAAATTTCACCTGGACTTGCATTTTGTCACGTACGAAGCAAGACAGGATGTCACTGGTTTAGCGTGCCTGTGGTTTCACACATGTGTGCACGCCTTTCGCACTTCCCTGCCAGCACAATGGTCAGATTATTTCACCTTCAAGCGTCTTGGTCATTTTTTCCATTGCACCTGTTGTCAAGTCAGATCGGAGCCTTCCAATAAGCTCAAATGACCTTCACCTCCTGCTCGTTTGTTTTCGATACTCGCTTCGACCAACATAGAATCAAGTTCTCATCACCGTTTACACGTTAAAGGTAAAATATCAGGAAAAACGCACGCTCGCTCTGTCATACACCGATCCGTCGAAATATCAATTGATCTATTGAACACGGCCACCGTGGTCAGCGACAGGTTCATTGAAACACACACACCCAGCCGTATCGTCTCTCTCAACCACCACGCTTCATAAACATTATAAACAGGTAACGGTAAAGAATTTTTTTTTCAACATGTACGGCGTTAGGCCCTTTGTGAATTATTTTTTGGAAAAAAATATCTACCACATTTGAAAGGGGGCGTTAGCCCGAGTCCTAGGACACCTCGTACACGTCTCTAGCGTTATTGGTTCGTGACATATCGGCAAAAATCATAAAAAACACGTGTTTACCCCAAAATCGAGTTTCCAAATTTTTTTTAAAAATATAACGTGTGGTCCATAGCAAAGAGGACGTCAGCCCGAGTCCTTGGACCCCTCGTTCATGCCTCTAGCATGATTGGTTCGCGAGATATAGCAAAAAGTTCAAAATCACGGTTTTACCCCAAAAAGACAGTGTTTCCAAATTTTCATCTTTTCGACACCGACATTCCCGTAAAGAGCACGACGAGACGAAAAAAACGAATCCAAGCACGCCCTCCTAGCATGACTCCTTCCATTCCAAGGTCGCAGGGGCTCACCACTTGCTAAGTGGAGCAGCTCTGTCACTACCACACTACTACCTACAGGTTTTCATCCTAGAGACTTGACATTTATTTTGGGGGTAGAGGGGGTAGGGACCATTAATTTACGTCAAACAAACTTTTTTGTAGAGTTCCTAGTTTCCAAAATATAGGATTTTCAAAATTCGAGTGTTTTCAAAAAAACATAAAAAGTAAAAACGTTTTATTACAAAAAATAAAGGTCATAAAGACTGTTCGTTTGAGCCATGGCACAACGTTCTATCATGTTTGGTTTTCAAACTATCGCCTACTTTCGAAAACAAAAATTTCATTTTTTTTTTTTTTGAAAAGTATAACGAGTGGTCCATAGCAAAGGGGCGTCACCTCAAGTCCTCCGACACCCCATTCATGAAACTCCGACCATGGGTTCGAGAGAAAAGTCTATTTAAATGTTTCAATTTCGCGCGGCGGCCATGACACTAAGCAGAACTCTCACTACTCCACTACTTTCGTAAACCATGGACAAAGGTTGAGTGGCCCAGTTAGTGGTCCTGACAGTCAGGATACCAGTTACTATGGAATAGGAATGGGCATCTTCGACATATTAAGAGACGTGGCCCTCCATGTGCTAAGCCAGCTAGGACTTGTTTGTTCCTTAAGGTGAAACTCATGCGGCCCTGTGTAAGTAAGGCTGGCAACCTGCTTCACTTGTACCTTCTCTACCCGTTAACAATGTCATGAGCAAGCCTCGGTACTATGGGAGTGATGGAGTCTCACTCCCATCTGACATATAGGGACTCCTTGGAAACTAACAGAAAATCGGACTGGTATTCACTGGGTGCTATTAATATCAAGAGCGGTTCTGGATGGAAGTAGAGCTAGCTGGGTCAGCAAATAGGATGGGATTGGATATTCTAGGAATAGCGAAGTCCAGATAAAAGGAGACAGAGAGGAGGAAATAGGCGATTGCAATGTGTACCTGCCAGGTCTAAAACGAAGTAGGGCAAAGTGGGGAGTAGGGTTGTGTGTCAAGAGAACCTTAGAAAGTAACATAGTTTCTGTTGTGTGTCAAGAGAACCTTAGAAAGTAACATAGTTTCTGTAAGATACGTAAATGGCCAATAAATGTGGATAGATTTCGAAATTTCAGAAAATCAGGTCAGGATTGTTTCAGTGTACGCTCCATCTACTTTGGACAGATTTTTTGAGGCAGTGCGTGATGTGATAGTGAGAGTTATCGATACATACAGTGTAGTATTGATGGGGGATTTCAATGCTAGGAAACAGGACTGAGGGGTATGAGAAGGTAATGGGAAAGTTGGGTGAGGATAGGGAAGCGAACATCAATGTGAAATATTTACTGGACATCTGTGCTAACATGGGGGTTATCTGTTGTGAACTCATTCTCAAAGCAAAAGGAGATTCAAAGATATACAGGGAGCGGCAAAAAGATCTGACGGTTTTTAAATCACAACACAAACATTTTAAATGATACAAACTCTTTTATTACTTATAACAGCAAGGTGTACATGTCAATTAATGGAAAACATGAAAGAACAATAGATTTTAACTTTTAAGATTTTCAGATAACGACTTTCAAATGATGCCCATCTTTTGCCATGCATCAAAAAGATCTGACGGTTTATGTCGTTGTACGGCTGAGCGAGTTAGTGGTGGGGGGTAGTGGGGATTGGCGCGATGATGAGCCTACGTGATGCCATTTCAGTAGCCATGGAGCTGTGGACTGGTGAACAACGTGCCTTTGTTGTCGAGGCATTTTTTAAAAGTGGTGAGTCTTGCGTCGTTACTAAGCGTCAGTTTCGTCAACACTTTAATGTGGGTCGAAGAGGACGCGTTCCATCTCGTAACACAATTTTGTTATGAGTGAGTAATTTTAGAGCTACAGGTTCAGCCTTAAAACGTACGTCGACAGGCCGTCCAAGGTCAGCCAGGACACCAGAAAATGTTGAGTGAGTGAGACAAGCTGTGGAAACCAGTCCACGGCGGCCGGCTCGTAAACAAGCTGCTGCTTTGCAAATGTCTGATCGAACAGCGAGACGAATATTGCGTTTCGATTTGCATTTTCATCCGTATAAAATGGTTATTGACCAGCAGTTGAAGCCTAATGACTATGCAAAGCTTCAGTGCAAGACTGGAAGAATGCATGGCAAAAGATGGGCATCATTTGAAAGACGTTATCTTCAAATCTTAAAAGTTAAAATCTATTGTTCTTTCATGTTTTCCAATAATTGTCATGTTCACCTTTCTGTTATAAGTAATAAAAGAGTTTGTATCATTTAAAATGTTGTGATTTTTGCCGCTCCCTGTACAAGGATGGTAGAGGAACCAGGTCAATAATAGACTACATCAATACTGACTTTCAATTTTGGAATTTGATAAGTAATTGCAATGTATTCTGTCTCTTTTCTGGGATGAAACAGATCACAAACTGATTTGCTGTGAATTCAGCATTGGGAGACGAAAATTGTAGAATGTGAGGGCTGTTTGCAGACGGATTAGGGTAGACATCTCCAGAATAAGGTACGTAGGCAGAAATACATGGAAATTATAGGTGAGTAATACCAAAGAATAGATAGGAAGAAATGCAGGACATAGAAACAGAGTGGTCAGGATACAGGGATGCAGTACTAGAAGTAGCAAAGGCATGCCTTGGGACTACAGTGTGTAAAGATAGGGGAAGGCGCACATCCTGGTGGAATGACATAGTGAAGCCGGCGTGTAAAAGTAGAAAGAACGCTTTCAAATATGGCTCCAAACAAGGAATCAGTAGAGAGAGAGATACATGTAGTGGAAAGGTGCAGATCCAAACAGATAATAGTAGAGCTCAAATAAATCATGGAAGAAATTTGGGGATAAATTATAAACGTTAGGTGAAGCGGCATAATAATCCTTTTCGGAGTTTCATAAAGAATCTTAGAAAATGAGGAAACAGAGAAATATGCACCATTTCGGATTTCATTGAAACCCATTGCAAATGCCAGGAAAGCACTGGGAAGATGGCAAGAATACTTAGAAAACTTGCTAAATGTAAAAGGAGACTTTCCTGGCAATGTGGTAGTTTTTGAGAAAATGCAGGAAGCAAATGAGGATGGGAAGTAGAGAGGGAGGTACAGTAAATAAATTGTCACAAAGCGGCAGGGATAGATGAATTTCGGCCAGAAATGGTAAAATATAGTGGGAAAGCAGGGCTGAAATGGTTGCATAGGATAATCGAATTGACATGGGATTTAGGAAATGTACCCTCTGACTGGACATGAGCAGTAATCACCTCAATTCATAAGCAAGGTAACAGCAAAGATTGCAAGAATTATAGAGGCATTTCTTTGATAAATGGTGCAGCCAAAGTGTATTCCGACATTGCAGAAAGGAAATATCGTTTATTGGCCGAGAGTAAAACTGTAAGAGTGTGGCTTTAGACCACACCGAGGATGTCAGAATCAAGTTTTTAGTAAGCACCAAGTTATTGAGAAATGCTAAAGAGATGAATAGGCATTTCTGTTTTCTTTAGATTCTAGAGAGAAGGCGTACGATAGAGTACCCAGGGAGAATGTGTTGAGCATCTTGAGGGATTGTGGTATGGAGAGATGGCTGCTATAGGCAATATAAAAGTATTTATGTTGATCATCAGGCTGTAGAGAGAGTTGATGGTAGGACGAGGTGTTTGTTTACAGTTGTTACAGGTGTATGGCAATGTTTAAATCTTTGACAATTATTGCTTATTTTATATATGGAACTTTTGCTGAAGGGTATAAACTGGCTGGGTGGAATTCAATTAAGTGGAGGCCAGGTAAGCAGTTGGACTTATGCTGATGACCTGGCTGTCATGATAGACTCCATCGAAAGTTTACAAGGCAACATGTAGAAATTGAACAGAAATGTAGGGAATATCGTAGGGAAATCAGCATTTAAGAAACGACGGTTATGTACGGTAGGGAAGAAACGCATGAAAATAGAATGCTAGATATCAGGAACTAATTTGGAGAAGGTGGACCATTTTTAGTATTTAAGCTGTGTATTCTCTCAGGTTAGTAGTATGGGGAAATAAATAAGACTCAAGGCGTAGTCAATGTAGTCAGTTCTCAGTTGCGATCTACAGTATTCTGCAAACAAAGGTTCGTGAAGTGTCGAAATTGTCCGTATATTGCTCAGTATTTAGACAGACCTTGCTGAATGGATGTGAGAACTATGTAGATTCAGGATGGAGGTATCTGATATGAGGGTAGCACGAATGATTGCTGGGACAAAGAGATGGGAGCAATGGCAGGAAGGTACTCGTAATGAAGAGTACACAACAAACATTCCACCATATGCGAACATATACACGGTGAGTCACCTTATACTTGTACCGCAAATATTTCGGAAATGGGAAGTGCTGTTGCTGTACGGTATTTACAAACTCTCTTGGTAGTCGGGGGTTCGTATTTTTGGCCTATAAATATATTTGAATAATACTTCGAACGTGTATTTTTGAGCAAACAAACACTTTTAAATGGGACAATGCCCAATTGACATTAACAAAATAAATGTAGGGTAAATTAGAATGTCAATGGTGTTTGTTGGAGGATTCTAGTGCAAGTGGTTTGCGAGAGGTCGTTTGTTAAAGGTTCCACACCGTCACTTGTGCATACTGTACCTGTGGTAGCACAAACTAAAGGAAAACAAACGTGAATACACTACTGCTACGTGCTACCCCTAGTAGCAAGTTCGTTAATTGGATCAAGGTAGGTAAAGCACAACACAAATGGTCCTTTAAAGAAATATTAGATTTATTGCAGGTCAGAAAGTTACACCACACAATAAGCAAATAGAAACAATTAGCTGTCTTTCAGAACCTTCCTCCTTTATGGAGGACACTCACCCTTTCACTTGGTCATGCAGTTAATCCTTCCGTAATTAGTCCCGTGTCCCTGCTGGAAATAACCACAACTCTTCGTCTCGTACACAACCTGTCACCCACTGTTCTTGAATACACACTGTTTCGCAATTCGCACGTCACCGTAACAGCTCTATCGCACTGGTAAGAACACACTCAATCCCCTTGGTCAGGGTCTCTCTTATATAGCGGGGATGATGACTCAATAGATGTTTCTAGAGTAGACCAGGGTTCACAGTCACTCTCAGACCTTCTCGAGAATTCCAACACCAGGCGGGCCGCGAAACTTCGAGACGGGAGTCTTTTGTCCTCGCTGCACGTTGCGTAAACTGCTGGGTGACACAGAGTCCGGAGGTAGCCTGGGGCGAGCTAGAGTTATGTGCGAGGCAGCGAAGCAACCCAGCACTCGCAACACTACTTATGTGGGTTCTGACAACTAAAGAGCACAATGACCTTCAAAGGTTGTGTTCAAGGTTCCACACCGACACTTGTTAGTTCCATTCAACCTGCTTAGTTGCAAGGTATGATGTTATGTTTGGTTACATTGTGTTGCCTGTCCCATGATTGCATTTCGACGTTCTAGTCAGTGTGGTTGTGCTAGTGCAAGCAGTAGGTCGTGAGTGGAATATGCGATTTACCAATGCAGAAAAAGCTGACATGCTCATGGTCAGGGGCGGATTTAGGGGGTATTTCAGGGGGGAAGGGGTGGTTGATGAATTTTAATTAGGTTGCCTATGTTCCGGGGGCTACATCAGAACAATTTGTAGGAGGTCTCCACGAAGGCAGTACCATTTTTAGTAGACCGTCATCATCTCTGCAGATAGCAGTTTCGCTTGTTATTTTAGTTATCACTATTTTTTTTATTTTATCACCACGTACCTTAGCCAATATAAAAGAATAGTTTTGCTTGTAATCGAGACTACTGGAAAAATATGCACCGGTACTTTTATTTCATATTTCATTACGATTTTTTACCGGCACTGATCCTTTTGTTTTTCTTTTAAAAGAAGGTAACGAACGATCCAATGAGCTTCTAAACATCATAAAATGCTTTCAACAAAAAAAGAAAAAAAAAGAAAAAAAAACAGGTTTTGGGAATGAACTTAAATCAAAAGCACATCTCATGAAAAAATATTTATTACCTCACAATTCACAATGGTCTCACATTAGGCTCCTTCCCTACCGTAACACTACAACAGAAGTTTTAGCTTTCGGGCTTTCTTTGAAGCAAAACGGTTAATAATTCTAAGGTAGTCTAATTTAATGTCTTGATGTACATACATTAAAGTTAGGCCTTTCAGTCTTTCCTCGCCGCATCTTGACATATTCTCAGTTTTTTCTAACTTCAGAACAGAAAATGATCTTTCTCCGGTCGCAATACTGACAAGCAAAGTAATACGAATATGAATCATTGTTCTGATGGTATGGAAAACTTGTGGATGGCAAACTGTGTAGACCTCCACCGCCTTTGAAGGGATTGGGCGTCCAGCTTCGCTCTCTCTTCTCCATTTCACCGCCCAAAGGGATGTCTCGGCTTGCATCATCGCCCGGAGTTCCGACTGCGATTTTTGAAGTAGAGGAGCGTAGCGTTTGGAAAGGATGTTGATGTGCTCCTCGGTGCAGTGGATTTGACGATCCATGTTCAATCCTGGGTCTACGACGCGGGGAAGAAAAACGTTGAGCTGATATGCGTTAAAGACGTCGTCTGTGAAACGCGTTGAGAGGTCTTCCAAGTTCCAGTCAAGAAGAGGACTGTAGATGTTCCTTCTGTAGTACTCTCCGGGCGAGTCAGCCGGCACGTTAGCCCTGTTCTTTTGCTTCTGGACAAGACGCGGCAGGTCGATAGCGGCGCCTTGCTCACGCGCAAGCTTGCTGGCGTTGTCGAAGACCGACGAAAATTCTTGTTCGACGTTTGACCGCTTTTCTTTGAAGATTTGGATGGTATTCCGAGTGGTTTCGGAGGCGGTTTGGACGTCCAGATTTTCGCTTTGGAACAGACGGCTGAGAGGTTCCGTCTAAGTCAGCACTTCTGCTATGCAGCACAGCATGACGATAAATTGCCCACTAGTGATGCTGGCCAGCAAACTTTCGGCTTTGTGCGCTGCCTGATTTTCATCCCATTGAGAAACGATTCCCAACGCGTTCACAATGTCGTCCAATTGGTTCAGGAACTTCAAAACTCCACCGTGCCGTTCAACACAACGCGTATCGCACAGCGCGACAAGCTGGCCTTTGATAGTCTTCTTCAACACAAAATTCCGCTTCGAGGACGCTGTGAAGAAATTCGTCACCTCTTCCACAGTTCCAAATGCATTTTTAACTGCTTGCACTTTGGACGATTTCGAAAGCGTCAGGATGAGCTGGTGGTTGTAGCAGGGCACCCGAACAGCATGAACTGTAGTCCTCTGCAGCTCTTGTACTGCCCCTACAGCTTCCGATATGTTCACCGAACATCCGTCAGTTCCGATGCCAACGCAGCTTTTGGGGTTTAGTTTGAAGTCGTCGATCTTCTTGGCAACGATGCCTGCCAGTTTACCCCAGTCAATTTTGGTTCAACAGCAGACTCTGCGGCTGCTTGAGAATTCTCATCGTCGTCTTCACTAGGGAAATCACCTTCTTCTTCTTCTCCCTCACTTCCTTGAGTATCTTTCTCTTTCTCTTCCATCGCAGATTTGCGAGCATCTAGGAAGCCCACAAAATCCTCCCTGATTTCGTTCCTCCAGAGATGCCGCAAGAACAAAGTCAGCAGGGGCGTGGTGGCTCAGCGGTCTAGCTGTAAGTCTCTCACCAATGCGGTCCGGGTTCGATTCCCGGTCATTGCATGTGAGATTTTCGAAGTGAAATGCCATGTCCTGTGGTTCGGATTCCACGTAAAAAGGAGGTCCCGTGGCTCATGATCTCGAAATTAACGGTCACGTTAAACTACAAGCTTCCTTTTCAACAAAGTCAGCTGAGAGATGTGCGCTACATCTGTAGTCTCGTCAAATCCGACAGAATAAAATCAGGCTTCTTGAACGCGGCTTATGATCTGCTCGCGAATGTCCTCCCCGCACAGCTCAATTAATTCGTTCTGGATCGTTTTACTAGTGAAAAGGCTTCTAGGTCCCGCCGTTGCAAGATGTTTGGCCAGTTTGACGTCTCCAACTTTCATCGGGAACCGAAGCAGAGCCCGGAATTGCCGTCGTTTTGTGAAGACTCCTCTTGAGCAATTGGGCCGTCATCACGATGACCTCGGTAGGCGATATTTTGTCGGCCTAGAAACTCGATGTTCATCAAGATGAGAGCAAGTTTTGCTCTGTTTTCTTGGATCTTTTCTAGGCGGAAGCTATCCATTTGGTTGGGTAGCTGCTCTTGCGGATTTCTTTGCTTGCGCAAAAAGTCTTCAGCACACAAGACAGCTTCTTCGTGGCACTTCGTCGCCTCATGCTTCTGGAGGTCACCGTCTTTCCCAAGGAGCTTGGTGAACTTCGTCAGAGGTTCCTTGATCAGGGTCTTCAACAGAATCAGAATCGTTCTTCCTTGGCCAACGGTAGACTTCGCAAAAGAAAAGGGCAGAACAAACAGAAGAGTCCTCTACGTGATGGAGAGAGAACGACCCAGGGAAACGTCTGTAAGTGCTGCAGGTGAAGGTGTCGTTTCTCTTTTTATGATTCTTTAATGAAGCATTTTTAACAGTTTGGAGAGATAATTTCAAAAAATTAATCTTTTTCTCTGAAAAAAACAAAAAGAATGATAAAATTTGACTTTGGAAGTCAATTTTGCCATTTCTTTTTAGCGGATCATTCTTGATCTTGACAGATGTTTAGGGCGCGAAATCAGTCTAATACAAAGTATGCGACACATTTCCATGATGAGCTTAATATATTTAAAATATTTATTGTGTAATAGACGGAAAGCACTATATTTTCCGTCCTTTCAGACTCACAGGACACAGAAACCCTACGAGGGAATAAAATAAAATTAAAAAGAAACGCGCGAATGCTCACTCTTATACCTACTTAGTCACTTATTAATTTAAATGTTATACGTAAATTATATTCAATAAGGCGTGGATAACGCACGTTCTGTATATTTATGGTTGCCGGTTCTGCACGGGTTAAAATGTAAATACATTTTGCAAATAGTGAGTTTGAACTATTCTATGTTTTGAGCTTTGGTTTACTCATTCGGGAGGGAGGGTCGATAAAGGGGGTTTGGGTATTTCCGTCTACAAAAAATCACAACACAGCACACCACGACTACTTCACTTACCATAATTGTTCTAATGACGTCGAGAATCCGCACAAAAATAGCACCGAACGCACTTGTCAACACTATCGTAAGAACGCGCACCGCGCACTGACTGTTGACTGAGACTGACCGCCAAAAGCTTGGACGCTCCGAAAGCGAGGCTCGACTCGGCTTGGTTCCAGCGTAGACTTGTCACTTGACGTTACAGACAGTTAAGAACGGGGCTCCGAGTGAAAGCCGAAGTTAAACGATTGACTTCGCGTCATCACATGGTAGCTTTACGATTGGTTACAAAGTGAGAAGCTTATTATCCTCTCTGTTTCAAAATAAATCGTGTGATTGTGCCAGAACTTATCTATATTTACGACACTTTACTAAATGTAAAATACTGTAGTGTAATATTCAACATATCATATTCTCAGAATACATTACATTGAAGTACCTCCATTTTCTGCAAAATGCACATCGCTCTGTTGGTCTAGAGGTATGATTCCTGCTTTGAGGGCGAGAGGTCCCGGGTTCAAACCCCGGAAGATCCTAGCATTTTTATTACTTTTGTTTTTATCTCTTGAAAAGATTCAAAAAGTATGTAAAAGAACCTTAGGAACGTTCTTTTTTTCGGGCGAGACTTCTGGTAATTTAAATACATAGGTTGAGGTAAACGCTTCTTTTTTCCCCGTCGGTTTACCCTCCAGGTTGGCTTTTCCCTCGGACTTAGGTTGGTTGGTTGGTTGGTTGGTTGCTTCCTCAGTTTAGGGGCTGTGACAACGCGGTCATGTAGCCCCGTGTACTTTGGGTGGGTGTAGAATCTGTCTGATAACCGGTGTTAATTGTGATGGCTGTATAAGTGTGTGTTATCTGTTTTTAATTCAAGTAAGGACTGCAGACATTGATTTTTTGAAGTAGTTCCTACTTTTGCCGCCAAACGCCACCATCAACAACTACTAGTTCAGAACTTGGTTACTAGGCGCCACCGCAGTCGGCTCCTGGCAACGAACGTTCTTCGTTAAATAACGAAGGTTCTTTAACATGCCATAAATCTATGACATGGGACTGCCGGCTTTACTTCCCCTCCGAAGAAAGGCATACTGAGGGATTTTTAACGACGGCTTCGGCCGGATTTGAACCCGCGATTTTGGGCATAGAA
Source organism: Meconema thalassinum (assembly GCA_946902985.2). Taxonomy (NCBI): domain Eukaryota; kingdom Metazoa; phylum Arthropoda; class Insecta; order Orthoptera; family Tettigoniidae; genus Meconema; species Meconema thalassinum. The sequence continues at coordinate 1,469,163,635 of OX336389.2, forward strand.
GAACAGCATGTACCAACTACGCCACCAAAGCCGCTACCCTTCCTTGGACTCAGCGAGGGATCCCACCATAACCACCATAAGGGCAGTGTCCTGGAGCTTGAAACACCTGGTTGGGGGATACCACTGGGGAGGTGGGGCCACCCTCCTTGCCTCTTCCTTGCCTATCCCTCCCAATCTTCCCCTCACTTTTCATCCCTCATGAGGCCCATGTTCGCTTTGCAGGTGAGGCCGCCTGGGCGAGGTGCTGGTCCCACCTCCCCAGTTTTATCCTTCGTCCAGGTGTTTCAAGCTCCAGGACACCGCCCTGGTGGCGGTAATGGTGGGATCCCCGCAGAATCCGAGGGAAAGGCCAACCTGTAGGGTAAAGCGACTAAAATAAAAAATTGCGTTTGACCTCAAACTATGTATTTATATTACTGGCACACAGTAAGTACAAGTCTCGCACGAAAAAAAAAAGTTCGTAAGGTTCTTTTATATACTTTTTGAATATTTTCAAGAGATAAAACAATAGTAAAAATGCTGGGCACTTCCGGGATTTGAACCCGGGACCTCCGGCACTCAAAGCAGGAATCATACCCCTAGACCAACAGTGCGATGTGAATTGTGCAGAAAATGGAGGTACTTGAATGTACTGTATTCTGAGAATATGATATGTTGAATATTACACTACAGTATTTTACATTTAGTAAAGTGTCGTAAATATAAATAAGTTCTGGCACAATCACATGATTTATTTTGAAACAGAGAGGATAATAAGCTTCTCAGTTCTCACTTTGTAACCAATCGTAAAGCTACCATGTGGTGACGCGAAGTCAATCGTTTAACTTCGGCTTTCACTCGAAGCCCCGTTCCTAACTGTCTGTAACGTCAAGTAGACTTGTCAGTACAGGCGCGGGCTCGACTCGTCGCTGCTGGCTGCTCGGCGTGGCAGCGGAACCAAGCGACACTAGGCATCGGCTCGGCTCTTTTCCTTTCTTTTCTTTGCTCTTTTCTTTCCCTTCCCCTTTCTTTCACTTCCTTTTTCTCTCATTCTTCCTTTTCTCTCCTCTTTCTCCCCTTTTCTCCGCCTTATCTGAAGTCGGGGGGGGGGAGGGGTCGCTCCCCCCCCCCCCAAATCCGCCCCTGCTCATGGTGTATGGAGAGTGTAGGAAGAATGCAGTTCGTTCTTGTACGGTGTATGTGGAAACATCTCCCAATAGACGTCATCCCATCTCGGCAATTATCAATTTCATCAGCCAGTTACGTACAAGTGGTAATGTAACACCTAGAAAACGTAACAGACGCAAACTAGTGACTACAGAAGCGGGGAGAAATTAATGTTTTGGCTGCTGTTGCTGTAGGTCCGCACATTACTTCCCACGCCATCGCACGAGGAAGTGGCATGAGTCAGGCAACTGTACTTCGCATTCTCCATCGACATAGGATCCACCCCTATCACATCTCCCTCAAAGAGCTGCATGGAAACGATTTTGAGAATCGTGTTAACCTTTGTACATAAGCATTACGACCTGATACTCCAGATTTCTCATGTATCTTGTTTGGTGATTAAGCAACCTTTACCAATGATGGACAGGTAAACTGCAGAAACATGCACTATTGGTCTGTTGACAATCCCCGTTGGCTTCGTCAGGTGGAACATCAGTATCCATGGAGTGTACACGTGTAATGCGGGATAGTGAACCATCAGCTCATTGGCCCTTTTTTCATAGAAGGAACAATCGCACAAGTATCGCAGTCTCATAACAGACTATCTTCCCCAGATGCCAGAAGACGTTCCTCTGCAGACTAGGAGGAACCTGTGGTACCAACATGATGGCTGTCCAGCCCATAGTGCACGAATGACTAGAGTTTGACTTCACGGATTGTTTCCAAATGGTTGGATTGGAAGAAGAGAACCTGTACATTGGCTGGCCCGTTCACCGGATTTGACTCATTTAGACTTTTTTTCTGTGGGGAAAGCTGAAAGTCACTGTCTACAAGGACATACCAACTACACCGGATGATATGAAACGAAGTATTACTGCTGCCTGCTCTGCCATTTCCGCTGAAATGGTTGAATGTGTGCAGTGGTCTTTCCATAGCCGACTGGAAGCGTGTACTGACGCCGCGGGTGGTCATTTTGAATACAAACTTTGGAAGTCAGTGTGCTCTTTACTTGTCAGAACCCACATACGTAGTGTATTCACGTTTGTTTTTCTAGTTTGTGCTCCCACACGTATGTACAAGTGTCGGTGTGGAACCTTATCAACATACGACCTCTCTAAAATCACATGCACTAGCATCCTAATTTACCATACTTTATTTTTGTTAATGTAATTAGGTATTGTTCCATTTAAAAAGGTGTATGTTTGCTCAAACAATACCCGTTCGAAGTATGATTAAAATCTGTTTATAGGCCAAAATACGAGCCCCCGACTACCAAGCCAGTCTGTGAAAACCGCACATCAATGGCATTTCCCATTTCCGAAATATTTGCGGTGCAAGTTTTAGGTGACAACTACCAACGTTTCACTAACATAGAAACAGACTTGAAAATTCTACACCACGAAGCGAAGGGCCTCTCAACATTAAAGAATCCATAGAAATATATCTGCCCACGAAAGATAATCCAACAAATCTGAACGAATAATATTTTTATGAATGTCACCATCTTTTGCGCTGTTAAATAAAATAAATCCCTACTCGTAAAGAATATGAGGCAATAAATGCATACGGGAAGGAATAATTTGGGAAATATGTTATAGGAGGAGGATGCCCACGTGATGTTACTCAACAAACGAAGGATTGAAATTAGGCAGTATTGTAGGGTCCTATTCCATCTGATAGAGCGGTTTCAAGCATATAAGGAAGTATTTCTAGGCTGTGGCAGATGGCTTAAATGGCCTGCAATAGTAATGAGAATATTTCCAGAATCCATAACATACACCATTTTTATAAGTCATTCCAGCCTCAGTTAGTTGGAACTTTTGGTTACAAATGTCGCGCGTAACGATATTCAGAATGAGGCACTGCGGCAACACGAATCGTCAGTCGGGAGTGGGCAGGCAAGAGCGGTTTCACAGAAATGAGTAACCATATACATAATAGAATTCAAGTGCATGTGCCTATTTTTATTTATTTTATTGTGTTCTAAATTGAAAACACGAGCATAATACTCATACACAAACCCGTATAAAAGACAAAATAGTCTTTTATAATGAGATTCATACTGCAAATTAAACGCACTACAATTTTTTGAAGTTAGATAATATTTGTATATAAATTTAAACCACAACACAGTGATCAGGATCTATTTACCGCTTGAAGATCGAAACGCGTATTCTTAAAATTTCCCCATATAATGGTGATCATAGCTAATATATGTTTTTTTTTTCAGGAGTATTATTTACTAATTATTCAGATACTAGCAACCCGACCCGGCTTCGCCCGGGATCAGTTATGAATGCATTACGTGATAAGCGCTTATTTTTCAATGTCAATGATTAACGACCAATATCCGTTTCACGTCTCGGCATGATGGGTTAAAATCACTGACTGGACTATTAATTATATTATCATGGAGATGCATGTGCAACAAATTCCTGTCAGATGTAATTTAAGAATGGCGAGGTGCATGAAACACAAATCCCCCTTCCGTCCAATCTTAACTTGACTGTGAATTTTGCGGAACGAAAGTTCACAGGCGAAATTAAGGAAAGCCCAGTTGCACTTCCAGGGAAACTCCAAACACAACCACTCTTCCCTAAATTTTTTAACTCAACACGACTCGACAGTTTGCTGCTGACTGTTTCTGGGGCAATAAGCTCGTCCACTAGCTAAGCTGTAACTGGGGCGATAGACTCGGCCCTAGTTAGCTCGTAAACTGTCGCCTCAGCATCTGAATGGAGATTGTTGGAAGAAATGAAAACGTAAAAACACTTATAGCAGGCTTTTTTGTAGCACTTTTCATGCTGAACAATCCTTAGACTCTTAGTATATAGATATGTTTAACGGTTTGCCCAGCGTAAGCTTAAAAAGCGCACGGACGCCAGTTTTTTTTCGACCTTTTCACTGAAATCGTTAGTGCTTGACTTCCTTTGGTCATAAATAAATTATTTTGTACAGAAACCTTCCTCGAGATATCCTTTACAGAATGGTGAAAACCGCATCAAAATCCATTCAGTGGTTCTCGAGATTACCCGTGACTTACAAGAATCAGGGACTGTGTTTTATACTAAGTAGAGATTATACGCCAATCAGTATAATTTAATATGATATAATCCCCCTTCCGTCCAATCTTAAATCGACTGTGAATTTTGCGGAACGAAAAGTTCACAGGCGAAATGAGAGTTGCACTTGCAGGGAATGGCGAGGCGAATGAAACTCAAATCCCTTTTCCGTCCAATCTTAACTTGACTGTGTTTCACAGGCGAAATGAAGAAAACCCGAGCTACACTTCCAGGGAAACTCCAAACACAACCACCCTTCTCAGAAGTCTTAACTCAACAAGACTCAACGGTTTGCTGCTGGCTATATCTGGGGCAATAAGTTCGCCCACTAGCTAGGCTGTAACAGGGATGATATACTCGCCCTTAGCTAGCTCTAAACTGTCGCCTCAGTAGTTGAATGGACATGGTTGGAAGAAATTAAAACGTAAAAACACTTATAGCCTAGTGGGCGATGTATTGAAGATAGACATATGCTCTCGCGCCTTTTTTGTAGAACTTTTCATGCTGAACAATTCTTACACTCATAGTATTTAGATATTTTTAACGGTTTGCCCAGCGTAAGCTTACAAAGCGCTCGGACGCCAGGTTCTTTTTCGACTTTTCCACTGAAATCGGTACTGCTCGGCTTCCTTTGATCATAAATAAATTATTTTCTACAGAAATCACCCTCGAGATATCCTTTACAGAATGGTGAAAACCGCATCAAAATCCATCCAGTGGTTCTCGAGTTTACCCGCAACATCCAAGAATCGGGGAATTTCTTTTATACTAAGTAGAGATTATATACTTTGTACCCCACCCAATCAATGAGCAAATTCGTGTTGACCGACTGAAGAGTTAAGCTGACAGTATGTATAGGCAACACTGAAATAATGGCTTCTAAACTTTACATTTATTAGTGTTGGAGTTGCCCAGGAGGATGCCCGCATCGAGCTCTCACATCCTGCCCAACCAATCGCATGCACTGTGGTGAAGGGGGACTGCAGTGTATGAACCTACCTGGCTGTGAGTTTCTCCCTCTCACACAAGATAGCCTAATTTGGGAATTAAATAATATCCCAGATGCAAATTTTCAATTAAATGAGGAAGTACCCCACGGCGTAGTCCACTCCCCATGACCACAATGGCGCACTGCAGGAAGTCCAGACATCGGAAGATCGAATCCCGGCTATCCCGAGTATGGTTTTCCTCCGGGGTTTTCCACACTCCTTATGGGTAAATGTCGGGATAGTGCCTGCTTTGAAGTCCCGGGGCACCTCTCCCGTTCATGTACCCATTTCAGTTACTCACACTACTTCGTTCATCACAGAAATACAGGTTATCAACACCCAATATCACGGGATTGATGACCAAGATGTCCCAAACCCTAAAATGAATTCACAACAACACATCATGAAGTTGACACCACCACCACATGCTGTCAACAAAGGCACACACGCAACATTCAATCATAGATTTATTTGCAATTACTGGCCGCTAACGCTACCTCGTGTCTCGCTGGCATCAAGAGAGCGTGGGTTCGAATCCTACCTCGGCCGTCTTGAAAATGGTTTTCGTGGTTTCCCATTTTCACTACCAGGCAAATGCCGGGACGGTTCCTTTCAATAGGTCCACATCCGATTTCCTTTCATAATCCCTTCCCTGACCCATCCTGAAAAGAAAAATGCATGGCCATTGGCTGCATTAATTAAATTATTTATTTGCAATTGGGGGAGTTTCCTCCAGTGGCAAATTGGGTACACATAACAAGGAAACAATTATAATTAATAATTAAACTGGACTATTTCCACGAAGGTTCAGTCTGTTCTTAAAAACACATAGCCTATATGTTTGGGGAAAGGCAGGTAGCGAGTTCCAGTTTACAATGGCACGGTTTGCGAAAGAATATGACGCCAACAAGTCAGCAAGGTTGCCGTACATTTCTCCATTCATAATTTCTAAAGCTATCTGGTATTTCCGAAACTCTCCTTCCCACAAACAATTTCCATTTCGTACTGGGGGCAGTTAATACGACGGTAAAATTCACAGAAAATCTCTCATTAGTGTTAGTTTTATAGCTTACAATCTGAACCCTGCATGCGTTGCAATGCCAATGAAAGAAAGTGTTGGTGTTGCAATTTTGATTATTGAGGTTCTTTTGGATACACAATACATTTTTGTTTTGATTTTCCGTAAACTGCCTCTAAACTGTATGAAATACACTCATTTGTTAAAACAACTCGCGCGCCACCTTCAGTGAGATGGATTCAAAACCATTCGAGGGCGTGCACACGGCAACTACCTAAAGTTCATTTGTATAAACGATTCGCGCGCAAAATCTCAATTGTTGATACGACACGCGCGCCACATATTGTAAAATAGACTTACTGATTCAGAAACATTCGCGGGAGCGTGCACAACAAGTCACCAAAGTTTCATCGCAATACGGTTGATGCTCTATGAACGCATACGGGACAAACAAATAAACTATCAATAAATATTTAATTTATATATATATGCGTTGCAATGACAATCAAAGAAAGAAAGTCTTTGTGATGTGATCTTGTTTATTGAAGTGCTTTTGGATACATAATATTTCTTTGTTTTTCCGCCTGGTGCGTAGGCTACATGATTAAATCAGAAGGCTTTCTGACGTGTGAGCAGGCTACAAACAGCTGTCCATGTGAAAAGCGTGGATTTTCTAAATTTTATCCACACGCTTGTACGGATTGTTCCCGTGCTTTGTTGTTGGTCATCGCAAATGCGAATCGCACCGGAAAATGTAAACGATTGGAAGCACACAAACCGCCGCTAAGCTGTGTGAAATAGACTCATTTTTGTCACGATTTATGAGCCACCTATTGTAAAATTGATTTGCTGATTCAAACACCCTTGCTGGAATGTGAACAACAACGCACCAAAGTTTCATCGCAATCGCATGAATGGTATATGAACGCATATCGAACTTTGTTGAAACGATTTGCGCGTCGTCACCTATTTGTTGAAACTACGCATGCGCTACCTATCGTAAAATGGATTTATTAATTCAGAAACCATCACGGAAGTGTGCACATTATCTCACCAAAATGTAATCGCAATCGGATGAATGGTATATGAGACCATACGGGACAGACAGACAGACAGACAGACAGACTACCGGGAAACATTCATTCTCATATATAGAGATTGCTATTGATTGTGTTGTTGTTTCTGTTCATTTTAAGGGTTAGAGGCAATTAAATAATAGTGACTGTCTGAATGCTTTGAAATAGTTTCATATTGAGTTGGCATTTGATTGAAATTAAAAATATCTGACATACGAAGAAATATACCATACACAAATTTGCATGAAGAGAATGGCTCTACCCACTCCTGGTTATGTTAGAAGAATACACATCAGAGTTCTGAACGTGGAAGTGCCCACAGGACCACCAGGGGTGGGGAGAGTTGGAGCAGTAGTGGATGTTGTCTCCTCTGCAGTTTGGTATTAAACCCATTCGATTTCCAGCCATAATATGAGAGTGAGCGCTTAGTCGGGGTGTGACGTGTGCTTCACCTGTACTGTGTACTTTTTGTTTCCAATATGAATAGCCTAACTAATGCTTTCTATCCTTCCTCGTGTTCTGTAAGCCTGCATTGTACTTCAGTGCCAGTAAAACACTTAAAAACGTTCTCGCCAGCAGTTTAGCCAAGCTCAAAGTGAGATGGGGAGCTGCAGCAAGTCCGAAAATATGAGGTTCAAATCCCGGCACTGAGAGTGGCTGGCTGTGGTTTCTCCCGGGGTTTTCACATCCAGTCATCACAAATGGTAATTCCCGGGGCACCTACCACAATTCTCGACTGATATAAATACAATTACACACAAAAACACAGGTTATCAGTCAAATAGAATAAACATACATGTTCAGCCCCGGCGATTAAGTGCGCACTTGACCTTGAGAACTCAGTGGTAGGAGAGGGGCATGGAGCGGAGCAGGGATCGTGCCGAATACATCTCTGCTTGAGAACATTGACTCACGACAGTAGCATGTTCCCTTTTACGCTGCAGTAGTATGCAGGACGAGGGGGGTGGGCAAGTGCAGAGCTAGCTGCCTGTAAATGTACACGAGGATGATAACCATAGGTGTTGTGTTGTGCCTACTGCCCCTACCTATATCTCCCTGCCTAAATTTCTTCGGAACGTTTTCCTTTTAATTGAGCTGTGTATTGCGAATCGTTGGTTTCTGGAGGGAGCAGTTGGTATACACTGACGAGCCATTCCATTAAGAACCCCAGAAACAGTTATCGCATGCAGCGCGGAGAGTTATAGTTGCCTCACTTTCCTGGTTAACGTGCGGCTCGGCTTTGAAATCTAGCTGGGCGGATATGTTTACATTCCGTGGCACCTGGGGCCAAGGCTTTCCCAGCGTGAGGCACAGCGTTGTCAAATTTCCACCGTAGCCACTGAGGGCAAGGAGCGAGACTGGACAGAACTATGTGCAGATGTGCAACATTGGACACTGATATCTGTCGGAGACACAAGCTAGCCACCAGGGCGAGACTTAAGAGTCCACGTGGAGTGATAGAGGAAGCATGCTATTGGTCAACAACTGTCAGCTATTGGTCAGTAGCGAACAATGGTTATTGTCGGCGCGTGCTGCTGCCGTACGGTTGACTCGCCGCTCGTTAACCAGGAAAGTGAGGGAACTATGCGACACGCTGACAGCATGGTAGATATAGGCTCACTGTTCGTAGAGACTCCGGCGTTAGAATGTGAAAAGCGTCTCATCTCTCCCAGTTCGATAGAGGTCAAAGTGTGATGGCCCAACATCTCTGAAATGGTATGTGTCTTTGCTGCTCGCGTGCCGCTGTTGTGAGCACGTATTGAAAGTGGTTTACCACTAGAGTTCGCGTCAGCCTGGAAGGCGGCCGGCTCTGTGGGATTTGCGCAGAGAAAGAAAGAGATACATTTCCACTGTTGCAACAGGTCCACCATGTACGAGTTCCCACACCGCAGGCTGCTGCCATGAGTTCCTGCGATATGACAACACCGTCGCTTACCTCAACGAACCTGTCTCTTTCACGCTGCTTTACGTTTACACTTACTGATCGGGTCTAAGCTGCGTGGACCTGAAAGGAATGTGCATCGCAGACTATGAGTAGTGGTGGTGACGAGTGATGAGGTTTCTCGGTCCTTGCGTAGTAACAGAAGCAAATACATTCGTCGGTGACTCACTCACTCATTCCCAACGCCACACTGGTTTCAGAAAAGACCCTATGTTAGCAGTATTGGAATAGACGAGAATGTCAGGTAACACGGCGGGCTGTCCACAGGCTTGTCAATTCTCGCCTGCTCCTACCCTGCCTCTGCCCTTCATCCCGCAAGTTCACAGAGCTTAGACGCGAGCAGTAGCTTTCCTGACAACACACTAGCTCAGATTCTCGAGACAGACTGACTGTGATTGGTGGGATGGAAGTGAGGCATGACGTAATGGTAGCGTTGTGTTCTGCGCACCGCCTTCCCGGCTGGCTCGAGCTCTAGGCAAACACGTCGCGTCGTCCAGTCGTGGATCGACCGCGACTCACTGATGCAAGAAGCGAGGTTTCACAGCACACGATTCACAAAATTACAGCTGCACTTATCACACACCAGTATTATTTAATTGTCCGTCCTGTACTTCCTATCAATCGAATTAAGAAATATCACGTTTGAATTACGGGAAGCGTTGGAACAACCAGCTCTTACTTTGAATTATATCGATAGTATCTGATATCGTTTTCGAGCGCAGTGTATCGACTAAAATCGATGTGTGATTCAATATAATTCAATTTCTTCGTATAATATTGTTCGAAACCGATTGTATTCCTTTCTAAGCACTGCAATATGTATTTACTATTGATATATATTCAAATATTAATTAAATATACAACATTAACAAGAATACTAACCAATTTTCCGATTTTGCTGCCATCTATAGAAGTATAACTCAACTACATCGTCGTACACGATGACAGCTAGCGTTTTAACGTTGTCAGCAGGTACTACTACAAGGCAAGCTAGCGTTGGTACCAAAACACCCTATAAAGTTTCACCCGGTCGATTCACACTGCTGCACATGGAACGGCCAAGTCGACCATTGGCTCGACACCTCAACGTTGACTACACTCCACGGAAAGCAGCACATGGACACTGGATCGTGCAAGATTGAAGAAAGATCAGCAGTTAAATGTACCTAGATTCTTGGCTCATCTCATTGGCGGTAGGACGTGTGTGCGCCAATGATTGCACCGTTCAGCGGAGGTAGGCCGGTTGAGGAGGTACGCTAGTCTGTTGGTACCAAAGTGTTCCCTGTTGTTGACTATCGCCGTACCACGGCACATTACCATGGTTCTGAAGGATTTGTTTCAGGAACAGACAGTGAATTTGCTTTAGTTCCGTGGCCACATAGTAGGCCAGATGTGAACCCAATTGAACATTTGTGGTTCGACTTGTAGAAGCTGATTTATGCTATATTCACCACTGCCCATCCATTTATGCCAACATGAGGTTCTCATGGTTCATCTGTGGTAACAGATACTTCCAGATACCTTTCGCTACCAAGGGCCGTGATGGTGCAATGGTCAAGATGCTTGCCTCTCACCAAGGCAGACAGGGTTTGATTCCCGGTCAATGTATGTGAGATTTTCGAAGTGAAAATTCACGTCCTGTGATTCGGATTCCTCGTAAAAATGGAGGTCCCGTGGTTCATGATCACGAGATTAATGGTCAAATAAAACTACAAGTTTCATTCCTTCTCCTCCTTCCACTACCTCGTCGAATTGACGTCTCCCCGGTGTGGCTAAATGTGCCGCGCATCGTGTTAGATAGGTGGTCATTAAGTAAGGTCCATAGACGTATAATCATGAATGGAAAGAAGAGAAGTTACCAAAATTAGCAGTATCCCACCAAATGCCGCGTAACTCGCAGATCGAAACAGCTTGAACTCAAAGAGTCCGGAGCTGATGATTCAGAAGCTTAATGAGTGGTATAACTCCACCTTAAGGGTAATGCTCGTTGGTACTTCCCATGTAGCAAGCACACAGAAATCCTTTTATTTTCAAAATGAAATCATGTACAAAATACACTATTTGGAAGATATCTTAAGTTCTATTATATATCCTTAAACAACAGTGAGTCACAAAACATGGAATGGTTGACTTCCAGTATTGCAAGGGAGACTGGAAGTAATACGTGTATGTGTAACATGAAAGACGATTACCAACACGATATTAGTTACAAAAAGTGATAATGTAAGATTTCCTTGCACCAAATTAACAAGTTGCGTTTCCAATAGTAAAGGCATGCAAATTGAAAATGATTATGAGGGAACTAAGTTTGGCACTCCTTGTACATTGAATGAGTATTTCTTATGCAGATTCCATTGTCAATTACTAGAGCAGAACATATGGGAGTCCAAGTTGAAGTTCATCCCATAAGCAGCTCAGTTGCTTTGCTCAATGCGTGCCAAGAACAAAATACGCATGAGCCGAAATGTTCATTCACTGCTTAATTTCACAAACTGCATATAAAATAATGGTACGTTACCTGAAACTGAACGTGTCTGGTACATACCTGAAACAGGAAGAAAGAGCACTTTAGAGAATATCACGAGTTTGTTTCTTTTTTCAACAAAAACATGACGCATAGACAGTGCAGAACAGAGGCAACAAAACCTCACAACTGTCCACAACATACATCAATCTAAACCAAACACTGGGGTGGTAAATGTGTAATTGCAAGGGCTTTCAACATCAGATGTTGGGTTGTCATCTTCCAGGATATTATAATTATTGTGTTTGTGTTTTCAGAACTTGGTCGACGATCACCTACTATGTGCTATGTTGGTTATGCGTCTGGCAGATACGGGAGAAGTGTAGGCACAAATCCATTAGGATTCTAATTAATTATCGCATTGGCTGTATCGTACTGAAAACGAATTACATGCAATATTCTAAAGGTCAGATATATCCATGCCTTTCAAGGGAATACAAAGAATTTTCAATGTATCAGGTAACTTACGGTAATTGCCTGATTTCGGAACTTGATGAGAAAATAGGAGTGTTAAATCTGGACTTGAATCAGAAAGGTTTGCTTTAAATAGTTATTAAACATATGAAACTTACAACAAATTAGTGAATTTGCGTTTGTTCTTACTGCAATATGAATCAGGTATGCATTTTCAGTCACCAATATAATTATGGGGAAACTAAAAAAAAAAGTCCAAGTAGCTCAAGAATACTCAGGAGGGACTGGTGCGCTGTTACTTACTGAGGATGCAAATACCACACCATGTTACAAAACATGACACAAAATAAGTCTGAACAAAAGGTATTCCAAATTATTTTCTAACACCCGATTTCAATTGCAAATCTCCATCATTACCAAACACAAATCATTCAAAATAATAATCTCTTGCAACAAGACTACTACAAGTACCAATACTGCAACTAAATAATTGTACATATTGTAAATATTTTCACCTGTATTTCAAACATAGATATTATAGCCTAAGTGTAATGGATCTGATGATGATCGCTTGACGATCGAAACTGGTCATCCTAGTGTTTTATTAATCTCATGTAATTTATTGCAGGATTAGGGCATAACCCATCCCTTTTGGGTACATTCGTGTTGACCGACTGAAAAGCACTAAACTCTTGAAGACTACGTCTCCCATTGATTGCTGTTGAGGTGTGCAACTGTTCTTTCATTGTCCTTCAGTGTGGTCCCAAACAATCTTGTTATCATGGTGACCCAAATGGGATAATTTATGTTAATTTGGGTTGTTTGAACGGTTGTCCACTAGCACCAATCCATTAAGTTCACTATGGAACCGGAAAATAACCGGCACATACATTATTACATAGACTCAGCAATCCATGGAGCGGACCAAAATTTAACAAATGTCATACACCGCAAGAAAACTCAAACATCACACACTATTGATAACCGTTCAAATCACCGAAATTCACATAAATTATCAGGCATCACCTCAATGGTAAACAGGGTTATGACTAAGTTATACCTAAGTCAACCCAAAACTTCAATAAAGAAATTGAAACGATAAAACAAGTGGCAACAGAGAATAATTTCTCGTCCAATACAGTAGAACAGATACTGGATAATCAACGGAATAAGAAAGGGGATAATTCACTTTCCCAAAATAGAACAAACACGTACGATTTAATATCGTGAAAAATAACAAATATCTTCAAGAAACAAGGACTCAATACAGCTTTCAGAACAAACAACTCACTCGGTAAGCACCTACATATTAGCAACTTAACAAAAAAAAAACGCATTCAAAATCACGTGTAGGCTATATTTGTTTACATGCCAAGATGAAGGATGTAAGGTTAACTATGTCGGACAATGTGGAATACGGATTGCAACACGTTACAATGAGCACAAAAATGCGATTAAACACAACAACACTCAGCAACCGGGTGAGTTAGCCGTGGTCGTTACGGCATGACTGCTGGCAGTCGCTCACATCCGGGAGGCGAGGTGGTTCGAATCCCCCCGCCGGCAACCTTGAAGATGGTCTTCTGTGGTTTCCCATCTTCCTTCCAGGCAAATGCCGGGATTGGTCCCTAACTATAGGCCACAGCCGCTACCTTCCAACTCCTCGTCCTTACATTCCAACTTCCCTCCCCAACGGTACTTGTAGCTCACCCATTGCGTGTCCGTCTCGAAGCAGCTACAAAAACTGGCGAGCCGAACATGTCCTCGGACACTCCCGGCACTAAAAGACATACGCTAAAAAAAAACACTCAGCAATGTGCGAACATATGTTTGGCAACCATAGGTTCACTAACATGGATACAGACCTGAAAATTCTACACTACGAAGCAAAGGGCAGAGCTCTCAACATTAAAGAATTAATAGAAAAAATGTCAGAACGATCCCCACTTTTCGCGCTGCTAAATTAAGTAAATCCACACTCGTAACGGAAATGTGGCAATGGATGCATATGGGAAGGATTAATTTGGGAAATGTTATAGGAGGAGGATGCACCTTCTCCTCATTCTCAACAAACCGAGGCCTCAAAGCAGGCAGTATTGTAGAATCTTACCCTATCTTAAAGCCCAGTTGCAAGCAAAGCGGTATATGGACCATTGTCTAGGCTACGGTAGATGGATTAAATGGCCTGCAATAGTAATGAGAATAGTTTCAAAATCCATAACATACACCACTATAATAAGTCAGTACTTCTAAATCAGGTTAGTTACAACTCCTGCCAAAAGATGCCACGTGCAACGATGTTCAGGCTGATGCGATCTGTAGTGAGTCAGTCAGGGAAAACGCACTTACAGCGTACAACTGTACTACCTGCGATAAGTAGCCACATACAAAACAGAATTCTAATCAACGTTCGAATTTTACTATAATTTTGTTTTAACTTCATACACGTGCATAATGCTCACACGCAGTTGACAAATGCTTAAAAAACAAACTAACCTTATATCACGAGATTCAATCTGCGAATCGTTATATAAATAATATCCTCTCGACTCATACCTAGTACAATAAGTCCACACAGATAATACTTGTATATACAATTAAACCTGAACCCCAGTGATCAGGATCTGATGATGACCGCTTGACGGTTGAAACGCTTAATCCTAAATTACCCCATTATAATAGTGATCATAACTAAAACATGTATTTTTTCAGGAGTGTTTATTTACTTATTTATTACTAACTATACACATTCTACCCCTGTCTAGTCGTTGGGCAGATCCATGTTGACCGACTGAAGAGTAACAACTAACAGTTTCTATATACAACACTCAAAAAATGACTTCAAAACTTTACATTACAGCACATAGTTTGTCGTTGTACTCCTCATTAAAAGTTTTAAACAGCCCTAACTCCTTTTGTTTCATTGTGAAGAATCCTGAATTATTGTTGCCAAGATTTGTCCCAATGCATGAGTCGAGAAGCCGGATGACATGAAGCACGTGCGTCAGTGCCGAGACACAACACACACAATCAGAGCCTACACCTGTCTGGCCATCACTAGCTCCCTTCCCCAAGGATGGTTCTGAGGTGGATGCCAGGTCCAGACATCAAAGGAATCCGGAATCGCATTAATGGTCCACTACTGCCGACTCATGAATGTAAGCCCATGAGGCCGTACTAGCGAGCACAATGACTTCCCACAAGCATAACGTCACCAGTCCTGCCGAGGGCACATCCGTCATCTGAATCATGAAAGCGACAAGAATCATTGCTAAACATGAAGCACCACTACAGTAGTTCCGAGCTATCCGTGCCACCTGCTCACGACTCCACTGCAAACTGAGCCGCTGTTGGCGAGGTGTTGCAGGGTACCGAGAATCAAGGTTTTCTTCGTAAGTCGTTTTAAAATATTCAGGAGGACACGGAGGATATTGCTGTATAATTAATGACTTTCACAATTTCCACATCATTCGTTCTGTGAGGTATTTCCTTCGGCATTCGTGCAGTACATGGGTGGTTCCTGATACGCTGGATAGCAAACTGGTGAATAACACTTCTTATTATAGCCTACAATGTTTTCAAATGTCAGTCTATAGCCTGGAAGTCAGCTTCTCTGCTAATTAAAGGCCCTGCTAACTGCTATTAATTCCAAGATATGACATTCAATATCAAGCAATTTCGTTTTCCTACGCCATTAGGGTCGATGTAGCTTCTTGGTCTGTACCTGTAATGACCGGTGCATCAGTGTGCTATTTTACCTCTTGGAATAACTTATCACTGAAGAAGCACTTCTTACGGCAGATGTGACAAAATCAATATCATTCGCATCAGGGCACCATCTTCTGTACGACATATAAATGATGGAGTACTTCAAGGCTTAAATTTCAAACCCTGGCATTATTCATACGTTACATTTACCCTCCCCCATATCGATCGACGATACCATATCTCACTAACATGTCAATACTGCAGCAGCGCATCTTGAGGATTAATCTCCTAGTTTAGGAAGTGACTCGTTCCACGGAACCTTGACAACTGCAAATCTATAATCTTAATAAAGCACTCAGCTCAATCTTCACTTCCAGAAATCCCACCGATCATTGAATACTTCATAAAGTACTTACAAAGACATCTGTCTAACAGAAAATGTGCACCTGGTTTCAATGTTAAAACATGCACGTTTTCGTACTCACATATGCAATTATGTACAGCTCCACTCCAGGGCAAATAGCTTCATATACGTTTACTCTTTCTGTGCTCTGGAGTGGCAAAGTAGGGCTAGGGTATTTGCGTAACATTTTTTTTCTATTTGTTTAAAATATGCATATTGTAATGTTTCGCTAGTTAGAAAATTTTGCATATTATGAACCTTTCTTAATTGAATAATAATTAGAGATATCCTTAGGAGTTATAGGCTATATATTTTAAGAACAGAATTAATTACCTATTTAAAATAATAATAATAAATTACAAATGAAATACAGCTTGTTTGGAGCCAAAACTAGAAATTAACCATTGGTCGGGGCCGGGAAAGTCAGAGCAGAGCTCTTCTGCATTGCAGTTTAGTTTTCATGGTGAATAATGAGCGATTGGACGTTACTTTTCGGGCACCGTACTAGTTATATTAAAACTGCTGGTAGGAAATGCCGCCAGTGAATTTATGATTATCTACTCAAATCAGTATGTTGTTGTTTGAGTCTTCAGTCTATTGAAACAGTCTCCACGCCTCCCTGTCCTGAGCTAATCGTTTCATCTCTACATAGCTCCCACACCTTACATCCGAGGCAATCTGTTTAACATATTTTAATCATAGTCTGTCCCTATAGTTCTTGTCCTCGACCCTTCCTTCCATAACTAAGTTTTCTATTCCTGAGTGTCTTAGTATGTGTCCTACCAACCTATTTCTTCTCTTCATTAGCAGTTACCAGAAGCATCTCTCCTCTCGCACTCGTCCTAATACCTCTTCATTTGTAACTCTATCTACCCATCTGATCTTCATCATTCTATTGTAACACCACATTTCAAACGCTTCAATTCTCCTCTTTAGCCAACAATCCAAGTTTCACTTACTTGTTAGAGTGCCACGCTCCTAGTACCTAAATCTATATTTGATATCACCAAATTTCTTTTCTGTACAAATGATTTCCTTGCCTGAACCAACTTACTTTTTCTATCCTCTTTGCTTCGTGCATCACTGGTAATTTTGCTTTCTTATTAGCAGACGTCTCCTAATTTCTTTACGTTTCTGCCTGCCAAGTTGACGTAACTAGGGGTTTCTGATTACTTCCGGCTGCATTCCATTATTTTGGTTTTATATTTATTGATTTGCATCATTAATTCTTTCCTCAAGACAGAATCCATACCATTTAAAGCAGGGGTGCACAACCTTTTTATAAGTGGGGGCCAAGTTTATTTTTACATAATAAGCGGTGGGCCACAAGTTACCTTTCCACATAGGCACTTGGCAAACCCTACCGCTAAATATAATTTTACTATTATCTGAATAACATATTTTACCAGCAGACAAAAAAAATGTGTTTCAATACCTCTAAATGGTTTAAATCCATTTTTGAAGTTCTTTGGCAAAGTGCGTTATTAAGTTATCAAATTAATGATTTACAATCAACTTACTCCTAATTTGAAAAGGTTTTAGGGGTATATTAAATAAAATAATACTATCACAAGGTTGTAAAATTGTTATTTTTACACAAAAAAACAGAATTCTTATCATCAAAGTCAGACAGGTCAGACAGCGCCCTCGTCCTCCCCTACCGCACAACGACGGTGTGTCAGTCACGTGCTCACATCCACTTGCATTGCAAGAATGACCTCACAGTCAGTCTGAACCTTGCAGCAGTCGGGTTATGCAAAACTTAAAATCTGTCCAATAATTGTCTACTTTATAATTTATATTTAACGAAACATTTTTTATTTCCTTTTTTCAACTAGGGCCTACAATAATGGGAAAAATCTCATCATTCACAATATATACTGTATATATTCACGTTTTGAATAGTATAAAATATTTATCCGCGGGCCGCATGAACTGACTTTGAAGGCAACAAGCGGGCCGCGGGCCGCGGGTTGTGCACCCCTGAAAAAAGACTCATTATAAAATCCTCTGGTGTGTCGGCTAAGATGACGATGTCATCAGAAAATCTCAGAGTTGAAATTATTTCTCCTTGAATCTTTACTCCGGCTTCATTTTTTCTCAAATTTCCTTCACTGCTTGTTCAATGAACACATAGAAAACTATAGGTGATAAGTTGCAGCCTTGCCTTACTCCTTTCTGAATACCAGCTTCTCTCTCGTGTTCTTCGGCTCGAATAACTGCCGTCTAGTTTCTGTACAGTTTGAAGACCTTCCTCCTATCCCTGTATTTTATTCCAATCCAAAACAAAAGTTTGGTGCTTTTCAGTGTCAACACGAATGTACCCAAATGAGTTGGGTTATACCCTAATCCTGAAAAAAAAACATGAGATTAATAAATACACTTGGATGACCAGTTTCGATCGTCACACGATCATCATCAGATCCATTACACTTAGGCTATAAAATCTATGTCTGAAAATACGGAGGAAAATATTTACAATATGTACACTTATTTAGTTGCAGTATTGGTAATGCAACATGTCGGTATTTGTCCTTGATTGGGTGAAGGCCACATGTGTGAGCTTTGGGCTGTCGAAATCGTCAGTGCGTATAGTTAGATTATTGGAAGAGTGCTACAGTATGTTATGAATGGCTGCGGTGAGTATAAAGTTTACTGTTTGTTTGTTATGATACAAGCGACAGCCGTGCTACCAACGTGACTGGTGACGTAATCTCTCACAGCAGCTTGTAGGCATTGCGAAGAACATTCCCTGACAAAGGTCTAGTGCAGGCTGTCCCAGCCGAGCTACTCGCCAGGGAGCAACGGAGTACTCACTGCCTTGCGTGAGTAAATCTGCAACATGCAATACAGCTCTGCTGTGGGGGCTGCCATCACTGCTCGGTGGATACATCAAGACGTGCAGGAAGCGCAAGAACTTGTGTTATGACCTTCACGCAGTGACGTATTGGCTATGACCCCCAGTCCCTCTCCAACCGTACTCCCAGCAACACTGCTGAGTACTCGCGTGTACGCATACTCAAACTCTTGGATTTGGAACAGCCCGGTCTAGTGATATCTGTATGTCTGTCTGTTACACTTTCATACAAAATCTACTCGAGTGATTTTGCTGAGATTTGCATGAATACTTGGTATGGACATAGTCATATTGCCGTTTCGAAATGCTTCCGCAGCCTAACGAAAAATTAATTTACATGAAGTCACATTTGTACAGCCGACACAGCGTTTGAACGAAATGACGTGCCACTTGTCACAAATACGCACGTCTCATAGAAAATCTCTTCCAAAACTTAAATCTTCGCCAGGTGAAACTGCATAGAATGCAGTTGAAAAAATAACATGTAGCCTACTACAAACAAATCTGGGGAACCATACTTTACAAAAATACCTTGTCTGGTAAAATGAAGAGCAAATTGTCCCGACACTGATGAACATTGCCCCCGGAAGAAATCGCAATCTTTAAATATGCGCCTTAGTAGCCAAACAAAGCAACAGAGAATCGGTTCTGTTTTCAAACCTAAAATTGGTTTCACTTCGGCAGCTCCAGCCAGTTTTACTGTTTTGGTGGATTATATAATTATATTCAACGTAAGAAATAATGGTATTTGCAGACTAGGCGAACGAAAATAAATTCATATAAAACGTTTGACGTGTTACAAGAAAACTAACTTATAAGAATCATTGTGTTATATATAAGGTGTGTTCAAAACGTAACGAGCCAGAGGCTGGAATGCGCAAACCGGTGACTACATCGGCTAATCGTGGCGTGTGTAACGAGGTATGGTTCCGACCAGAGCGTGGAAGGTCACAGTCCGTCGCTAGAGGGCACGCGTGCACATCACGTGACGATACAAAGCGAGCAGCAGCATGCGTCAATCGTCGAACGCTGCCAGTCGCATTGCAAACAGTGACATGGAGGCGTCAACCGAAGAGCAAAGAGGTGTTGTTCGGTTTCTGACAGTGGAAGGAGTAGAGGGAGCGGACATTCATCGCCGAATGTCACAAGGACGGGTGTCGTTAGCCGATGATGCCCGGTCTGGGGCACCCCCCTGCATTACCGATGACAACGTCCAGCTGGTTGATGCACTCATTACCCAGGACTGCCGAGTAACAGTGAACGCCATAGCCGCCGTGGTCGCTCCACGACAATGCACGACCTCATGCGGCCAATACCGTCGCTGCACTCCTGCAGAAATTCAAATGGGAGGTTCTCGGCCACCCTCCATACAGTCCAGACCTCTCTCCCTGTGATAACGCCATGTTTGGTCCCCTGAAAAGGGCTCTGCGGGGCCAACGATTCACCTCGGACGCCGACGTCCAGCTGTACGTGCGGAACTGGTTCACATCGCAGCCCAGGGAATTTTATGAGACAGCCATTCACTGCCTCGTGTCACAGTGGGACAAGTGTCTCAACAGCCAGGGCCAATACTTCTAACATACAGGTACTGGGTTCTGTAATTATGCCTCCGGCTCGTTACTTTTTGAACGCACCTTATAAATATCCACCGAAATTAATTTAAGCCTAAGTGGACAGGTTCTGATGATGATCACCTGACGAACGAAACATGTCATACAATTAATCCTCCCCCCCCCCTCCAAATTTTCGAGAAGGGTATTAATGCTGTAAGTGTATACATAATTCATGTAATATTGTATTCAGATAATAGTGTGTTAAAATAATGATTCCCCACCTAATCTAATTGGGCAAAGTTCGTGTTGACAAATTGAAAAGTATTTTTGTGAATAGATTCTAGCCCGTTAACCATACATGTTATAATACATCGGATAAGGGAGAGGGACACATTTAACCAAAAAAAAATGTAATAACGCGACGGGTTACAAAAAAAAACTGGATCGCAAGGATCAGATTGAGCATCTGGTGTATGTTTATTCCGCCCAATATCATTAGGCTCCTTGTAACGTATTGTCCGACTGCAGAGCATTATTAAACGAACTATCAGCTAAGTAACACGATAAATACATGCCTGTAAATCAAATCACGAAGCCGTCAAGTAGACGTAAATGCAGCCAACGAAGCCTATTGGGGAGTGAATCACAATGTAGACTGATCTCACAGAATGAAACAAATAAGGCCGTGCCATTGCAGGTATTGTCTAAAATTTAATTAATACAGTGGCAATTCATAAAACTGACGAATACTATCAATTTCCCTAATTACAAAGAAGATTTACATAAAACCTGCTTTTGTTTGAGTCTTCAGTCTCTTGACTGGTTTGATACAGCCCTCCATGCTTCCTTGTCCTGAGCTAATCGTTTCATCTTTACATAGCTACCAAACCCTACATCCGAGTCAATCTGTTTAACATATTCTAACCTTGGTCTACCCCTTAAGTTCTCATCCTCGACCCTTCCTTCCATAACTAAGTTTACTATTCCTGGGTGTCTTAGTATGTGTCCTACTAACCAATCTCTTATCTTCATTAGCAGTCACCCCAAACATCTCTCCTCTCCCACTCGTATTAATACCTCTTCATTTGTAACCCTATCTACCCATCTGATCATCATTCTCCTGTAACACCACATTTCAAACGCTTCAATTCTACTCCTTTCTGCTGCCCCAACAGTCCAAGTTTCACTTCCATAGAGTGCCACGCTCCAGACAAAGGCTTACAAAAATGACTTCCTAATACCTAATCTATATTCTATGTCAACAGGTTCTTTTTCTGTAGAAATGCTTTCCTTGCCTAAGCTAACCTACTTTTTATATCATCTTTGCTTCGTCCGTCACTGGTTATTTTGCTTCCTAAGTCTCCTACTTCCTTTAATTTTTCCCCGGCCAATTCGACGTCCATAGGGGTTTCTGATTTCTTTTGGCTGCATTCCAATATTTTTGTTTTACATTTATTAATTTTCATCATGAATTCTTTCCTCAAGAGAGAATCCATACCACTTAAAATTCATTCAAATCCTCTGGTGTGTCGGCTAAGATGACGATGTCATCAGCAAATCTCAGAGTTGAAATTATTTTTCCTTGAATATTTACTCCTACTTTAATTTTTCTCCAATTTCTTTTATTACTTGTTCAATGTATAGATTGAAAAGTATGAGTGATAAGTTGCAGCCTTGCCTTACACCTTTCTGCCAGCTTCTCTCTCATGTCCTTGGGCTCGAATAACTGCTGTCTGGTTTCTGTATAGATTGTAGAGCACCCTCCTATCCCTGTACTTTATTCCAATCGTTTTCAAAATGTCAAAAAACTTACTCCAATCAACGTTATCAAAAGCCTTTTCTAAGTCGAAAAAATGCCATGAACGTTCTCTTATCTTTCCTTATTCTAGCTTCCAAAATCAGCCTAAGACTTAGTATAGTTTCCCTTGTTCCTACGTTTCACCTGAAGCCAAACTGGTCTTCACCCAACTCTCCTTCTATCTGCCTTTCCATCCTCTTGTAAATTATTCTATTCAGGATCATTGAAGCATGAGTGATCAAGCTGATTGTACGGTAATCTTCACATCTGTCTGCTCCTGTTCACTATTTATTTAGCGTATGGCTTATAAGACAATATCGGTAATATATATGTACATATTTACAGACGAGAAACAAAGTCATTTGTGCTTCACAATTGAATGTCTAAGTTTTCAATCCAGCGTACAGCATCTGG
The DNA here is from genome assembly GCA_946902985.2 of Meconema thalassinum. Classification (NCBI taxonomy): domain Eukaryota; kingdom Metazoa; phylum Arthropoda; class Insecta; order Orthoptera; family Tettigoniidae; genus Meconema; species Meconema thalassinum. The sequence goes on from OX336389.2 coordinate 1,469,186,539, forward strand.
AGTTGCCAGCAGGAAGTCCACTTCACCACCGTGATAGACTCGAATCTTACATTCTTTGACAATGTGGTGAATAGACTGGTGTGGAGCTCCGCAGTCGCAGTCTGGATTAGGTACCTTTTTCCACTTGTGGAGGGCGTCTCTGCACCGGCCATGGCTTGTTCTGATTCTGTTCAGGGCGGTCCAGGTCTTGCGTGGTAGATGGAATCCACTTGGAAGTCTGGGACCTGAGAAGATAGTAAGCAGGCGCACATCTGTTGCTGCTTCCCACCGACCTTTCCACTGTTCAAGAGAATTAAAAACTTTAGCATCCATGTCAGCAGCATCACGCAGAGTTGGATGGCGTGATTTTAGTCTTTTAAGATTCAAAAGTGGCAGGTCACTATGCACGGGTAGACTAGGATTCCTGGAGATCTTGTGAAATTCCCTCATAAGGGCATTAGATCGACGTAAATCAGATGGCATTATACCGGTTAGCAGTGGAAGCCAATGAACTGGAGTAGATATGATTGCGCCAGATATGATGCGCATTGTGGTATTAAGCTGGGTATCGACAAGCCTTGTATGATGACTGTTCAACCAAACAGGTGCACAATACTCAGCACTTGAGTATACCAAACCCAAGGCTGAAGATCGCAAGGTGATTGCTGAAGATCCCCAGGTAGTTCCACACAGCTTATGGAGGATGTTGTTTCGAGTCCTCAGCTTTTTTGCCAAGTTCAGTAGGTGTTGCTTGAAGGATAGTGTACGATCCAAGATGACTCCAAGGTATTTTGGGTTCCAATTATGACGAAGAATTCCGCCTCTGAAACTTACATTCAATTTCACGTTCGCCAAACGATTATTTAAATGGAAGCAAGACACTTCTGTTTTACTCACTCCTGTTCACTTCAGTATAGGGATGATAACATTCTTCTTGAAATCAGAGGGTACCTCACCTGTCTCATAAATCCTGCACAGCAAGTGAAATAACCTGATCATACCTTCATCACATATGCAGCATAGCAAATCAATCGGTATATGCCTGGTGGTTTGTTCCTGCTTGAGTCTTCCAATGCTCTGTCAAATTCTGATCTTAATATTAAATATTTTTCTCATCCTCATCAATTTCCGCTCCCCGTTCTTTATATGATTCTCAATCTACTTTCCCTTATGCTGTACAAACACTCTATGTAAGCTTTCCCTCTCAACCTTTTGATCCATATCTGTTAAGAGGTTTTCTATCTGAGTCCTTAGTATTACAGCACTTAGTCTTCCTTTCCCCAAAAGTACTCTTAATCCTTCGATAAGCTCTATCTTCTTTTCCTAATTTCAGACAATTTTCTATACCTGCATATTTCTCTATCAACCATTATTCTTTTGCTTCCTTGCACTTCTTGTTAACCTCATTTCACAGACGTCTGTATTCTGCTTTTCCATTTCATCTCTTACATTCGTGTGCTTCCGCCTCTCGTCCATTAATTCTAATATATCCTAGGTGATCCACAGTTCTCTATATATTCTCTCTTTCTTACTAATGTTTTCTTCTGCGGATTTTGTTATTTTATTCTTCAAAAGTGCCCATTCCTCTCCAATTTATGCTTGTTCAGGGGTTTCATTAGTCCTTTTATACTCTTCTTGAATCGTTTGTTTACGTCCTTCCCTTTCAGTCTGTATATTGCCCACCTTTTGGTTTTGACTTTTCTTCAATTTCTTAAAGTCTGCATTTCATAACAACCAGATTGTGGTCAACATTTTTATAATATAAAAATTGAATTAAAACTATCTGATGACAAGTTCTTTGAGGCATATTCAGCATACAAAAAAACAAGTAGGTCCATGAAGAAATAAATAGCCTATTTTCATATATTCTACTGGTCTTTTCAATTAAACATTCTCCCTTCTATTAAAAGCATTTTCCATGTGATGTACTAAATAACTTAGTACACGACCTACGTTGTGATGAAGTAGGCTATACAGCAAGAAAATTAAAACTCATTATCCATTAGTCGTAGTTTTCACAGACAAGAAACATAAAAAAGAATAATCGCATTACTATGGAACTATTGCATGCCCTGTTTTAAATCAAAGTTTGTATCGTTCGTCAAGATAGCTTACTTCAACACACCTCCATCACTGGAAAATATGTGTCCAAAGTTACATGATGAGGTCTTTACGCTAAAGAATTGTGCGCGGGTGTAGCCCATCTCTGCAATCACCCGAATAAGATACGACAAATAAATAATGAGGTTTTAAAATTTCCAACTGAATCCATTTTGAAAACAATTTAACATGAATAGAAGTCTCTATACTAAGCTCAGAAGAAAGATTCGCTGTGCCAAGTTATATTGCGCTCGGTTAATTAAATTGGCAGAAAAGTAGTTTTTATAGTGTGTAGGCCTATACTCTATTCAATCGTATGCCAGCAGGTGAGTTATATAATAGTGGCTCATTATACCAACCTGCATATCTATCGCTTGCTTTGGACACGAGCAATATAAACGTGATTTAAAAAATTTAGCACAGCCACCATATTTACGTTCTCATATACATTTATTAAAAATAGACGCCAATTATTAAGCCGTGTATGAAGATTTACAGTGTTAAGTTTCACTGCTCTCGGATAGTTAACTCACGAGAAAAATTCATATGAATATTTAAATTTCGCGTCGCCGCCATGTTGGATTTATGCTCATACAGGGTGGCGCACGAAATGTCATACAACGAAAATGGTTTATAAAATGTGTAAATCTGGGATCACAACCATGTCCTTTCGTGCAGAGAAACCTTATTTCATGCGCGATTCGACAGACAGCAGCACATGTCGCGCATGCGTACCGGCTTCCAGTTATACAGCATGGCGGACAAAGGGAGGCTGATACGCGAACAGGAGGTGAAAAGTGTTATTTTATGCGGAAACAAAGAGTGTGTAACTCGGACTCAGGAACGGTTTCGTGTTCATTTCCGTACCAGGTGGGCTCCCTGCCGGCAGACGGTGTATAGACTGGCCAGCCAATTTGAAACAAAAGGCAATATACTGGAGAGAAAACGAACCCGTCTCATGCCAGTCCGCTCACCGGATAATCTTGCTGCTGTGAGAGCGCGCTTGTGGCTCGGAGCCCCTCCAAATCCACCAGAACTGCCTGTGTTCATCTGGACATCTCTCGTCGGTCAATTCAGAGAATACTGCAGTCTGAGCTTGACCAATTCCCATACAAAATTACAACGGGTCAGAAACTCACGGCGCTTGACAAGCAACGGCGAGTACAGTTTGCTGGGTGGTCTATTGCAGAAAGTGATCCCGTACTGCACAACACATGGTTCAGTGATGAGGCATACTCAATGGTGCTGTGAACAAACAGAATGTCCGATTTTGGGCGAAAGAACGGCCTGCTATTGTGCACGAGGTTGAAAGTCATGGTGTGAAAGTGTGTGTGTGGGCTGCAATTTCCAGTCATGGAATTATTGGACCAATCTTCATCAATGACACAGTCAACAGTGCGCGTTACATTCCATGTTGCAAATCAGTTTCCTTCCACAACTCTTTGCATCACGACTACCAATAGAGACACAATGGTTCATGCAATATGGAGCTCGTCTGCACACAGCAAATGTTGTTCTGTACTTCCTGCATGAACATTTCGGGCCCCGTGTGATGTTCCATCGATATCCCGAACGTTTTGAGAGCGGCTCAATCTGGCCACCACATAGCCCTGATATTAATCCCTGCAACTTCTTCCTGTGGGGATATTTAAAGGAGAAAATCTACCGCCAGAAACCAGAAAATGTATTGCAATTGCAAGCGGCCATTGTGACTTTCTTCCGAGGGTTGAGTGAGGACATGTGTCGTAGAGTGGTCACAAACATGCAGGTTCGTTTCGAAGCTGTTGTATGCCGAGAAGGTGGGCAAATTGAACATGTCCTTCATACTGACTAATCATGCACATTTCAGTGAATGTTGTAATGCCATTCTTTCTTAAATATGTTGTATATTAAATATTCTATAAACAATTTTCAGTGTATGACATTTCGTGCGCCACCCTGTAGGTTATTGAAAGGCGCATAGATGAACTTAAGTTAATAGCTTCTATCAACTTAGAAATTTTCAATTTGAATGCTGTAATCGATGCGTAAATAATGAGAATTGTCTAAATATTTTGGATGATCACCATGTATGTACCATTAGATAGAGATTATTGCGTAGGTTCATTATACAAACGTTCACTTTGATCGCATGATTACGACACAAAAAATTAAAACAATTAAAAAAATTCGCACAGCCATCATCCTGCGTTTATGAGAACAATTGAATTGAATTAGATGCCAGTAGATTAAATTTTGTATAGGCATGAAGGGGGCTGTTTCACAGCGTTCGGTTGATTAAATCTCGAGAAAATGTCATTTACATACAGTATTTCAATTTCGCTTGGCCGCCATGCTCGTTTTGTACATAAAATGATTTTAATCGTCACATATAGAAATGTAATGTTTTTCAGCCTTATTATTGCTCTGAGCCGTGGTAGATTATTTCGAGTAGCGTATGCACACGTCACTTACTGTTCTTAGACATTCAAATTAGGTGGTTGCATCGAGGCCCTTCTTCATATGGTCGTGTTAATTGTACTATGCCGTAGAGCAGGCGTTCTCAACCTGGTGCTCGCGAGCAACACGGTGTTCTTTAAAGGAAATTTGGTGCTTTTGTCACATGAGCCAGAAAGTGCTCGTAAGCCCCTGAGATCCATTCTTCAATTCAAATTACGTTGCACGAACCGGAATAATACCGCAGTGATTTCATTACATATTTTGGCAGTCAGAAATGTTATCATTTTGTGAAATATATAAATAATATAAATAATTGGACATCCCTATTTTATGAGTAACACGAAAGATCCTGATTCCACTCGACTGACCACACGTGAAAAATGAAAATCCACAGCCTGCTTCCAGTCTCCGACCGGGTCAGGAATGGAATGAATGAAGCCCCCATCTAGCGGCTAGGATATGAACTGTGCCGGCTGCCGAGGCCTGACGCACTCCTCTGGGGCAATGATTAAATGAATGACAGATGAAATGAAATGATAGTGGAGAGTGTTGCTGGAATGAAATTATGGCAGGGAAAACCGGAGTACCCGGAGAAAAACCTGTCTGCCTCCGTTCTGTCCAGCACAGATCTCACATGGAGTGACCGGGATTTGAACCACGAACCCAGCGGTGAGAGGCTGGCGTGCTGCCGCCTAAGCCACGGAGGCTACTGACCACACGTAAATGTACTTAACATTTATGAGTCATGCAAGCAGTTGCAGCATGCCTGGTGAACGGCGAATCCTTTGCTATTTCTGCACTTCTGAGGGAGCAGGAAGGAAAGACGCATGCTTGTTGTATCATCATCGTTATTATTATTATATTAGATTTAATTGTGCTCAGGTACATGGTATATTTTGAGAGAGGTGCTCACAGTCAAAAATGGTTGAAAACGTCTGCTGTAGAGGATGTTATTAAAATTGATTGACAAAGCTAAGAAGCCAATCTGGTGTTCCTGTATTGTGATCAGAAAAAATGAATAATATGTATGTTAATTGAGTAATGAAATGGCCAAAAGAAAAATATGTAGAAAAAGAAAAGAGTGCGTAAAATTTACCAATAGACAAGAGTGACGAATGCATGATTTCCGCTTATGACAGCTATGTAGACGTGTGGGAGCCGAAACTGCGGGACAGGGAGGGTAGGGGAGCGGAATGGAGTGGAGGGGAGTTGACTGGAGGGTGGTGGTACAGGGGTATTAAGGATGGAGGAAGGGAAACGGTGAATGGAAACTTCGCCTGGTTATGTAGCTTGTTCCGAGTTTTTGAATTGTTTATTTCATTAAAGAGAATACTGTCTGGTGGTGGAGCAATTGGTAGAGTCCAATCGTCACCGTAGCGAAGATGCAGTAAGAACAACGAAACTGGTTATGTACATGGGTTGGTTTTTTAGTTTTGGCACCAATGCTTCAGTGCCAAGTTGCAACAATGTTGGGCGCTGACACTTTTACCGACGGTTGCTGCCCTGCATCCCCTCCCTCAGAGCACATGACCTCGCCCGTCCTCACCACCGCTCGTGCGCAGTCGCGCCTGTTAGATGAGTAGTGTGAGACCAGCGCTCGCGAAATACAGTCGCATTGTTTTCCAAGCAGGAGCATAGAACGTGGATAAAAATTCAGTGTGCTAGGGGTCGCAGGGCTCAACAGAGTCACCGAGGATTTCAGGAAGCGTGCGGTGCAGCTGCGTTACCGTTCAGAACGGTAGCAAGATGGGTTGCAGCCTTTCGAGATGGGCGCGAATGTGTGGAGCACATGCCTCGATCTGGTCACCCACCAGTAAGTGATGACAATGTACAGATGGTGTCCGCGTTAGTAGAGGTGGATCGGAACGTAACGATTCGTCAATTAGAGCAAGATACCGGACTGGCGCATTCAACTGTCCTCCACATCCTGAAGGACTTACTGAAAATGAGGAAGATTGCGTCCAAATGGGTTCCGCATGACTTAACCAACATGCACAAATGGCTGCGATATGACGCTTGTCGTATGCACTAGCAGCGTTATGAGCACGAAGGAGAGGCCTTCTTACGGCGTATCATAACCATTGACGAGACGAGACGTGGGCCAGATCTTATGAGCCACAGTTAAAACGCCAATCGAACGAGTGGCAGTACCACGGATCACCACGGAAACAAACAGTTCGACCAACCCCCACCAATGTGAAGGTAATGTTGATTCTTGCCTATGATTGGGATGGTGTGATCATTCACCATACTGTACCCCGAGGGCAAACCGTTAATGCGGCGTACTATTGTTCGTTTCTGCAAGACCATCTCCGAGGAGCTCTGAGAAGGAAACGGCGCCACCACATGGTTACACCGCCCATCGTTCTGCATGAGGTGTGTGCTAGGGCACACACAGCAGGCGTTGTGTCGGCATTGTTGGATCGCTGGGGCTGGGAGGTCCTCTATCACCCCCCATATTCTCCCGACATCAGTCCCTGCGACTATGATCTCATCCCGAAGATGAAGATGACAATGCGCGGGGAGCGCTTCCGTACCATTGAAGACGTTAAGCAGGCTGCCGAGCGCTCTTTTCGTACCATCAATAGATTGGGCAGTGCCAACGGGATCCAACGACTTCCGCATCGCTGGGAATACGTTGTACGCAACGGTGGGGACTACATCGAGGGCCTGTGAAACTTGGAACCATCTAAGTGAGTTATTAATCCAGTTATATCTAAGGTGCCAAAACTAAAAAACCAACCCATGTATTTATACCTAATATGTCTTAGCAGACATAAGTATGCCAAATTAAAGAGTTCACAGGACTACCAACTGCCTCGTAACATTCTGAGAATAATTGAGCCCTATACTCAATATCGTAGAATCTGTTAATATAAACAGTTCGAAACACAATACACTATAATGTCATAATACTGCAGATGCATTTTCAGCAACATGTGTATATACCAGTGTTACCAAAATAAGTCTATGTATGTTTATGTGTTCCATATTGTTGAACTGCATATTACTTCCTTAACATTCATTGGATGTTTGACAAAGTTTGCATATACAGCGTAGGCTATGCCATAACAGATAAGTGTGCACATTCTCAGTCTTACCAACTACTAATGGACATTTGAGCCATCGACCCTCAATATCTCAGAATCTATATAAGGAAGCCATTTTGAACAAGCCAGTGCTACCAGCATTCTAAACAGGTCTAATTAGAAGAATAAGGATTGAATCTTAAATTTTAAGATAAATAGGCTCTTTAAATCGTCACGGAACTACTCTTTTAGTGTTTTAAGTTTGTCTCATGATGAGGAACATTACACTCCTAAACTTGTAACATTACGGGATTTTATCATTTTAAATGATCTTGTCGACTTCGTCGTTACGCTGGGGTCTGGCGTTACGTTACGGTGACGGGACGAAATGTACCCAGATGCACTGAGGTGTGTGACGTCATAGTACCGCTTGGTGTATGTGCTCCCCGACAATCTCTACTTCGTTAGTATAAGACAAAAATCCCCGATTCTTGGATGTCACGGGTAATCTCGAGAACCACTGGATGGATTTTGATGCGGTTTTCACCATTCTGTAAAGGATAGGCTATCTCGAGGAAAGATTCTGTAGAAAATAATTTATGTATGATCAAAGGAAGCCAATCAGTAACGAGTTCAGTGAAAAAGTCGAAAACAAACTTGGCGTCCGTGTGCTTCTTAAGCTTACGCTGGGCAAACCGTTAAACATATCAATATACTATGAGCGTAAGAATTGGTCAGCATGAAAAGTTCTACAAAATAGTCCGCGAGAACATATCTCTATCTTCAATACATCACCCGCTATAAGAGTTTTTAGACTGGATGGAAGGGGCACGTCCCCGCGCGCTCTGGTGAGCGTGACGGCATCCCGCGCGCTTGACCTTGCTTTGCCCTTGGTTTGCACTTGCCATTCGCGAGTAATTTGAAACAAGGTAAAGTATTATAAAGCAAGATAAGTATTATGCAGATAATTTTCTAACATGTCTAGAGTCTTTGGCTTCGAACGAAGCGAGAAGCCTCCAGCCTTTCTAGCATTTTTCAGCATTTGTAGCATTTAAAATGATATAAAGTCTAGTCTGTCAGACTGACTGTCACTTTTTTAACTACTGTATTTGTGTTCACAGGACTGGCAACCCAATTTCTTAAACTTATATATTTTTAGATACCGGTAGTCTATAAGATTTTATACTATTATCAACGCCAATAAGGAAACGAATAACATGGCAACAATCATGAGGAGATTTTAGTATTTTTACTTACACGCTTATTCCCCTGTCGCTTTAGAATTACGGAGTGCGTCTGGGTACTTTTGATTCCTCAGCACATCACAGTAAGGTAAATCCGGGAGAGTTGCCGCACGTTTTACATTTTGTGTTATATCTCGGGAGAATTACTTTAAAATTCGCTGCAAATTGATAAAGCATAATTTTAAAATGTTTGCGTTAGATCACGTAGACCTATGAGCGAAACATTGGTAATTGTAAATAAATGGGAGAAAAGAAGGAACAAAGAAATTGTTGCATGAGCGGCGTCTCTCCCTGGAACGCGGGAGAGATGCCGACATTGTTCGGGAGAGATGCCGCAAGTAAAATAACTTTTAACAAAATAAAATTTATACTAATTTCTTCAACTCTAATGCAATTGAGTATTGGAACGTACTACAAGACAATTATGTTTTGAAAAATAGAATTAGTCGCCTCCGTAGCGTAGCGGTCAGCATGGTTAGCTGCCGTCCCGGAGGTCCTGGGTTCGATTCCCGGCTCTGCCACGAAATTTGAAAAGTGGTATGAGGACTGGAAGGGGTCTACTCAGCCTCGGGTGGCCCAAATGAGTAGAGGGGGTTCGATTCCCACCTCAGCCATCCTCGAAGTGGTTTTCCGTGGTTTCCCACTTCGTCTTCGGGCAAATGCCGGGATTGTACCTACTGTAAGGCCACGGCCGCCTCCTTCCCTCTTCCTAGCCTATCCATCCCAATCTTCCATCCCTTCCAATCCCTCATGAGGCCCCTGTTCGCTTTGCAGGTGTAGCCGCCTGGGCGAAGTGCTGATCACACCTCCCCAGTTGTATCCCTCCGACCTGATGTTCCAAGCTCCAGGACACTGCCCATAGAGGCGGTAGTGGTGAGTTCACTCGCTGAGTCCGTGGGAACCACCAACCTAGAGGGTAAATTGACTAAATAAAAAAAATAAAAAATAGAATTATCTTTTGAAGATAATCCACCTCGTCAATACAATTTATGTTAATTCACATTATAAATGTTATATGTGTTTATACAGGTCTCGTTTAACAAACACACATGGACCCATTGTGCCTTATCCAGATTTCCGGAATTCATTCTTCGTTTTAATGTCCGTGCCTGAATTCGATTGCACCTCTTTGCCTTCCTAAATAGTATTTCCTTTGTTTTCAGCCTTTTTAGAAATTATCTTAAATTCTCTTCTCCCACTAAGCTCTTCTGACTGTGCTCTTGCTTCTATGCTGAGAATGCAAGCCACAAATTGTTATTTCTGAAAATAATAGAATTGTTTATAGTAACAATGATGTTAACAATGAAGCCAATGAAATAAATTAGATATTTTAAGAATCATAAGATAGTGAAATACTCGAATAGAATACTAGTACCCTCTGAACAGTTAAAATGTTTCCAGATTGCTTTTAAAATATGATATCAATAAGCCACCTCTAACGGATTGCTGTGCGGCAACTCTCCCAAATGTCAGGTAGAGACGCCGCACCTCCTGTTGAAGGCTAACATGGCCGAAAATAAGCTTACCGTCTACTACAGTAACATTTAAGACTTATTCTGTACTAAAGAGGCTGATTTTAGCGTTTGAAACCAAATTAATATATAATAATAAATGAACACAAGGAAAAACTTTGCCAGGAGGAAACATGCACTCGCCTCACGTTATCAACCACAATTTGCGTAATATGCGAGCAACTTGCACCATATCCGCAGACAGTGGTTATTGCTTAGATGCCGAAATAGCTTACACACTGCCATCTAGCTGCAACGATGGGAACCTATGGCTACAGTGAATGCGCCGTCTCTACCGGCGCGGCATCTGTCCTGGAATTACCTTATAGCAGTGAGTAAGTCATATCTCAACATGACCAAACATACCTTACTGACGTACAATATTTTGCATTAAAATCATTTGAATGATTCTTCCATTGTCGTAATCCGATTGCTCGCCCGTGAAGAACTCTATTCTAAACGTATAACTGTAGAATGAAATCATAGAGTGACGCCCATACATCATGTTTGCAAATTTCTCACGAGCAGCAAAGCCTTCTTCTGTTCCATATTTCATCCTTGCTACGGTAACGCTGGTGATTTTACTACCAAATAGGAAAATATTTCTGCTTTTATTTTCATACCCCTTCCGTTCCCTCGTTCCACTTCACTGAACGCAGTTTCGCTTTAGCCCTAAATCCGATCACTCCGGACGGTGCCCACTTAGCAACACAAATGTCAGAAACTCTCCTTCTTTACATTTCTTTTTTTTTATTCAAAATTTAAGTGGCGGAATAGATGCATAAGTACACGTGAATTCAATCCTACAAGTCAAGAAATTGTATAGAAATTCATGGCGTTCTTAGAATGTTTCGTATTGAGTTCTACATGTAATAGCATGTGATACTTTCACATTTAGACTCAGTTTACGCACTGGTCCCCCCAGGTTCTCCACTATTAAAGTTGTCTAGTACCACGGGTATAAACTTTCAAAGGAATTCGAAACGTAATAGTGATATTTCGAGTCAAGGCACGCGTGAGATAATAAGTGTCTCAGATATTCCTTAAGTTTGAAAGGACACGTAGCCTATAACTCTCATATGAGTAGGCCGTGGAATGGCATGATGGGGCATGGTAGATGCAACCGACCGATGCACCCTAATACAATGTCGAAGACTTTCGGGATCTTGTGCTCCACCATATATGAGTGTATCAACGTACTCGCCCAATAACCGAGTGAATTGAAAGACATAGACTAATGGAAAGGACTAGCAGCATTGGAGTTACCCAAAGTTTTAGAAATTAATATACCAAAAAGTGACTACAAAGTACACAAAAATGTATTTAATGCATTTATCGTATAAAACATATTGTACGGAGTGGAGGTAGAAGAAGGAATTGCAACCCTGGATGCTATTGTAAGTAAGGCTGCCAAGCTAATGACAGTGGAGCAGGAATGATGTGTAGCCTAAGGATGTTAAATGTTCAAGAACATATTGTGAAAACAATAATAAACAAGTAGTTCCGTGAAGAACTATATAGTCTATTTTCATATATCCTACTTATGTTAATTGCCTCTATCAATATACAAAATTTCAGTTTGATTGCTTTAATGGATTCGTAGATATTGAGAACCATCTAAATATTTCGGATGGTCGCCATGTTGGATTTTTATACATGTAGGCCATAGAGTTATGCACTATTAGATGACGATTATTGAGTAGGTTTATTATTCAAACGTTCACTTCGATCGCATGATTAATACACAAGAAATAGAAATTAAATTTTCAAACTGTGCACAGCCGCCATCTTGAGGTTATGTGAACAATTGAACTTAATTAGAGGCCAGTGCATTACATTTGCGTTTGGATGGTTAAATTGCGAGAAAAGTTTATTTAAAAGTTTCAACTTCGCTTGGCCGCCATGTTCGTTTTGTAGTTAACAGGTTTTTTAAAGTCTCATAGGTGAACTTCTAGTAGTGTCCTTTATCACCGTACAAAAATCGGGGTGATATCGGTAATAGTTTCGGAGATATAGAATGGCGATGAAATAATTCGCACAGCCACCATGTTGGATTGGTGAGACGTTATAAAATTTGAAGGACATGGTCGGGGTCGGCCAAAATAGTACTATGACCTTACCGAGTTTCATTAAAATAGCTCCAGCCATTTAGAAGTTATTAGGGGGATACACACACACACGCGCGCGCACGGACAAAACGTGATCTCATAAGCATTTTTTTTTCATGCATGAAAATAGGCTAAAAACTGGTGGGTGGGAGTCAATGGGGGTAACCTTTCTATAACAGTGTTCCTTAACATCAATATTATCTCAGGTATCACTTAGATCCTAATTGTTTAAGACATTTTAATAGCAGTTAAATTATTTGTTGGTTTCTTTCATTTAAAAAATAATTATGGTGTGATTTCTTATTATGAATTTGTTTTTTAACTTTTCAAATATTAATCAACTTGATATTTGTGCTATTATATCTAATAACCACATGTATCAGGTGATAATACTCTCTCCCCAATATCCGGCAATCCGAGATTCAGAACGAACGATATTTAATTCTACTCGCCCATCAAATAGGCTACATCTCCAAGGAATGAGCAACACACGACTTCAGTGAAGGCAGTAAACCCAATCAACAGGATTGTTTACTCATCAATTGCGGATGGAAATAAATCTCTAGGATTGGATTTATGTTGACCGACTGAAGAGTTACAACTAACTTGAACGCCCATTCGAACACTTCAGCGCTTAGGCTATACCACTGACAAGGAAAGTATTGCTCATGGCTAGATAACTTACATGCGGAATTAGGAAGCCATATAACTTATAAGAAGTAGTTCCGTGAAGAACTATATAGACTATTTTCATATATACTACTTATGTTTATAGCCTCTATCAACATACACATTTTCAGTTTGATTGCTGCAATATATTCCTACATATTGAGAACCGTCTAAATATTTCGAATGGTCACCATGTTGGACTTTTATCTATAGGCCTCAGAGTTATGTACTATTACATGGAGATTATTGTGCAAGTGTATTATTCAAACTTCAATCGCATGATTAAGACACAAGAAATAAAAACGAGATTTTATAATTTCGCACAGTCGCCACATCTTGTTATGAAAATAATTGAAATGAATTAGATGCCAGTGGATTAAAATTTATATAAGCATAGGCCTACACCGTACAAAGTTTCACTGCGCTCGGATGGTTAAGTTGCGAGAAACGTCCATTTGAATATTTACATTTCGCGTCGCTGCCATGTTAGATTTGTGCACGCCAGATTATTGAATGTCCCATAGGTGAACTTATGTTTATAGCCTCTATCAACATTCAAAATTTCAGTTTGATTGCTGTCATAGATTAATAGATATTGAGAACCGTCTAAATATTTCGGATTGCCGCCATGTTGGATTTTAATATATGTAGGCCATAGAGTAATGTACTATTAGATGAGGATTATTAGGTTCATTATTCAAACGTTGACTTCGATCGCATGACTAGGACACAAGAAATAAAAACTAATTTTAAAATTTCGCACAGCCCCCATCTTGAGGTTATGTAAACAACTGAACTAAATTAGATGTCGGTGCACTGCAAATTGTAAAGTCATTTGCTGTACTAAGTTTCACTTAGTTCGGACGATTAAATCACGAGAAAAGTCTATAAAAATGTTTCAAATTTGCTTGGTCGCCATGTTCGTTTTGTAGTTAACATGATGATAATTGTTGTTTTAAGGGGCCTAACATTTGTAGTTAACAGGTTTTTGGAAGTCACATAGGTGAACATTTAGTATTTATTTATTTATTTATTTATTTAGTAGTGCTTTTTATCAACATACAAAATTTCAGGGTGATATGAGTAATAGTTTCGGAGATATAGAATACCGGTGAATATTTCGCACATACGCCATGTTGGATTGGTGAGACGTAATAAAATTTGAAGGGCATGGTCAGGGTCGGCCAAAATAGTACTATGTCCTTACCGAGTTTCATTGAAATCGCTCGAGCCGTTTAGACGTTATTAGGGAGGGGGGCAACACACACGGACGCACACACACACACACACACACACACACACACACACACACACACACACACACACACACACACGGACAAAAGCTGATCTCAGAAGCCTATATTTTCATAAATGTAAATAGGCTAAAAATGAGCAGCAAGGTTTTTAAAACTTACTTGAAAGTGTTGCGATGGCGGCCATAAAGCGCACGCAAACAGCCTTCGGACTTGTTCATTATAATACGGGTAAATTGGAGTTAATTATGTTGTGCCTTAGTAGAGAAATACAGTGGAACGTGGCTAATTCGAACTTCCATAATTCGAAATCTTCTTTAATTCGAATTTTTCTCTTGGTCCCTAGCATTTTATATACAATCAATGCTAAAAAATCGTGGATAATTCGAATTATATTTTGGATAATTCGAAGTTTTTAGTGTAAACAGCCGATCAGAAGCCAAACAGTTGGGACAATTCCCGAAAAAAATTGTTGCGAGTGCAGCCCCAAGCAACAAATCACATCACAGAACTTAGGCGGTTTGTTTGAAGTAGACAATGACGTAAGTAGTTCTTTTTTCCGTTCCTTAAATTTGTTAGATTCTTTTGTGATGGCTGAGAGACTTAATTGTAGAAAACAGGTAAAAATCTCAAACTGTTTTGAAAAACAGAAGATTTCCCTATGACTTAACTAGATTGCTGGATTACTACTGTCGTTAAATAGGTGAATAGTACATTTTGGTTTTATTTTTCATTTGAAACTTCTGAGGTTATTCACGATACAGTCTTTATAAAGTACCGTTGTCTGTTAATCTGCTTTGTTGAACGTAAATCATTATGTAAACGAAATACAATATATTTTCTCTACCCTATTCAAAGAACTTTCTTAGTTCGATTTTTTGGATAATTCGAATTTTTTTACTGGTCCCTTGAGGCTCGAATTATCCAAGTTCCACTGTACCAGAATTGAGACCAAAATTAAATATTAATTATGTTTTGTATTTCCCCGAGTGTATGAGTTTAATATTGACTACCCCTCCAAAATCACAAAAGTTTGAAGAAAATTCAATAGATTTATAAGAATATATTGTTAATAAAAAGCAAAAGGAAGTATTTGGAACAATGGGTATATTAGAGGCTCAGGTTCATGGGTTACTTTCCTCTGTCGTAGACAAACGAATTGTGAGCTTTGGCACGGAGCGACAGTTATTAGTTTTCACCACAGATCAATAGGTAGCCTATATGCATCATTTTATGCTCGTAGAATGGGTGACCGCAGGAAGTCCATTCTACAGCATTTGTACGTTCAATTGCGCACCACAACTGCGGTAGGAAGCGGCAGCAAGTCCAGTGATGGGTGGTTTGATTCTCGGCGCTGACAGTGGCCATTGTGAGTGTGGTTTTCTCCGAGGTTTTTCCATACTCCCTCCAGGTAAATGTCATGAAGGTCCCGGGGCACCAATGTGACACACTACTACAGTCATCACAGAAAAACGGGGAATATGACCAACATATATCCAGCCCCTAAAATGGACAACAACAATAAAGAACAGTTGAAACAGTCACCCTATGTCACCACCGTGAGCGCTAGTCTCTGTATCAATAACGTGAAGTCAGTGAGGGGAGTAAGGGATAACGCTCACACAGGATGGACAAACACTAGCTTCTTGGTGGATGGGCTACACCCATAACACTCGTGAAACGTGCTCACATTGAACATTAAATTCTTATTCTGTGAAAAATATTAAATAGGCAACCGGGTGAGTTAGCCGTGGTGTTACGGCAGGACTGCTGGCAGTCGCTCACATCCGGGAGGCAAGGAGGTTCGAATCCCACCGCCGGCAACCTTGAAGATGGTCTTCTGTGGTTTCCCATCTTCCTTCCAGGCAAATGCCGGGGTTGGTCCCTAACTATAGGCCACAGCCGCTTCCTTCCAACTCCTCGTCCTTACATTCCCACTTTCCTCCCCAACGGTACTTGTAGCTCACCCATTGGGTGTCCGTCTCGAAGCAGCTACAAAACTGGCGAGCCGAACATGTCCTCGGACACTCCCGGCACTAAAAGCCGTACGCTTAAAAAAAAGGGCAAAAGTTGAATTCGTCTAAATAGGCCTATGCGGTTTAGGTGTGCTGGCCTCGAGATCTCAAGAGGAACTACAATCTGCATTTGATCTGCTGTTGGAATGGGCAGAAGAGAATGAACTCAGCCTAAACGAAGACAAGACTGTGTCAATGACTTTCCGCAAATGGGGAAAACCAGCAATTTTTCACACACACAGAAAACCCCTGGAGAGCGTTTCTAACTTTAAATATCTAGGCGTGACACTTCAGACAACGGGCAACGTCTTTACGCTTCACGTTAACGATAGGATCAGTGCGGCTACGAGGGCCATAAATGATATCAGACAGTTGAGTAAACTCTCCGTCAAAACAGCCTTGAAACTCTTCCAGATCAAAGTTACACCCGTTGTAACATATGGATTAGAGAATATCTGGACGCACCTCAAATTGAAACACCTGGAAAAGTTGGAAAAACTAAAAGCGACTTTCTTAAAGAAGGTTCTGTTTCTAAATACACGCCTTCAAGACTAGTCTATGAATTAACACGTGAAATATATTATGTGGAAGAGCTCCGCCTCCAACTGCCGCTACCGTCTACACCAGCATACGTGCAACTCATGGAGAACCTGAAATCGAAGAAGAAAGACATATGCTGGGATTTCTACATCACTGACTCAATGACCTGCAATGATTGGAAACGGGGAGGCTACGAACTATGACATACTGTTACACGCTTTGCCATACATGGCTTTCACCATAAGCTGTGCAAGTTAAAGAAGTTTCAGCAGCCAGACGCAGACTGTGTATGTGAACGTTGCGGCAAATGTTACGAAAGATATCATGCGATGTGCTGTACATATAGACTTGAATCTCTGACGTCCTTCTGTTGTAATGAATAGTTTATTCCTATGTATGTTTCATTTTGTCTGTATCATTCCTTTGGCTATTAGCTGCAATAAATATTTTATAAAATTATCGGCTATACGCGTAATTTTGGTAAGACGAGATTGCAGGCACTTATTTCATTGCGTTCAAAGGCATATCCGTATTATTTTCACCTAATCCTAAAGCTTACCAATGGCTCACATATAATTTGTCTTTAATGCTCATCACCTCTGCCAACCAGGAGTCTAGTGAGACCGAACCCCGCCACCCTATCTGTTCCGTGGTCTCACATTCTGTGACTGGACAGTCTATCGTTATATACGGTATTATAAAATTATCGATTACTGGTATCTATTGTCATGACGTTGGCGTCCAGAAAGGCACCTGGCCGTAAACTCAACAAGGCAGCTAGTGTACATCTTTTGATCAACACACTGGGGTTTGGCTGTGTTAGCCCACGGGAGCCAGGCTTGGCCGGGGGTGGGACATGAGGGGAAAAGTAAACACTGGGGGAAGTGGGGTTGCACGCTACTTCTTGAGCAAGCAAGCCAATAATGGCAGCCAGAGTCAACAGTCAATGCTAAGCCACTCACTACAGAAAGTTGTCAAACACTTGTAGCTGCCTCGCAAATGGAACAGTATCTGTTCAGTAATTTACACACTTCGGTTCCTCTGTCCATATTCCTGCTCCTTTCCCAGCTCAAAACTCTCCCATCAGTTAGATGGACTAAATAGCTCCTGGTACACGACATTTGAGTCTTTAGTCTTTTGACGGGTTTGTTGCAGCTGTTCATACCTCCCTGTCCAGAGCTAATCGTTTCATCTCTACACAGCTACCACGCCTTACATCCGAGACAATCTGTTTAACATAATCTAAACTTGGTGTACCCCTACTGTTCTTGTCCCCAACCTTTCCTTCCATAACTAAGTTTGCTATTCCTGGGTGCCTTAGTAAGTGTCCTACCAACCTATCTCTCCTCTTCATTAGCAGTCGCCCGACACATCTCTCCTCTCCCACTCGACTAAATACCACTTCACTTGCTACTCTATCTACCCATCCGATCTTCATAATTCTCCCGTAGCACCACATGTCAAATGATTATATTCTCCTCTTTTGTGCTACGCCAACAGCTCAAGTTTCACTTCCATAGAGCGCCACGCTCCAGACAAACGCTTTCAAAAAGACTTCTTATAACTCAAAGCTATATTCGATGTCAATACATTCCTTTTATGCAGAAATGCTTTCCTTGCCTGAGCCAACCAACTTGTTATATCCTCTTTGCTTCGTCCATCACAGGTTATTTTACTTCCTAATTACGACCTACATTGTGATAAACAACAATATCAAACTCGATCTCCAAACGTTCTAGTCATTTTAGACCATAAACATAAACTCAATATTTTTTTTTAAAGATAGATGTGATATGGTACTAGTGCTTGGCCGTCTTAAAGCAAAGTTTCCATCGTTGCTCAAGATAACTCACATCAACACATCTTCAGCACTGGAAAACAGGTGTCCAATGTCACACGATGGAGTGCTATCCACAATGCATGAATACAACAGTGAAAGATTATGTACCAGAATATTTGGTTCGTGGTACATGTTTATCTACGTCCAAAACACTGTTCAATAGAACGTCAAAAATATATGTTCCTTTTCAGAAATTAACGTGCGTATAATCTATAATTTACGACACTTATACCAGATATTGATAGCTGATGACCTCGATATTTCACCCCTGAAAACAAAGACAACTACGATCACCACTTTTCTTTCTTAGGCTTATCCCAATTAATTGGGGTCACCGGAGCCAACCAGGCTCATTTTGGTTTTGGCCGCGGATTTAAGGCCGGATGCCCTTCCTGATGCTACGTGATTTTTCAGTTGAAAATTCCACCCCGCTGTCACCGGGATTCGAACCTCGGTCGTCCGAGTGAAAGACGAGCAGCTAAGCTACTACGCCATTACGCTCCCCACAACTACGATCACTACAATATCAAATTAATAACTAGAACATATAACTTCCAGTATTGATTAATTATGACTCCTCCCGAAAAATAAGCTCGAGAATTCAGTACCAGTTGACAAAGATTATGGTGATTCAGAGTTTCACTGTGATCGCTTGAATACCATACAAGAAATTAATATATATTTTTACAATTTCACACAGCCACCATCTTGAATATTCGAACACAATTTAACTTCATTAGATGCCAATATATTTAACTCTAAATGTATCATCAGAAAAGTATTTTTAAATCCTTACAATTCGCGTGGCCTTCGTGTTATTATCAGGTTTCTAAAGTCATATACATAGTACTTAATAGTCCTCTATAGTTTCAGAGATTTTGATAACCGAAGTAATATCTTGCATAGCCACCATGTTGAATTGCTTAAAATGTAAGCCATAGAGTTATATACCCGTAGAAAAATATTATGACAGTAGTTCATTATAGCCTACAATATTTCACTTCAATCAGTTGATTATACGATATTGACATACATACATTTTCATTTGAGACTGTTTTGCCTTTCAGCGCCAGTCTAATCTGCAAGCCTCTAATTGCGAACACGTTGCCTCCACGATCCCCTATTAGCAGTTAGCACTGAGGCCTCCTCTACTTCTACACCTCTCACTTTTAAATCCTTCAACACTGAATCTAACCATCGCCTCCAAGGTTTCACTTACTCTCTTACCTCTTACGAAATTGAAACATACGGTACTTTAAAAAAGATCTGCACATCTGCCATCCTGGATTCTTCAAAACGTTTGAATTAAATTACATATCAATATATTAAACTCTAAATAAAAATAATAATATTCCAAGTTTCACTGAACACGGATGATTAAGTCGCCAGAAACGCCCATTTAAATATTTGAAATTCGCTTCGCCACCTTGTTGGTTTGTGTCTATTATGTCTTTAAAGGTCGCGTATGAGAACTCACTTTACAACCTTCTGTCATCATACAAATTTCAGATTATTTGGTGCAATAGTTTCGGAGATATTGAGATTCGGTGAAATATTTCGCGTGGTCACCATGTTAGATTGAAATTTAAAATGAATGGCCAAGGCCATACGGGATAGTAGTATGTCTTAAAATGTTTCATTGGAATCACTCCAGTCAATGTCCAGCTCTGTGGCTAAATGGTTAGCGCACTAGGCTTTGGCCCAAAGTGCCCCGGGTTCGATTCCCGGCCGAGCCATCAGGGATTTTAATCTCCTGAGGTTAATTCCCGTGGCTCGGGGACTGGATGTATGTGCCGTCTTCATCATTACATCATCCTCATTACGACGCGCAGGTCGCCCACGGGCGTCAAATAAAAAGACCTGCACTAGGCCTCTCTGGAGGCTACACGATTATAGTATATAGTATACTCCAGTCAATCAGAATATATTAAGGGGGAATACATACGTGGGTACACACACGGACAAAAGTTGATTTCATAAGCCAATATTTCATTTGATGAAAGAATATTCACAAAAGCGCCAACTCCGCATTCTACCGTATTTATAATCACGTGAACACCCACTCACCAAATACCCATCTCCCTGGATACCGGTAATTTGGTACTACATGGTGGCAGACGAAAATGGTGACGAAGTGGGGTCAAAACCATGAACGAATGATACCGGAACCTCTTCACACACTATTTTACCCGTAGTACTACCTAATCAAATACTAAAATACGTGTACTAACTTCCTTTAACTTCATTTTATCATTTCAAATGATCTTGTCGCCTTCGTCGTTATGCTTGGGTCCTACGTTATGCGTTACGGTTACGGCGTGTATGACGTCATATGTTGTTCAGTGCATATGCACCGAGTCTGAGTTTACTCCTGGGAGAAGGCGAGTACGTGACGTCAGACAGGAAAACAGGGTGACTCCTAAAGAGGTGTGCAAGATGTCAGACAGGAATACAGGGTGACCCTTAACGAGGTGTACAAGATGTCAGACAAGAATACAGGGTGACTCCTAAAGAGATATACAAGACGTCAGATAAGATTACAGGGCGACTCCTAAAGAGGTGTACAAGATGTCAGATAAGAATACAGGGTGACCCTTAACGAGGTGTACAAGATGTCAGACAAGAATACAGGGTGACTCCTAAAGAGATATACAAGACGTCAGATAAGATTACAGGGCGACTCCTAAAGAGGTGTACAAGATGTCACACTAGAATACAGGGTGACTCCTAAAGAGATAAACAAGATGCCAGATAAGAATACAAGGTGGCTCATAAAGAGGTGTGCAGGATGTCAAAGCAAAATACAGGGTGTCACTTAACGAGGTGTACAGTATGTTAGATTCAATTCAAATACAGGGTGACCCTTAAAGAGTTGTAAAAGATGTCAGACTTAAATACAGGGTGACCCTTAAAGAGGTGCCCGCGCGGGAAGCCTAAGTTAATGGGTAATGGAGTCTGTTGAAAGAGTCCTGGGGCTTCGAGCGAAGCGAGAAGCCCTCCTGAGCCTTTCTAACATGTGTAGCATTTGTAGGATGCGTCATTTGAAATGATATAAAGTCTAGTCTCTCAGACTGACTGTATCTGTTTTTGTAGTAGACTATTTCGTAAGCAGAAGTGCTTGCACCGTCAAACGCTGAAATGTTATATTTTAGTAAACTATTAACATCGTTTGAAATGTAGGCTTATGAGATCGACTTTTATTTGTGTGTCCATCCCCCGAAATTACATTTTATCGATTGGATCGAGGTAAATGAGATTTGATAATCATTTAGTTCCATCTCCGCACACCTCAGCCGTGCCTTTCACATTTCGATAATTGAAACGAATCCAACATGGCGAAACATATCACTAGTATTTAATATCTCAGTACCTATAGTAGCTATTGATAGAGGAATATGAAACAAGCTCACAGATATGACTTTTGAGATAATGACAAGAAATAAGCCATCACAGTGGTTTTACAAGTTCTCTAAATCTAACTGTCTTTTGTGGGAACCTATCAGAGCTAAAATATGACATTTTGTGCCACAATAGAGGATTGAAAACAAATTTACTGGTATGGCTTTTGAAATCATAATAAGCAACGAACCAACATGCAGGCCGCGTGATTATTTACGATTGCGTTCTCCGGTGACCTAATCATCAAAGTGCAGTGAAACATGGTGGAAGAATATTGTATTTTGAGGTAACCGATACGGCGTATAATGTAATTTCATTGTTTTAGAAATTTAAAAAATGGCAGCCACGCAAATATACAGGATGTCTCAAAAAATGTACTAACAGTTTGAATGACTATAAATGATTATTTATGAACATATAGACAAGTTTAAGGGCTTCAATTATAGAAGAGACATGTAATTAAAGACTAATGTTCGCAAATGTTCAAATTGATCACCGTCAGTGTCCAGGAATTCGACAAACCGCCACCAACGCACTGGACCATTGCTCGCATCAGAGATAAATTTGAAGCAGATGGAACCGTTCACAACGTCAACAAGAATCGTTCTGGACGACCACGGACATCCACCAGTCCTAGAAAAGAAGAACAGGTGCAGGAAGCCCTCACTCGATCCCCACCGAAATCACTACGACAAACGGCTCGAGAGACACACATTTCAAAAGATAGTGTCCATCGAATCATGAAGCGTCTGCGCTGGAAATCGTACATTCCAACACGAAATTGGAAATTGACAATGTCACGAAATTCCAAATGAACTTTGTCGTAATGTTTACGAATCCATTGCTTCGCATTATCAGCTTTGTCTGGACACTGATGGTCATCAATTTGAACATTTGCGAACATGAGTCTTTAATTACATGTCTCCTCTATAATTGAAGCCCTTAAACTTGTCTCTATGCTCATAATCATTTTTAGTCATTCAAAATGTTAGTACATTTCTTGAGACATCCTGTATATATAGGGACTGATGACCAAGATGGCCCAAGCTTCAAAAACGAATTGACAACAATATCTAAGAATATACTTTCATCTGTTATTGTCATGCGAGATATAGGCTCATGAGGTCAAGCTTTTTGCATGTGTGTGTGTGAATGTATGCACCCAAATAACATTTCATCGGCTGGACCGATTTGAATAAAAATAAGAATCAATCAAGCCTTTATATTTCCATAATCGTTACCCATCCAACATGGTGTGCGTGCAAAGATTTCATCAGTATTCAATATATTGGAACTATTACAGCTATCAGCCTGAAACTTTGTACTGTAGGGGAGGGCAAATAAGTAAGAGGTTTACTGATGCAACTTTTGAAATCATGACAAGAAGTAAACACGTTGACCACATGAGTTCAATAAATTAATTTGACATTTCTGGTGAACTAATCATCCTAGCGCAGTTATACTTGACTCAATTGTGAGTTATTTCTTTTATTACGAGCAGAAAAGGAGATAGCAAATCATATTATGTGTCTTCAGCGCATTTAGGAATACAAGCAGGTCGCAGAGAAGGCATTTCTAGCAGATTAGAACATTGCACAGTTTTTGTTTTTTTTTCACGGTGTGTTAACGTTGTCCACAAAACGAAGAATAACACTCATTTTTCTGCCATGGCCTTCTCACGCTATGGCTCAGTCGTCCCAAGGATAATTGCGACGCAGGATAATTGTATTTGACCACAGCCTCCTCGAATACCCCACTATGACACTAGTCACGCAGTGACATTTATAATAGGGGGGCATGGAAGTCGGCGACAGTCGCTCCAGCTTGGCCGTCGCCTATCGCTAGAGCCCTGCGCAGATAAACAAAACGTTATCCGCATCCGCCCCGCATCCGCATGACTGCTATCCACATCCGCACGTTTGTTATCCGAATCCGCTGATATTACAATAATATTTTTAATAAGTATTAAAGCAACACATTTAGACATTTGAGGAGAAACTCGTTTCCCTAGGCAAGACAATGTTAACTAAGTTTTGTCCCCCTGAGCAACGGCATGCGAAACAGCGGATGGATTATAGCACTTACTTAGTCGTCGGATATACCCACCCAGGCAAGCGCAGGTAAAAAGGACTTTTTTTGATAAGTCAACAGTAATTGAGGATATTTCCATGACTTGACTTCCCACACCTCTATTATTATCATACAATCCAGGCGAAAGCAAATTGGGAAATAACAAGAAACGCGAAAGACGCAGATCTGAGCAAAAACTACAATTATTTATAAAAAATCCCAGTTCAACATTGTATTCTAAAAACTATCCGCAAATTTACTCTAAGCATTATCCGCTATCCGCACAGCTATGCGAACTATATCCGTATGGTGAAAAAATTTGGATATCCGCGGGCTTATCCGCGGTTATCCGCATCTGCGCGGGGCTTTACCTATCGCAAGTCACTCGGTCTTTCCGCAGTACGTATTGAAGCTGCCAGCCCATGGACTACCAGAGCGCTCTCATTATCCCGCCGCGTTAAAAGCGACATAGCATGGCCCGGCCCAGACCGTACGATGTCGTCACGGGCCGCTAGGTTCGAGACCTCTCAAGCACAGTGCGGTCTAGTGTAGAAGCAGCCCCAGGGCCGGACCGCTGTTCAGGACCCTGATGGGAACTATTCTTTGTTTACACGCAGCACGCTGTCAGCCTGCTGGATTGACAGGTACAGTCGCGCGGGTAGGATATGACTCAGCTCCAGTAGGCTCAATGGTGGCATTAGTTTATCCATTCACAATTCACAATATGACTTTGGTCTAACACAAGCAAGTAGCCCGAGAAATGCTGTGTCCTCCTGCTCGTCCTGTAAGGCTCCAGCTGCTATGATCAACAAACACTGGAGCAGCCAAGATCAGGGGCAGGCTAATAGAAGTATTTGCGTTCTAGAAGGTACCGAGTCGTCAACTTAGCAAAAATAGTAAAATTCATTTCAAAAGTCCAAGATTGTTATATTACAAATGGAAGCAGATTTATTTCTACCACTAATACGAACTTTAAAAGTCACTTAATGTCTGCTGCTGCTGCTGCTGCTGCTGCTGCTGCAGCTGTAGAGCCTCCGTGGCTTAGGCGGCAGCACGCCGGCCTCTCACCGCTGGGTCCGTGGTTCAAATCCCGGTCACTCCATGTGAGATCTGTACTGGACAAAACGGAGGCAGACAGGTTTTTCTCCGGGTACTCCGGTTTTCTCTGTCAAAATTTCATTCCAGCAACACTCTCCCCTATCATTTCAGTTCATCTGTCATTCATTTAATCATTGCCCCAGAGGAGTGTGACAGGCTTCGGCAGCTGGCACACTTCATAACCTCCCGCTAGATGGGGGCTTCATTCATTCCATTCCTGACCCGGTCGGAGACTGGAAGCAGGATGTGGATTTTCATTTTCATTAATGTCTGCTGTAACAGGAGAAAACTTAAGAACATACTGCCGTTACAACATATTAATTAGCCACCAGATGCAGTGACAAACACATTAAATAGGCAATACTTGTGTTCTCTAAATTGTGCCTGTCATATACTGTATTGTAGAGCTTGAAATGCCGTGCTGTATAAAGCAGTGTGGTTGTTGCATGCTGCGCTCTAGTGGATGAAGTTAAAGCATTGTGTTACACGATCATTGGCACGTCCTCAGCTCTACACAACACATACAAACCTAGCCAAACAGTGTTTTCTACAGCGTCGCATGCTCGAATGTAATGTGATGTCCTTGCAATCTGACGCTCACATTCAGAAAAGCACCGCCAGAGCGCATGTCGGTTTGTGCGCTCGTTCAAACGGATGTAGAATAATATACGCATATTTTTTCTTGAAATTTGTCTTAGCCTAAATACAAACTGTTACCGTATCGAGAGGGAAATCTTCATGGTTTCTTTATTCCATCCCTGTGGTGTAGAGATGAAGCGAATAGCACGGTCAGCTGCATCAAACAGCATGTGAACTGCGCTCCACACGCATGGAGAGGTAACTCTTGTTGGAAGAGAGAGTGATATCCCTGGCGCATGTGCAGTATGGAGCTCACTTGAATGCTAGGCAGAGGAATGTAGCCACCAAGAGCTGAGCCAGCGATAACATTATGATATCTGCCTTCCCAAAAACATTGCGCTATAACGTCCGAACAGTGTCCAATTGTTCTATTGAGTGCGCAACGGGCCAATATATTCTGCCAAGTAGTAAGCAGGTTGCCATAGCAACGAATGACGTCGGTGTGTAGCGCTCTCTGCCTCACCCCACACGCGCGAACAAGTGAGCTCCGTGCTGTATACTCTTTATGTTGATAGCCCTCACACAGCCTTCCCAGGGCTTCAACCTCAAATTGCCGACATCAAAGGAAGCGGTTCATTATTGAGCATGCTGGCAGTGTATGGCGCTTTCTGGTCATTAACTCCAATCAATCCGTCTTGGTTAGATTCACTAAAAGTTTAGGCAGGGTTAGCCCTGGGATAATTATCGTGTAATTATCTATGAACTGCTAATCCACTATCTATTCTTCGCAGGGAATGTCTAACACTTATTGCCAAATTGAATGATCGTACAGTACAACGTCGCACGGACAAGCAGACACTTGTATTATGCAATACACATCACTCCATTGCCTCTGGATAAGGAGGGACAGATTAATAATTATTTGCAACTTACAAATTGGGGCTGACTGTGTGGCGCAGAGGTAAGACTGCTCATGATTGCGGGACCAAGTCCCGGCGATGTCAGTTGGCATTTGAGGGTGCTTAAATGCGCGAGATCCATGTCAACACAAAATCCTCTTCAGGGTCTAATTCTGGCGCCCCAACATCTCCAAAACAACATTAGTTAAATGGGACGTAACACCCACAACATTATTATAAAATCATATAAATGGTTAAAATAAAACCGTACACAATTTCAACATTAAAACAGACACCGTAGATACCAACTCTGCCCATATCGAAACTCCACCAAAATCTCCGCACGCCCGCAGATATATCAGAAACAAACTTATTCTGAAAATCTCACTTACCAATTCCAAGTGGCAAGGTTGGAAGTTGGAATTATGCGTGCAACGTCTAGATAGAAAATGGGCCACGCGAAATTCTTATGTTCTGCTTCTCTTGGCAGACTACGGACCTCATAACAACGCCTACTCCAAGAATATGTTAGACGTACGTTGTATTTTTGGCATGGTTGAACCGCAAATTGAGCTTGCACCAAGCAGAACGAATGATGACATTTTTATCACTCTCAGCTTCCTCACAATGGGTACACTGTTTGGTAAAAAAAAAAAAAAAAATCAATGGTGTCTGAGATCTTGGCAACCGCTTTGATGAATCATTTGTTACAAACCGTGAATCATATTACGGAAAGGGGGAGAGTAAAACTGGTAATGAACAAAACATTGCAACTTTAGAATGATGAGTCTGTGAAAAACATCTGCTTGTGGAGATCATATTTAGTGAGTATTTCTCTATTTCTATGATGCGCCGGTAGAAGATTTCCACTATCGAAAAAAGAATATCCAAACGTTATATTTTTCCAGTGGTTCTTCAAGGGATACGGACTAATTCCACTGTTCTTCCTGTAGGGATACCTCGAAACAAGAAGTGTCACTGTACGCAATCCAAGAATCTACAGTAACAGCAGTGCACACTCGTCGCCAACAAATAGGAGAAAGGCTTCTTGGTACCACTCTTTTAATTCTTTCCTTCCCATTTTTCCTGATTTTGTCGCTTTCACTACCAGATTATCTGCCTGAAACATCGTGTTGGGACCAAAATTTCCTGTCGGTTCCTGTAAAACTACGAGACGTTTCATCAATAGCGTTTCGTCCACACTAACTGGAGGCAACAGTGTAACAGTTGCAGTATGTTTTTCTTCAATAAACAACACCATTAACACGACAATGCTCGTATCTAGCTGATGGGTGTTTATAAATAGTGTTAGTTATGTTGTAAAGACATCGAATTTCAATGTTTTTCAGTAGGTCAACACGATTTACATGAGATTAATAAATACACTTGGATGACCAGTTTCGATCGTTAAGCGATCAACATCGAATCCTTTACACTTATGCTATTATATCTATATCTACAAGTATGGGCGATGGTATTTGCAATATATAGACTACACTCTTTTAGTTGCAGTAGTAATTAAACTAGAAAACCTAGTCGAGATTTGTTACTTATATGTGATTTGTTTTGTTGAGATACTGATAGTGATGATTGACCTTCAGTTTGCTTGCTTAGTGTGATGATGTGATTGTGGATTGTAAACTTCGCTCCGGGCTGGATGACCACAATGTTTCGAGCCACGTATGGATATTCGGACCCGAGTGAAACACTTGGGGCGAACTAAATTGCTGGAACAAGGATCACGCGCGAGCAACAATTAAGCAACGTATGCATTTAAGTTATACACACTTATTACACTAATATTATACACACAACTATATACACAACATATTGACATGATTTCGGTATTGAGCTGGGAAAATCCGCGACTTGTGCGTTCTGCCAGTAGAACACGGCAACCTAAAGACCCATGTAAAGGCGTGATGGTCGACAATGGAATGACACAGTGTTGCCAAGCATCACCACACGTTGTACTTTTTTCCTCCACAATACACTGTCCACTTACTGTCTCCAACAAGCCCATTTGTGCTATTGGCGCTACCTGTTGCTGCTCCGTGGGAACTAAGTGATTTCCATGTTTGTCTATGTCCGGGGGTGTTAACCAGATAGGTTTTACCTGGCACCTTCGATGTAGTATGGCCAATCGCTTGGAGCGCTGTATGTTGTGTTGCCAACATATGCATGATACAACGTTGTAATTAAAAGTGAAAAATATCCCAATATTCAGTTAATAAATTTACTGAATATACTTTGAAGTCTTAACCGACATTTTCTTGCAATTATCTTGCACATTTCTGTGAAAATATACTTAGAACAGTAAATAAGCATTATTTCTACTGGGTTGGCGGCATTGGCAAACATGGCCGTTCTGTATATGTGTTGAGTGCTTGATTGCATGTTGTGAATCAATATTGGCCATAAAGAAGCTGATATCGCCTAACTTCTCAACTTTCTTACACCACATGATCTTCGTGGTAATGAGAAGTGAACAGTTCTTCTTCTGCTATGGCAAGTAAGTACGCTTATTTTAAGATTTTAAGTTAAAACGTGTATCTGTAGTGTGTGTGAAAAGTATAGTTTTGAATTAATATTAGCAGCAGGTGTAGAGGTGACATTCTACTTGACATATCAATTAACTTTCACTATTATTTATCCCATAGGTACCAACTTCTGTGAACTGTGCTCTATCACTGGAAAAAGGAAAAGAAACAACAAATCGTAAATTGCTGTTCTCGAAATAGCAGATGAATATGACAAATTACTCTGCTGAGAAATGATCCAGTCTATGACCAGGTAAGAAGTCTATTTTACCGTAATCATACCTGCCAACCTCTCAAAATGAAAAATCTGGAGATTCGACGCGGCGGCGATTCGGGGGGGGGGGGGGATGCAGCATAATACATACATAGGCTAAGACATTTCCGCAAATATATGTTACACTATTAAACTGTACATGACTAACATGATATGACATCCCAGTTTACAAATGTACTTAAGACCGAGTAATTTTAAATTCTAACTAAACTATCAAACAAGCATACCTTTCTTTCGACCACACTCAGGCATACAAAACTAGTGACGTATCGAAGATCATATTATTGATCGTTGTTGCAGGTGACTGTGGCTGATTTTGCCGTCTTCAAAAAGGTCTTGCTATATTCTTGCTCAAAACACTTCCCTTTCTGAATCGACTTCACAGTTAGGGGAAGGTACCCCAGTATCGGACGGAACTCAATATCGGACAGTGTCAGTTTCTGATGTTCAGCACAATGTTGCGGAAACTTTTGTGATGGTAGTACTGACCCTTCACGAGGTACGTTGGAGGGTGACCATTGTGTGTCCATAAACAAAGAAGTAAGCACGTGGTGAGATGCTCTCTCTTTTGTGACTCTTTCTTGCTGCACGAAGATAATTTTGTGAACCTGTTCGGCACCTTAATACTGATGAGTGAAATATTTTAAGGGTTGTTGATTGTTAACCATACGTTAATGAAGAAATGTGGATGATGGCGTAGCTTTTGTTTAAA
Source organism: Meconema thalassinum (assembly GCA_946902985.2). Classification (NCBI taxonomy): domain Eukaryota; kingdom Metazoa; phylum Arthropoda; class Insecta; order Orthoptera; family Tettigoniidae; genus Meconema; species Meconema thalassinum. Next base: position 1,469,216,837 of record OX336389.2, read on the forward strand.
TGTGTTACGTATGATGACCCGTTCAAGTTTTACGTGTTGGGCACCCAATATCGGACAAGCTTCCGGCACACAGTATCGGACAAACGTACCCGAAGTTTTCCTACCAATTCTTACAAAACCATCGTTTGTTTCAGACAAATATGGAAGTATAAAGGTGAATCTGGGTGATGGAAAACATAAAATTAGCAATTAATGAAGTAAGAGGGGCTAAAATGAGCATTAGGAAAGCAAGTGAGCAGTTCTGTGTCCCTAGAAGTGCATTGGGTGACAGATTGAAATTAATTTCTCCAGCGAAAGAGAGACAAATGAAAACTGCCATGGGTGCATTTAAAAACACGTTTTCTGATGAGCAAGATGCTGATATGAATATGTTTAGACAAATTTTTAGAACTGAATTTATATCACAATTATGTAATAATTTAATTTCTATGTTAATTTTTGGAAATCCTTTCCCTAAGTTTATTAATATATTATATACAAAGCATAAAGTGAACTCAAGGCGTGTTGACCTGAATTTACAATCTTTGACGTAATTGGGGAAAAGAGCTAGGAAGGCACTGAATTTTGATTGCGAAACAACTCACTGCATAATTTGTGGTGAGAATTTCAGTGAGGACTGGATCCAGTGCAACATATGCAAAGGTTTCCTTGAAGGGACACTTCGTTATTATCAATGTGACATGTGCTAAAAAGTAATATGGATATACTGTACATACATGAGCATAATAATAGAATAATCTTACAATATTGAGACTGTCCGATACTGTGTGCCTCGTTTTTGAATTGTGAAAAATGTGTGATTTATAAATGTTTTAATTTCTTTTATATCAGTATATAATGCAGAAAGATGATTTGCTACAACGAAAGAGAACCAAATCAAGTTTTCAAAAATAATTTTTAATTTTAATTTGACCCATTCCTTAAGTTATTATACAAAAGGAACCTTAAGTGTCCGATACTGGGGTACCTTCCCCTATAAGTTTGTCCAAAGTCTTGTCGGAGAGAGATGTCCTGAACTGCGTTCTTGGTTTTCTGACAAGACTGAACATCCTCTCACACTCTGCATTACTATGCGGAATGGTCAGAATGGAAAGCATAACTTTAGACAATTTGTCATACATGAGTTCTGGCTGAGTCGTATCTCCCGGAAATTTTTGAGTCTGGGAACATCATCATATATATTATTTCAGTAGTATAGGTCCCTCCTGTGGCTCTCGTATGTGACCGCTCGTGACAAATGAGCATTCAAATGAAAGACAATAGACATTAGCAGTGACTTATTGCACTATAATTTCATAAATATCTATAATTTCTTTAAAAAAAATACTTTTAAGAAAATGTACGAAGTGTGCGATTTGCAAACACCATTGCTGTTGGAAAATACGCTCCATAATTGCTGTCTACGGGCCGCTATGATGCCTGTTTCATGTCATATGAACATTCTGAGGTCTTTCCTTTAACCTGAAATGTAAATAGTGTTCTATAATCATTTGCTTGAAATAGAAACATAACCATTCTCCTTAAGTGTCTCATTATAAACCTATTGGGGAAAGTGAGGTTTATGAACATGCGAGATTTCTCGCACGGGTCCGCTAGTCCTAAATACAGGACCAGCGTGATCGGAACAATTGACAGGGAGGTTATGTTCAATAATAAACGACGCGAACAATACTTCTGCACGTGTTATACTGTCAGTGTCTTCCTCCTTAGACTTGAAATAATCAAGTTTCTTGTTTTTCCAAACAGGTGCTTGGAATCAAGTTCAAGATCATAACCGACTGCTCTGCCTTCCAGAAGATGATGGACAAGAAGGACCTCACTCCGAGAGTTGCAAGATGGGCCATGATGTTCGAGGAGTTTGATTACTCGATCGAGCATAGACCGGGTGCGAGAATCCCTCACGCCGATGCCTTGAGTCTCCATCCCATGGTCCTCTACGGTCTCGTCGATGGACTCGTTGCCAGGCTGAAACGAGCTCAGCAAGCTGATGAAGGTCTGTGTGCGATCATGGAGCACCTGAAGATGAAGCCATACAAGGATTACACCCTGCAGGATGGTATCCTCTTCAAGTTCTGTGATGGACAAAATCTACTTGGGCTGGAGACGACTCATCATCCGAGGCGGATGATCCTCAGGATGGCCGATTGTGGGAATCGGAATATGTTGAACCGTTTTTGGGTTTCCCGCCAGTCTTGGCACCGCCCGGTGGCGCCGCGTAGAGGAGTCGAGGGGAAGTCGCGAGAAAGAAAGACGATCAGTGTGACAGTTTTGTGTCGAGAGAAGTCACGCTAAGTTCTGTGCAATCTTATCTGTTGTGATCTTATGTTTAAATACAGTTTTTATACTTAAAATTACTATAAGACGTGTTCGGTTTATTTGCTTGCCAAAATCCCTTCCCACAGTAATGCCATTACTGACGTAGGACTGTAATTACAGGTTATTAAAACTTAACACACACACCCATGGTCTAATAGGTCTACTGGCCTATATCATATAGTCTTGCCAATGTGTAAAATATATACATTAATGTGCTCTTGTTTTGTGGAACCAAGTCCAACGTGAAAATCCGTTTGCTAGGTCATGGTGCTAAAGTAGGCCTACTCTTGTAATGTTCTGCGACCCAAATACCAGTCAAATTCACCTGTCCTCCTCTAATAAGCAATAACTCACAAATGTGTAGATGTGTTTTCTTGGTATTCATGTGCCACTTGCTATTGCCTGTATCATATTTATGCTATGGGCACTTTTTTTTAATTTTGTACATACACAGGAATATAAGCTGTAAAGTTATGCTAGGAATGCAGTGATGGGCCTAGGTGTTCAGTTGTTCGAATAGGTAGTAATGTCATTAATGATATAGAACTGTAATTACAGGCTCTAAATACTTAACACACACTGATCTTGTGGGCGGGTGTGTGAAGCAAGGCGTTTGTTGGTGTGATATAGTCTTGCCAGTGATCTCTTGTTCTGTGGAACCAAGTCCAACATTAAAATTCATTTCATAAGTCTACATTTTGGTCAAAAGTTACAAATGAACGAAGCCCCAAATGGTGAACGCATTTGCACTCTTAATTTAAAGATTATTAAGTTCATCAGAATGGTTTCATTTTAGAATATATTTACTTTCTGCCCATCATTCCATAATTGTTTTTAGGAAATTCAGCAGCTACAGCACTGTATTCATGCTTTGCAAAACCAGTGCTAAAACTTGCAAAACCACTCACCACACGCATCAAAAATCTCAAAGATATGCTGGAGGTACCCTGAATTGTTGTGTAATAGAAATTATTAGGAAGAAATATTCCCTAATCCACAAATTTTGTAAGATCTCTTAGTACAAAACCTTGAATGAATGAAATTTGTTATTTTTAATCGGATAATGTGTATAAGCCTAATATGTGGTTCCATCTTTTTTGTGAGAAGGGGGTGGGGGAGGGATACCTCCCACCTCCACCCCCTCCCCAAATATCAAGCAATTTGAGGAATTGTGGGTATTAATGAACCATGTGATGGTACAAAGTGGCTCCCATGTCGATTAGTTACATTAATCGCAGGATTAAAATTTTAGTTATTTATTTAAAGGTGAGAGAGGCAGTCTTATGGGTTGCATCAATCATAGATGTCCATTACATTAATAATAAGCTTCTGTGTTTACTAAAATAAATACTCATCAGTTTTAAAGGAGTGCTAAGTCATAAAACAGTGCAAAGAAGATTGGTTAATATGTTTAGGTTCCAAGGTCCACATATAATAAGCCACTACAACAGAGACCTGAGTGAAATCAAATAAATTTTTGTTTACAAATAGGTGCAGGCTAGAACTATTTTCACTTACAGTGATGCATCGTTTCTTCCAGTATCACAGTACACAATTTGTTTTACAGAACTCCTCACCTTGTATTATGTATTGCCTTTCTTATTCACTACCTCCATCCCAGAAATAGGGCTAAAATCTTGTATTATGTAAGTTACTTTTAGTTATTTAATTTATAGGCCTTGTTTGAGTCTCCCAATTCAGAATAGGTTACAGTAATATCGACCCAATTATCTCTGCTTTGAAACTCGTGATGAAGCCTACCAATAAAACCATGGTACCAAAGGTCCCTTATCTGTCAATTTTATACTCTTGGTAATAAGTGTTAGGTTCTGTCGATGATTTTCTGTAACAGCGAGATAGATACAAGACAAATACTGTATAATTGATTTATTGTATGCCAATGTAATGGTTGATATAGCTAGTATATTTATTCCCACAAAAAACTTAGGCCTACAATATTTTTCAACACGTATGATACCAATGTCTAAGCTTACATGGAGGCATTAATTCACCTATTGATTCTGTAATAAGACCACCTTGTGGTGTGGTCGCTACCACTCCTGAGGTCCTGGGCTAGTTTTAATGCTCTATCAAGTAATTTAATTCTGGTTTGAGGGTTGGACCGGCGCACACTCAGCTTAGTGAGGCAGGACTGAGAAGAGGTAGGTTCGATTCTCACCTCGGCCACCCAAGAAGTGGATTTCCGTGGTTTCCCCACTTCCACTCCAGGCTAATGCTGGGATGGTTCCTTACTTATGGCTACGGCTGCCTCCTTTCCAGTCCTCACCTGAGTTACAAAAAGTATACACACTACTACAGATACCACAATAACACAGATTATCATACAAATCCTACACACTTCCAAATACATGGGGCTAAATGAATATGTTATCAAAAGCCCTAAATGAATTAATATCAACAACAACACAATGATTCTATAATAAGAGATTATTTTAAAATGTAGTTATAGTAGGTGCAAGCATACACATATCAGCAAATTCAAGTTTTCCATTTCAACCATTACACATTTTATTATGTTGACTGTTTCTACATACAAACTTGCATGTGTTGTAGGAATTTGCTGTTCATCAGTGTCAGCCATGGCATCAAGGAGGGAAGTGGTCCATTATCATGTGCTATAACTTAGCCTACTGTTATGCCTTGGCATGAAAGAAGAAAGGTACATGCCTCCAGCACGTACTTTTAGGAGGGCCAGATTTGATTACTGTATTTTTGCTAAGTGTGATCTTGACTCTCTCTGTTATTTTTTCTTCGTTGACAACTTTTTGAATAAAACACGATGATGCTAACAGCATCGACTGTTTTTCTAGTTTTTCAATGAAAGTCCTATTTCTCCTTTCCTCTTTGCAACATGTGCGATGATACTGTATTTCTTGCTGTACTTACTGTGTATTTCGCCCTTCAAAATTGGTGAACTGGATATATTTTAAAGGGAATATGAAATGAACTATAGACATTTTGTGAAATCCAATTATTTTTCTGAAATATCAGCCTCCTAATGAATTTGGCACTAATTACACTACGGTATCAATTTTAGTGTAATGAGGATCCGGTTACGCCACCTGTTTCCTTAGCATTCTCTCTTAAAATTTTCCTGGTATTGCTAACCGCATCAAGTGTTTTCGGATATGAATATTCTGGCTTCCCAGTACTTTTCATTGTACTTTATTCTAGGAAGTAATTGGCTATAATGGGGCCTACTGGAAGGGACCCTTGTTTAAGCTGGGTAACAATAAGCTGTGGGCCTTGTAGTAGCCTAATTCTTGTGTCCAATGCAACTGCACCAATTGCAACTGAAAGTAATTTAAATATGTAAATTATTCATGAGGTGGTTGGTTATGTTAGTTCCAGTTCCAATCAAGACGGAACTAGTTCCATTTCACGTTGCTCCAACCAAGACGGAATTAGTTCCGGTTCACGTTGCTCCCAACCAAGACGGAACTAGTTCCAGTTCACGTTGCTCCCAACCAAGACTGAACTAGTTTGTGTTCTTGATCCATTAAACGGAATATTTCGTTCCCGACAATAATTCACACAGTCTATATTATTATGGGCTCCCTTCTTCAATGAAGGAATTTTGTGTTTACAAGGGTAATAGATTTGGTGGTGGTGTTATTAGGGACCGTGGGTATGTAGGCCTATGTGATAACCTTCTATACTGTGCTAACTGTGGTAGGGAATATTACCTCGGGACTTGAAATAAATATAATAATAATGTTATTGGTGTTACGTCCCTTTTAACTACTGCGGCTTTTAGAGGCACCGGGGTGCCGGAATTTCGCCCGATGGGGATTTTTAACGTGCCAGTAAATGTACTGACATGGCTCCCTCGCAAGTGCGCACCCTCAAATGCCACCTGATAGCACCTGGATTCGATCCTGCAACCTTGGACACAGCCGGCGTGAACGTTACCGCTGAGCCACGGAACCAGGCTTGAAATGAAGAACCATCCCGGCATTTGCATGGAGTGAGAGTGGAAAAGTGTAGGAAAGACGACATTTTGGAACGTCATTAATTTTGTCTTCAGCTCATCATTATCGCAATTACCGCATTTCAGGTCTGCTTTACTGGCAAATGAAAGAGTTCCAATGAAAGGAAAAACGCGCTCAGTGGAACGCCATCCTTTGAGTCACATTTGAAGGAATCATTTATTTCAAAATGTGCGATTGAAATTGCACGAAACTCTTGGAACGGTGTAGAATGCTCAAGAATGATTTTTAGCACTTGTTATCGACATTTAGCGGCTACTGCAAGACAGTGTTTAATATTACAGGCCAGTGAATGAGGGACGTACATTGCAACTCTCCCGTTGCAATCGATATTGAACAATTAAAAGCTTCTCTCTCCCACACATTGATATAAATTTTGGCAGCCAAGCTGTTTGCACCACCTCCGTTCGTGAATGAAACCGCGATCCTCCAGGGCATTTGGTGTACCTGGCTGAGCGCGGCTCGCCAACATTTCATAACCCAGTTGACATTTTTATATAGAACCTCACTCCCGCATCACAGACCCGTATCCATAAATTATAGCAGTGGGAACATTCACGTCAGCTAACGCTGCCCCGATGCATGAGCCGATTGCTAAATTGAATTCGAATGTCAGCCCAGCAACCTCGTCTGTCTGTCAAGGGTATTCATGGGACAACACCTAGATCCTACTATATGTAAACAGTCTGCAACTGAAAGAGGAATCATATCAGCCGATATGTTATCACCTTATCTCCTAAACGTCATGCCCACACAAAGGCACCTGGCACGAGAAACAGGTTACAGGGCCAGTTACTAGTGCTGTATGTAACGTACCAATCACTCACCCTCCCAAAACACGTTGGCTGAATAATAAGTGGTTCAGAGAGGTCAGGAAGAATCTGGAGAAAATAGGGATGAAGCCTGAAGACATCGCTAATAGAATCAAGTACCGGCAGGAGGTCTATAAGGCCTCTTTCACACGTGGTGGCGGTCACGCCCCTGGTGGCGCGGTCAGAATTCTTGGTGGCAGACAATGCGATTTTTGGAGCGGCCAAGTTGGCAGCGCCACCACATGTTTACATTGAGTCAAACGGAGCTTTTCACACCAGACGCGACTTCCTGTGCGGCCAGGCCAGACTAAAAATAACTGTGAAAAAATATGCTTGTGAAAATATAATGATACCTAATTTGATATTTAATTTTACTTAATAAATAGAACGCTCGTTAAATTAAATCGAACATGTGCAAATTCTTCTTGCCTCAGTGTCACTAGTAGTTTTTCCTCTGGAGGTGTAGCCTACTATCTCGCATATTTGTGTCCATACTGGTCAGTTGATCTTATAAACACTGCAGTAGCTCATCAGAAGATGAAATGTTCATTCGTAGGAAGGTGAACAATTTGACTGGATTCTGTCTACACAGAGTACAAAATATGCCTTTTGTTGATCGATCCTGCAAAAGCGGGTGAATTCAAAATCATCCATTTCCCCGTTTACAGCGTTTATGTAACCTGATATATAGAGAAACAGCAAGTCCTGCTTCTTCCACCTCAATTTCAACACTGGCTCATCGCTGGTGGCGTATTTGGTGGCTAGAGAAAATATTGCAAAGACGTGGAGGCGCCACCGTGGTGGTGCGGCCATGGTGGCTACGTGTGAAAGAGGCCTAACTTTAAGGGCTTTCAAGAAGAAGGCAAGCTGAATAGCGGATGGGCGGTGGAAAGGAGACAGGCTGCCAGGGAAAGAGTGCAACGATACTGGACTGCAAAGAAGACTTCTATGAATGTAACAGTTGTTTGACGTGGCCTCTAATGGCCGTAAACGAAATAATAATAATAATAATAATTATAATAATAATAATCAAGAGAGAAAAATTCTGAGAAAGATCTACGGGCCAGTTCAGAAAGAGGGAATATGGATGAAGAGCCCGACAATAGAACTGTACAAACAGACAGAGACGATTACAAACAACATAAGGAAAAGAAGGGCAAAATTGTATGGACATATACATAGGATGACCGAAGACAGACTGACCAAGAAAATTTTTAATATAGTTACGAATAGCACACTAAAAACCAATTGGGTAAAGGAACCCGTGGAAGACCTTAAGAAACTAAACATCTCTACAGAAGACATCGCAGACAGGAGCAAATACAGAGAAAAACTTAGACTACAGAAGTTTGAGCAAACTCCCAAAGAGAGACAACCAGCAAAGAGGTTGACAGAAGAGAGAAAGAGGAAACATAGTGTGTATATGAGAGGTTTTTGGAAAAAAAAAAGAAGAAAGGTCCAGAATGAAACATGAAAATTGATTGTGTTGTAACGCTCTCCTTATGGGGAATTAACGAATAAATAAATAAATAAATAATAATAATAATAATAATTATTATTATTATTATATATTTTCCTAACACTTCCTGTTCCCACTTCTATGACGTCGTGGATGTGTTGAGATTAGTTTTCTATGTGGCAGGTGGGTTTTTCAGCTGGAAGTCCTTCCTGATGCCACCCTCATTAGACCAGTTAATGAAAGACAAAATGAATGAAGTTGAATAAAAGTAGGAAAGGGGTATCGTTCTAGAATTTGAATGGAGTTGAAAATGGGAAACCACAGAAAACTATGACAAGGTCAGTTGATAGCGGTGTTCGAGCTTACTCGTCTTCCACTGTCCGGAGACAGCCTCGCCCCATGGCTTGCACCTTAGCGCGCCTAGCTACCCCGGACGGACAATAAGGGTGAAGGGTGGTGAAGGGGAAGCACACTTGCCTCTCACAAAGAAGGCATCGGATTCGATTCCCAACTCCGACAGGAATCTGTCAACCAGCTCATATCGAAACATCATCTCATTATTTTTCCACGCACTGTATTTGTTAATAAGTTACAAGCCTAAGAGAAGGCCGAAATGAAATGAAGGCTGAGTGTACGAAGCCCGTTCCCCTCGCACATGTCATGTGAAATTGTAGCTCTGGTTATCCACGGGAAGTACCTAAAATTATCTTAACTAGCGGACCCATGAGAGAACCCTCGCATAATAGGTTGTGTGCGCCCCATGTGTACAGACTACCCGCCCAGCCCTAGTGCTATGCGAGCAGGCCGCGACACACTTCTGCCAGGGGCTATCGCCTTGTTCATTTGTTTAAAAGCATTTTATAAACAAATACACATATTTCCGTTGTCCTTTCCAGACATGTGCGATTTTTCCTGTATATACTATTGAGACGATTTGGAAGATTTTGGTACAAACCACACCTTCTAACTCCCCCTGGTTTAGGAGCGTGAGTTTTGGGAAACATACACCTTAGCGTATTAATAAGATTTCTGTCTTAATACTGTGCTTGTGGCGTGAAAATCATGGGCACTCCTCTCCTTTACGCTAGTCGGGATAGTATGTTCACATGGCAGGCCAGTTGCATCACCTGTGTATCGAAGTCTTCATACACTGATGTGTTTACATTATATGATTATTTGTTCAATCGTGTTAACAAGAACAACGCATGGAGCCAATATAAAGTTTTATCAGGGAAAATAGAATCTAAAACGCATAAGCGAGCCCGTGGTGGCGTGTTCAAATCCTAACAGGATTTCTCTTTACAAATATTATGGTTCATCTGATGGGCGCCCAATTGCATGTTCGACACAGGAATGTAACCGACGAGAACGTGGCGCCACGTTGTCTGGCTAAAGCTCAGCGATATCTGCCTTCGCAAAACCATTGTGCCATAACTTCTGAACAGTGGCTATTTGTCCTACTGAGTGCGCAACGGGCCGATATATTCTGACGAGTAGTAAGCAGGTTGATGTGGCAACGAAATGAAGGCCGAGTGTACGAAGCCCCTTCATCTCATTCTCCGCCTCATCCCGCGCTCGCATTATCATATCTATTGCCTCCTCTATGTTCTTTTTCTGTGGGTTTCTTGCACAGATATACGGAAATGTTCAACTCCATCTTCACATATATAATTGGTACAAAATAATTATAAATTATGAACAACTTAACGAGGCATCTGTACAAAGTGTTTACAAGGTGATACGTTTTTGGAGGAGAATTTTGAGCAAATTGCAACGAAATTTAACATTATTTTAATGATTTCGTTTGTTGAATTTTACATAACCTGGCTTACTATTTCCAGTTTATCACGTCAAAGGTAAAAATATTGAGAATTTTCTCCTCGAGAAGGCTGCATTGAAATGGATTTTTTCACTTACCTGCTTCGATTTCAGAAGCATGTCAGCTCACCTACGATTGTGTATGGCGTCTGCCCATGAAAAATGTACCTGTGCACTAGTCGATTTATTTCCAAATATACAATTAAACCTACAACAATTGTTATTATGATTAATTTCTTAAATTTTTACGCAAAATGAATAACATTAATGAAAAGGAGAAAATACTCACAAATTAACTCAATTACATTCCTGAATAAAAAATAATAATTTATGGAGATTTGAGCATGTCACCTCGAGGCATGGAAAGTTAACGCCACGAGGACTGGCACTAACCTACCTGTATACATTAACAGAATTACTTTTCAGTCGGTCAACAATAAAGAAACTGTCCGATATTGTCTTCCAACCTTTTAACTTCGGTATAAAAAATGTAAATTTTAAATGTGTGTATTACTAATCTAGTAGTAATTTTTGAGTGGCAATGTTTTGGTGATGTTATAACGACACAAGGATTCTAAATGTGGTCCTGAAATTGACAGAAAACCTCTAAGATATTACACCAAGATATTACACCAAATAATACTAAGGCGTCCGATACTACCCAAAGTTCCCCTACTCAACCCTGCGTAGACATTAAATTGGCCTACATTGGTGTGACAAAATAAAATGAAGGAAGCCAAGTTACGTAATCCATGAGTTTAATAAGCAGTAATGATGACATTATTAAAATTGCTTGGGCGATAGTACGGACTCTGCATTAGTGTTGACTGGCTGAGTGGTGCAGCGGTAACGTTCTCGCCTACTGTTCCCAAGGTTGCGTAATTGAATCCCGGCGCTGCAGTTTGCGTTCGAGATTGCGCAAATACGAGGGAGCCGTGTCACTAGATTTACTGGCACGTTAAACATCGCATTCGAGGCAAAATTCCGGCACCCCGGCGTCTCTAAAGGCCTCAGTAGTTAAAAGGAACGTAAAACCAATAACATTACTATTATTATTATTATTACTATTATTATTATTATATTCATGTTCTCCCTCCTGTTATTATTGCTCTTCTTTAGCCCCGTGCACTTGGCTGTCTGTCTTATTACCTGTGTTAGTTTTACCAGTAGTTAAAGCTGGGGTTGAGAAGTAGAAGGTGGTACCATCCACGCAATGAAGCTGAGGAGCTACAGCAAAATAGAGGCAGATGACCTCGTAGTTCCGCCCCTTGGAATCTCAATAACTAAATAACTAACTAGCTAGCTACAGCAAACCACCTCTAGGATGGCTGACAAGCTGCAGCGCATGGAATCTGTGGAGGAGTGCCTTAATCAACCATAAGCCTGCACAATTACACTGTATTATAATTAATCAAACGTTGTACTTCAAAGCATTTATAGTGCGTATTTCAGAATAAATGAGTATAGACTATACGTATAATACACCATGACTTAGCCTACTTGAAACGCATTTTACTGTCGTCAACCCGAACATTGGCCCGAGGAGGCCTCTTTAGTCAGTGACGAACTAGTATCTTTATTATGGTCTATTACCTATATCAGCACCGGGTGAGATAGCCGTGGTCGTTACGGCATGACTGCTGGCAGTCGCTCACATCCGGGAGGCGAGGAGGTTCGAATCCCCCCGCCAGCAACCTCGAAGATGGTCTTCTGTGGTTGCCCATCTTCCTTCCAGGCAAATGCCTGGGTTGGTCCCTAACTATAGGCCACAGCCGCTACCTTCCAACTCCTCGTCCTTACATTCCAACTTTCCTCCTCAACGTTAGCCTACTTGTAGCTCACCCACTGGGTGTCCGTCTCGAAGCAGCTACAAAACTGGCGAGCCGAACATGTCCTCGGACACTCCCGGCACTAAAAGCCATACGGTACGCAAAAAAAAAAACTATATCAGCGGCGTGCTAGGTATGCTGCGCTGCACGCCGGCAGGCTTGCTCCTGCCTCCCTTCGCTGGGCTGCCTGCCCTGCGTCAGCTCTTCACCGCGTCTAACTTACTATTCTCAGGCAGTGAGGGTTGTTCGAGACAACCACTGAAAAGAGTCTGGTGCCCATGAGATGGGCTCCTTTTACTCAATTTTAAGGTTAAATTGTTTAATTGGTAAAGCTTGGGGTTTTGAATGTATTTGTTCCACTTAACATTGAGACGTCTTAAGCCGAACATTCATGTTATGATAAGGTACGGTAATTAGTTCTAGTTTGGTAAGTTGCTTTAATTTTATGCATGAAAGAGGGTTGATTTGAGAATAAAATAATCCGTTCCAGCATATGTTCGGTTGACTATTGGTCAAGGACAGGGGTGATAGACCTTCATTAAGTTGGTATGGGTAGCGCACAGGACGTAAATGTAATTAAACAAGTTGTTCGTGAAATGCGTTCGTTGTCCGACACATCTGCAGTTACCGACGTTCAGTTGTGCACTTGACCTTGAGGGCTCAGTGGTAGGAGCGGGGTGTAGTGCGGAGCGGGGAGCGGGACGAATACATCCCGGAGAACATTGACGCGCGTGACAGTAGGTTCTCACAATCAGACACAGATACGCTCAGCGTGGCAAATGTTCTACGCTGCAGTAGTATACCGGGGGAGTGGGATGGGGAAGTTCAGAGCTACGTGCCGGTAACTGTACATTGTGTTTCAAGCGTTTCTCCGTGTACCGATACTTGAACATTACGTGTTTAGTATAAAACAGTCAAAAATACCGCTAAGCTACCATGGAACTCATTTAAGGCATTGCAATTTCCTTGTTTTCACTTTGTTTCAATTTGTTTTCATATTTACAATATACTTAATATTGTTTGACGTTTGACCGATCAATCACAACACAGCGAAAACAATACGGGAGGGAGTTAGAAGGGAAAGTGAGAGTCTTCACCCACCATCGCCGCAAGGCCGTCCGCGTCAGAAGCACGCCAGCACGCATTCACGCCTGCTGAGCTGTATGGCACAGCGACCCGGCCCATGTTCTTCTACGACACTACACCGCAATGAGCTTGACAAGTCTCGAACCTAGTGGCCCGTGACGTCATCATACGGGTTGGGCCGGGCCAGGATGTGTCGCTTTTAACGCGTTGGGCTAATGAGAGCGCTTTGGTAGTCCATGGGCTGGCAGCTTCAATGCATACTGTGGGAAGACAAGAGTGACTTGTTAGGCTACGGCCAAGCTAGAGCGACTGTCGCCAACTTCCACGGCCTCCTATTTTAAATGTCACTGCGTGACTAGTGTCATAGTGGGGAATTCGAGGTGGCCGTGGTCGAATACAAGTTATTCCCTGCGTCGCAATTATCCTTAGGACGACTGAGCCATAGCGTGAGAGGGCCATGGCATAAACATATGTGTTATTCAATTCTCTTTGTGGACGACGTTAACACACTGTGAAAAATAAACTGTACAATGTTCTATTATTTTCCTTGAGATGGCCTTCTCTACGAACTGCTGGTGTTATGAGCTGAAGAAACATATGATATGATTAGCTATCTCCTTTTCTGCTCTTAATAAAATAAAACAGATATACCCCCTCCACCCAAGTATTAACTAAACACGTTAAACACGGAGTCCTTGCTTCATTTGAGAAATGCGGATCAAATTCGTCAATACATATTTATTAATTATATTAGTATTGTCCCTACCATTGGCACAATTTCCTAATAGTGACACACCTTTAAGATAAGATCATTATTTAGAATGACCTAATATATACGTTCAAACTTCGTTTTGTCCAATGGCTAATAACTTCAAATAATTATCTAAATTCGTTTGACGTAAGTCTTGGTACTCGGTACTTAATTTCCTTGTTATTTATCTTCTACTCAAGGCAAATGCCGGGATGGTCTCTAACATAAGGCCACGGCCGCCTCCTTCCCAATCTTCATCTGAATTACAAAGGCGCACACTAATACAGCCACCACAATAACACAGGTTATCAGACAAATTACACACACACAAATACACGGGGCTACATGACCATAATGTAGCAGAGCCCCTAAATCAATCAACAACAACTATCGTTGTATTTCAGATTGAGATTAGCCTGTTTGAACTATACCATTAGCTTAGTGACAATCGTATTGCTATCAATTCCGAATAGAAGTGTAAAGCGAGCATTTTGTCGTGAACGCGTTGTGTAGGTTAGTCTGCCTGCTCGGCCCTGCCCGTCCAGTGCGGTGGGCTGCGATGGGCTTTGTGAGTCCAGAGCTATGGGCCAGAACGCAGCTGCGTAAGATGAGAATGACACTGGATGGGCTGGGCTTCAAAAGTCCATGGGCTCGGAGTGCGGTGCGGTGGGCCTCGCTGCAGTACTCTAGTATGGACTCCTCTGACCTAGAACCAATCACTAGACTTCATACAGTACTGTTTGTAGAAAGTGAAACACCCAGAAGAAATGGTCGGAGACACTCCCAGAGCAGGGATTGTGTCGGCCTGCGGTACCATACTACGTGATTGAAATCGCCGAGAGATGGCGTGCATATTGGCCCATCAGTGCTCTCTGTCGTGGGACCGGACAGGTCAGTGTTCCGCACAGCTCTGTCGGGGTGGAGCCGTCATACCAATTGGAAACGTGTAAGCAAGTGCAACGATGCCTCGCCGGCATCTCAGGGTGGACTATCAGCATTTGAGTGCGGTTGAACGGGGAAGAATGCTTGGGCTCCGGGAGGCGGGTCTGTCGTTCCAGGACATTGCGGCTCGTGCAGGGCACCCTGCGTCAACAGTAAGGCGTATGTGGATCCAGTGGAGAGAGGAGGGCCGTACACAGCGACGACAGGGTACAGGACGACGCAATGTGACCACAGCGCGAGACGACCGCCATCTTCTCCGCATGGCCGTATCGGACAGAAAGCGTCGTCCTCGGTGTTGGCTCGATGTTGGAGCACTGCAACGGGGGTGGACATGTCTGCGTCGACGGTGCGGCGCCGTCTTTTGAGGGCTGGATTGGTAGCACGCATGCCACTGCGTCGGTTCCATTGACTGGGAACCACCAACGCCTCCGACTACAATGGGCACGTGCACGCCGACACTGGCAGGCTGAGTGGCGAAATGTAGGGTTTTTGGACGAGTCCCGCTTCAACCTGTCCTACAGTGATGGCCGCATACGCGTTCAACGCCGCCGTAGAGAACACGTTCAGGCAGACTGTATTGTTGAGCGGCATAGCGGACAAACACTAGGTGCCTATAACAGGCAATCGCGCCCCGTACGTCTTGCGGGAAATCCCCACAGTGACCGCTACATCGGGGAAGTTTTACAGCCCGCGGCATTGCCCCTCTTGCAGGCCGTTCCACAGGCCATATTTCAACAGGACAATGCCCGCCCGCCCACATGTGGCGAGGAATGTGCAAGCCTTCTTCGCAGAACGACGGATAACTCTGCTTCCGTGGCCTGCCCGTTCGCCTGACATGTCACCCATCGAACATGTCTGGGATATGGTTGGTCGGCATGCCTCGACGTCTCGCGGCTCTGAGTGCAGAACGTGGTGGCGCGACGCCGTAATGAAGATCGACCGTCAACGTGCATTTACCGGACTGTCCTTCTAATCAGTAATGTATTGTCATGTCTCTAATCTGTGGTATAAAGTGCAATGTGGTCACATCTCTTGTTCTTTGTGTTTCACTTTCTACAAACAGTAGTGTATCTATATAGCTGTCCGTATTTCCGAAACCACTTTCCGATGCACGATGATAGGCTAAAGAGGCCTCACGGATCAACTTTCGGGTTGAGATAATGAAATGTATTTTAAATTTATATTTAACACGACGTTTGGATACTAAATGAGGCTCTTTAGCTATTAGGTCGTGTTGTGTACAGACAGTACAAGCCTGAAGAAGCTGTCGCATGGTAGCGAAGCTAGCAGTGGGAACTTCTGTAAGTAACAACTATGACGTGGTGTACCAAAAATGTTAATGTACAAGAACTTCTACGGTCGAGTTTGGAATTGTATTTGGGTCTGGTCTTGTATCGGCATTATAGCAGTATTGGTGGTATAGTGTAGTTTTCGTTAGGAGACAATACCAGTATTAATGCAGTTTATGCGATCACATATCGGCATTATGACGGTATTGTCGTCAGAAGACAATACCAGTATTCAAATACTGTGGGTATTCATTAAGTTTTTAGCCTATTTTCATTTATATAAAAATAGGCCTATGAGATTACCTTTTGTACATGTGTGTGTGTGCGCATATATATGTGTGTGTGTCCCTAATACACTGAAGAAAATGGAAATTTGCAATACCCAGAAGGAGTGGTGCTACATTGCAGCAATTGAACATGCAGGACGAGTGTTCGGTTGTGATTCGATGATTACACTTTCAGGTCCCTCTGACTGCAAGTTTGGACAACAATCAATACAGGATGTGCCCACCACGAGCTGCAATTCACTGATGAATTCGGAGAGGCATGGAGTCAATAAGGCCCTGGATCGCTTCCTGAGGAATTGTGGCCCATGCTCGCTGCACTGCACGGGTCAGTTGTTCCAGAGTTGTGGGTGGTTGAGGACGGTTGGCCAGTTGTCGACCCATCATGTCCCACACATGCTCAATAGGACTGAGGTCCGGGGATCTGGCGGGCCTTTCTAAGGTTGTGATGTCGTGGAGAGCTTCCCTGGAGATGTGTGCAGTGTGAACCCGGGCATTGTCCTGCTGAAACATCCCATTAGCAATGTTCGCCATCATAGGGACAACCACTGGATTGAGTACCCTATCAACGTACTGTCGAGCAGTCATAGTGCCCTCAACAAGCACTAATTGTGATATCACATTAAAGCCAATAGTTCCCCAGACCATAATGCTTGGTGTTGGCCCTGTGTGCCTCTCGACAATAAGGTCTGAGCGGCCCCTCTCCCGGGTACGTCGGCGCACACGATACCGGCGAACACTGCGGGCAAGACAGAAGGACGATTCATCACTAAAGACTACCCTATGCCATACATCGACCCACGTCGATCGTTCTCGACACCAGGCCAGCCTTACGCGTCGCTGTTGTGGGGTCAATGGAACATCATCTGCAGGGACGACGGGATCATAAGCCAACTGCACGCAGGCGATTACCAACTGTTTGTTGTGTAACGTGGGGTGCCACAGCTGCTCGAATTTGCGCTGCTGTTGCATGGGGTACCATCTGGGCCATCCGAATGATGCGGCGATCCTCTCTCACAGTTGTCTGTCGCGCTGGGCCTGTGCCAGGTCTACGAGTGTGGGTACCTTCATTTTACCACTGCTGCCATACACGTTGTACCGTGGATGCCTGTCGGCCAACACGTGCAGCGACAGCCCTTAGCGATAATCCAGCCTCACACAGCCTAATTATCCGAGCCCTCTCAAACGGCGCCAGTTGTTGATAGCGTGCTCTTCTCTGTCGACGAAGCATGTTTGACGGGGAACACTTTCACTACACAGACTGCAAGTCAACTTCGCTACACCAGAGTCCGAATACTGGAGTTGATTCCTCCGCGGCCAATCACGTGGGGAGACCTGTAGCAACAATCCAATGGGTCTGAAACTTTGATCGTTTAAATACCTACATGGCATCGTTCCATATCTTGAAAATCAACACAAACGATCAATGCCTTCATGGTGTTGCAATTTCCATTTTCTTCCGTGTAAATTCTAAATGGCTGGACCGACTTCAATGAAACTCGGTAAGGTCATAGCACCATTTCGGCCGACCTTGACCGTGCCCTTCAAATTTATTACGTCTCACAAACCTAACACGGCGGCTGTGCGAAATATTTCACCGGCATTCTATATCACCAAAACTATTACCGATATCACGCTGAAATTTTGTACGGTGATAAAGAGCACTACTAGAAGTTCACATAAGAGACTTTCAAAAACCATTTAACAATAAAACCAACATGGCAATCAAGCGAAGTTAAAACGTTTATATAGGTTTTTCTCGCAATTTAACCATCCAAACGCAATGGAACTTGGAACAGCAAATGTTTATACGCATTGTAATGCACTGGCATTCAATTGTTTACATATCCTCAAGATGGCGGCTGTGCGAAATATATCACCGGCATTCCATATTTCCGAAACTATTACCGATATCACCCTGAAATTGTGTACGGTGATCAGGGACACTACTATAAGTTTATCTATGTAACTTTCAAAGTCCTCTAAAGTACAAAATGAACATGGCGGCCAAGCAAACTTGAAACATTTTAATAGACCTTTCTCGCGATCTAACCATCTGAGCGCAGTGAAATATGGTACAGTAAATGTTTATTCACATTGTAATGTACAGATATCTAATTTAGTTCAATTGTTTACGTAACCTCAAGATGGCGGCTGTGCGAAATTTTAAAATTAACTTAAGTTTGTATTTCTTGTGTCGTAATCATGCGATCGAAGTGGAAGTTTGAATAATGAACCTACGCAACAATTTTCATTTAATGGTACATAACTCTACATATAACAATCCAACATGGCAACCATCCGAAATATTTAGACGGTTCTCAATATCTACGAATCTATTGCAGCAATCAAACTGAAACTCTTTATGTTCATACAGGCTATGAACATGGGATCACTTATGGGAATTTCAATAACCTGGTAAGCACAAATCCAACATGGCGGCGACGCGAAATATAAATATTTAAATGGACGTTTCTCGCCATTTAGCCATCCGAGTGCAGTGAAACTTGGTTCGGTAAATGCTTATACAAGTTTTAATCCAATGGTATGTAATTTATTTCAATTGTTTTCATAACCACAAGATGGCAGCAGTGCGAAATTTTAAAATCTCGCTTTTATTTCTTGTGTCCTAATCATGCGAATGAAGTTTGAATACTACACGTACACAATAATTTTCATGTAATAGTACATTACTCTAAGACCTACATTTATAAAAATGCAACATGGCAACCATCTGAAATATTTAGACGGTTCTCAATATCTACGAATCTATTACAGCAATCAAACTGAAATGTTGTATGTTGATAGAGGCAATTAACATAAGTAGGATATATGAAAATAGGTTTTAGTTCTTCAAGGAACTACTAGTTTATCACTCTTTAATCACTCAACCAGAACAGAATGTATTGAAGGCCAACACATGGTGTCTCCTGACAACAAAACAACATATGCACTATCTACAAACAAAGCAAGAAAGTATAAAATGTTGTTTATGCATTTTCTCACTCGTCCTTTTACTCACTAATATATTCATATATTGTCTCATGTCATGTGCTTCCTAACAGAACATTTGATCTTACTGACATGGTATGTTGGGGCGAAGATCGTTCCTAAGCCGCACTCAACTCAACCTGAACAAAAAATCCTGCTCTTAAGGAAACAGATCTCTAAGGACTGGTGGGGGGAGTGAGTCGGGTATGGTGCCTACAATAGTTTATTCAAAGGGAACACTGAATGGTGGGCACAGCAGCCAACAATGGAAATGTATGTACAGTATACACTTCAATTCGACAGAATATTTGTTGCTTTTTATTCATTTAGGAGCTTGGGACATCTTGGACATCAACACTGTGAACATAAGAATATTTCCGATAACCTTTCCCCTATAGTGACTTTAAGGGACACTGGGACTGAAATTTTCAAATTCTATATAAACTGAGGTACAGCTTTGAAATTTTATATGGTTATGAATAGTCATATTATAAACCACTGTGGGAAACGTGAGCATTGTAAGTTGATTAGTTCTCCAGATATTAATTATTTTGTACATTTATTGTGCTAATTATTCAAGTTTTATAAAGGTCAGCCGCGTTAAAAAAAACAAGATAGTGTAACTTTTAGGTTATATTCTATTGCACTATAACAATTGGAAGAAACCTACGGATCCAATTTTGAATTGCATTAATGAGTGTCAAGAAATTAATTTTTTTTCATATCCAAGTTTTTTTTCTACCAAAAATCGTATTTTTTCCAGTTTGAATTTTCTTTGCAGCCATACCAAAAGTGCAATCTAAAAAACGATCCGCAGGTTTATAGTCATTGCAATGAAGATAATAAATTCCCATTTTGAAAGCAATATCATAAGATTTATGACGCGAGTAACATTTGGAATGCCTGAAAAAGTGAATCCGAGAAAACAGCAATTTTCTAAAATGATGCACAATTTACAAGGTTTCAGCTTACCAATGACATTAGGATTGTCCTACAGCATAGGTGACACCCTCCTTCTTCTGTTTTGCATCTTCCTCCTTCATTTCTGTTAGTTTCACCTTCCGTCGACATGCCTTTCGCTTCTCCAATTATGACCGCGGACTTACATTCTTCCTGCGACTGTCACATCATTCAAATGTTTATGCTGTGACATGAGATACTGAAGTTAGTCTTATTCCTGATTTCAACTCTGTTGTAGCACTACACCCCATGTAGAATTCTGCTACAGAATTACTAACAGCAATTTCAAGTATCTTCCGTGAAATAAAAATCTCCTTTGGGCACTTCCTCTAGATAACAGAATGCAGACTCTCATTCTGATTTTCAGTAGCACCACGGATGTATCTGGATAGTAGCTCATCTGATGCCAGCCTTTGATAAACAGGCATAATCTTGACAACTAAGGGTTCTTAAAGATCTACAGCCATTTTGTCATGACTCTGTGGTGTTTTACCAGCTGCGATACTTCGATTGTAGAAATACCAAGACTCAGAACCTTCAGGACACTTACTGTGCTGGGGCGATTAAAGGACACACCGTGCATTTTAAAGCTTCGCCAGGGCTTTAAAAATGGCGGAATTCGGATAAAAACACTGCTATATGATCCGCAGGGGATAGGGGTGTATTAATATGGAAAATACCGAAAATCGACATTTTCCACAAATTTCACTAAAATTTCAGTCCCAGTGTCCCTTAAGTTTTAACTGCAAATATTAGGGTCTTGGAATGAAATACCGCCCCAGCATTCGTCTGGAGGAATCGTGTGGGTTCCCCACACTGATGATGGCAGCTGTTGCGCGACTTGACGAGCACGGCTACCCTGCGACAGGGAACTCTGAGCCGGACTAAACTGAAAGAGTGTACAATTTGGCGCGCGTTCATTACTCTTCATTATACAGTAGACATTCCCAATCCCAATCGTTTCTAAATATAGCGGCTGCTGGGGAGAGGGACATCGTGTTCCTGTGGCGTCTGCTGAGAGAAGCAATGTGGCTACCTGACAAGAGGCTATGGCACTTGAGCACTCTCAAATGTCAACCGTTTGGGTTGACCCAGGATTCCATCGCGCAACTTTGAGAGCCTTACTGAATGGCCGGCAAGGCTGTCCGTTTGTGTACGTAACAATAGTGTTATGTATACAGTTTGTAACTCTTGACAACAACAACAACAACAACAACAACAACAACAACGACCTGCATTATTGTCACCTCCAAATGTTAGTTTCTTTCATCAGCAGGCATTGTATCAACTAATAGCATACTGTTATTAGCACATTTGTTAGCTCTAAGGGAACCGGGAAGTGTGCAATGCTGAAAAACGCTTATCATGGTATTACATCCATTTAAAAATAAAGTTTTCAATGAATTTTTTTCAATTTTTTTCTCAGTCTTTATCAGGGTCTATTCTTTAATTCACAACAGTTTTATTGCTCTAAATGAAAAAAAAAACACTCAAGTAAATAGGTCATAAATTTACCAAAACGCCATAAAATTTTTGACATTTTAGGTACCGGTACAATTTCTGAGAACATTTTTCAAAATTTGGTCATGATATTTTTACATGATATTTAACCACTATACTCGACCTTGATGACTAAATTCATCTTCCTAACTGAAATAGGTTCGAAGATATATTTTTTATTTTTTGGAATTTGGCAGATTTTTTTGAGTATGGTAATATATTTTTTTACTGAAATCTATAAGCGTTTTTCAGCATTGCACACTTCCCGGTTCCCAGCTATCGATAACCACCTGTATTATTGTGGAACCTTAGTGACTTTTAAACATAAATGTATGTAGCCGATTTCTACCCCTTATTATTCCCATTTCCGTGGGGTCGGAAATGAGAAGAAATCCTTACGTGGCGAATAGTTTTAACGGCCATATGCCCTTCCTGATGCAACATCATCCGAGGAGTTAATGGGTATGAAGCAAATGCAGAGAAGTGAACTGAAAATGGAATTGAAAGGAGGCGGTCGTGGCCTATTAAAGTTACTGTTCCAGCTTGGCATTTGCCTGGAGTTAAAACAACGGATATACCATTTCAAGGACAAACAACGATGGGGTTCGAACCCACTCGTCTTCCGAATCCGAAGATAGCCTGATCTCATGGCCAGTAGTGATATAGGTGTTTATTATTTTCTCCAAAGGAGGCAGTCTTTGAAAATTAGTCGAAATATTTATTTTCATCTTAACCTATGAGATCAAATTTTGTTCCTGTGTCCATGTGTGTGTGTCCCTTCGCTCTCAAGAACTTTTTCTGAAGAGACTTCAATGAAACTGGGTAAAGGATTAATGCTAACCCTAAGCGATACCAACCACACTTCGAATTTCGATTAGTGTTACTAATCCAACATGACAGCCGCGCGAAGTATTTTACCAGTACCGGTACCCAATATCTTTGAAACTATTGACGTATCGATTTGAAATTTTGTATTGTGGTAGAGGATTATTAAGTAAGCATGCATACCATAAGTGACTGAGAAACCTGATGTCGTGGGGCTCGACCTCAGGACCAGTCTCCAATCTTACGGTAATTAAGTAAGTGAAGTGGGTAATCAAATTAAAGCTAAGAAAAGAGGTAAAACAGTTAAACATGACTAAAGTGTAATAATTACATAATGCATGTAATTCATGATTGTAAAGAACCAATGTATAATATTGTAAGGAATCGTAATTAAACAGTCAATGCTAGACATTAAGAAATATTGTTGGTTCAGATATCAGATGGTCAATTCGTCACAACGCGATTATCTCATGTAAGTTATGCACATGAATCATGAGAGGAGTTGCTCCGAATCCAAGTAGGGTTCGAGGCATGGATCTTGAATGATCCAGGTCACGAGTTTGGACTCTGTACCGGTAAGTGGCCGACCCTCATGCCTGTCAGTGGCAATCACAGCGCAGCATTACGCAGGGCTGTTACCTGAGAGTAAACTGTCACCACCCACTTCTCCAGAGTAGGAGATTGTCCAAGTCCAAGTTGGAGAGTAAGGAATATCCGTATATAAGACCGGGGTTCATTAGGAACGAGGTCAATCTTGGTCAGTCAACCATGTATGGTCCATCTTGTATAGTCGATCAATCAGAGCAAGACAATCCTGATCGATCAAACATATTAGTAGATGATTCTACGTCAAGCTCCAGTCAGGACTGTAGGTTAATCCTCAATCGGGTCTTCGTGAATCAAGTGATTCAAACCACATCAGACAATGGTCCGTTACTTATAGAATATCGTCAAGTCAGTCCTTAGGGACTCAGTCTACAAGTAGTCATTCTGAAGGAAGTTAAGTAGAACATACAGGCCTACTCAGTGGACGAACTGACCATGCTGAACGAGAAGATACATTCTAATTGCATAATTGTATTTAGCGCGGCACAGGGTGCCTCATGTCAATAAGCATATCTACGGGCAACGCAACAATGGTGTTATAAGTTCCCGGGACTCATCATCCATACTCCCAGAGGCCAACAGTACTGCTCGGCTGACCTACGGGACACTACATAGTCTCACCCACGCAAGCCGGGTCACGACACTGATTAGCACAATACAACATGGCAGCCACGGGAATATCAAATATTTAAATTGGCTTGTTTCGCAACGTAATTAACTGAACGCCGTTTAACTTGCCACAGTAAATATTTATTTAGAGCTAAATATTTCAACTTTTAATATAATAATAACCCCTATCACTACAGTCCGTGAAGGGCCTAGGCCTACGAAGCGACCGCTGCCCAGCCATTTGACCTGCAGGTATTGGGGTGACGCCTGATCAGCGTATCTGGTCCCCTCGGTCATTAATCTTGGTTTTAGTGATTGGGGCGCTGCCTCACTGTCATACAGCTACTCAATTGTCATCACGAGGCTGAGTGCACCCCGTTCCAGCCCTCACGTCAGTTTCTAAAATCCCCGACGGAGCCGGGAATCGAACTCGGGGCCTCCGGGCGAGAGGCAGGTGCGCTACCCCAACACTACGAGGCCAGGCAACTTCTAATTTAGTGCAATTGTTTCCAAAGATTCAATATGGCGGAAGTGAAAATTTTAAAAACATACAATTATTTCTTATTCAAGAGATTGAAGCGCTACTTTGTATATGATTATGGGATGAATATCTCCAATTCGTCACGAAATTATCGTATCACTGTGAAACTTGGTATAGAGAACCGCTAATATAATCTAAACCTACAGGTAGGCTACAGTACACAAAGATATATTGCTCACTTTTCACAAGTTATACCTGGCGCACATTTAAGTTCCTTCAACGCATCACGGAATGATCGGATTTCAGTGAAACTTAGAATAGTGCACTAACACTATAGTCTAAACCTGCAAGTATAAAATCTATATGATCTTTTTATCAATTATATTCTTTACACCAGGTGACTGATTGGTCCGATATCTATGAAATCTTAAAGAGACAATAATAAGATCTAAAGGCAGTTATGAAAATTTGGATTATTTAAATAATGTGAAGGTTTTCACCCCGTACTGAATTGGGAATTAGTATTTTGCTTCAGATGAATGTCCCTAACAAATTTTGATTGCTGAAGCGATTTCAATTAAACTTGGTAAGGACTTCCTGCTACTCTGTCCGTCCGACTCCTACCATGCCTTTAAAATTTCAAAAGTGCCATCAATCCAACATGGCAGCTGAGCGAAATGTTCACTGGTTCTAAATATCTCCAGAACTATTGCATCGATTAACCTAAAAGTTTGTATGATGATAGATTTTTAAGTTAACATGTGCGACGTTCAAAACCAGCATGGGCGGCACGCGAGTTTCAAATACGTTCTGGCGATTGAATCACCCGAGCGCAGTGAAACTTGGCATAACTTAACACATATTTATTCAGAGCTGAATATTCTGACGTTAGGTAATTCAAATATTTAGAAAAATTCAAGATGGCGGCTTTGTGAAGTATTAAAAAGTAGTTCCGTGAAGAACTATACAGCCTATTTTCATATATCCTACTCATATTACTTGCCTCTATCAACATACAGAATTTCAGTTTGATTGTTGTAATAGATTCGTAGATATTGAGAACCGTTTAAATATTTCAGAGGGTCGCCATGTTGGATTTTTATTTATGTACTATTACATGAAGATGATTGTACACTTGTGGTATTCAAACTTCAATCGCATGATTAGGACACAAGAAGTAAAAACGAGATTTAAAATTTCGCACATCTGCCATCGTGTGGTTATGAAAACAATTGAAATAAATTAGATGCCAGTGGATTAACATTTGTACGAGCATTTACCGTACAAAGTTTCACTGCACTCGGATGGTTAAATCGCGAGAAACGTCCATTTAAATATTTATACTTCGGGTTGCCACCATGTTGGATTTGTGCTCACCAGGTTATTGAAAGTTCTATAGGTGAACTTATGTTCATAGCCTCTAGGGATATAAAATTTCAGTTTGATTGCTGTAAAAAATTCGTAGATACTGAGAACAGTCTAAATATTTCGGATGGTCGCCATTTTGGATTGTTAAATGTATAGGCCAAAGAGTTATGTACCATTAAGGGAAATTATTGCGTAGCTTCATTATTCAAACTTTCACTTCGATCACATGATTACGACACAAGAATTAAAAACTTAATTTTAAAATTTCGCACAGCCGCCATCTTGAGGTTATGTAAGCAATTGAACTAAATTAGATGCCAGTGCATTGCAATGTGTATAAATATCTACTTTACCATATTTCACTGCGCTCAAATGGTTAAATCGCGAGAAGAGTATTAAAATGTTCCAAATTCGCTTGGCCGCCATGTTCGCTTTGTACTTTACACGTTTTTGAAAGTTAAATAGTTGATCTTGTAGTAGTGCCCTTTTTCACCGTACAAAATTTCAGGGTGATATCGGTAATTGTTTCGGAGATATTGAATGCTGGTAAAATAGTTCACACATCCGCCATGTTGGATTGGTGATACGTAATAAAATTTCAAGGGCACGGTTGGGGTCGGCCAAAATGGTGCTTTGACCTTACCTAGTTTCATTGAAATCGCTCCAGCTGTTTAGAAGTTATTAGGGGGGACACACCACACACACATACACACACACGGACAAAAAGGCTATCTCATAAGCCTTTTTTTTTTTTTTTCATAAAATGAAATTAGGCTAAATTTCTTATATCCTAATGAGGTGACCGTAGTGAAACTTTGCATCAGAAATCACCACTACAATATATATCTACTGGTACATAAAAGTATGGCTTGTACAGTATATAAACCATTCCAACATAGTGGCAACGTGACATATTTCAACGGTTCTTAATATCTGCGAAATTATAACAACCAAACTGAAACTTTGTGTGGCGATAGGGGACTAGATCATAAGTACATACATGTGATTTAAAAAAAAATCTGATAAATACAAAAACAACATGGGGCCGCGGTGATATCAAATGCTTAGAATTACTTTTATGGCGATCCAATCATCCTAGTGGAGTAAAACTTCGCATAGCGAATCTTAAAGGATAAATATATTGGAATCTTAAATTTTAAAAACATATTTTTATATCTCGTATCCTATTCCTTTATTTACTGACATAGAGTTCTCTAGCTTACTTTCGTAAATTATGTAAGCCGTGCATATGCCCTTCCTTAAAATAAATCTCTGCAACTCGTTACAGGAAGATACCATTCCTACGGAAGGAGTCATATACAGCCTACGGTGAAGAAAATGCTGACGTACTTCTGGTTGACGTGCAGTTTGTACGCGTTGTGGAAACAAGGTGTAGTGCAGCGACGCTGTTTCGGGTAAAAAGGATCAACGCAGGAATGTGAAATTCTGCTTCAAACTTGGGAAAACGGCAAGCGAATGTCATGACAAGCTGCGCCAGGTGTATGGAAACAGTGTTTGTACGAGTGGTACAAGCACTTCTGCCACGGTCGGGTAAAATTATACTGAACAACATTTGGATATGTTACATTTTGTGACCAGTTATGGAGAACCTACGCACATTTTGTTTTCCAATAATGTCACATTACAACGTCTTGCAAAATGTTCATTTTGTACTTGACGAATAGCTGTATCTACAGTTTAGTTCCTCATAAATGCATTCTTAGGCAGTGTGTTTCTCGGCAGCAGAAATACCGTCTGGAAATGACAGTTTGATTTGAGCTGTAATTAATAAAGAACAACAATTGGCTTCAAAGGAAAATAAGTGATAGGAGCAAATGAAGGGTATTGTGTGGCTTCAAAGGGAAAGCAGTAATGAAGGCAAATAAAATGCCCCGATTACAGGAAGCTTGGCGAGATAATGGTGAATGAGAGCAACACAGCATGTGACAGGCATCATCAGGGCGGAAATGGATTCAGCCTCCGTTTCAGTATGAATACGCTATGGAGAAAATAAGACTGAAAGCAATTATTACACACAACTAGCTTTCTCCATTTCAACTATTTATTATCGACCATCAACCTCAAAATGGCTATAAATATGAAAACAATTTGTCCTCCTAGTTCACAGATAAGAACAAGATCCATTGCTAAACACAACTCAAACATACTGGCAGAGTTCTCGTTCAGCTCCGGAGGTTCAAATTCGAATCTCGCAGCTGATAGTAGCCATCCTTGGTGCAGTTTGGTGCAGTCACTCAAATAAAGAATGAACGCACTCTTGATAAATGCACAGCTTTTCTTTCCTTTGCGGGGGGCGTGGTGGCACAGCGGTCAAGCTGTATGCCTCTCACCAAGGCTTCGATTCCCGGTCAATGCATGTGAGATTTTCGAAGTGAAATGCCACGTCCTGTGGTTTGGATTCCACGTAAAACGGAGGTCCCGTGGCTTATGATCGCGAGATTAACGGTCACGTTAAACTACAAGCTTCCTTCCTTCTTTTCTTTGCTTTCAGTTCTCCAGCACAGAGCCAAAACTTAAAGTGACTCAAGTGAGTAACGGCGTTTATAATCTCTGATACTGCAGTAATGATTCCCATGTAAACCCGCTGGTGGGACTTATATAAAATAGTTACGAAGAGTGCGCTCATTCTTTGTTTGAGCGACTAGCCTATACATCCATTCCAGCAAATGGTTCCCCTATTTATTATATTATACTATATTGTATTATATTATATAAGGTGCGTTCAAAAAGTAACGAGCCGGAGGCATAATTACAGAAACCAGTACCTGCATGTTAGAAGTATTGGCCCTGGCTGCTGGGGCACTTGTCCCACTGTGACACGAGGCGGTGAATGGCTGTCTCATAAAATTCCCTGGGCTGCGATGTGAACCTGTTCCGCACGTACAGCTGGACGTCGGCGTCCGAGGTGAATCGTTGGCCCCGCAGAGCCCGTTCCAGGGGACCAAACATGGCGTAATCACTGGGAGAGAGGTCTGGACTGTATGGAGGGTGGCCGAGAACCTCCCATTTGAATTTCTGCAGGAGTGCCGCGACTGTGTTGGCCGTATGAGGTCGTGCATTTTCGTGGAGCGACCACGACGGCTATGGCGTTCACTGTCACTCGGCGGTCCTGGGTAATGAGTGCATCAACCAGATGGACGTTGTCATCGGTAATGCAGGGGGGTGCACCAGACCGGGCATCATCGGCCAATGACACCCGTCCTTCCCTGAAACGCTTGTGCTACACCTTGACCCTTGCAAGGGACATGCAGTGTTCGCCGTACACTTGTGACATTCGGCGATGAATGTTCGTTCCCCCTACCCCTTCTGCCGTCAGAAACCCAACAACACCTCTTTGCTCTTCGGTTGACGCCTCCATGTCACTGTTTGCAATGCGACTGGCAGCGTTGGACGACTGATGAATGCTGCTGCTCGCTTTGTATCGTCACGTGACGTGCACGCGGGCCCTCTAGCGACGGGCTGTGACCTTCCATGCTCTGGTCGGAACCACACCTCGTTACACACGCAATGATTAGCCGATGTCGTCACCGGTTTGCGCATTCCAGCCTCCGGCTCGTTACTTTTTGAACGCACGTTATATTATATTACATTATATTCCACATTACTCTACTACCATTACCACAAATATCACACTCAGAATACGTGCACGTGGCTGGGTACAAGTAACAACAACAACAACTTCTTGAGAATGTTGAAATTTCTCCCCACTTCCCTTATTTTCCACCCATCATTCCTAATTGCATCTAGAGCTTTCTGCACATTGTCTACTGCGTAGGTTTTCTCCGTTTTCCGCGTATAACTTCTTGGCATTTGGAGAATTGGAGAACAAACACTATGTATTTTGTGATTAATGCCACGTTGTACGAGTATGTACTTGCATGTGGTTCTGCTCACCATTTACCCACCCCGCCTTTAAAACGTAACTCAATGAATCTCGTTAAACTAATCTATTGTATTAAGAAAAATACATGAACGACACAGTGAATACTGCTATTTAAGACTATACTGTATTTAGTTTTCAAGAATTAAATCACACGAAAGTGCATTTGGAATACATCATAATATCATAAACACTGTAATTTAGTTGACAATTCACTATACTCAGTGAGAGAAATTGATCTTTGTTGACATAGAGATTTATGGTATTGTTACGTGCCACCCCCTAGTGGCACTTTTGTTAACTGGATTACGGTGGGGGTACAAAGCACAACACCAATTACTGCTTAAAGAAATAATTAACTTTATTGTGGCCAGAAAATTACACTAATCAGCAAATACAAGCAATTAGGAGCCTTCTCCAGTTTCCTCAAGTCTCTTCCATATGCGCTCTTGGCCCCTTTCACTTGCAACAGACCACAGAAGTTAATCCGTCCTAATGAGTCCGGTGGCCTTGGCAGAAGCTACCTGCCCCTCTTCCTCAGGTACAACAAATACAGTTACTTACGAGCACTTGATGTACGCTGTTCACAAGCTGGGAGAAACAATGTCACAGGATTTCGTAACTCGCACAGCACTTCGTCACCACACTTCTGTCCCACAAGATAATCGCTCGCACTAGCTCGTAAAACACAACAACAACCACTGCTTGACGGGTCACTCTTATATAGCCGGCCGGTGACTCAATAAATGCTTCTAGATCCATCCAGAGTCCACGGCTTCTCAAGGTATCCAGCGCTGGTCCAGTCACGAATGTTCTGGACTATCCCTTTGTCCTAGTAGCCCTGTTGCATAAGGCGCGCGCAATACAGGAGGCAGGGCACAGCCCAGCCCTGGGGCAGTTGTATCGAGCGGCGACTGATGACACAAACTCACAGCCGTAACACCACCCCCTTCCTAAAAAGGCTGATCGTCCCGATCAATCATTGGTCCGTCTGTGTCCCTCCGTAGGCTGCCAGGCGATCTCGATGCACGATCTTCATCTTCGCCCTCGGGCTCCGCTGGATCCTGTAGACGACATCGTTGATCCGTTTCACGACTCGGTACGGGCCCTCCCAGGACTTCTGCAGTTTGGATGACAGGCCTTTCTTCCGTAATGGGTTGAAGAGCCAGACCAGGTCGTCATCGTGGAATCCGCCGGCATCCGTCTGCTGGTCGTATAGGGTCTTCATTCGGTCGGTCTCGATCCGCAGTTTCCTCCTCGCGAACGCGTGTACGTCCTCCAGTTGGTCGACCAGTTCTTGACAATACTGGCTTACCGGGATCGGATCATTCCCAGGTCGGCCGAAGGCAAGATCGACAGGTAGACGGAGCTCCCTCCCAAACATGGCCCGGGCTGGTGTGCACCCGGTGGCTTCATGCACGGCGGCGCGGTAGGCCAGGAGAAATAGTGGAAGATGCTTGTCCCAATCCCTCTGGTGCTCGCTGACGACTATTCGGAGATGGTTCTCGACGGTGCGATTGAATCGCTCTACCATCCCGTGGGACTGAGGGTGTAGCGGCGTTGTCCTTGTCTTCCGGATCCCCAGCAGCTGGCATAGGTTCTGGAACACCTGCGACTCGAAGTTCCTCCCTTGGTCGGAGTGCAACTCCAGGGGTACTCCGTACCGGCTGACGAATTCCTTCACCAGGGTCTCTGCGATCGTCGCGGCTTCTTGGTTAGGGAGCGCATACGCCTCCGGCCATTTGGTAAAGTAGTCGCTGACGACTAATATGTAGCGGTTCCCTGCCTCGCTTAACGGGAATGGCCCGGCAACATCGATGGCCACTCTCTCCATGGGGCCGCCCACGTTGTAGGTCTTCGGTGGACCCCGTCGTCTTCGTCCTGGGCCCTTGCTGGCTGCGCAATCGTGGCACCTCGCGCAGTGGTTCTCCACGTCTGTTCGGCATCCGATCCAGTAGAACCGCTCTCTCAGCTTCTCCAGGGTCTTCTTTATCCCTAGGTGTCCACCAGATGATCCTCCATGAACTTCCTTCAGGACTTCCTCCGTCATAGCCTTTGGAACGACGACTTGTTCCCGAGATGTCTTCCCGTCGGTGCTCTCCCAGGTACGGCAGATGAGGCCATCCCTTACAATCAGCGAGTCCCACTGTGCCCAGTAGGACTTAAACTTTGGGCTGCAGTCACTCACAATGTTCCACCCGGGTCTGGGGACACAGGCCCTCATCCATTCGGCTATCAGTCCCAGGTCATCATCTTCCGCTTGCGCCCGCGTGAAAGATTCGCGGCTCCAGCTCCCTTGAAGTTCCACGGTAGTCCTTCGGCACTGTATCCCGGTGTTCTCCTCCCTTCGGGCACAGAAGGTGCAGTCTTCGGGGCACGGTCTTCGTGACAGGGCGTCGGCGTTAGAATGCTGTTGGCCTTTCCTGTGCTGAATCTCAAAGTTATACTGTTGAAGCCTCTCTAACCACCGCGCGAGTTGACCCTCGGGCTGCTTGAAGTTCAGGAGCCACCGCAGGGATGCATGGTCGGTCCTGATGAGAAATTCTTGCCCGTACAGGTACTTGTGGAAGTGTTCAATGGTCTTCACGATGGCGAGCAGCTCCTTCCTGGTGACGCAGTAGTTCCTTTCTGGTTTTGACAAGGCCTTGCTGAAGTAGGCCACTACTCTCTCCTCGCCGTCCACTACCTGCGACAGGATTCCCCCTATGCCAAAGTCGCTGGCATCGGTATCGACGATGAACCTTGTTCCAGGTCTGGGGTAGGCCAGAATAGGCGCGGTGCACAGAGCCTGCTTGAGTTGTTCGAAGGCACTGTGGCATTCTGCTGTCCACGTGAAGAGTTGGTCCTTCTCAGTCAGGCGATGTAAAGGTTTGGCGATGTCAGCGAATCCCCTCACGAAGCGACGGTAATAAGTGCAGAGCCCCAGGAAGCTTCGTAGTTGGGACTTGTCCTTCGGAACTGGCCACCCCCTCACAGCTGCGGTCTTCTCTGGGTCGGTGCGCACCCCTTCCTCGGAGACGATATGCCCAAGGTACTGGACCCGCTTCTGGAAGAGCTGACACTTCTTGGGGCTCAACTTCAGCTGGGCAGCCCGTAGCTTCATCAAGATCTCCTTCAGGTTGCTGTAGTGCTCCTCGAAGCTTCTCCCCAGAACGATGACGTCGTCTAGGTAGACCAGGCAGGTCTTCCAGTGTAGTCCCCTCAGAATGGACTCCATTAGCCTTTCGAAGGTCGCAGGGGCGTTGCACAGACCGAATGGCATGACGGTGAACTGCCAGAGCCCGCTGCCCACAGAGAACGCCGTTTTCTCGCGGTCCTTAGGGTGGACCTCCACCTGCCAGTAGCCACTCTTCAAGTCCAAGGTGGAGAACCATCTTGACCCTGATATGGTGTCCAGCGTGTCGTCGATCCGGGGTAGAGGGTAGCTGTCCTTCTTCGTGACGTCGTTCACCCGCCTGTAGTCCACGCAGAACCTGGTGGAACCGTCCTTCTTCTTCACAAGCACGACCGGAGAACTCCAAGGACTATGTGATGGCTCGATCACCCCTTGCTCCTTCATCCCTTCTACCATCCGGTCGACTTCGGCTTGCTTGGCGAGCGGGACACGTCGGAATGGGGCCCTAATCGGTGCGCTGTCCCCAACGTCGATTCTGTGCTGGACCAAGCTTGTCCTGCCGAAGTCTTTACTCCCCACGGAGAAGACATCCTGGAATTCGCGTAGCAGGTCCTGAAGTTGGCGTGATTGCTCTTCGTCTAAATGGTCCTGGGATCCTTGGTACAGCTTCTGTAGTTCTTCCGGCAGGGCGCGTCTTCTTCGGTTGTCCGTCTGCAGGTGTCCGTCCGTCGTTTCTGTGATGCGGGCAATCCAGGTAACGGGCTCGCAGACTCCTAGGTTGGTGTCCCGGTGAACCGTAATATCGTAGTCGTTCAGGTTGGACAGGCGGACGTACGGCCGAGGCGTCGTGTTGATGAGGGTCTTGGCAACTAGCAATCCTTTTGTCTGGATGTCCTCATATTTTGGCTCGATGACAGCCGCCACTCCCTCAGCAGTTCCGTCGACAATTACGGCGGCGCTGACCTCCGTCCTGGCAGGAACGATGACGTCCTCTCTCAGCCTTACTCGTCGTGCGGTGACGGCCTCGTGTGCTGGTTGCAAAGCAAGTTCCTCACCTACGAAGTGCAGAGTGTTGGTACTCAAGTCCAAGATGATGTTGTTCTGGTCCAGGAAGTCCAGTCCGATGATCACTTCGTTTGATACGTCAGCCACAAGCACTGGATGCTTCACCACCCGTCGACCAATGACGAGCTCCAGTGATGCTTCGCCATGTACCGGTGCGGTCTCTCCGGTCGCGGTTATTAGCTGCAGGTTCCTTTGTGTGGGTTGCACTCTCCACTTCGGGATCACGGTGGGATTGACGATGGTCCTCGACGCTCCCGTGTCGATCAGCATGGGCCAGCTCACTCCGTTGACGACTCCGTCGACCATCAGGCTGCTATTGTCCCTCCGTAACTTCGTCACACGCACTTGGACTGCTGGGGCTTGACGACTGTCACAAGCCAACCTTTGCCCCCCAAGGCTGGCTGATACTTGCTTTCCTGGGCCGCGCGGTTTCCCTACGACTGACTGTCCCGACGGAAACCCTTGGCGGCGGCGATCACCGCAGTCCTTGCTCAGGTGGCCTCTCTTACGGCAGGTCCAGCAGGTCGGCAGTCCTCTTCCGGGCCGCCTCTCCAGATGTCTTCCGGCTGTGTCGTTGCTGGTGGTACCGCGACTATCGAAGAAACGGCTTAGAGCCTCCATTAATTCGTCGGCCAGGGGCTTGGTCACGTTGGTTTTTACTGGTTCGTCGACGTCCACTTGACGCACCCGCGCGTGCGTTCCGGATGCCTGTTTTGCCGTCTCGAATTCAAGTGCGTGGCTCAGCGCATCTGCCAGGGTCTTATTGCGCGCGAGTCGCAGCGCCTGTTGAGTGTCCGAGTCCCGTAGCCCGTCGGTGAAAGTCTGCGTCGCTATCTGCTCCAGAAAGTCGGCCGGCGCTGTTGGGTAGGCAAGCCTTACGAGGCGTGCGATGTCCATCTCGAACTCCTGCAGGGTTTCCGCGTTCTTCTGTACCCGGGTCCGGAGCTGCATCTGGTAGGCCTGCTGAAGATGGCTATCTCCATATCGGGACTCCATATGGGCGATCAGTGAAGCGTAGTCCTGGGATCCAGTCGGGATGGCCTGAAGGACGTTAAGGGCGTCACCTCTCAGCGCTACAATGAGAGCTGTAGCCTTTTCTGTGTTGTTCCAGTTATTTATGGAACAGGCCGCCTCGAACTGACGTAAGTAGGTGCTCCACGGGACCTTTCCGTCGAAGGTTGGGGGCGTCACTCTGCTATGTCCC
Organism: Meconema thalassinum; assembly: GCA_946902985.2. Taxonomy (NCBI): domain Eukaryota; kingdom Metazoa; phylum Arthropoda; class Insecta; order Orthoptera; family Tettigoniidae; genus Meconema; species Meconema thalassinum. The sequence goes on from OX336389.2 coordinate 1,469,252,058, forward strand.
GTTCCTGATATTCCCGGTGTAACGGTGGGCGGGCGTTGGCGCAGCTCGGCAACTTCCTCTTGTAGGGCTTTGACTCTCTCATCCACCCCGGTCGGCGGGCGTCGGCGCAGCTCGGCGACTTCCTCTTGTAGGGCTTTGAATCTATCTTCCATCCCTGTCGGCGGGAGTCGGCGCAGCTCAGCAAATTCCTTTTGTAGAGCGTTGAATCTCTCTTCCACCCCCATCAGCGGTCGTTGGCACAGCTCGGCAACTTCCACTTGCAAGGCGTTGGATTTCTCCTCCACCCCCATCAGCGGGCGTTGGCGCAACTCGGCAACTTCCACTTGCAAGGTGTTGAACTTCTCCTCCACTGCCGCGACTTCCTCACGTAGGCCCTGTTCTAATTTCCTTTGGCTCTCCTCTAATTTCGTCAGCAGACACTCTTCCAGATTTTTCTGGCCATCCAGAAATTTGGCGGTTAGGTCCTCTTCTAACTTATTCTGGCTGTCTTCCATCTGCTTCAGGTCCTCCGCTAACTTATTTTGGCCTTCTTCTAATTTGGAAGTTAGGTCCTCTGCTAACTTATTTTGGCTGTCCTTCAGGTCCTCTGCTAACTTCTTCTGGCCATCCTCCATCTTCTTCTGGCCATCCTCCATCTTCTTCTGGCCGTCCTCCATCTTGGTTTCCATGCCATTTAACTTTTCTAGCAGTGCTGCCAATTTCTCCTCCATTTTAGTTGTTTGTCTTGTAAAGGGCATGCACTCACAGGAAAATTAGAGAAAATGACCTGCTCGGGTTTTGAAACCAGGACCGTCAGGTGTTGTGCTTGAGTTCGTAATCCCACTTCTGACACCAGTTGTTACGTGCCACCCCCTAGTGGCACTTTTGTTAACTGGATTACTGTGGGGGTACAAAGCACAACACCAATTACTGCTTAAAGAAATAATTAACTTTATTGTGGCCAGAAAATTACACTAATCAGCAAATACAAGCAATTAGGAGCCTTCTCCAGTTTCCTCAAGTCTCTTCCTTATGCGCTCTTGGCCCCTTTCACTTGCAACAGACCACAGAAGTCAATCCGTCCTAATGAGTCCGGTGGCCTTGGCAGAAGCTACCTGCCCCTCTTCCTCAGGTACAACAAATACAGTTACTTACGAGCACTTGATGTACGCTGTTCACAAGCTGGGAGAAACAATGTCACAGGATTTCGTAACTCGCACAGCACTTCGTCACCACACTTCTGTCGCACAAGATAATCGCTCGCACTAGCTCGTAAAACACAACAACAACCACTGCTTGACGGGTCACTCTTATATAGCCGGCCGGTGACTCAATAAATGCTTCTAGATCCATCCAGAGTCCACGGCTTCTCGAGGTATCCAGCGCTGGTCCAGTCACGAATGTTCTGGACTATCCCTTTGTCCTAGTAGCCCTGTTGCATAAGGCGCGCGCAATACAGGAGGCAGGGCACAGCCCAGCCCTGGGGCAGTTGTCTCACGCGGCGACTGATGACACAAACTCACAGCCGTAACAGTATCTTTCGCACACTGAATGTAACAGGCTGCACATACAAGTATCGTATGGCTCTTGGAAGCGAGTCTTTACGCAGATCAAGTGGTGGTAACCGTGCACCGCCAACCGGGTCAGCACGTGGCATAATTTTTGGTTGGGTCCCTTCCAGGTTTGGTCCAGCATTGCATCTGTAGAGAAGAGCTCCGGCCATATGTCCCGCCTTTTCTTCTCTCCCGCCTCCTTTAAGTTCCTGGTCGCATCGGTGGATTGAAGCTCGCAGTGTAGTTGTAAATCCTCTATAAGGAAAGTCTCTCTTGCCGGCTCATAGACGAGGATTGAGAGCGTAAAACTGGATAGGTCTAAGGATGCTTTCAAGTAGCGAACTTTTACATTTTCTATTGTTGATAGGTCTGCTATCGCCAATTTAGGTAAATGAGGTCCAAACCATAGGTTAAGATTGGTATAATCTTTGCTTTGAAGAAAGTCATTGCTGTATGTATGGGTAAACATCTTATGCCTCTTGATTCCATAAAAAGCTTTTATTGCTGCCGTCGCTCTTTTCTTTAAATGTAAACGAAACGCTGTCGTCGTAGTCTGCGGTGTAATGCCTAAGGATCTGAATTCATTGATTATTTGCAATGGAGTGTCCTTGTAGTAAAGGTTTTCCCCTGGAAGGCCATTTGTTGTGGTTTTCTCTCATTTACTGTGAAAATGTTTTCATTTGTCCATAGTACTATCGCGTTGAGCGAGTGTCCGAGGACATGTTCGGCTCGCCAGAGTTTGTAGCTGCTTCTATGCGGACACCCACAGGGTGATCTACAAGTACCGTTCAATTTCAAGTAGTTCCATTTTCGGCAACCAGATGTCACTGACACCTAGTAGCGAACGTTAGAACTTGATAGACCGTTTCAACGAAATTTGGCTACACGCTACCAATTTTATTCTAGCGGTAGGATTTTTGACATGCCATAAATCTACGACATGGGCCCGCCGGCTTTACTTCCCCTCCGAAGGAAGACCTACTGAAGGATTTTTAACGGTCTTAAAAAATCCGACAACTTCGGCCGGGTTTGAACCCGCGATCTTGGGCATAGCAGTTCAGCATGCTACCGACTACGCCACCGAAGCCACTTGAGGAAGAGCTGATGTCCTGAATGTTGGTCGATGCAAGGGCCACATCGTCGGCATACATATAAAGTGAAATCAACTTCGTTGCTTGATTTATTGTTTTAATGATGCCAAATGTAGCTACGTTGAATATAAGTGGGCTGAGAAGGTCCCCTTGTAGTACCCCATTGGTCTATAAGGTGCGTTCAAATAGTAACGAGCTGGACGCTGTAATGGACAAACCGGTGACGACATCAGCTAATCGTGGCGTGTGTAACGAGGTGTGGTTCCGACCAGAGCGTGGAATGTCACAGCCCGTCGCTAGAGGGAACGCGTGCACGTCACGTGACGATACAAAGCGAGCAGCTGCATGCATCAATCGTCCAACGCTGCCAGTCGCATTGCAAACAGTGACATGGAGGCGTCAAACGAAGAGCAAAGAAGTGTTGTTCGGTTTCTGAGAGCGAAAGGAGTAGGGGAAAATACATTCATCGCCGAATGTCACATGTGTACGGCGAACGCTGCATGTCCCTTGCAAGGGTCAAGGCGTGGCACAAGCGCATCAGGGAAGGACAGGTGTCGTTAGCCGATGATGCCCGGTCTGGGGCACCCCCCTGCATTACCGATGACAACGTCCAGCTGGTTGATGCACTCATTACCCAGGACCGCTGAGCATGGACGCCCATAGGATTTTTTCCAGGGGGGGGCCAAGTAAATATTTTCGTTTCATTCCCCCCTCCCCACACACACACAAAAAAAGTTTCATCTCTTACTTATTTTGTCTTCATGATACTCATTATTTGACTGCTCTGAAACCATTGGCTACTTTGTGGCAAGTTTGGGAGGAATGTTTTCTTTGAGTTTTTGTCCGTTAACGTTCGCTTTTCTTCGTGATTCAACGTCGTAATGTTCAGTTCTTAAAAACAGGAAAAAACTAGTGGTATCGACAAAAATAAAAATCAAGTACCGTAGTTCATTAAAATGGTATCGTTAATCCAGTTCGCCAACTTTCTAAATAACTGGATATATTTTCACATGATCCCAAATCACTAAGTTAAACTGTGGAAATATCCCAACATCTGAATCAGACAATTATTTAAATAGCACTGTTTCCAAATACGGTAGGCTACGGTATCTAGTTTGTACTGGCCATTACAGCAGATCGTCACGTCTTTCCTCTTCTAAACAACCAATCGGAAATACTTCGCATTGCTCTTACTAGAAACATGAAACACTTGTAGTTAACGAACTGATAAACTCGAGCCTATGGTTTTAGTAAAAATTAGTTTTGTCAATAAAATATATTTCGCCTGATTATTAATAACCACTAAATCAAATGGATAAAAACCACTATATCACTTACTTCTTAATACCATTATTCGCATTCTCGACTGAAACAAGAGGAATTGTGATACAGGAATGGTGATACGAACGTAAACAAACCACTTCTTTCAATTTGTAATTGAGCCTTATGCTCAAGCTTTTCTCTTTTATGAAAATAATAGATGATAAAATAAAACTAACAGATATCGTACAATTCCGTTGAGTTTTATAAAATAACAAGTGATATATTTCGCCGTATTATTGTACCTGTCACGTAAAAAATATAGGCCTACTGTCTAACCAATCTAATACAAATACTTTTTGAGTTTTTAAATTTATGTGTGTTAAGGCTACCCTTGAAGAGGGGAAAATTAACCTCTTATATTCAATAACTGGCATTGTTGTAAATGTAAACAGGTTTAAACTTCATCCCTTGTACTTGACTGTGAGTGAAATTCTGGTTTATGTTATAACGTGTCATTAGGCGAGTGTGTATATGTAATGTTATTTCAGAGTACCGATAGCGTAGTTTTGAGATGAGTGCCCCGGAACATGAAACATGATACGTACGTGGTATTTCCCTGAAGGTAGTGTTGAAAATATCATAGGCCTACTAGGGATGGCTGCTGTCAGCGTCGGCAATCAAATTTCGAATATTTAGGTAACCAGTCGTCATCGTGGAGCTTAAATTGAGGTACTCAACTACACAGATGGGCTTAAAGATCAAATTACTACATTCGGTCCTTTCTTACAATGCATGCCACGATGGATTTACGTTGCTGCCCCCGACTTGGAATATGCAGATTTATTAAAGTTGTAACCTTCCCAGGTCACAAGGGATCGAACCCTTACTTTCGGGACGTACGATTTTCATAATCGTCCACATATTTTATTTGATGCCTTTTTGTGTTTTATAATTATGTAATGAAGTGTATAATATTGTCTGTTAGGTAGTCAGCCCGAAGGCTGGTTGGATCCTCAAAAAGCACCGCCGTTAAGTTATGTGACTAGATACCCACAAAAACCCAAGGCAGCGCTATATTGAGGCATTCTAGGCAGTGATTTATTTCCGATTAATTTGTTTAGGTTTTAAGGAATTGTAATTGGCAGGATCTGAGTCTAGTTGTATGTGAATATTTTAACATTGGAATAATCTTCAGTCAGAGAGTCTGGAATTGTGTGCAAGAACCAGGAAGTAGGCTTGTTGTCGCCTGGGTTTTTCTCTCGCAAGCTCAAGTGCATGATGACTCATGCAGGTAGGAGGCTTGGCAACCCTGTGCTAGGGGTGTGTCTAGGGTATTTTGAAGACCAAGAAGGCACTCCTTATATGGTAATGTTTTGTTTTGATTGGCTGGACCCGTGAGGGAAGCCAGGTAGGCCAGTGATTTGTGGAGGGGAGATGAATGTTATTAGGACTTGACGAAGCTGTGAGGGCGACTCATTCTTAGGACTCCGTGGGGAGTAGTACTCAATCTTTGGACCGCGTGTAGGGTGGTGTACTCATCCTTTGGACTCCGTGTGGAGTGGTTCGTATTCTTGGTAAGACTCCGTGAGGGAGTGGAACTTGTATTTTGGACTTGTGTGTTTTTGGTGGAGAAGGAAGGTATTTCAGACGATCACAAGTTGGTGTTCGATGTGCAATTACTGAGTTTCTGGCTATACATTCTCAATGGAATTATGAGCCTAGTTTCAAACAATTAGTCTAGATTGTTTGTCTCGAATCGCATGAAGTATTGTAAACTAACGTCTGTTTACCGAAATTCTGAGACCATAGCGGTAAATTGTTATACGACAAATACTAGTAAAATATGCTATGTATTAGTAAACTCAGGAGCGAACTAGATGCGATAATCCAACACACGGATTTAAAGCATCTTTGTATAATCAGATCCACGAAACTAGATAAATCGTTGGATGCTGACCATCAAAGTAATAATGTACATAATATTCATAGTTGAGAGGCTTGCGTGTGAAATATATAGTAATTGTGCTGCGAGTAAGTAGGAGTGATTCTCTGGGAGCAACTAACCCTCGAATCAGTAGAGTTAAGTCGTCACAGCTGAAGTCAACGCCTGTAAGTACCAGTCATCATTATTTCCGAGGGTCATCAATATGTCATAAGTGTGCCTGTGTGAATATGATAGGGAGTTTTAGATAGTCTGTATGACGAGGATCGTGCGAAGTGTATTTCATGTCTGGTATCAGAATATATTGTACATTTTACCAAATCTATAGTGCTTTTATTTATGAGGTAACCAGTGTAGTTAAGAGTGAATGTTTATTGCTGTTACTCATACCGTGCAGGTGTTTAACCCTCACGCAACCAGTGAAGACGAGCAGTTACAAAGTTTCCATAACATATGAGGCTGTTTCTTCGCCTGAGTGTGTATTTAACTATGAGTGGCATACACTATAAATATGCGTTTGCTAAAATTACAAATTAAAAAAAATAATACATAGAATGTAGATTAAATTTTAACAGATATCATACACAACCAATGTGCAAAAACAATTATTTAAATACCGGTACCAAGTTTGGAATTTCCTCATTGGTACAAATTCACATTCATGTCAGATCAACAGCAAGAACACCAAGGTGACTAAAGCGATCCTTTCATTTATGTCCTTAAGTAATCAACAATGCCAAAGTATATTCTCTTGTCGAGGGCCTAAACTTAATCAACTTGACGTTTAATGACCAAGCAGTTTTGTACAGTTTTCCAGAATATTTTCCGTCCCTAAAACCTGCCGCCTTAGCAGTTGCAAGTTTGTCCCCCCGTCAATACGGGTCTGAATATAGTGAAAAAAAAATGAAAATCCACAGCCTGTTTCCAGTCTCCGACCGGGTCTGGAATGGAATGAATGAAGCCCCTATCTAGCGGCGAGGGTATGAACTGTGCCGGCTGCCGAGGCCTGACGCACTCCTCTGGGGCAATGATTAAATGAATGACAGATGAAATGAAATGATAGTGGAGAGTGTTGCTGGAATGAAATTTTGACAGGGAAAACCGGAGTACCCGGAGAAAAACCTGTCTACCTCCGTTTTGTCCAGCACAGATCTCACATGGAGTGACCGGGATTTGAACCACGGACCCAGCGGTGAGAGGCCGGCGCTCTGCCGCCTAAGACACGGAGGCTCGTCTGAATATAGTAAATTATCCAATATTGTAAGCACGACCATACAGGACCAGTGTTTTACTAGTCAGCATAGAAAAGCTTATTTTAGGAGTTAAGAAACGCTATCGATGTTGCAATGTCTAAAAATATCTGCAGAACGTGCTTTTCATATCGACACTGCCGAAGTGAGGTGGCAAAAGTAGTAGCCACTCAAGATAGTGATAGGGAAATATACGGTATTTAACACTAGGCATAACCGTATTGAAATTTGGAGCTTACCTAGATATTAGGCCCCTTTAAACATCAATTATCATCATCATCATCATCCATTGGTGACAGAGTGCATGGCATCATTAGAACCATATTTTTATTTAACAATTGTAAATACATATAACGTCAGCAACATTACAGAATTTTGTTATTGTAACAGTTGTCAGTTGACTATTTGTAACTTCCATTTATGAAATAAACTGGTGTGACAATGAACAATCTTATTTCAACATTCTCGGAAATCCAGGTCCCCTAAGGGCGCCCACGATATTAACCCATGCATGAGTACCAAATGGCCGAACAGACCCACTTAAAGCTTGAATATTCTAAGAACAATTCTTAGTCAGCACCCACAAACTAAGAGTAATCAACATGCAAAATTTCAGTTTCATAGCCCTTGTGGTTAAAAAGATACGATGAATAACGAGTGAGTATCTCCTTTTTGGATTATATATATAATAAGATAAGATTGCATTACTTACCTTTAAATTAAATATAAATAGATTCGTAGACGAAGTACACAAAATTAATAAATAATACTGTCGGCACACACAGACACAGTCTAGGCGGCCGTTCATAGTGAACACAATACACACGAATGGAATGTAGGCTACGCGCATATAAATTACAATATTCCTTTGTAATATTACTCAAGTGTCTAATTTAAAGCGAAAGCACACCAGAACTATTGCATAACTGACATAATATGTAGGATGATTTTAACCTTCCGGTGGGTGCTACTGATCTTATCTCATATTCGTCAACATATTCGTCAACTACCTTACAGAAGTTACGTCTTTCCACATGACATTCAAATCCATATCAGCCAGTTTGTCAATGACCCTTCTACACATTTGCTGTTGTTGCAAAAGTGATATGCGAGGCAGATTGCGCCTGATCGAGCACCATTAAGTAATAGACTATGTAGAGAACGAATGAGTGTTTCACTAATTGAAGCAAAACTATTCTTCAACAAATATTGTAATTTTTAAAATTCAGATTTCTGAGGTGTGCCAGACAGGCTTAATGCGCCCACTGCCACTATACATTATTTTAATGTTTGGCCTGTCAGAATGTTAAATATCTGAAGTATTTATATTTAGTACAAATTAATTAGAATACTGTAAGCACTTTTGCAACAAAAAAAAAAGTTTGTTCTCAGTCTGATTTTCATATCGTTTTATTTTTCAAGGATCCAGGGGGGGGGGCATGGCCCCCCCTTGCCCCCCCACATGGGCGCCCATGCCGCTGAGTGATAGTGAACGCCATAGCCACCGTGGTCGGATTGAGCGTCGGAAGTGTGCACACCATCATGAAGAAACGACTGCACTTGCGGAAAGTGTGTGCCCAATGGATGTCCCACAGTCTTCAACCACACCAGGAAGCATGTCGAATTGCCTACTGTCTTGGTCTTGGTTAGACGATTGATGCATGCTGCTGCTAGCTTTGTATCGGCACGTGACGTGCACGCGTGCTCTCTAGCGACGGGCTGTGACCTTCCACGCTCTGGTCGGAACCACACCTCGTTACAGACGCCACGATTAGCCGATGTTGTCACTGGTTTGTGCATTACAGCCTCCGGCTCGTTACTTTTTGAACGCATCTTATATATTAGGTCATATGTTGTAGACACGGAGTCATCAATCGAGACTTGTTGTAAGTTTAAATGTCCTTTATTATAAGTTGGTCAACGGGTGTTCTTTTCCGGTGAGCTGATCCAATTTAGATGAAAGGAGTTTTCTGTCGATCATGTCAAATGCGATGGAGTAAACGACATAAACACAGTAGAGCTTTCCTCTTGGTAACCGTAGAGTATCACCTATGCCATCCAGAAGGATGTTTACAGCATGTTTTTTACAGCATGTACAGACGAGATGTGGATTCGAGTAACCCACGGCATGGCAATTGCGCTACCCGCTCGTTTTAGTTACTACTGCGTAATCGATTACTTAGTAAAGGGCCTGGCCACGGTTCGGTCTGAGAATGTCTGGTCCAGTCCGTTTTACGTGGTTATGGTCCGATCCAGAACCTTGACCAGAGAGAAGATTGGAAAGAATAAACAATACTTGGCGAAACCGTTAGAAGAGTTACTAAATCAGGGAAATTGGGATACACAATTCAGGAAACGTTATTGGCTGGCCTAAGCGTGTCAAGCTATCCTAAAATAGCTGTTCACAAGATTTTTTTCATTAGTAAATTTACAAAACCTAAAGCAAATCTATCTTATTGTAAAACCTGGTTAAATTGTGTATGTCGACGTATTGTAGTAAGTCATGACTTCTTTTATATTTCTCCCTTTTACAATTTCCTCTTTTCCGTTTTATCATTTCAAATGATCTTGTCGACTTCATCGTTATGCTTGAGTCTAACGTTATGCGTTACGGAGATGGCGACCACGTGACGTCATGCAGCCGCGCGGGAAGCCTAAGTTAATGGCTAATGGACGGCGAGTGCGTGACGTCATGCAGCCACGCGGGAAGCCTAAGTTAATGGGTAATGGAGTCTGTTGAAAGAGTCCTGGGGCGTCAAGCGACCTGGGGCTTCAAGCGAAGCGAGAAGGCAGTTGTAGCATGCGTCATTTGAAATGATATAGGCTAAAGTCTGGTTGGTTCTTAAGTTTAGGGGCTGCGACACCGCGGTCATGTAGCCCCGTAGGCTAAAGTCTAGTCTTTCAGACTGACTGTAACTTTTTTTCTTTGTACTGTTACGGAAAGCGTCACAGACACCCTGTCCCCAAGGCAGGAGAATTAATTGACCATATAAGATTAAAAATCCCACGGCCTGGCCGGGAGTCGAACCCATGAATCTAGCCGGCACATGACTACATGTTCTACAGCGGGGCTGGCAGTGTTATTAGATTACTGCTACGTGGCTTGTCCTATATCGACAGTCCCAAACAAGCATTGTGTCCATACATAAGCCGGACTGAACGATATCAAAGAGACTGAGTTGGAAAGGGAAAGGGAAAGGGGAAGGGGAATCCGCTTGTGAATTATATAATCTAATCCGCTTGAGACGCTTGCCCATGCTGTTGCATCAGAACTCAAAGAGACTACATCGCTTATACGGAACTTTCAACTGGATATATTTCATCATACTTTTAAGGGTTTCAAGCCAAAATCAACGAAGGTATATTAACGGTTTTGACCAAGGAAAGAGTAATCAAATCATGCTAAAAATAAAGGCTTTATATAAACGCGTTTCGAATATTTCTTTTTACTTCGCTTGATTTTCTGCCTTCCATGAATTACTTTAGACAGTCCCCATATTTATCCAGAGTGTTCAGATATGAAGTAAGCCACTTTATAGTGTTGTAAAACTACTATTCGATCAACTTTAGACACATCAACAGATTCTGTTTTGTTGGATATCTGCAAACACGATTCCGACAAAAATAACCCAAGAAGGAATTGTCGGTTTGCCACACACTTCAGTATACAGTTTCATCTCAGGCCGATAGTCATGTGATTGGTGTATACACGTGATTAGTCAAACGATCTCACCACCAGAGTTCGTGCACGTGACAACATCCGAGGCTCGCACAGGCAATTCAAACGCAGTGGACTGTTGATCCTGGTTGCGTAAACCTCGACGACCATTCGACATGCTTCCACGACACATTTGAAGTGTATTTACCCATTTACAGAGCTGGAGAGGGGACGAATTATTGAACCTCCGGACTAATCAGGCGGGTTGGGACCAGTGGATGCGTAAGGGTGCGCACTTACGGCGACAGAGCTCAAGACAACCTCGAAGAACCACCAGGAGAGACGATCGTCGAATCATCCAGGAAACAGGTGCAGATCCAACTGCTTCAGTGCCCGTCGAAACAGAGGGGTGGCACCTTCGTAATATGCCCCTGTATCGTCCCGCGCCATTTCCAGTTGCTTCGCTGAAGGAAATTTGGTCCTACGGCGCCACTTCATTGTGATGGTGTTGGGAGTGCTACAGATTGGAACCAGGTTGTCTTTAGTGAAGAATACAGCTTCCGTTTGTCCTCCTACAGCGGTTGTGTTCATGTCTGGAGACCTCGTGGTGCGCGCCTCAATCGGACGATTTCTGTAGCGAGTCAGAATGTCCCCACTGCTGGCGTGATAGTCTGGGGAGCCGTTCATCGCTAGTAGTATATAATAACGTTATTGGTTTTACGTCCCTGCTGAAGCTTTTAGGGACGCTAGGGTGCCAGAAATTTTCCCCGAAGGGGATTTTTAACGTGTCAGTAAATGTACTGACACAGCTCCCTCGAATTTGCGCACCGTCAATGGTCAACTGGGTGCGCCAGTATTCGACCCTGCAACCTTGTGTGCGGTAGGCGAAAACGATACCGCTGAGCCACTCAGCTAGTCCCGTTAGTAGTGCTATGAGCGATATGTGCAGGATATCCTCAAGCTACATGTCTTGCCACCCATGGCAGGGCAGCCAGGCGGTCTATTCCAGCAGGATAACGCTTGAGCGCAAACCACAAGGGTTGCACAGGACAGCCTCCACTACTTTGGCACAATCAAAATTCTGTGTCCCACCCGATCCCCGGATATGCCACCAATCAAACATGTTTGGACTGCCTGGGACGCCAACTGCGGGAGCCGAGGAGTGTCCATGATATCGAAAGCCAGCTAACGGCAGTATTAAATGTGCCGGGACATTCTCTTTAGACCGGGCAGCGCTTTTATGGCTATTAGCTTATGCGTGGCGAGAATTGAAACCAGGTCTTTAATAGTTGAAGATTATCCTGAATACATTATCATACACCACATTAGGGAGACTAGACTTGGCCACATACAGTCACATTTGTACGACGAACACAGAAACTTAGGCATGCGAGAGGGGAGATACCTAGGTATATAAGAGACCCTGGCCTACAGGAAGCTCCCCCAGATGAGTGTAGATAGTGACGAAGACAACTGCTCTCACCAGGACACGCAAAGACTCAATCAGATAAGTAGCCTATACAATAAAACCTGAATTGACCATTTAACCACAATCACATATTCACTCTAAACAAGCAAGTTTGGAGATCAATCACCACTTTCAATATTTTAACAAAACATCACAACTAACAAGTATTGACGAGTTGAACTATCTCAACTAATACCGCAACTAAAGAAGTGTACATATTGTAAATATTTTCACCCATACTTTCAGACATAACTATTTTGTAACCTAAGTTTAATGGATCTGATGATGATCGCTTGACGATCGAAACTGGCCATCCAAGAGTATTTATTAATCTCATGTAAATTTTTCTCGGGATTAGGGAATAACCCATCTCATTTGGGCACAATAGTGTTGACCGACTGAAAAGCATCAAACTTTCGTTTACTAAGGCAACACTGAAAATGACTTCAACACCTTAATAAATAATAATAATATAATAACTAACATCACTTATAATATAGAATGGTTCAGGACAGTTTGGTTTGTTTCTTTGTGTATTCGATAGATGTCATTCACATTAGCCTATCGATTGTTATTACGAAGGTATCAATGTATGAAGTGTAATAAAATATTTAATTATTTCTGCTGTTAATTGTATAAGTTGGTTAGAAGGTGATAGCACCCCTAGTGGCAAGCACACACGAAGTTCACTGCATCAGAAATGAAACCATTTCACTTCTCCAAGTTAAATGAACATACTGTTACGGCTGTGAGTTTGTGTCACCGCTCGCCGCTTGAGTCACAACTGCCCCAGGGGCTGGGCTGTGGCTTGCCTCCTGTATTGCGCGCGCCTTATGCAACAGGGCTACTACAGACAAAGGGATAGTCCAGAAGATTCGTGACTGGACCAGCGGTGGAAACCTCGAGAAGCCGTGGACTCTGGATGGATCTAGAACCATTTATTGAGTCACCGGCCTGCTATATAAGAGTGACCCGTGAAGCAGTTGTTGTTGTTGTGTTTTACGAGCTAGTGCGACCGATTATCTTGTGCGACAGAAGTGTGGTGACTTGCGAAACCCCTAGTGTAGCGGCGAAGTGAGGAACATACAGGGGACTGCCGTGTTCTGAGTAAGTGTGCTTTCACTGAGTGTCAGATATTGTGGTGTCGAAATCCTGTGACATTGTTTCTCCCAGCTTGTGAACAGCGTACTTCAAGTGCTCGTAAGTACTGTATTTGTTTTACCGAGGAAGAGGGGCAGGTAGCTTCTGCCAAGGCCACCGGACTCATTAGGACGGATTAACTTCTGTGGTCTGTTGCAAGTGAAAGGGGCCAAGAGCGCATAAGGTAGAGGCTTGAGGACACTGGAGAAGGCTCCTAATTGCTTGTATTTGCTGATTAGTGTAATTTTCTGGCCACAATAAAGATAATTATTTCTTTAAGCAGTAAATGGTGTTGTGCTTCCTACCCACCGTAATCCAGTTAACAAAAGTGCCACTAGGGGGTGGCACGTAACAACTGGTGTCAGAAGCCGGATTACGAACTCAAGCACAACACCTGACGGTCCTGGTTTCAAACCCCGAGCAGGTCATTTTCTCTAATTTTCCTGTGAGTGCATGCCCTTTACAAGACAAACAACTAAAATGGAGGAGAAATTGGCAGCACTGCTAGAAAAGTTAAATGGCATGGAAACCAAGATGGAGGACGGCCAGAAGAATTTAACCAAGGACCTAACTGCCAAAATGGAAGACGGCCAGAAGAAGATGGAGGATGGCCAGAAGAAGTTAGCAGAGGACCTAACTTCCAAGTTAGAAGAAGGCCAAATTAAGTTAGCGGAGGACCTGAAGCAGATGGAAGACAGCCAGAATAAGTTAGCAGAGGACCTAACCGCCAAATTTCTGGATGGCCAGAAAAATCTGGAAGAGTGTCTGCTGACGGAATTAGAGGAGAGCCAAAGGAAATTAGAACAGGGCCTACGTGAGGAAGTCGCGGCAGTGGAGGAGAAGTTCAACACCTTGCAAGTGGAAGTTGCCGAGCTGCGCCAACGCCCGCTGATGGGGGTGGAGGAGAAAATCAACGCCTTGCAAGTGGAAGTTGCCGAGCTGTGCCAACGACCGCTGATGGGGGTGGAAGAGAGATTCAACGCTTTACAAAAGGAATTTGCTGAGCTGCGCCGACTCCCGCCGACAGGGATGGAAGATAGATTCAAAGCCCTACAAGAGGAAGTCGCCGAGCTGCGCCGACGCCCGCCGACCGGGGTGGATGAGAGAGTCAAAGCCCTTCAAGAGGAAGTTGCCGAGCTGCGCCAACGCCCGCCCACCGTTACACCGGGAATATCAGGAACGGGACATAGCAGAGTGACGCCCCCAACCTTCGACGGAAAGGTCCCGTGGAGCACCTACTTACGTCAGTTCGAGGCGGCCTGTTCCATAAATAACTGGAACAACACAGAAAAGGCTACAGCTCTCATTGTAGCGCTGAGAGGTGACGCCCTTAACGTCCTTCAGGCCATCCCGACTGGATCCCAGGACTACGCTTCACTGATCGCCCATATGGAGTCCCGATATGGAGATAGCCATCTTCAGCAGGCCTACCAGATGCAGCTCCGGACCCGGGTACAGAAGAACGCGGAAACCCTGCAGGAGTTCGAGATGGACATCGCACGCCTCGTAAGGCTCGCCTACCCAACAGCGCCGGCCGACTTTCTGGAGCAGATAGCGACGCAGACTTTCACCGACGGGCTACGGGACACGGACACTCAACAGGCGCTGCGACTCGCGCGCAATAAGACCCTGGCAGATGCGCTGAGCCACGCACTTGAGTTCGAGACGGCAAAACAGGCATCCAGAATGCACGCGCGGGTGCGTCAAGTGGACGTCGACGAACCAGTAAAAACCAACAAGACCAAGCCCCTGGCCGACGAATTGATGGAGGCGCTAAGCCGTTTCTTCAAGAATCGTAGTACCACCAACAAAAACGTAGCCGAAGGACATCCGGAGAGGCGGCCCGGAAGAGGAATACCGACCTGCTGGACCTGCCGTAAGAGAGGCCACCTGAGCAAGGACTGCGGTGATCGCCGCCGCCAAGGGTTTCCGTCGGGACAGTCAGTCGTAGGGAAACCGCGCGGCCCAGGAAATCAAGTATCAGCCAGCCTAGGGGGGCAAAGGTTGGCTTGTGACAGTCGTCAAGCCCCGGCAGTCCAAGTTCGTGTGACGCAGTTACGGAGGGACAATAGCAGCCTGATGGTCGACGGAGTCATCAACGGAGTGAGCTGGCCCATGCTGATCGACACGGGAGCATCGAGGACCATCGTCAATCCCACTGTGATCCCGAAGTGGAGAGTGCAACCCACACAAAGGAACCTCCAGCTAATAACCGCGACCGGAGAGACCGCACCGGTACATGGCGAAGCATCACTGGAGTTCGTCATTGGTCGACGGGTGATAAAGCATCCAGTGCTTGTGGCTGACGTATCAAACGAAGTGATCATCGGACTGGACTTCCTGGACCAGAACAACATCATCTTGGACCTGAGTACCAACACTCTGCACTTCGGAGGTGAGGAACTTGCTTTGCAACCAGCACACGAGGCCGTCACCGCACGACGAGTAAGGCTGAGAGAGGACGTCATCGTTCCTGCCAGGACGGAGGTCAGCGCCGCCGTAATTGTCGACGGAACTGCTGAGGGAGTGGCGGCTGTCATCGAGCCAAAATATGAGGACATCCAGACAAAAGGATTGCTAGTTGCCAAGACCCTCATCAACACGACGTCTCGGCCGTACGTCCGCCTGTCCAACCTGAACGACTACGACATTACGGTTCACCGGGACACCAACCTAGGAGTCTGCGAGCCCGTTACCTGGATTGCCCGCATCACCGACACGACGGACGGACACCTGCAGACGGACAACCGAAGAAGACGCACACTGCCAGAAGAACTACAGAAGCTGTACCAAGGATCGCAGGACCATTTAGACGAGGAACAATCACGCCAACTTCAGGACCTGCTACGCGAATTCCAGGATGTCTTCTCCGTGGGGAGCAAAGACTTCGGCAGGACAAGCTTGGTCCAGCACAGAATCGACGTTGGGGACAGCGCACCGATTAGGGCCCCATTCCGACGTGTCCCGCTCGCCAAGCAAGCCGAAGTCGACCGGATGGTAGAAGAGATGAAGGAGCAAGGGGTGATCGAGCCATCACATAGTCCTTGGAGTTCTCCGATCGTGCTTGTGAAGAAGAAGGACGGTTCCACCAGGTTCTGCGTGGACTACAGGCGGGTGAACGACGTCACGAAGAAGGACAGCTACCCTCTACCCCGGATCGACGACACGCTGGACACCATATCAGGGTCAAGATGGTTCTCCACCTTGGATTTCAAGAGTGGCTACTGGCAGGTGGAGGTCCACCCTAAGGACCGCGAGAAAACGGCGTTCTCTGTGGGCAGCGGGCTCTGGCAGTTCACCGTCATGCCATTCGGTCTGTGCAACGCCCCTGCGACCTTCGAAAGGCTAATGGAGTCCATTCTGAGGGGACTACACTGGAAGACCTGCCTGGTATACCTAGACGACGTCATCGTTCTGGGGAGAAGCTTCGAGGAGCACTACAGCAACCTGAAGGAGATCTTGTTGAAGCTACGGGCTGCCCAGCTGAAGTTGAGCCCCAAGAAGTGTCAGCTCTTCCAGAAGCGGGTCCAGTACCTTGGGCATATCGTCTCCGAGGAAGGGGTGCGCACCGACCCAGAGAAGACCGCAGCTGTGAGGGGGTGGCCAGTTCCGAAGGACAAGTCCCAACTACGAAGCTTCCTGGGACTCTGCACTTATTACCGTCGCTTCGTGAGGGGATTCGCCGACATCGCCAAACCTTTACATCGCCTGACTGAGAAGGACCAACTCTTCACGTGGACAGCAGAATGCCACAGTGCCTTCGAACAACTCAAGCAGGCTCTGTGCACCGCGCCTATTCTGGCCTACCCCAGACCTGGAACAAGGTTCATCGTCGATACCGATGCCAGCGACTTTGGCATAGGGGGAATCCTGTCGCAGGTAGTGGACGGCGAGGAGAGAGTAGTGGCCTACTTCAGCAAGGCCTTGTCAAAGCCAGAAAGGAACTACTGCGTCACCAGGAAGGAGCTGCTCGCCATCGTGAAGACCATTGAACACTTCCACAAGTACCAGTACGGGCAAGAATTTCTCATCAGGACCGACCATGCATCCCTGCGGTGGCTCCTGAACTTCAAGCAGCCCGAGGGTCAACTCGCGCGGTGGTTAGAGAGGCTTCAACAGTATATCTTTGAGATTCAGCACAGGAAAGGCCAACTGCATTCTAACGCCGACGCCCTGTCACGAAGACCGTGCCCCGAAGACTGCACCTTCTGTGCCCGAAGGGAGGAGAACACCGGGATACAGTACCGAAGGACTACCGTGGAACTTCAAGGGAGCTGGAGCCGCGAATCTTTCACGCGGGCGCAAGCGGAAGATGATGACCTGGGACTGATAGCCGAATGGAAGAGGGCCTGTGTCCCCAGACCCGGGTGGAACATTGTGAGTGACTGCAGCCCAAAGTTTAAGTCCTACTGGGCACAGTGGGACTCGCTGATTGTAAGGGATGGCCTCATCTGCCGTACCTGGGAGAGCACCGACGGGAAGACATCTCGGGAACAAGTCGTCGTTCCAAAGGCTATGACGGAGGAAGTCCTGAAGGAAGTGCATGGAGGATCATCTGGTGGACACCTAGGGATAAAGAAGACCCTGGAGAAGCTGAGAGAGCGGTTCTACTGGATCGGATGCCGAACAGACGTGGAGAATCACTGCGCGAGGTGCCACGATTGCGCAGCCAGCAAGGGCCCAGGACGAAGACGACGGGGTCCACTGAAGACCTACAACGTGGGCGGCCCCATGGAGAGAGTGGCCATCGATGTTGCTGGGCCATTCCCGTTAAGCGAGGCAGGGAATCGCTACATATTAGTCGTCAGCGACTACTTTACCAAATGGCCGGAGGCGTATGCGCTCCCTAACCAAGAAGCCGCGACGATCGCAGAGACCCTGGTGAAGGAATTCGTCAGCCGGTACGGAGTACCCCTGGAGCTGCACTCCGACCAAGGGAGGAACTTCGAGTCGCAGGTGTTCCAGAACCTATGCCAGCAGCTGGGGATCCGGAAGACAAGGACAACGCCGCTACACCCTCAGTCCCACGGGATGGTAGAGCGATTCAATCGCACCGTCGAGAACCATCTCCGAATAGTCGTCAGCGAGCACCAGAGGGATTGGGACAAGCATCTTCCACTATTTCTCCTGGCCTACCGCGCCGCCGTGCATGAAGCCACCGGGTGCACACCAGCCCGGGCCATGTTTGGGAGGGAGCTCCGTCTACCTGTCGATCTTGCCTTCGGCCGACCTGGGAATGATCCGATCCCGGTAAGCCAGTACTGTCAAGAACTGGTCGACCAACTGGAGGACGTGCACGCGTTCGCGAGGAGGAAACTGCGGATCGAGACCGACAGAATGAAGACCCGATACGACCAGCAGACGGATGCCGGCGGATTCCACGAGGACGACCTGGTCTGGCTCTTCAACCCATTACGGAAGAAAGGCCTGTCACCCAAACTGCGGAAGTCCTGGGAGGGCCCGTACCGAGTCGTGAAACGGATCAACGATGTCGTCTACAGGATCCAGCGGAGCCCGAGGGCGAAGATGAAGATCGTGCATCGAGATCGCCTGGCAGCCTACGGAGGGACACAGACGGACCAATGATTGATCGGGACGATCAGCCTTTTTAGGAAGGGGGTGGTGTTACGGCTGTGAGTTTGTGTCACCGCTCGCCGCTTGAGTCACAACTGCCCCAGGGGCTGGGCTGTGGCTTGCCTCCTGTATTGCGCGCGCCTTATGCAACAGGGCTACTACAGACAAAGGGATAGTCCAGAAGATTCGTGACTGGACCAGCGGTGGAAACCTCGAGAAGCCGTGGACTCTGGATGGATCTAGAACCATTTATTGAGTCACCGGCCTGCTATATAAGAGTGACCCGTGAAGCAGTTGTTGTTGTTGTGTTTTACGAGCTAGTGCGACCGATTATCTTGTGCGACAGAAGTGTGGTGACTTGCGAAACCCCTAGTGTAGCGGCGAAGTGAGGAACATACAGGGGACTGCCGTGTTCTGAGTAAGTGTGCTTTCACTGAGTGTCAGATATTGTGGTGTCGAAATCCTGTGACATTGTTTCTCCCAGCTTGTGAACAGCGTACTTCAAGTGCTCGTAAGTACTGTATTTGTTTTACCGAGGAAGAGGGGCAGGTAGCTTCTGCCAAGGCCACCGGACTCATTAGGACGGATTAACTTCTGTGGTCTGTTGCAAGTGAAAGGGGCCAAGAGCGCATAAGGTAGAGGCTTGAGGAGACTGGAGAAGGCTCCTAATTGCTTGTATTTGCTGATTAGTGTAATTTTCTGGCCACAATAAAGATAATTATTTCTTTAAGCAGTAAATGGTGTTGTGCTTCCTACCCACCGTAATCCAGTTAACAAAAGTGCCACTAGGGGGTGGCACGTAACAATACGTATTCATGAACTATTGGCCAGAAACAACATCAGACTCGTTATCAGCACTACTTTATTTATGTGCGTTGGAGACCGACATGACGACGAATAACTCTCTTAGCTTGCTAGGAAAGTATTTTGGCATTTATAGCAGTTCTCCATCTAAACTAGACTATCTCTGACTGTGCAATAACAGGAACCTAATGAATTACGTTTTATATCCTCCTCACACAGTTTGGTTATTCTGCAGGCATCTTGACACAAAGCAGCATACTATTTCTACACTGCCCAGATTTTTGTGGGTTCATTACGAAAATCCGATTGTATTATCGGAAAGTATTTTCTCTCTTACCGACAGTAGTGGCTACGCTGGCTAAAGCGCAGTGTTAGGTCATGGGGCCAAGCTCTCTGCTGACTTGGTAGACGCGTGGGTTCGAGCCCCACCGTCGGCCGTCCTTGAAATGGTTTTCCGTGGTATCCCCATTTTCAACACCAGGCAAATGCTGGGACGGTACCTTCTGACAGGCCACGACCGCTTCCTTCCACATCCTTTGTAACGGCTTCCTTTGTCGTTGGATATCGCTCTACAAGTTGGGCGATCATTTATAACGTTTCTACAGATATTACACTCAAGACTCCTTAAAACCACCTCATCGTTCTTATTTAGCATTGGCCTGTCTAGACAGACGACATACACTTTATTAATTTAGATTTACTGGGCGCCAGTTATCGTAGAGATAACACATTAAAATTATATATAGCCACGGCCGCTCCCTTCCTTGAGCCAAGATCTATCATCGGAGCGTAGGGCAATAAACTTGCTCTATGAGATACTCTTTGCATTCCAACTATCCTATATATTCAACTCCCAATGAACAAGACATTTTAACTAATATTGGTTTATTTACAACAAAATTATTAACATTTGATCTGAGGTTTCGAGCTGTGTACAATATGTGCATTAATATTCCCTAATTGCGGGGCAATATTGACTGTCTTCTCGCTAGCGCTGATCTTCTGTGTTGATAATAACTCGGTCCACATACCTGGTGCCTTGTGGTTCAAAGTCCATCTCGTTGGTCTGCTTGCAGTCTAATTTGAGATCTTACGCCAACACACGTTTATTGACCTTTGAAAACATATGTTTTCTTGCTGCTGCTGCTGCTGCTGCTGCTGCTGCTGCTGCTGCTGCTGCTGCTGCTGCTGCTGCTGCTGCTGCTGCTGCTGCTGCTGCTGCTGCTGCTGCTGCTGCTGCTGCTGCTGCTGCTGCTGCTGCTGCTGCTGCTGCTGCTGCTGCTGCTGCTGCTGCTGCTGCTGCTGCTGCTGCTGCTGCTGCTGCTGCTGCTGCTGCTGCTGCTGCTGCTGCTGCTGCTGCTGCTGCTGCTGCTGCTGCTGCTGCTGCTGCTGCTGCTGCTGCTGCTGCTGCTGCTGCTGCTGCTGCTGCTGCTGCTGCTGCTGCTGCTGCTGCTGCTGCTGCTGCTGCTGCTGCTGCTGCTGCTGCTGCTGCTGCTGCTGCTGCTGCTGCTGCTGCTGCTGCTGCTGCTGCTGCTGCTGCTGCTGCTGCTGCTGCTGCTGCTGCTGCTGCTGCTGCTGCTGCTGCTGCTGCTGCTGCTGCTGCTGCTGCTGCTGCTGCTGCTGCTGCTGCTGCTGCTGCTGCTGCTGCTGCTGCTGCTGCTGCTGCTGCTGCTGCTGCTGCTGCTGCTGCTGCTGCTGCTGCTGCTGCTGCTGCTGCTGCTGCTGCTGCTGCTGCTGCTGCTGCTGCTGCTGCTGCTGCTGCTGCTGCTGCTGCTGCTGCTGCTGCTGCTGCTGCTGCTGCTGCTGCTGCTGCTGCTGCTGCTGCTGCTGCTGCTGCTGCTGCTGCTGCTGCTGCTGCTGCTGCTGCTGCTGCTGCTGCTGCTGCTGCTGCTGCTGCTGCTGCTGCTGCTGCTGCTGCTGCTGCTGCTGCTGCTGCTGCTGCTGCTGCTGCTGCTGCTGCTGCTGCTGCTGCTGCTGCTGCTGCTGCTGCTGCTGCTGCTGCTGCTGCTGCTGCTGCTGCTGCTGCTGCTGCTGCTGCTGCTGCTGCTGCTGCTGCTGCTGCTGCTGCTGCTGCTGCTGCTGCTGCTGCTGCTGCTGCTGCTGCTGCTGCTGCTGCTGCTGCTGCTGCTGCTGCTGCTGCTGCTGCTGCTGCTGCTGCTGCTGCTGCTGCTGCTGCTGCTGCTGCTGCTGCTGCTGCTGCTGCTGCTGCTGCTGCTGCTGCTGCTGCTGCTGCTGCTGCTGCTGCTGCTGCTGCTGCTGCTGCTGCTGCTGCTGCTGCTGCTGCTGCTGCTGCTGCTGCTGCTGCTGCTGCTGCTGCTGCTGCTGCTGCTGCTGCTGCTGCTGCTGCTGCTGCTGCTGCTGCTGCTGCTGCTGCTGCTGCTGCTGCTGCTGCTGCTGCTGCTGCTGCTGCTGCTGCTGCTGCTGCTGCTGCTGCTGCTGCTGCTGCTGCTGCTGCTGCTGCTGCTGCTGCTGCTGCTGCTGCTGCTGCTGCTGCTGCTGCTGCTGCTGCTGCTGCTGCTGCTGCTGCTGCTGCTGCTGCTGCTGCTGCTGCTGCTGCTGCTGCTGCTGCTGCTGCTGCTGCTGCTGCTGCTGCTGCTGCTGCTGCTGCTGCTGCTGCTGCTGCTGCTGCTGCTGCTGCTGCTGCTGCTGCTGCTGCTGCTGCTGCTGCTGCTGCTGCTGCTGCTGCTGCTGCTGCTGCTGCTGCTGCTGCTGCTGCTGCTGCTGCTGCTGCTGCTGCTGCTGCTGCTGCTGCTGCTGCTGCTGCTGCTGCTGCTGCTGCTGCTGCTGCTTGTTTCTGAGTTTGATCACCATGGTAAGCAAATTTGAACAAACCAGGCTAATTGAATTCACTAAGTCCCATCTTACTGAGGGACTGGCAGAGTCTACGACTCACAAAGTCAGTGAGTGAGTGCGTGATCGAATATGTGAATGACAGAATAGAATCTATAGAATAGCCAGTGCTGAAGTCGCGCTGGGCTTTTATACACTCTGAATGGTCCCGATGTTTCGCGGCATAAATTTGCCCGCGACCCATCAGACCAATTATAGCAAAGCATTTCTCAGTCCTCAAGCGACGCTAAAACTTCTCCGAGCGGGAATACAGGCCCGCGTACTTCAAATATTCCACTCAGAACCCGCTATTCCTCTCGTTGCGCATATATATATTCCGCCGAAATCTTTCTCCAAGCCCTTGTCTCCAGTCAGCGTGGCTTCGTTCCAGAAATACATTTTCTTGCAATATGTTGCTTCACCGTCCGTAACTTCTTCCAACCATGCCCGTCCTGTCTTTACAATTTAACTAATAAAACAGCCCTAGACCTCTATAAAAACCCTGTTTCTTAATCTAAGCACTTGACAATATTATATATGACTATGGTAATGACGTGAATATGGTATGGCCCCTCCCTTGATATTAATGGGTGAATAAAACGATATAACTTTGATATTTCAATAATAATAATAATAATAATAATAATAATAATAATAATAATAATAATTACACAATGACTTTAAAAATAATAATAATAATAATAATTTGTACCGTAATCAAGATTACGTTACAAAACGTCCCCATGGTTTCATAAAGAATGTAATGAATGATGAAATCACAAATCTTCCCTTTAAAACTTAACAGGAAATACACTGAATATACATATATGACCCTTCAAATTACATACATAATGATTATACCCTTTTCATTTTCCTTGATTGATCTGCACTCTTCTTGCAATGTTACATAAACATTCTGATTGTCCTGTGCAGTCATACAGGATTTACATGCTACATTTGTTCTTGTAGTCCCTTACAATAACAGAACACAATATATATTGCTTCTTGTTTCACGCAACACAAGTGATTTATCTCACTTCCACCAATTCCTTAGAGCCACGACACGACTCTAATTATAAACACACGGCAGTCTGCCCTTCTTGCAGCACTTGCTCTTTTCTATGATATTTCCTCAGATTGTAAATGTTATATGTACCAATGACACAATTTTCCTGATCTTTCAATAAGTAGGCATTCTTTCCTATCCTCTTCGAAACGACATAAGGTCCAGTAAACAATAAAAACAGCTTTGACATTTTCTCTTCCAATGCACAAGATGGCAACGGCTTACGTAACAATTGTTGCTACAAACTTCCATGTACTTCCTACCTCTCAACAAAACACTTGACTAGCCTGAATAACGTCACATGAGTCAACAATACATACCTGAAATAACTACCTAGTGTCCTACCTAATTTCCTCACTAACGTTGAGCAACTACTACTAAAATCTACTGTTGAGAACCACTTCCGCCCCTGAAAACGTTGAACTAAATCCTCCACTGCTTCAGTTCTCAGCTGGTCGCTTTCGACTCTAGTATTTAACATTCTGCCGTCTATGCACAGTCTCACTGAATTGTCTTTCTTGGCTACTACAACTAATGGATTTAAACAATGGCTAGCTGAAGGCTCAATTATGTCGTTTTCCAACATTAATTCTATCTGTTCTTCGACGGCTTTCATATATTTAGTTGCGACAGGATACCTAGGCCCTACGAAACTACTTGTGTCTTTAACGACAAAACTGTGCTCATATAAGTGTGTTGCTCCGGGTTTTGTGCTGAAAATTTCCTTATATTTTATTAATACCTCATGTAACTGATGACCTTGCACCTCATCCAGCTTACACTGTGACAATGCATCATGGATCTTACTCTCAAGTTCAGACTCCATTGCAACCTGACACACCTTAAAAACTTTGCTCTCACTAGCATCTCCGCGGTCTACCTCATTTACTTCAGGAATCTCATCACTCACAACCACGTTGCTTTCTTCCTCAAACACACACACTTTCATTTGTTTGTCAGTCTTAGACACCTTATACGTAACCTGAACTTCTTTATCCTGCCAAAATAAACATATCCTGCCAAAATGAAAATCTAATTTAACTTGATATAATGATAACCATTCCGCACCGAGAATCACCGGATATAATAAATTTGGAACTGCCAAACAGGGCTGAAATTTAACTAACTCACTAATGTTAATTGGAACTGCGACTTGCTTAGATATTTTCTGAGACCTACTACCTACAGCTGTGACAATGAAAGTGGACTTAACTGGAATTATATCAACATGAATACCTTCTCTCATTACATCTTCCAAAAATCTTAAATTTATACAAGAGTTTTCGCTTCCACTGTCCAATAAAACATCAACTTCTTTACCCCACACATTAAGTTTAATTACTGGTGACATAATCTCATTCTCAACATTATCTAAATTTCCACCATTTAGGTCATAAAGCAGTTCTTCTCTAACATCTATATTAAAATCTCCTAAATACTCAATATTCCTAGGACATTGAACTGCAATCACTTCGGGCTGTCTGTTGACCTCACTGCAACCCGTTATTCGTTTAAATTAGGCCTACCTGCCCCTGATGTACATTGTTGTTGTTGACCTGTACGTCTGTCTGGCCTAGTACCTTCCCCTACTCTGTTCAAATTCTCGTTCCTCGTATTTGCTGTGCGTCCCCCATTGTCAAGTCGTCTTTCGTAATTCGCATTCCTGCCTTGTTCTCTTCCCCTCTCTCTCTCACCCTGCCCGAAATTATCTCCTATACTTATTGGCTTGCGTTCGGTCCTACTATTTTCAAGAGAGTCAAAGTTTTCCAATAGCTTCTCGAACCCGTCAATAGTAGTAATATTCTGCATGAAGAATGCTTCTTTAATTATATCAGGAAAATGCCTTAATAATGTTTTAATTACCTGTGATTCAGTCTCTAAACCTTCTAAATTCTGGCATATAAGTACATGCGCTAAGAAATACTCTGTGTACGAAACACCATCTCTCCTTTGGTACTTCCCAAAAATAATGTTACATCTTTCTCTTTCTTGCACATTTTCATTCCAGTACTTGGCTATGAACTTCTCTTTAAATTTTCTAAAACTAGTCATCTGGTATTTATATACACTGAACCATGACCTTGAATCCCTAACAAAAGATTTATCTAGCATCTCAAGTACTTGTTCCCACTGAACGATCCCCTCTTCTAAATCTTTAGCGAACTTCTTTTCTACTGTTTTTAAGAATTCCATTGGGTTATATGCCTTGCCTGTGAATACTGACAAATCTGCCTCTTTAGTTAGAAATCTACTTAAATTTCCTATTTGTACATTACCGCTATTTGTTGCTATTTGCTTCTGACATCTCTGCAATTTCTCCTCTATTTTATCTGTTTTACTCGCTACTTCTTCACTGAAACTGTTAAATTTACTGTTAACCTCTTCCCTAATTTCTTGATTATCGCTCTCTACTTTATTTTCTAAATGACCTATTTTAGCAATATTATTATCACACTTGACCTTCATACTGTTGACTTCTCCTTCTAAGTCAACCCTAACCTTACTACATTTAATTTTCACTTCCTCGTCAATTTTATCAACTCGCTCCGACACTTGTTGCATTCTGGCGTCAACCTTAAGTGACCATGATTCTTCCACCTCACTAATCCTGCTTTCTAACTTATTGTGAAATTCTCGGCCTACTTCTTTAATTTGTCTATTGAAGTTCTCTGTGGCTTCATCAAACCTCTTACCTTGTTCATCTAGCTTCTTACTCTGCTCAGAGAACTTAAGATCTATTGCTTTTTCTAGTTGATCGCTACGCACGTCAAATTTCTTACTCTGTTCCTCTAACTTCTTACTCTGTTCAGTTATGAGCATCGTCAGGTTTCGAAGCCAGGAAGGATTCTCCCCCTCATTACTCTGGATGGTTGTAGCCCCGTCTTGTTTATTTTCCTCAGTTTCCTGATTTTCGCTTACTTTTGACATCTCATCATTGGTACCCTGCACATCTAATTTTGACATTTTAACTGATCTTATAATACTACGGTTTCTCAAATGTATATTCCCCAAATTATCCCTGTTACTCATTACCCAAAAAACAACTCATCAAAAGAACACTCCTAATTTATAACCGTAGTTCCCTAACTTGATATATGCCTCTTTATTGAAAAACTCGGAATGAATGCAAACAGTACTCGTTTATATCGTACATGAAAACAACTTTAAACTTTAACATACTTGAAATAAACTGGATTTATACATAATATCCATTCACTTCAGTACGATATTTCGTAGCCCCACATTGGTTGTGCCATTTGTAACGGCTTCCTTTGTCGTTGGATATCGCTCTACAAGTTGGGCGATCATTTATAACGTTTCTACAGATATTACACTCAAGACTCCTTAAAACCACCTCATCGTTCTTATTTAGCATTGGCCTGTCTAGACAGACGACATACACTTTATTAATTTAGATTTACTGGGCGCCAGTTATCGTAGAGATAACACATTAAAATTTTATTTAGCCACGGCCGCTCCCTTCCTTGAGCCAAGATCTATCATCGGAGCGTAGGGCAATAAACTTGCTCTATGAGATACTCTTTGCATTCCAACTATCCTATATATTCAACTCCCAATGAACAAGACATTTTAACTAATATTGGTTTATTTACAACAAAATTATTAACATTTGATCTGAGGTTTCGAGCTGTGTACAATATGTGCATTAATATTCCCTAATTGCGGGGCAATATTGACTGTCTTCTCGCTAGCGCTGATCTTCTGTGTTGATAATAACTCGGTCCACATACCTGGTGCCTTGTGGTTCAAAGTCCATCTCGTTGGTCTGCTTGCAGTCTAATTTGAGATCTTACGCCAACACACGTTTATTGACCTTTGAAAACATATGTTTTCTTCTTCTCGTTGTTGTTGTTGTTGTTGTTGTTGTTGTTGTTGTTGTTGCTGCTGCTGCTGCTGCTGCTGCTTGTTTCTGAGTTTGATCACCATGGTAAGCAAATTTGAACAAACCAGGCTAATTGAATTCACTAAGTCCCATCTTACTGAGGGACTGGCAGAGTCTACGACTCACAAAGTCAGTGAGTGAGTGTGTGATCGAATATGTGAATGACAGAATAGAATCTATAGAATAGCCAGTGCTGAAGTCGCGCTGGGCTTTTATACACTCTGAATGGTCCCGATGTTTCGCGGCATAAATTTGCCCGCGACCCATCAGACCAATTATAGCAAAGCATTTCTCAGTCCTCAAGCGACGCTAAAACTTCTCCGAGCGGGAATACAGGCCCGCGTACTTCAAATATTCCACTCAGAACCCGCTATTCCTCTCGTTGCGCATATATATATTCCGCCGAAATCTTTCTCCAAGCCCTTGTCTCCAGTCAGCGTGGCTTCGTTCCAGAAATACATTTTCTTGCAATATGTTGCTTCACCGTCCGTAACTTCTTCCAACCATGCCCGTCCTGTCTTTACAATTTAACTAATAAAACAGCCCTAGACCTCTATAAAAACCCTGTTTCTTAATCTAAGCACTTGACAATATTATATATGACTATGGGAATGACGTGAATATGGTATGGCCCCTCCCTTGATATTAATGGGTGAATAAAACGATATAACTTTGATATTTCAATAATAATAATAATAATAATAATAATAATAATAATAATAATAATTACACAATGACTTTAAAAATAATAATAATAATAATAATAATTTGTACCGTAATCAAGATTACGTTACACCTTCTCCAATTTCATTCACCTTAATCAATTCCATCTCTCATCCCGACGCGCAGGTCGCTCACGGGAGTCGAATAGAAAGACCTGCACTAGGTCTCTGAGGAGACCACACGAAAAAAAATCTCTCTTGATGCTAATGAACGCATCTAGATTACGTTTCGTCTGGAACACTCACATATCTGGTCTCGAGTGCTGCTTAATTAGTTTGGAACAGAACCACCTATCTACAGCCTGAGATCCTTTTAACACAAGTCACAATCCACTACGAAAAGACGCAAGATTGCAGTTTTACCTGACCGTTAATCTCGCAATCGTGAGTCACGGACCTCCAATTGCACGTGGAGTCCGAACAACAGGACGTGATATTTCACTTCGAAAGCCTCATATGCATTGACTGGAAATCGAACCCGTCCGCCTTGGTGAGAGGCAAGCAACTTGGCCACTGCACCACCAATCTCCCCAATCCACTAGGGCACCAATATGCACGTTCCATGAGTCTATATCAACATTTAATAGGGTTAATGCCTTTACAACTAATTGTAGATGAAAATAATGATAAGAATAAGATAATTCCAAACGAGCACCCTAAAATGTAATCATCATTTTCTATAAACAAAATGTAAAAGAAAATATAAAAAAATCGCCAACATTTGTGTTTTCAATCTTGTCCGTAAGACTTCAGATTGACATGTATAATTTGAGGAGTTTCAGCGACCCATCCTGAGTGGTCCACAGATTAAGAACTCCAGATAAACAGAATTAAAAACGTTGCTTTGCTGAAAATGAAGGTAAATCAGAGGATATCAAACAGACTAACGGAGATTTGGACGTTTTCGTTGCACGGATGGTGTGTTGGCTAGGAGACTTTCTTTCCTGAACTGTAGTTGGACATGAAGTTAGGATGACCAAATTTACAACATTGTTGAGGCCGTTCTGTTGTTAACGAAGTCAAATCCAGCAAGTTCATACCTTCTCCTATGAACCGAACCAATCAAATTGTTTATGAAATGCATGATCGGAAGTTATACTACGCCATTGAAGCTATTTCCTTAACACTTAATCATTTATAGATATCAGTTCTTCATATCGAGATTCACGCCTTTGATCTGATTGGCTTCCTCCAAGTTTGTTGGTCCCTAAAATACTCACGTCCCACTGGGGACTGCATGAAGAGAGTTTTAGACTAGACTTGATAACCTCCTGCAAACACCCTCCTAATACCGTGTAACTCATTCTCTAGACTTGATAACCTCCTGCAAACACCCTCTTAATACCGTGTAAATCATCCTCTAGACTTGACAACCCCCTGGAAACACCCTCCTAATACCGTGTAACACCTCCTCTAGACTTGATAACCTCCTGCAAACACCCTCCTAATACCGTGTAAATCATCCCCTAGACTTGATAACCTTCTGGAAACACCCTCCTAATACAGTGTAACACCTCCTCTAGACTTGATAACCCTCTGGAAACACCCTCTTAATACCGTGTACCACATCCTCTAGACTTGACAACCCCCTGGAAACACCCTCCTAATAGCGTGTAACAACTCCTCTAGACTTGATAACCCCCTGGAAACACCCTCCTAATACCGTGTAACACCTCCTCTAGACTTGATAACCCCCTGGAAACACCCTCTTAATACCGTGTAACACCTCATCTAGACTTCATAACCTCCTGGAAGCATCATCCTAATACCGTGTAACACCTCCTCCAGACTTGATAACCCTCTGGAAACACCCTCCTAATACCGTGTAACACCTCCTCTTGACTTGACAACCCTCTGGAAACATCCTCCTAATACCGTGTAACACCTCCTCTAGACTTGATAACCCTCTGAAAAAAACCTCTTAATACCGTGTAACACATCCTCTAGACTTGACAACCCCCTGGAAACACCCTCCTAATACCGTGTAACACCTCCTCTAGACTTCATAACCTCCTGGAAGCATCATCCTAATACCGTGTAACAACTCCTCTCGACTTGATAACCCCCTGGAAACATCCTCCTAATACCGTGTAACACCTCCTCTAGACGTCATAACCTCCTGGAAACATCCTCCTAATACCGTGCAACACCTCCTCTAGACTTGACGACCCCCTGGAAACACCCTCCTAATACCGTGTAACACCTCCTCTAGACTTGATAACCCTCTGGAAACACCCTCTTAATACCGTGTGACACCTCCTCTAGACTTGATAACCCTCTGGAAACACCCTCTTAATACCGTGTAACACCTCTAGACTTCATAACCTCCTGGAAGCATCATCCTAATACCGTGTAACACCTCCTCTAGACTTGACAACCCTCTGGAAACATCCTCCTAATACCGTGTAACACCTCCTCTAGACTTCATAACCTCCTGGAAGCATCCTCCTAATACCGTGGAACACCTCCTCAAGACTTGATAACCCTCTGGAAACATCCTCCTAATACCGTGTAACACCTACTCTCGACTTGATAACCCTCTGGAAACACCCTCCTAATTCCGTGTAACATCTCCTCTAGACTTCATAACCTCCTGGAAACGCCCTCCTAATACCGTGTAACTCCTCCTCTAGACTTCATAACCTCCTGGAAACATCCTCCTAATACCGTGTAACACCTCCTCTAGACTTGACAACCCCCTGGAAACACCCTCCTAATACCGTGTAACAACTCCTCTAGACTTGATAACCCTCTGGAAACACCCTCTTAATACCGTGTAACACCTCCTCTAGACTTGATAACCCTCTGGAAACACCCTCTTAATACAGTGTAACACATCCTCTAGACTTGATAACCCTCTGGAAACACCCTCTTAATACCGTGTAACACCTCCTCTAGACTTGATAACCCTCTGGAAACACCCTCTTAATACCGTGTAACACCTCCTCTAGACTTGATAACCCTCTGGAAACACCCTCTTAATACAGTGTAACACCTCCTCTAGACTTGATAACCCTCTGGAAACACCCTCTTAATACAGTGTAACACATCCTCTAGACTTGATAACCCTCTGGAAACACCCTCTTAATACCGTGTAACACCTCCTCTAGACTTGACAACCCCCTGGAAACACCCTCCTAATACCGTGTAACACCTCCTCTAGACTTCATAACCTCCTGGAAGCATCATCCTAATACCGTGTAACAACTCCTCTCGACTTGATAACCCCCTGGAAACATCCTCCTAATACCGTGTAACACCTCCTCTAGACGTCATAACCTCCTGGAAACATCCTCCTAATACCGTGCAACACCTCCTCTAGACTTGACGACCCCCTGGAAACACCCTCCTAATACCGTGTAACACCTCCTCTAGACTTGATAACCCTCTGGAAACACCCTCTTAATACCGTGTGACACCTCCTATAGACTTGATAACCCTCTGGAAACACCCTCTTAATACCGTGTAACACCTCTAGACTTCATAACCTCCTGGAAGCATCATCCTAATACCGTGTAACACCTCCTCTAGACTTGACAACCCTCTGGAAACATCCTCCTAATACCGTGTAACACCTCCTCTAGACTTCATAACCTCCTGGAAGCATCCTCCTAATACCGTGGAACACCTCCTCAAGACTTGATAACCCTCTGGAAACATCCTCCTAATACCGTGTAACACCTACTCTCGGCTTGATAACCCTCTGGAAACACCCTCCTAATACCGTGTAACATCTCCTCTAGACTTCATAACCTCCTGGAAACGCCCTCCTAATACCGTGTAACTCCTCCTCTAGACTTCATAACCTCCTGGAAACATCCTCCTAATACCGTGTAACACCTCCTCTAGACTTGACAACCCCCTGGAAACACCCTCCTAATACCGTGTAACACCTCCTCTAGACTTGATAACCCTCTGGAAACACCCTCTTAATACCGTGTAACACCTCCTCTAGACTTGATAACCCTCTGGAAACACCCTCTTAATACAGTGTAACACATCCTCTAGACTTGATAACCCTCTGGAAACACCCTCTTAATACCGTGTAACACCTCCTCTAGACTTGATAACCCTCTGGAAACACCCTCTTAATACCGTGTAACACCTCCTCTAGACTTGATAACCCTCTGGAAACACCCTCTTAATACAGTGTAACACCTCCTCTAGACTTGATAACCCTCTGGAAACACCCTCTTAATACAGTGTAACACATCCTCTAGACTTGATAACCCTCTGGAAACACCCTCTTAATACCGTGTAACACCTCCTCTAGACTTGATAACCCTCTGGAAACACCCTCTTAATACAGTGTAACACCTCCTCTAGACTTCATAACCTCCTGGAAGCATCATCCTAATACCGTGTAACACCTCCTCTAGACATGCGCCCACGGCGATGAAGGGACTCCACAAGTTACTGTGGGTAGGCTACGTCTAGTTCAGAGGCGTCCAGTCTTTGCACGCTCGGCGTACCAGCTATGTTGCGCCGCACGCCGCCAAGGAACACCGCTAGGCTGGCTTTTGCGTCTCTTGGCTGCAAGGAGTAATAAGGAGAGGCCCTAACGGCAAGGAAGTGAAGCCAGAAGTTACTCCTTCACATATGCTCAAAACATTGCGGTAGTCCCATAAGAAAAGCATGTAACGGTGTGACGTACGTACTTAAAAGTGGTGGTATTTCGCGTGTGGGATGAAATGTCGACGTGTGGGGCCTATAGTTGCACAAACAGAACTCCCACCTGCCAAAGTAATGTCATTTCACACGTAAATGCACTTTATTTGCCATTAAATGTTAATGGCATTTGCCATTAAATGTTAATGGCATATGTGTCCACCAATATACGTACCGTATTTTGATTGCTAGAAGTTAATTACGGATATTTTCCTTCGTTTCTTACTGGAAACAGTTTCTGCTTGTTAATTAATGAACGGTATTACTGTAATCTAATCACCCACAATCTATTTTTAACGTGGCTTGAGCTCTAGATTTATTGCTCGTGGGTGTTAGAAGATTGATATGCCATTATTTGCATATTTTAGGGTGTTAATCTCATACCTCAGCCTAGACCTTGTTTAGATTGTTACCGGAACTGAACTGGCCTATTAAAAAAACATCGTGCAATAAAAACAATAACGCCGCCACCCAATTACAGTAGTTCGCAAGCCTTAATATTTTAAATTTATTTAATTTATTTAATACACATTCGTGAATATAATGGCAGGCCTACTGGTATCTCGGTAATTATTTGCCTATTATTTGGTATGTTATAAGTTAAGAACAGTGCTGGGTGTCTGGTTGCCTGAAATCCCACAATAATACAGGTTATAAAAACTGCAAACCTGTATAATACATTCATTTCCCAAGTGTTATACTATATTTTAGATTGGTGTATTGCTCTAGTTTATGTTGTAAAATTAAACGTTTTACGGCAGTTTACATGATTTTCGAGTGCGACGAAATGTATTGTGACTGCCGTAGGCCTACACTTCACGTTAACCAGCAAAGATCAACAAATGTTCCTTGATTTCCATCGTCATATAGGCCTACCTTACAACTTCGTACTATACCTGCACATGAATCTTTTACTGGTAATCATACTTAAATCCCACTAATAAATAAGTCTACGGTGGTAGGCTCCATTTACCGCTCGAGCCGGGCAAGTATGGGGGCGTGGTCAGTGCTTCAACTCTCCGCATGCTAAAGCGCTGGACATGGCGTCTCCTTATTACTCCTTGCTTGGCTGGGCTGCCTGCTCTGACTGCCAGTGCATCTGACCGAGTGAAGTTGAGATCGCCTTCGCACCGGAGGTTTTGTAAACAAACAAACTGTTCGTCCAATGCGTTGGTTGTCCGACACATGCACATTGTGTTTCGCGCGTTACTCCGCAAATAGGTACTTCAAGATTACAGCTTACCATTAAAACGGTCAGAAACACTGATAAAGCATCATGGGACTCATTTAACACATTGCAATTTCGGTCACATTTTTATTCTTCTTGTTTTCAATTTGTTTCAATTTGTTTTCATATTTGCAATATGCTCTATGTTCGGTACGATTGTTTGAGAAACAATCAACCGGAGGCTGTTTCGCAGGTTATCGTCAGACATCAGAGCGCGATACCGTGATTTTATAAGTTTCAATGCAGAGATAAACTTTTCGCAGACATACGCTGCCCCAAACGTTGATAACACTCGTGCGGCCTGCCTGTGCAATTTTGGATATTCCTGCCGGGGTAATTGTGAATAGAAATCAGGCAGATGTTTCACAGAGTTCAAAATATCCTTAAGTTGAATGCTACATTGTAAATTGCTTGACGAACAAATAATAAGCAGATCGAAGTTTTGTTAGTTTTGCTAGAAAAAAAGACACCCGTAGTCAAACGTTATCAAATAACGTCAAGTAACACCTACAGCTAGCAAGATACGGGACACCGCACCTCGACCGTTTGACGTTCGACACAGTGGAGGCAGTACGGAATGGAGTGAGACGGGAAAGCGAGCTCGAGAGCCACACTTATAGTCTTCCCCCCTGTAGGGGCAGATGACCTCGCTGTTCCGCCCCTTAAAACCTAAATAAATAAATAAATAAATAAATAAATAAATAAATAAATAAATAACTAGTCTTCCCCTAACATCGCTGCAAGGCCGTACGAGCCAGAAGCACGCTAGCGTGTTTGCGCGCCCGGCGTAATGTTTGGACACCTCTGGTCTAGTTGAATCAACTCACTAATTATTATTAGATCCTGCATTATTAGATGCTTCATGCATGAGTTTGAAATAAATGTTCCAAAAACAGAAATGATGGTATTCCGGAATGGAGGAAAAGTTCCTGCAACAGCAAAAATCTACATACAAGGACAGCAACTAAAGATCACTCCAGATTTCAAGTATCTAGGAGTCACATTTCAAACAACCGCTAAGTGTTTCACAAAACATGTCTTAGAAAAAGCTACACATGCAATAATGGCTATGCATGGAATAAGTTATATAAGATACCTCAGATTAGAGACAGCAATGTCTCTATTTAAAGCAAAAATACTGCCAATACTGACGTATGGCTTAGAAATTATCTGGCCGTATCTCTCAATGATAAACCTCTCCACATTAGAAAGAGTAAAAGCAGTATGCATTAAGAATGCAATTGGAGTTTCAAAGACAACAAGATCCAGATTAGTTTATCTCCTGGCAAGAGAATCCTTCCTCATAGAAGATCTTAGGACACAAATACATCTACCCAACACGAATGCATCAGAGAACCTATTGGCAACACTCATCCAAAAGCGAGAAGACGTATAACCAGAGTTTTTTGCATCTGGCGCCATGATTGATCGATCATGGACGAAAGCAAACTTTGAAATGCGTCACGTCTATACAAGAATGGCAGTACACGCCTTCCATCACATCATTTGTCGCAACAAGACGTATCATGAGCCTTCAA
Source organism: Meconema thalassinum (assembly GCA_946902985.2). NCBI lineage: Eukaryota > Metazoa > Arthropoda > Insecta > Orthoptera > Tettigoniidae > Meconema > Meconema thalassinum. The sequence goes on from OX336389.2 coordinate 1,469,287,735, forward strand.
TTACATGCAAGTGTCAACTGTGTGGACATGCATGCGATCACTATGACCACTTGGAAATCTGTACAAAAAGAACAAGGACAATCAGTGACTATGCGAATCAAAAGAAATTAAGTTTTTGTACATAGTCTTTTTGTAAACCTATGGCCACTTGGCTACATTAAATGTTTAATTAATTAGATCCTACAGAGTCAGCAAATTACAGGGATGCTGATTGTGGTGCTGACCCGGTGCTCCAAATGGTCCCACACAATTTATAAGGGATTAATATTAGGTGATTTAGCAGGCCGCCGGCCCCGTGGTGTTGGGGTAGCGCGCTTTCCTCTCACCCGGAGGCCCCGGGTTCGATCCCCGGCTCCGTCAGGGATTTTAAAACTGACGTGAGGGTTGGAACGGGGTGCACTCAGCCTCGTGAGGACAATTGAGTAGCTGTCTGACAGTGAGACAGTGCCCCGGTCACGAAAACCAAGGTTAACGGCCGAGGGGACCCGACGCGCTGACCACGCGTCACCCCAAAATCTGCAGGCCAATTGGCTGGGCAGTGGTCGCTTGGTAGGCCTAGGCCTTTCAAGGGCTGTAGTGCCACGGGGTTAGTTTTTTTTTTTTTTTTAGTTAAAAAATTTAGCAGACCAGTCAAGTTCCTTCAAACAACTTCCGTATGCGTGCAGCCCTGTGAACATGACTTGTGTGTTGGAACATGGGAGTGTGCATACCATGAAGAACATATTGAATAAAAGTGTTGTTCATGTTCACGGCGACCTGAATGAGTCGGTCTAAGTCATGGTACGAAATACACCCCCAAAATGTCACAGAACCACATTCGGGCTCAACTACACCCTCCACACTGGAGGTGCACTCGATGCCTTGCCTCATCGGACGACACCACAGTGTTGTTTGTTCCATTGGACATTCGTCAGTGATACCTGATTCCAGTGCAATACCATCTATAGTGCTACAAAGGAAATGGTGCTCTTTCTCACGGGGGTGGCTATTTTTCTTATCCGGTGTGCTTAACTTGTAATAATTATAATACGGTATTGCTGTCTGCTTATGTTGCATAGTTTGACCCCTTCCGCATTTCTTAAAAGAAGTCAGCACCTCTGTAGACAAGTACAGTTCTTATCTTATTTGGTGCTTTTCGTTCTCGGCAATGGCTTGTATCCTCAATGAAGGGAATATATCCTGCCAGTATTTTATCTGATCGAGGACTCTTCAGCATTTGCAATGGCTTGTATCCTCAATGAAAGGAGTAAAATCGTCTCCTATCTTTATTTCAGAACTGTTTCCTCGCTCATAATTGCTGTGACTGTTCTCCATCCAACGTATCATTATCGCGCAGTTCTTTTATTGCTTCTTCAACTGTTCCCACCACAGTCCTTTTGTGAGCTTTCGAGTGACGGGACGCGGGACGCTGAGAATGGAGGCGAGATAACACAAGTTCTACTCCATGCTCATCTTCTTTCTCACATAGGCGAATTATTTGGCGAGATCCAAAGAACGGCATTGGGGTCGCCATTGTCTCCTTAGTCAATATGTGCATGAATTGGCCAGAGCCCGAACAATGACGAGGGTACGTCGATAACTGTGACATTATTTCCATAGTATCCTTTGTAAAGTAATATCCACAATCAGTAAGAGCAGTTCTGAATAGCAGACAGTTTTTACATAGGTATCAGGAGCACTATGATCTATAGGCTAATGAGTTAATAATTCAAACAACCTACATACCCGTGGCCCTACCCTAATGAGATCTTCCTTTTGTTGTGAAAGGTTTTAAAGGAATTCGCCCTTACGATTTAAAAGACGAGTCGTTGATAACTACCAACAATTCGCAGAAATATGTTGATAATTCAAAATACAACTTCATCTGCATTACGTCTTATAAAATGACATTGTAATGGATGGCGGTGTGCTCAAAATAGCAGCTATTGGTAAAACACAAAGAACATATTTTTGGACTGAAGTAAAAATTCACACGTTCACTTTAATACACTAGGAATGGAATTAGTAGTTGATGTTTGGACATCGCGGTTATTTCATCCCCACGTACTTGGGTGTGTACACAATTTGTCTCATAACCTGTGCAGTGCTGTCTGCAGTTATTATAATTTATTTAGCATAAATCTTATAAGAAGTATGGAAGACCTAGTAAAAAGGGCAAGACCCACACACATATTTCATGCTTCACAGGCACAATTTACACCTACATTTGTTTTTACAATATATACATGTTTTACAAAGTATGATGTATGCAGTAAGGTGGTACTAATATATAATATGATAACAATAATACTGTAATAATACACTACTCTTCCGTTAACCGTGTGAATAATGCCTTAAACTGTTCACATAACACTATTTTGAAATACCCAACTGACCAAAATGCAAAGCTCATGGACTTATAGAGCAGACTGTACCAATATGTTCAGGAAAACAGATTGCATCTCACTCGTCAACTCGTAGTTCTCTCGTACATCTACCGCCGGCCAGGTTTCGTCGGACAGGTGATGCAGTTCTAAAAAACGTTTTGCATATTTATTTTTTTCGTGTGGTCTCCTGAGAGGCCGAGTGCAGGTCTTTCTAGTCGACGCCCGTGGGCGACCTGCACGTCGGGATAAGAGATGGAATGGATGAAGATGAATGAAATTGGGCAAGGATGTGGATGGAAGCGGCCGTGGCCTATCAGAAGGTACCGTCCCAGCATTTGCCTGGTGTTGAAAATGGGAAACCACGGAAAACCATTTCAAGGACGGCCGACGGTGGGGCTCGAACCCACGCGTCTACCGAGTCAGCAGAGAGCTTGGCCCCATGACCTAATGCTGCGCTTTAGCCAGCGTAGCCACTACTGTCGGTATGTTTTGCATATGATAGATACACATGGGTGATGGGACGATACGCACTGTACGTCATGTTTAGAGCCACACTATGACTGTACACCGTACGAACCAATCATTCAATAATTGTCCGCTAGGAGGCACGTCTCATGTCCGTCCATTTAACTCTTTTAACACCACTAATTAATTGTACTGTTGGTTTCGAGCGCACGGGGAAGACGGAGGTACTGAAGCTTACTGTAAACATGGCAAGAGTTCGCATTCGTACGTCAGACCGTCCGTGGCTTCAGGAGGGATCCCGACAAGTGGGTGTTGCTACAGGAGACGCAAGAAAAGCTTGCCGAAGAATGCTGCGTAGATCTTCGGCCATGTTCGGGGGTTCGAGTGTGCTCGGTAATGGCATACAACGCCCCTCCCACTTCGCGGCAGTAGCTCGCTGGCAGCAGTTCTGAACGGATCGTCTGCCCAGGCTTGGCAGGCTGAACTGTGACTGGGTTTACGCTTGGTTTACAGCTGTAGACCACGTCTCGGAGTGAGCCGCGTTGTTGAAGAATGGAGTGTGCAGTGAGCCCAGTAATCAGCATTCGTGGGACACACAGGAGCCCCGCAATGAGCATTAAAATACGCTGATTGATATTGGTCTCTGCGCATCGTTGAGTTTCGGCAAGATTTTCTTGCGTCTGCTCTACTCTTGTTGGAATGAGTCAAAGTGATGTCTCAAGTGAGTGGAAAAAGTTCAGGGAGACCCAAACAGTTGCTTTCAGCACGTCGCGTCGTAAGCCCATTGGTACTGCCACGTCCTTCCGCCAGGATCTTCGAAGGGCCACTGGAGTGAATGTGTCCAGTCAGACAGTACGCAATCGGCTGCATGAAGCAGGGCTGATATCAAGGGTGCCTGCGCCAAAAACCTCCTCTGAAGCCACAGCATAAGGCAGCTCGTGTAAGGTGGGCAACAAATCATCGGACGTGGCAGCAAGACGATTGGAAGCGTACTCTCTTTACGGATGAGGTCTCCATTGGTTTGCACCCATATAGTAGGAGCATTCGAGTGTGGTGACGAGTAGGTGAGAGATTTCACGAGACCTTCATCCAGGAACGCCACCAACAGCAAGGAGATTCAGTCATGTTTTGCGATGGAATAATGTTTGGTCGACGTACGCCTCTTATTCCTATCCACGGTAACATGACTGGTCTGGTGTATAGAGACAACATCCTTGAACCTGTCGTTACAGGATTCGCTGCCACAATGGGTGAGTGCTTTACACTAGTGGACGATAATGCTCGTGCCCATCGAGCTAGGGTGGTCAATCAGTTCCTTCAGATGCATGTCATACAGAGAATGGAGTGGCCTGCCAATTCTGCGGACATGAACGGTATTGAACATGCATAGAAAGAGCATGAGAGGGCAATTTCGCACCAAACCAATCCTCCAGCAAACCAACAGCAACTGATCGAAGCTGCTCTCCAAGAGTGGCATAATCTGCCCCAAACCACATTGGATTCGTTGGTGCTCAGTATGCCTCGTCGTCTGCATGCATGTCTTAGAGCTCGTGGTGGCCATACACGGAATTGATATGTCCCAACATGAAAAGTGCGTTTGTGTGCTCAGTCCCCCATTTTCACTTCTGCTATTCGTTGTGTGTTTCTGTGTCTTAAGGAGCAGATTGTGTGTTGTTTTTCTTTGTCCTGTGTGTACCCTATATTGTGTATAATGTGATTACATGCACATAGCAAAATAAACAAGTCACTAAATCGCAATTTTCAAAACTTTTTTGAACACTGCATTTCTCAAAACTTGGGTGTTATTCTGAAAATCACCGCAGATTATACTTGATGCATGGGAGTAAATCAGTAAATAGACCATAGGACATGAACCAAGTCACCTTAAAATTCCCGACAGTTCTCCTAAAAGCAGGCACACACGTTATAACAGACTAACTTGAAATTACAAGAAACTATCAGTTTTGTGACGGGAAAGTTGAAAGATTCCAAACAAAACCATCTAGTGTAGTGATCTACGCATTGAGTTGTATTGAAGGGCTAGAAGCCATTTTTCAGTTACCCCTTCGTCGTGTAGCGGCTAGCATGCTTAGCTGTCGCCCCGAAGTTCCGGGTTCGATTCCCGTTTCTGCCAAGAAATGTAATTCTGGTCTGAGGACTGGAACGGGATACACTCAGTCTCATGACGCAAAAATGAGAAGAGGTGGATTCCATTCCCACCTCAGCGGTCTTAGAGGCGGTTTTCCATGGTTTCCCACTTCTACTCCAGGCAAATGACTTTGAATTCGTTAACGTCTAGTGTTAACGTGTTATGTTGACCGACTGAAAAGCAGTTCTGTTAAAAGATAACTTAGGCACACTGAAAAATGTTTCTTACTTCATCTAAGGGGGTTGGACACCGTAGGTATTTACCCCGTGTACTTGAATGCGTGTAGAATTTGTCTGATAATCTGTGTTATTAAATAAAGTAACAAACATTTTTCAGTGTGCCTAAGTAATCTATTAACAGAAATACTTTTCAATCGGTCAACATAACACGTTAACACTAGACGTTAACGAATTCAAAGTCATTTGCCTGGAGTAGAAGTGGGAAACCATGGAAAACCACTTCCAGGATGACTAAGGTGGAAATCCAACCCCACCTCTTCTCAGTTTTGCCGCACGAGGCTCAGTGGACCCCAATTCAGCTCTCAGACCAGAATTAAATTTCTTGGCAGAGCCGGAAATCAAACCCGGACCTCCGGGGCGACAGTCAAGAATGCTAGCCGCTACACCAGACCAGAAGTGCTATAGACCAAGCGAACACAGCTGAATTCTTATAAAACATTTGACGCGCTTCAAGTTCTATCAAGAGCTTACAGTACGTAACTAAATAGACTAATAATAAATATAATTGTAAATATATGTTATATAAATAACCACCGACTTTAACATGTGATGATGTTTGACTTACGAACGAGACGTTTCGTCCAATTAATCCCCCAAGTTGTGTAATATTTTTTCAGGTAAAATGCTGTTAAAATTTTTGTTACTTCCCACCCAATTTAATTGGGCATAATTTCTGTTAACAATTTTAGTTGTCCACACTAAGCAGGAGTGAGTAATGCATTAGTGAACACCGTACACAGTAAAACTGGCCACCTACTGTAGTCCAAGGGTACGCATTCACTCTCCTGGGTTTGAATCCCAGCTCCGCCAAGAAATTTAATTCTGGTCCGAGAGTAAAAAAATAGAAGTAGGGTACACTCAACCTCGTGGGTCGAAACTGAGAAGCCACCTTAGCCACCCAAAAATTGGTTCTCCTTGGCTTCCCACTTTTACACCTGGCAAATGCCGGCATTGTCACGAACTTCAGACCACTACCGCCTCCTTCCCAACCATAGCCTGAATTACATATACACACACACAAACAAACACGACAATAACACAGGGTATAAGTACAAGAGGCCGGTGACTACGATGTTGAAGACCCTAACGAAACTATAAATAAGATCTAAGCTATCCAACGAGAAGGAAATTCCCAAAACAAAATTTTGGTAAACGATCCGATTTTTACACCTCTTCTGTGAACAGGGCAAATGGAGATCACTCGATTCAAGTCTGATGGTAACCAATACATACCTGCCAACCTTTCAAACTGAAAAATCGGGAGATTTTGAAGATGATCAATGTCTAATCATAAAGTATTTCTTCGACATAGCCTATTACAGAGGAACCGACAACATTACTTTAAAAAAAATACTGTAGCCTACTAGCTTAATAATGCCAATATGTAAGTTATACACAAATAATTTCACGTGTTAAACAGATACAATATTCCGCAGCCTACAACTACCTCTCACCCCCAGACTAGTATGAAAAAAACACGCTGAATTAACCATCGACTATTTCAAACAGAGAGAAATTCAAATCCAACTAAGCGGTACGAGTAGTTATGGAGAATTATCTATAAACTAGCTGACCCGTGCGAGAACTGTTGTGGGTTGTGTGCGCCCCGTGTACAGACTACCCGCCCGGCTCTAGTGCTATGCGGGCTGTACGTGCAACAGTTTTCCCAGGAACTATCGTCTTGTTTATTTGTTTAATAGAACTTTATAAACAAATAAATACATTTCCGTTGACTTTTCAAGAAATGCAAGATCTTTCCTGTACTATTGAGACGATTGGAAGATTTTGGTACAAACCACTCCTTCTAACTCCCTCTGGTTTAGGATCTTGAGTTTTGTGAAACATACATCTTATACAATAAGATAAGATTATCGATACGAAGCGAAACTGTGGTATTGAAACACACTTCTACACACGTAAAATCGACCTGTTGGATGGATGACTGAAGTTTGTCATCTCGCACTTTGGTCCGAAATTACGCACGAGAGTTTTAAAAAATCGGGAGATTTAATACGTTAACCGGGAGGGTGGGAGAAATGATGTAAAATCGGGAGTCTCCCGCCTAAATTGGGAGAGTTGGGAGGTATGCTAATATACACACATCAAAAAAAGTTTTGCATCACCTCGGTTCCCAGATCTCCGGCATATAGACGTTGACTGTGTATATTGTATCAAAGATACAGTCCCTTTGACTGTTCATAGATGTCACTAAAACTGCTCAAAGATGTAAACAACCATGCATGAGCAGGGCCTATTAGACGGAGGGGGTACGACAGCCGATCAGTTCCAGTCATTCCACCAGGACGAAGGTACGCTGCTCATGTTGTCTGTAGTTCTACCATGCCTAGAAGGTCAATACCGCAGTTCGATCGCGTCCGCATTGTTACTTTGTGTCAAGAAGGGCTCTCAACAAGGGAAGTTTCCAGGCGTCTCAGAGTGAACCAAAGCGATGTTGTTCGGACATGGAGGAGGTACAGAGATACAGGAACTGTCGATGACAGGCCTCGCTCAGGCCGCCCAAGGGCTACTACTGTAGTGGATGACCGCTACTTACGGATTGCCGCTCGGAGGAACCCTGACAGCAATGCCACCATGTTGAATAATGCGTTTCGTTCAGCCACAGGACGTCGTGTTTCAACTCAAACTGTGCGCAATAGGCTGCATGATGCGCAACTTCACTCCCGACGTCCATGGCGAGGTCCAGCTTTGCAACCCCGACACCATGCAGCGCGGTACAGATGGGCCCAACAACATGCTGAATGGACCCCACAGAATTGGCATCACGTTCTCTTCACCGATGAGTGTCGCATATGCCTTCAACCAGACAATCGTCGGAGACGTGTTTGGAGGCACCCTGGTCAGGCTGAACGTCTTAGACACACTGTCCAGCGAGTGCAGCAAGGTGGTGGTTCCCTGATGTTTTGGGGTGGCATTATGTGGGGCCGACGTACGCCACTGGTGGTCATGGAAGGCTCCGAAACGGCTTTACGATACCTGAATGACATCCTCCGACCCATAGTGCACCCATATCGGCAGAATATTGGAGAGGCATTTGTCTTCATGGACGACAATTCTCGACCTCATCGTGCACATCTTGTGAATGCGTTCCTTCAAGATAACGACATCGCTCGACTACAGTGGCCAGCATGTTCGCCAGACATGAACCCTATCGAACATGCCTGGGATATGTTGAAAAGGGCTGTTTATGGACGTCTTGACCCACCAACCACTCTGAGAGATTTACGCCGAATTGTCGTTGAGGAGTGGGACAATTTGGACCAACAGTGTCTTGATGAACTTGTGGATAGTATGCCACGACGAATACAGGCATGCATCAATGCAAGAGGACGTGCTACTGGGTATTAGAGGTAGTGGTGTGTACTGCAATCTGGACCACAAATGCTGAAAGTCTAGCTGTATGATGGTACAACATGCAATGTGTGGGTCTCATGAGCAATAAAACGAGCTGAAATGTTGTTTGTGTTGATCTCTATTCCCTTTGTATTTAAAGGTTCCGGAACTCTTGGAACCGAGGTGATGCAAAACTTTTTTTGATGTGTGTAAGTCCATCTTGAGGTATGTTCAAGCCAATCGAAGGGAAGACTCGCAGAAAGGTACTCGAAAAGGACTGAGTGGCCTACATAGAGCAATCAACTTGATATATTGTAAAGCAATATTCATGAATGGTGAGAAGGATATATGGATTCAGCCTGAAGTGCAGGCAACAAACATAAAGATGTGAGTGATCTTCAGTGCTCCATTCTTAATGTACTGCTTTCCCGAGAATGACAGAAACAGCAATTAAATTCTCTGCAGGCTAATTTTAGAACCTGGGCACACAGTTTGTATGCGATGTGTCACATGACTTGAAACATCCTCCATTAATTTCCTCCTACCGTGACGTATGTTGTAAATACGAGACTGAACTCTGTTGCCTGTCCTCGTGCCTTACGAAGGAACAAGTCTGCAAAGCTTGGAAAGAGTCAGAATTTAATTCTCCGCGTGAAAATATTTCCCCGGAGATGAAATTCCGATTCAATTACATTAGCAATCTATTTTCTTTAAGATGAAACGAGCTTGGAGAGCTGAAAATTAACTGCAAAAGTGTCTTCAGCGGAGGTAGATAATTATGAGCACTGACGTAAATTACTTTCCAGAACGACACACAGTGTGTCGAATTCCATATCTAGGTGGAAAAAATTCACTGTCGCAAATGAAAGCGGAAACTGGCTTATTCGATAGTGAACAAACCAGATGGTGACCTTCGGTCTTCCTTTACGCTCTCTGGTGCGTAGGAGGAAGGTTATAGGTGCTGAAATGTCTTCCTGGCAGTTATCAGGTCATTTGATAGGAGGTGTCGGAGTGAACCGAACGTTGTGATTCTAGTGAATTCAACGAGGCGTTGTCTTCTGCGACTCATGGAATAGTGAAAAGAGGTATGTGTTCTCACTTTTATGCGTAGTACAAGCTTTCTGCACTAAATAAATTATTTACTTTATGAGTGCCTCATATTGCCACTTTACTTTAAACGTCATTCGTTAGGAAATATAATGTAGATTCAGGATCTGTAGTGGTTTTGTTGCGCACGAATGTGCATGATGGTTTATTTTCTTATTTTCAGTGACTATGTGGGCATTACCGCGAGAAGAATATTTCAATGCGTGGCGGTAGTGTCGTAAACAGGGGTGTACAGACGCCATATTTCAATATGTTATGAATAAATTTGATCCTACAACTCTTACTGACACACAGAAACAAAATTAAGTTGATATCCCATAATATTAACAAAAATGGGGGAGTGCAGGAAGAACAATGCCACGTACATAGGTAATCTAACTATGGAAGCTATTGAGTTACTTAATGACCCCCAAGGAACTTTGACATCAAATGATGAAGACCAGTATAGCAAGGACTACGATGCTCTGGATTCTAGAGAAGAATCAGGTGACGGATGAACATCAGACATTTTGTTATTATTATATTAAGGGGAGTGAGATTAAGGAGAACATTACTTGACGAATCGACGTTTTCTTTTTATTTGCAATTGGAGAAATAGGCCTAAGATTCAATATAATATGTTGTCTTTATTCCCATGCTTTCCTAGAGAAAAAATATTGTTTTCGTGTGTGAAGTGTGTTTACTAAAACTACGTCATTAACAGGACTGTAAAATGACATTTCATTATAAAGAAATATTGTTTGTATGATTTTGACGAATTTTTTATTTTTTTATTTTTAGAAAATAAATGTTATTTTTTGTGCATGTTTCGTTGTTCTATGTTTAATAATAATTTAATATACGTTTTTAATCTAGATGATTTTACATACAATGACTTCGTCTATTCCCTCAAATAAGGTGTAACAAGAATACTTGACTGAAAGTCTCATTGTTATCCATATTTTATCCAGTTTTAAATAGTATGTTTACCACTGTCATAAACTATCATACACATACAAATCGTGATTTTTACTACCAAAAATGGATGATTCTTGTGTTGCTTTCGGTCATTTTTGACACCTTTCCTTAACCCTTACCCCTATATATTTACCCCCGAAGATCGTACACTTTAGACGATGCCAGAAATGAATTCAGCGACCTCGAAAACGGTATATTGCCAACTTTTAATAGAATCCCATCACTATTAACGAAGTTACTAAATTTTTCCACCTAGAATTGGGATTCGACACACTGTGCGACATGACGGTCCATGTGCGTTGTGTTTGGATCACAACAATTATGATTACTGTAGGACAGGTGCGACAAACTGAACTTGATACTGTGATGTAGTTCTTATTATAGTTTTAGGGTTTAGGCACAGCATGGTCATCAGCCACTTGACTTGTGTGTGGATTGGATATGTCTGATAATAAGCTGTACTTGTGTGGTGCCTGTAGTAGTGTGTGTAACAGGATCAGGGATTTAGAAAGGTGCCATCCCGGCACCTACCTTGGACGGGAGATGAACAAACCCAGGGTTGAACCACATTCAGGATGGGCGCTGTTAGCGCACGGATTTGAACCGTCAATCTCCAAACTTGCTGCTCCACCCCATTGCGGTCGTGCACCATGGGTTAAAGAGAAGTCCAAGAGTTGCATGCCGCAGCATTTGTTCTTATATTTATAATGAAGCTTATGATTCCAGGAAACGATCGACTGAGGAAGTGATGTGTCCTGTGTGTTTCTGAGAACCTGATTGATGGTACATGGGTGCAGTAGGGTGTAGGATTTATTTTGTTCATTTTTGACATCCCAGACGACTAAATGACAGAATATAATTGAATGTACTGGCAAGCGAGATATCGCTAGTTCGACAGAGGTCTGGATTGGAAGTTTATTGAAGCTTTTGTTTTGGAGTGAAGCATTTACACCGTGTATTAGACATGTTTATGATTAAACTAATTTTTGGAGAGTAATTGAATCTGACTTCGTGTTTAGGAGTGAACAGCTGATTAGCGGCTATTACATATTTTCAAGTCCATGAATGAGACACGTGTATAAAGTAGAAAACCATGCTATTGTGCTGTCTTGTAGCAGACACTATAAGGGGAGTCTTGGTTGCTCACATGGCAATAATAAAGACAAGAGTATGTTTATAAAACGAGTGAAGCGAGTTTTATAATTTCCATACGAGTGTCTTAATTACCATTATAGGCGAGTTGCATACGACTGTTTATATTCGACGATAATCATAACTATGTTATGTTCGAACACAAATATTCATAAATATTTGTCGAGATTTCGCCAGTTTCATGTACTAAACAGAGCGCATGGAACGCAGAGAACATCTTGTATTCGACCATGGCCTCCTCGAATACCCCCACTATGACACTAGCCACGCAGTAAAATTTAAAATAGGAGGCCGTGGAAGTCAGCGCAGATGCGATGCTATCCTTACCTGATTGGTCACACAACAGTTTCTTGAGCTCGGATTGATGGGAGAAACTGTATCATAATGAAAACTTGTACTATAACGAGCCTCATTATATTACAGTTTTCTGACATATAATATTTACATTTCGCCATGGTCGAACACAAAAGCTCAAACTGTACAGAAACAAAGTGGCCACACTCCTGGCTCGCAAACGAATGATATTTCTCTGTATATACAAATAATGCCTTACTACTGACATGTGTAAAATTATACGAAGACTATGGACCTGCTTATAACTAAAACAAATTGCCTGCCTGAGAGATGTGTGCGAGTAAGACAATCTAGTCTAATCTACTTACATTTCCAACCCTTACAACCAAAGTTACTGAAGCATGCAGTCTCACATATTTCGGCTGTTGTGCATGTACGAGCCTCGCTTAGGTCAAAGAAACGAGCTATGGATTTCCTCCTAGCCATATCCATTAAGGGCTGCATACAATTAGCACCCTTCGCGCTCCCAAGACATAGTGGTTTATTCCATGTAAACTCCTCCTACAAATTAAATATATGGAATCAGGTGGACTTGGCTTCGATCCATTAACATAGACATTTTGACGAAGTGTCGTGTTTCACTGATTCTATTTTAACGTGTTCAATGTTGAATTGCTAACTCTGCACTCCGCCACAGAATTTTCAAATATCATTAATATGATATTAGCACACTAAAAATTTGTGATATTTTACGAAGTTGCCGGACCAAGTGATCGTTCAGTATCACACCGATCGTCTCCTCTATAAATTAAAAATTTTCACAGTTAAAGTCTTGCACTTTGATACAGTAATATTATAGTTAATATTTGAACGTATATGCTTGGTTTAAACACACAATTATAATATTCGACCATCGGCCATGTGGTCGTATGAAGTCTTGAGTTCAATCACCATGCGTAAAAATACAAAAACTGCAAATATTGCCTCACAGTTCCTTTTAAACAATAGACAAGCTTCTTCAGCAATAAGATTAGCAGGGATGCACACTATTCGCGTTTATAATATCAGATATTGTTCTGATATCACTTCAAACACATTTTCCTTCACGAAGTACAAAATCACGTCCTATCTCCACGAGACTTGGCAAATCAAGGGAGGGTGGGGTAGAGCGCGGAACTCAGGCTGTCCAAACTGAGTCGAGCGCTCAATTAAAAATCCCAGTTCACATATCCGCGATGTTGTAACATATTTTATAAATTATCAATAAATGATAAAAATGATCCGGTTAGCTCAAAGAATGCCAGCGTTTCGTCCCAGTGTGCCGTTGGGCTCGTCAGTTGGTACAGGCACACCTACCAATACGCGTGGCTAGCGCATACTGAGAAGGCCATGCAAGACACAAAATACAAGCAGTGTTGACGTCACGAGCATGCCAATGTGCTACGGGAGTCAAACTCCCTTTCATAAAAACAAAAGCCTTACCTTGGTAATCCAAATAAGGTTTTGAATATTCCCGAAGGGAAAATGATGTAGTTTCCATTTGAGCGGATGAATTATCAATAAATGATACAAATGGTAATGATAATTCATCCGCTCAAATGGAAACTACATCATTTTCCCTTCGGGAATATTCAAAACCTTATTTGGATTACCAAGGTAAGGCTTTTGTTTTTATGAAAGGGAGTTTGACTCCCGTAGCACTTTGGCATGCTCATGACGTCAATACTGTTTGTATTTTGTGTCTTGCATGGCCTTCTCAGTATGAGCAAGCCACACATATTGGTAGGTGTGCCTGTACCAACTGACGAGCCCAACGGCACACTGGGGCAAAACGCTGGCATTGTTTGAGCTAATTTATTGATAATTCATCCGCTCAAATGGAAACTACATCATTTTTCCTTCGGGAATATTCAAAACCTTATTTTATAAAAGTCAAAAATTCCTAAAATGCAGAATAATAATCCCAAATTCTTCAAAATGTCTTCATCATCATAAGCGATTTTGGCCAACTAAGGACCACGTATATAACTCTTCATGATTTCAGTTTTCATTCTTTTGCTCGCAGCTTCTTTGATTTCAGCTGTCCAATGTTGTTTCTTCTTGGTCGCTGTTTCTGGCTCTGGGAACCCCTCAAATGAGTGTACATTATTTCAGAAAGTGGTTCTTTTGTGGATGTCTTGATCAGTGATGTTCATTTCTTGCAGATCCGTCTTGGTGTTAGCAAACCATTTTTCATAACAGTTTCCTTTTCTATTGGGCTTGTTGAAGTGGTTAAAAAATTTCTTAGTGAGTCTGTCGTCAGGCATTCTTGAAACGTGTCCAAAGAATTAAACCCTTCGTTTTCGTATAGTATCTGAGATTCTGCTGCATGTATTATATACTTCTTTGTTACTGCGTAATCGGTAGTGTCAGCACATAATTTTGCTCCGAGAACTTTTCTTAAAATTATTCGTTCCTTTCTTTTGTCAATTTCTTCAGTGTCTTTTTTAGTTATTAGTCCTAGACATTCCGAAGCATACAGGCACTCTGGTTGAATTACTGTTTGATAGTGTCGTAGTTTAGTCCGATTAGAAATCGCTTTCTTGTTGTATGTGTTTTCGTAACGTGGAAAGCAATCTCCATTTTCCTGACTCTCTCGTGATTTCCTTCTTTGTCGAGTTCCAAATGTCTTCATAAATGTAAAAAATGGAAAATCCTCGAAAATATATAACCAGCCAAATCAAATTAAGTAGGTGTACACCAAGCAGATATTATTACATTCTGACGAGTTCAGCGCTGTTCCGGCGCAGCTTATGACAAGTCGATCTCGAATAGCCATCGATGTCACATCGAACATGCGCGATTGGGCGCCACCTAGGTACCCGGGGCTGAAATGACCACGATGTCCAAGCTGATAATTAAAGAATGAGAAAAACAGCAACAGTTACAACAACAAAAACAACTCAATTTGAAGTGGCTAAGAACACATGTAGAAAATACTGAACTCACTCAACTTTCTGAGCGTCATAGTGAGTTGCTCGATACGGAAATATTTATGTATAGCATGCCCAAATTATCGGATATATAGTTTAGACTATACTGTTTGTATGGCTAGAATTCGTCTGGCCCCGTGGTGTTGGGGTAGCGTGCCTGCCTCTCACCTGGAGGCTCCAGGTTCAATTCCTGGCTCAGTCAGGGATTTTATAAACTGCCATGAGGGCTGGAACGGGGTGCACTCAGCCTCGTGAGGACGATTGAGTAGCTGTCTGACAGTGAGGCAGCGTCCCGGTCACGAAAACTCAGATTAATGGCCGAGGGGACCCGATGCGTCACCCCAATAACTACAGGCCAAATGGCTGGGCAGCGGTCGCTTGGTATTCCTTTCCCTTCATGGGCTGTAGTGCCACGGGGTTTGGGTTTATAACTATAATTCCATAATTTAGATGCTTTTCAGTCAGTAAACACGAGTAATAATAACAATATGGTATGGCCTCGGGTGTCAAGTGCAAGCTTTGTTAATTGGCGCCCAAAGAGTTGATTGTCGAATTTTATCGCTCCTTGGAGCGCTATGAAAGCTCCTTGACACTATAGCGCTTTCTAGTAGAGAAATGAGGACCTTTTTGTGTTGGCGGAAAATCCCGAGATTAATTTTGCCATTATGAACACGGCCTACTGAATTCAAATGGGTTCTTTAACATGCCAACATCGTATGACATGCGTACCGTGATTTTTGTCACCTTTCAAAAACCACTTACCACAGCCAATAGCGAACCTGCAAGCTTGGGGTTGGCAGTCAAGACACGTTAACCAACAGTGGCAAGTTGGTAAACACGAGTGACCAATTGGGCGGGGACTTACAATTAGTCGTTTTCTCAACGGAGGAAATTAATTTTTAGACAAAGGTTTGAAATATAACTGTATAGATGTGCACACCACACACATGAACCCAAAATTACCGCCATTTAGAGCATTACCTAATATTCGCAAATAGGATTTCCCATCGATGCCAATTGTTACAAACTCTGCAAAGAACTACTCGAAATATTAAAACATAGGGTGGTAATCATTAATGACAATTCAGTCAAAAACACAGTGGAATTAGTCAACAAACTAAGCACACTTCAACTAAAACCTAGCATGAGATTATTTTTATTCGATATAACCAACACGAACCCCAACATACTGATATATGAAGCAGTCAAAGTAATAGAAGATAACTTAAAGATTAGTAACTCAGTAAAATAAACAGAAGACATAATAATACTGTTGAGGATAGTTCTCAACGAAAATGTATTTCAATTCAATAATAAAATCTGTGTGCAGACATATGGATTAGCTACACAATCAACTCTCAGCGGGTTTGTAGCTTACAGTTTTATCGACACACTCGATCGTCCACAACTCTCTGACACAAAACACGGCAAAAGGAATCCTACAATGGAGTAAATATGTAGCCTATGCGTATACAATATAGAAATAACAAATGAAGAAATGCTACTCCGAGCAATCAACAGTTTACACCACTCAATGAAGTTCACTAAAGAATCGGAATCAGAGCGGAACATAAATTACCTTGACATAACAATCAATAGATCAGACTGCAGTTTCACATACTCGATCTTCCGCAAGCCAACACAGACATTGCTCACTATTGATAATGATTCCAACCATCCAAGCACACATAAACTAGTGGGTTTCAACTAAATGGAACAAAGGACCTTGAGTATACCTATGACAAAAGAAAACTACGACAAAGAAATAAAAAATAGCTAAATAAAATAATCTCAACCCCAATAAGATGGACCAAATTACACATTGACACTTGGGAAAACACATAAATCAAACGCCCCCAATAATGAAAACAAGTGTGCACGATTCAATTTTGTGAACGCAAACACACAAAAAATAACTAACCTTTTCAACAAACAAGGAATTGAAATATCATTCAAAACATCCAAAATACGTAATTGATTAACACTTGCATAACAGTAAGGATAATCCCATACTCAAAATCTGTGGTATATTTATTAATGTACCAGAAAACAGAGTGTCAAGCAAACTACGTAGGACAGACCGGTAGAAGAATTGACACACGTTATAGAGAACACAGAAATGCAATTAAACACAGAAAATACTCGGCAGTATGCGAACACATGTATGAAACCGCACATAGTTTCATTAATATAGAAACATATGTAATAATCCAACACTATGATACAAAAGGTAGGGAACTTTATATAAAAGAGGCCATTGAGATCCATTCAGCTACGGTAAACACCCCATCCATCTTAAATGAACATACATGTATACATAGCTCACCCCTATTCCTATTATTAGGTAGCTTTCCCAACAAAAGGAAGGAAGGAAGCTTGTAGTTTAACGTGACCGTTAATCTCGCGATCATAAGCCACGGGACCTCCGTTTTACGTGGAATCCGAACCACAGGACATGGCATTTCACATCGAAAATCTCACATGCATTGACCGGGAATCGAACCCGGTCCGCCTTGGTGAGAGGCATACAACTTGACCGCTGCGCCACCACGCCCCGTTTTCCCAACAAAAAACAGGAAGCAACATAACGAACTAGGTAGGCTCAGAGAAATTAAGAGGAAACCAATCATAAAGGCAAAAATCTCAAAAGGGAAGGATGTACTTTGTACCATATTCTCATCAAACCAAGGCCTAAATTAGGCGGTATTATAGAGTGCAATTCACGTTCAGAAGTCGTCAGTTCGATACATGGACGATCCATTCTCCGAGTGACGAACGAGAAGTTGAGAAGATACAGAACCATTGCCATACACAACTGAATGTTAGGACTCATAGCCTGTTCCACGCACATAGGAAAGTAAGTTGCATGATGCAACAACAGATAGCTTTAGCTTCGCCCAATTTAGCTCAACGCACAGCGTCAGTTAGCGCTAGCAACCAACCAACGAATAGGCATGATGGAAATACGTGCGTCAGTCCACAGTGAGACGTGTAGTGTAGTGGAAATCAGTACAGGAGAAGCCGCAAATCAGCTAAGTCTACAAAACCACAGTGTCAACTCAGTTACATTTAAGTGTCTGTTTAAGTGTTTAACATAACTAACCAACTACAAGAACTCACCAAGTAAATAATACATTTGAAAAGTAACGGTTAATAACAATGCAGTCTAGAACTCAATCACGTATATATCTCGCAGCGATAGAAGTTAACGATTCAAACTGGTTTTACACTTATGCAAAGTACTAACAACACTTTAGAAGTGTAATCGATTAACGGAATTTTAAAAAAATACGACTCTTTACAAAGTTAAAATAAAAACTGCTGTAGCTTAAAAATTGTAAATACTGTTGTACCTAAGTCTTATACACATATTTATTGAACCTAAATTAAGCCTAAGTGAGTAGGATCTGTTGATGTTCGTTTGACGAACCAATTTAGCTCCCCAGTTTATGAGAAGTGTTTTATTGTGGTGTTTGAAGCCATAAGTGTATAAATAATTCATGTAAATTCGTGTAAATTATTTCAGGCACTAAGAAACAGAAACTAACTGTAACTCCCCGCCCAATCTAATTTGGCACACTCACGTTGACCAACTGAAAAGCTTCTACTAATAGATTACTTAGGCAGCATTGAAAATTGGCTTCTAATATTTCAATAATTTAGCAATGCAAGACCTTTTTTGATTTTAATGTTTCTTGACGAGAGCTGTTTTGTACTAATCTACGGATGTCCGGCCGGGAATGTTACAGGCCGGACGTTTGTTTTAGACGATTGCCCTTGACCTTGAAGCCAGCGGGTTAGCCTGCACTCAGTCACTCTCTCACCCTATCGCTTCAAACTTGTCACCACCGATCTGATGTAATGGAATTTCAGACTTGAGCACGTGGTGACACCGTCCCGCTGACAGTACAGTCCATGTCGAAGTATTGTGTGACACGGAAGTACACGTTACGTAGTTACGAACAGAACGCCATTATATTTGCCAATGACTGTACTTCAGTAGGAGTGTGAGACAGCGTTGTCAATCATCGGACCGCTTGGGGCAGCTGATAACAACACAGGTACTGCAGTAACTCGCCTCCAGGCTTCCATTAAGATTTTTCACTCGTCTAAAACAAACGTCCGGCCTGTACATGGATACCACCATAAACTCTGCAGGACAGCAGACTACCACGACCCTTCACCAGAATGCGTGTGTAAATTATGTGACAAACCTTGTACAAGATACCATTTTAATGAAGAGCCTCAGATGAACAAAATCACCGCTGGAGTATAGCAAAGACCAAGATTGGTTTATAATAATGTTAGTAATTTAAGTTTTATTTTATGGCCATTGGCTGCATTAAAGTATTATTATATCTACAGGCCGGACGTTTGTTTTAGACGAGTGAAAAATCTTAATGGAAGCCTGGAGGCGAGTTACTGCAGTACCTGTGTTGTTATCAGCTGCTCCAAGCGGTCCGATGATTGACAACGCTGTCTCACACTCCTACTGAAGTACAGTCATTGGCAAATATAATGGCGTTCTGTTCGTAACTACGTAACGTGTACTTCCGTGTCACACAATACTTCGACATGGACTGTACTGTCAGCGGGACGGTGTCACCACGTGCTCAAGTCTGAAATTCCATTACATCAGATCGGTGGTGACAAGTTTGAAGCGATAGGGTGAGAGAGTGACTGAGTGCAGGCTCACCCGCTGGCTTCAAGGTCAAGGGCAATCGTCTAAAACAAACGTCCGGCCAGGCGCGGATTCAAGGGGAGGGGGGGGGGGGGGTCACGGGGGTCATGACCCCCGCCCCCCAAAAGGAGACCAAATTTTTTTGCAAACTCAAAAAACGAAAACACAATTACCAGACAAATAAAACTTAACGAATTTTAACTGAAAAACAGTTTTTTTTTTCATTTTATTCAATACTGAATTATCTTTATTGGAATTATTATGTTCTGTTACAACTGTAGATATTTACAACTTCAAACCTCTTGTATAAAAACTATTAGTTATACAACAAAATCAACTCGTCTATTTTGTTTAGCAAACCTTGTGATTACCGAATCGATGTTTATAGTGATGTCACGATGAATGTGCAGCAATGCACGGATAAGAAACTGGGGCTTTTTTCGCACCAAAAATTTTTGCCGACGTCCAAACTACAAGCTTGGTTGGCAATTTAAGCTGTGACTTTCTCCCTTTGTCGGTATCAACTCGACTTGCCGAAACTGTAACGTACCTTGATCCTTTTCTCGAAGCTCGATGTAAAAGTCGCAAAACACGCCGTTGCAATTTGTACGAATATTTTTGGTGCGCTAAACGCATCAAATTTCTATCCATGAAGCTTGCAAAAAAATTGGTCTGGTTTTGTACGTTTGGTTATTTTGTGATAGCGTTTTTAGTGATACAATTTTTCTTAACAATTTCAATTCTCTGACCCCCCCCCCCCAAAAAGCCAAACTCTAGATCGAATCTCTGGACCCCCCCCCCCCTCCAAAAAAAAACAAAAAACTCTAGATCCGCGCCTGCGTCCGGCCTGTACCGCCAGTCTTGTCACTGCACTGCGGATCATGTCGATTGATCCTGTCCATTTCCGGTTATCATCGCATCAGTTGCGTAGAATTCGGTCGGTATTTATTGGCTGTTGTCTGTTCTGCTTTAATTGCGATTCTCGTTGAGTAGATGGCAGCAAGAACCTAGTACGTTGAACTTCCTTGATGAAAGTTTTGCGTGCTAATTTATATGCAAGTCTAGATGGGGCATATTTCGAAATCTCTAGTGCGGCTTTAATAATCCTAGCTTTCACTCATTCCAAGGTTTGAAGGTCAATGCAGCTAAGGTCGTTCCATATTATTTGTATCCCGTATGTGAAGATAGGTAGTAATTTAGCCTCAAAATGTTTCATGGCTGTTGCAAGTGATAAATTGTGGATATTTTACATGTCATGTATTGCTATTGTCGCAGCTGCGGCTCTTCCTTTCAGGTGTATTCGAAATGATTTGGCTGGTGTTTGGAGTGTTACTCCCAAGTACTTGAAGGCTCTTTTAATTTGCAGAATGTTGTCCTGGAGATGAATGTGGTCGCCTACTGCAAGATGACCGCCCATTTTAAAAACCATTTGTAATGTTTTGCCAAGTTCATTGAGAAGTATTTTTTCAGCCCACGTTGCGAGGTTGTCTACTGATTCCTGTAAATCTAACCATTTCATCAGCGTAGATATACATTTTTGTAGAAGGGCGGCAGATCTTAGTTATATCTGCCGTCATTAAATTGAAGAGGAGGGGGCTTAAAGGGTTTCCCTGAAGAACTCCCCTGGTTTGAACGATTTCCTCTATTTGTACTGCATCGTCTATCCTTATGAAATGTTGCGCCAATATGTTGTAATGAGTGAGGGTGTGCCCGTCCAACTCTTCTACGTTTCTTGGTTTGATGATCAATAGCTGCCTGTTCACGTTATCAAACGCTTTGCTGTAGTCAACGAACATTGTATAGAATTTTTGTCTCGGGCTTCTGAATGCTTCGTGAATGTCTTGAAGCAAATTATCAACTGCCTGCAGAGTGGAACGTCCTTTTCTAAAGCCGAATTGCCAGTCAAGTTTTTTTTTCTGTCTAATGCTATTTTTAGCCCTACATTCAGGATATTCGTCAATAGCTTGAGGGGGTTGCAGTCTAAAGCGATTCCTCAATATGAGTTTGGATCATTTGTGGGCCCTTTGCCTTTGTATAATACCTTTAGTGTAGACTGCATCAAGGAGTTTGGGATATCACCCACCTCGAGTCACATGTTGAGAAGATCAGCCCATGTTGTTAGTAATTTCGAGGTTGATTCTTTAAGGAATTCATTGAAAATTCCATCGGGTCCTGCTGCTTTGTTTTTCTTGAATCCTTCTATTGCCCTAAGAACTTCGCGTTCCGTGAATTAGTGTGGCATTACATTAGCGGGTGGTTTCATTTTGTGATATGCTTGATCTGTTTTGTCCGGGTTTAGAATTGACTGGAAATGTGCGCGCCAGGGTTCCATTTGAATGTTTGGAGTGTACGTTATTTTCCTTCCTTTTAATGCCACGAACGGGTCTCTCTCTGCTAATTCTGCTGTTTTTAAACCAATCATTTCTATGTAATCATCTTGTTTTAGCATTAGGAGCAATTGATGCTTTATTCTGTATTCTGCATAGAGTTCTAGATCATGTTTGTTGTTCGTCAATTTAGCTTTATGTAATACATTCAAGGTTTCGGTTCTTTGGTTGTAGCACGCTGCATCGAACCAAGATTTTGCTTTTCTCTTGTAACTTTATAGGCAGTATAATGTTATATATAAAGTAACGATTGTAGCTGTATATCACAAGCAATGCTCTGTTATCTCACGCATCGCAGGCCATTTGGCGTTCAATGAGCGAGACTCCCTGTCCACCTTCAAGTCATTTCCACGTGAAACTGCCGTTGGGTGAACGTAAGGTTAAACAAAACACAGAGTTACACAGAGTCTGGGAAGACAACAGCAATGTATGTGATGATAGTGGTTGGAACATTGATAATAATTTAACCATTGGCTACTTGACAGATGTTGCGTTTGTTTTGGGAGCACATGGTTTCTCATCGCCGACATTAACAAGACATTGCGCTCAAAATATGTTGTTAATTCAATTTGGGATTTGGGATAGCTTTAGTCATCCTGATTTGAAATAGTCATGACGTTTGCCTGAAGTGAGTATGGAAAATCCCGGGGGAAAATCACACTCAGGATAGTCACTGTCAGAGCAGAGATTCGATCCATGGAAATCAGGTTATAGCAATGTGTAAACAAATGATAATTCACCCGTATTCAGCCCGGCAGATGGCATTCCTGCTATCATACGACCATGAAGCCGATGACAACAGCGGTCCTACCAGCTGGTATACGTACTGTTGACAGCCGTATTCGCCCAACGTCGCCCAACTTCCACGTTCACCACGTAAATACTGTACTCGATGAAGGAGTGGTTTGCCGAATTGAAGCTGGACAGTCCCAAGTTGAAGTGGCCAGACAACTTAACATCTATCGGTCTGCTGTTTCTCGAATGTGGCATCAGCTTTTAGAAACAAAACAAAAATGTCCCAGAGACTAGTGCAAGGACGACCCAGAGTGGCATCCGAAAGAGAGGACTGTTATTTGGTCATAAGGGCGAGACAGTACAACCGTAGGACTGAACGACAGATGACATCTGACCTCACAGCAGCTACTAGAACAGTTTTAAGAAAGCGAACAGTCTACAGAAATCTTAGGCAGAGAGACTGGCTATATGTGTACCCCTGTTCCGTGAGTACAGTAGACGACGTCCAGCTTGGCAGCCGAACAGTTGGCCAATGATTTGTTTATAGATGAGTCCCAATTCGGTCTTCAGACACGAAGAATTCACATCTGTCGAGAACCTGGAAAACTGTTTCTGCCTTCATGCATTGTGGAAACGGACCTGTATGGAGGGGGATCAATAACGGTGCAGGAAGGCATAATAACCAATCAAACATCTCTCCAATAAGTTGCACGGGTTAACTGGCACAATTTCACGAGAATCAGGTGTGGCGACGAGATCTTGGCACCTCAAGGCACTCTGCACCGAGATTTCGTACTGACGGACAATAATGCACGCCCTCATAGAACGCAGCTAGCTAATGTCTTCCTGCAAACTGAAGATATTACTCATTTGGATTGGCCGGCTTGCTCTCCCGACTTGAACCTGACACAGTGCGTGTGGGATGCTCTCGATCCACATCCTTCTCCATCTGCTACTCCCCAGGGACAAAGAGTTGCTGTACAGGAAGAATGGCCGTTAATACAGCAAAAAGAGATTGATGACGATCACAGCATGCCACATAGTTGTTGGGCCTGTATTATTGCCACAGGTATGAAAATGAAAATCCACAGCCTGTTTCCAGTCGACCGACCAGGTCAGGAATGGAATGAATGAAGCCCCCCATCTAGCGGCGAGGATATGAACTGTGCCGGCTGCCGAAGCCTGTCGCACACCTCTGGGGCAATGATTAAATGAATGACTGATGAAATGAAAGTGCAGAGTGTTGCTGGAATGAAATATTGACAGGGAAAACCGGAGTACCGGGAGAAAAACCTGTCTGCCTCCGCTTTGTCCAGTACAAATTCTCACATGGAGTGACCGGGATTTGAACCATGGACCCCAGAGGTGAGAGGCCGGCGTGCTGCCGCCTAAGCCACGGGGGCCACTGCCACAGGTATCACCCGCTCTATTGAGAAACAGTAACCCGTGTTCTGGCGGTTGTGACAGCGGACAAATTTTGCAGCAATGCAGGCTGTTACAGTGTTTAGTCTATCTATACTTTATATTTGACTACAACTGATACTATTTTTCGATAAAAGTCACAGGAGGAAAGGATTTTGCTTTAATGATGTTATTAGTTAATTAGCGCATACCAGATGAGGTCTTTTGGCTGCTTAGTCGTGTTGTATACAAGAAGTACAAACCCTATAGATGCTAACCAGTGATTAAAATGACGTGTCTTGGCCAGAACTTGGACCAGGAACCTCCGTATTTCCGGTTTGCTGCTCTAGCCAGTGAGCTACCGAGTTCATTTACTTCCTCTCGGCTTGACTCATGTTATCTTTCAGGTGGTCGAAAAATCACCCGATAGAGAAATTTGCGAAATACCACGAGCATAGAATAGGCAGAATATTAAACTGCATATGGCATTGGCTTACGGCCTCGCACATTTCGCTTAAAAATCAGACACAAACGCTTCACACTCTAGTATGTAGTAATTAAATGTTAATGAACAACCGAAAGTTAATGAAAAGTTTCGTTAATGAGTGTGAACAAAGTGTTATTTGTCCACACGACCAACATGTCAATAAACACTCATACAGTACATGTGCACGCACGTCCCGAAATGTTCATCAACATTGTTCATAAAGAGGACCGCTGCATATTCGAACACGGTCGTGGTGGTAGGGCAGGTACCCTCACATATACTCGCACATGTGCAACCTTTAGCGTCCACTCCGTAAAACACATGCTGATTGTAGATGGGCCAGTCATCATTTTAAGGATCCACCTCTGGTGGAAGATTATTATTATCATTATTATTATTAACTTAAATATTATTATATTATTATTATTATTATTATTATTATTATTATTATTATTATTATTATTATTATTATTATTATTATAGTACATTATGCAACGAGCCTATAATGGCAATAATTAAGACACGAGTAAGTTTATAAAACGAGCGTAAGCGAGTTTTATAATTCCCATACGAGTGTCTTAATTAACATTATAGGCGAGTTGCATACAACTGTTTATGTTCGACGATAATTATAACTTTATTATATGTGTTAACATAAATATTCATAAATATCTGTTGAGATTCAGTCACTTTAATTTTGTGATCGGAGTGCAAGCGCTGGGTATGATATCTCTGTTTTCCAAGTTTTCTTACCGACCAACGCATGCGCTCTGTCTGCTTGGCAATGTCATATGATTACTCAGACTGCCGAACACCGATGAGCAGCAGCATTCAGTCAAACTGTCACCGAAGTCGTGACAGCAATGCGCTGTGTAGAAATTGGAGTTGGGGATATTAAGGTACTGTGCTATTTCTTGTCTCATATTCGCCAGTTTATTTACGCCAACATATGGACGGTGCACTTTCCATGTCGGTAATTTATATAGAAAGATGCTGTGTTCATGTCCGACATGTTGGATTTTTGAGCGCATGCGCGAAGGTATCCTTACCTAGTTGGTCAATGAATGAGCTCTGATTGGCTGGAGAAACTGTATCATAATGGAAAACAGTACTATAATGACCATCATTAAGATACAGTTTTCTGACATATAATATTCACATTTCGACACCGTCGAACATAAACACTGTTATCGTATATGATTCATGATGTAGTCACGTCGTACATCGTGAACCATGGGTAACGGCTGAGTGGCCTAGTGAATGGTCCTGACAGTCGGGATACCAGTTACTAGGGAATAGGAGTGGGCATCTTGGACATATTCTGAGTCGTGGTCCTCCTTGTGCTCAGCTGGCTAGGACCATCCAAATCACTTGTCTGTTCCCTGTGGTAAGACTCAAGGAAATAGAATGCCAGATAGGAGGGAATATATTGGAGCAAGTTAACCATTTTATGGCGAATGAAAGAGAAAGGAAGCTTGTAGTTTAACGTGACCGTTAATCGCGAGATCATTAGCCACGGGACCTCCTTTTTACGTGGAATCCGAACCACAGGACATGGCATTTCACTTCGAAAATCTGAATGAAAGAGAGCCAAGGTGTGCTTCGTGAGGCAGCACCCACGTGACGTGTGTTGTTGTGAATACTCTCAGTGCGATCAAAAATACTTCTGAATTGACTACATATTTTTTTAATATATTAAATACCTTATTAATTAGCTCCGTTGCATACGCGATGCCAATTAATGTGTATACCTGAGCTTCAAGCACGATTGCTGCATATCACTTTCAATTCCAGTAAATAATTAATTTATTTCTGGTTTGTGTGTGCAAGCAATTTTACATGAAAAATATTCATGTGAATTAGTCAGTGGATTTCTAAAAATTAAACTGGAGCAATTCTTATAATGAACAATTTCTTACTGATTTTAAGCAAAATGAATAACATTCATGAAACATGAGAAATTGACAGAAATGAAATCATTACCTCAATTCCATTCTTGATAAGGGAAAAAACGTACAAGTGATTTGAACATGTCACAAAGTCCCTGTAGATTCCATGTATATTCGTGTATCGGTGAACAGCTTATGTGCCACACCAGCATTTTCAGAATCCATTATCATGTTAAAATTACTATTATCCTGGACGGCTTGACTGAACAAATAGACTTCAATAAACCCTTCGAAGTACAGGGTTCCGATGCGGTCAGCGCTGCGCACACCAGCTGGCGGCAAGCGGAGGAGTGTCCATGCTTTTCAGGGCCCGCGCGCAGCATTAAGACAGCAATGTTGACATCTTTTTAAAGCTAAAATTTCACATTAGGATTTAGTTGACAAAATATTGTGCGTGGATAAAATGCGTGGTGGTGTTTCGATATGAGCTCACCGACAGTTAGTTCCCTTGTTAGTGGCAATGATCGTATTGGATATCTGAAGGTGAAGGAGGTGATTTCTTACAGTCTAGGTCGACTAAACCTCAAGAAAGGCATAGCGCAGCTCTCTCGGTTCCTACGAGGGTATGGTCGTTACCTGGTTGGGCGGCCATTACGCGACAGGTTTTCAACACTTTGTGTAACACGACGTCAATATGGTGTACGCCACCTCGACGGGCGAATTCACAAACAAACAACCCTTCCTGCCGCAAAGTGACGATGCATGTACGAGTAAGTAGGCATGTTGACTCACAGACGCTACTAGGGTATTCCTAGGTCACAGGCTTTATTAGACTTTCAATGGGCGCAATGCAAATGTCACGAAAACAAGCACGCAATATGCATTAATGCATGCAGTAAAAAACTTAGATGGCATATTTTCAGTGATGCCCTGTCTGATTCTATGTTAGTCGTCGTTCTTTAGTTGGCCAACACGTAGACGGGAGCCCAAATACCTTGGACGGTTAGTGTTAATATAACCTGCACAAGAAATAAATAGACAAATTATACATTTACATAAATTGCTTCTGAAGATGATTACACGACGAACGAAACATATCATCCCCCTAATTAATTTTAGCCTACTTTCCTCATACGCATTATTTGAAACTATGGATATGAGATCAAAGACGGTGTGGTGTCGGTCAGTCTGTACCCACCGTTAACTTCTCAACGGCTTCTCCGATATCAAATTTCTTTTATGGTGGTAACCATGCCTCCGGGCACCAATTTTTGCTGTTTTCATTAATCTCACTGCTGCCAACTATTTGTAAGAGGTGATAGGAACTTTACAGTTAATCTGCTGAAGCTCGCAAACAGTTCATGCAAATGTTGGCCAAAATTCGCACCGCTAACACACAATTTATACAATTTCAGTCCACTTCAGGCTTGCAGAATCTTAGAAATACGTGTTACCAACTCTACAGTTACTGTTACCACTGAAGAAATCGCTAACGACGGAACCAATTTACTGTTAGACCAAAATTTGTATGAACATGGAACCAGCCACCAATAAATTATCTGCAAAGTTCTTGACGCCTTCATGGTTGCCAACTGTTAGTAATAGGTGGTAGAACCTTGGAGTTACCCTGAAGAACTTGCAAATGACTTATCCTATTTGGACCAAAATGTATACAAACATTGTGCGCACCACCAATAGACAATTTATTAAGATTTACGCCATTCCAGTGCTGCCAACTGTAATAGGGGGTCCCAATCTTACTATACTCTTGAAATCTCACACAAAATTAACCCAATTTGGACCAAACTCGGTACGACCAAAGTACGTACCACCAAACCAGGATGTATTATGTTTTATGCGGTTTCAATGTTACCAACAATGATTAATTGGTGGTACAAACCTTGGTACCAACCATTCAGTTACTTGCACGTCTGGCCCAATTTGACCAATATTTGGATGACCATAGTAGGCTGCACACAACCAATACATAAATTAGGGAGTATTGGGTCGTTCCTTTATTGCCAACCGTTTTAAGTAGGTGGTACCAATCGTGCAGTTACTCCTAATAACTCGTAAAAGACTTTGCTATTTGGACTAAACTTTACACAAAGTCCGCATCACCAACACACAAGTTATATAGCTTTACACGGTCCCATTTCTGCCAAATATGTGATACCAACTTTATAGTT
This sequence comes from Meconema thalassinum, assembly GCA_946902985.2. Lineage (NCBI taxonomy): Eukaryota > Metazoa > Arthropoda > Insecta > Orthoptera > Tettigoniidae > Meconema > Meconema thalassinum. Next base: position 1,469,316,556 of record OX336389.2, read on the forward strand.
ACGATTGTAAAACATGAAATGGATTGACCTCATTTTGATCTCCAACACACGATTTATATAGAGTGATATTCGTGGTATTTGAGATATGTCAGTTTTCTATTTAATGTTTCTTGAATCGTTAAGACTTCTTACAGGTAAGATTAACACAATATTTCACCATTATGGTGAACACTGTGGAATGGCACACAAACAGTTGAGGGGGAGAAGCCACATCACCAACATCACTGCCACAAGTTAGAATGTGCATTTTCTTTCAGGAGGAGCATTTTGAGGCATTATGAGAAATAGTAAATACTGCTTACGGAAGGAGGAATTAATCTATCACGAACTTGTAACATTCCTCAGTTTTATACAAGTAAATTTAAAGGTTTGTGGTGTGTTATGCCCACTGATTTTTTTTATTAATAATAATTTTGAGTTTATGCCAATTTTCTATTTAATGTTTCTTAAATTGTAAACAGTTCTTACAGGTAAGGTTATCACAATACTTCACAATTATGGTGATTTTTATTTATTTTCTTGTTTATTCATTCTCTTGAATAAGTAATCTCGCATAACTTACACGAACAGATGACTGCCACAACTATGATTTGGTAGACTTTCACTACTTCAATGATGTGAAAAGAAAACTAAATTAAGTGCAGTTGAATTGCTGTCCTTGGGATTTGAGTTGTGACAGTTTTTCAGGACACAAAATTGATTACACAAAACAACTAATTTACATCTTTTAAACATGTGGCAGTCTTCCACCGGGAGCGTGAACTGCTCACCATTAGATGGACTAAGATAAATGGTACGAAAGCAAAGGTTATTTTGAGGCGGTTTCGAGCAACCACCTAGTTTTAAGTTTCATCATTTTTTTTAAATTTCGGCTTTTTACAATTAATGCTAACAAGGGGAGGATACGATGCATGGGTCACCGATTCGAACCATCTTTAGTACACGTGTAGGGCATGACTAGGCGTATACCAGGTGCAAGTAGTGAGTTGCGCTTCTCAGCCGATTCCGAGAAATGAATTATTAATTATTCGTAATTGTTGTACGGCGTCCAAGTGCGTTGCACGTTAACATGAAGCCAAGGAGCGCGTGGTGCAGCGGTAAGAGCCCTGCTTCATAAGCGCGGGATCACTGGATCGAATCCCACCGGTGAGCCTTTTTTTTTTCGTTTGTAAACATAGGCAATTCCTACAACCGTAGGTGTCGTGAATAATGTTCATTTTGCAGTCAATTGTAATAACGTGTTATGTGAGCGGGAAAGGGGAGTCGGAATAAATCGTACAGAAGATTGATGAAAGAATACCTTTATTCACAGTATTACTGTTAATACAACTGTTAATGCGACCCTATGTGCTATCCACGATCGTGCTGCTCGAGCGACGAAGAACGGCACGAACGAGGATGACAGCGGTCATAGAAGCAGAGAAAACAATAATTATGGCGGCATCATGCGCAAGTGATAAATGCCGTATGTTTGCATTCGCAAGGATGTTTCAAAACATCTATCGCGAAACAAACTTTGTTCACGTTCATGAAGGATGCCCTGTCATCGCGCAATTTGGTCGCAGACCACGCGTATTTTAACATGTTACAGAAAATTGGTGCCGACAATTGATGGTGTACAACAGACTGAATTTTGATACAATCTTCTCTGGAAGTTATTTCGAAGATTTCAGAATCCCTTTTCCCGCTCACAAAACACGTTATTACAATGGACTGCTAAATGAACATTATTCACGACACCTACAGTTGTACGAATTGCCTATGTTTACAAAAGAAATAAAAAAAGGCTCACCGGTGGGATTCGATTCAGAGATCCCACGCTTACGAAGCAGGGCTCTTACCGCTGCACCACGCGCTCCTTGGCTTCATGTTAACGTACAGCACACATGAACACCGTACAGCAATTACGAATAATTTATAATGAATTTCTCGGAATCGGCTGAGAAGCGCACCTTACTACTTGCACCTGGTATACGCCTGGTCATGCCCTACAGGTGTACTAAAGTTAGTTCGAATCGGTGACCCATGCATCGTATCCTCCCCTTGCAAGCCTCCGTGGCTTAGGCGGCAGCACGCCGGCCTCTCTCCGCTGGCTCCGTGGTTCAAATCCCGGTCACTCCATGTGAGATTTGTGCTGGACAAAGCGGAGGCAGACAGGTTTATCTCCGGGTAATTCGGTTTTCCTTGTCCAAAATTTAATTCCAGCAACACTTTCCACTCACATTCCATTTCATCTGTCATTCATTTAATCATTGCCCCAGGGGAGTGCGACAAGCTTCGGCAGCCGGCACAGTTCATATCCTCGCCGCTAGATGGGGGCTTCATTCATTCCATTCCTGACCCGGTCGGTCGACTGGAAGCAGGCTGTGGATTTTCACGATTAATGCCCATACTGGCTTGTAATGCTGCGGAAGGTCGTGATAAAGAAACGAGTACTTCCGTGAAGAACTAAATAGAATATTTTCATATATCCTACTTATGTTGATTGCCTCAATCAACATACAAAATGTCAGTTTGATTGCTGTAATAGATTCGTAGATAATGAGAACCGTCGAAATATTTTGGATCGTCACCATGTTGGATTTTTATATACGTAGGCCATAGAGTGATGTACTATTAGATGAGGATTATTGCGTAGGTTTATTATTCAAACTTCAATCGCATGATTAGGACATATGAAATAAAAACGAGATTTTAAAATTTCGCACAACCACCATCTTGAGGTTATGAAAACAATTGAAATGAATTAGATGGCAGTGCATTAACATTTGTATAAGCATTTACCAAACCAAGTTTCAGTGCGCTCGGATGGTTAAATCGCGAGAAACGTCGCGTCGCCGCCATGATCGATTTGTGCTCACCAGGTTATTGAAGTCCCATAGGTGAAATTAGGTTACTAGCCTTTATCAACATACAAAATTTCAGTTTGATTGCTGTCATAGATTAGTAGATATTGAAAACCGTCTAAATATTTCGGATAGTTGCCATGTTGGATTTTTATATGTGTAGGCCATAGAGTTATGTACCATTAGATGACAATTATTGCGCAGGTTGAATATTCATCCTTTCACTTCGATCGCATGATTACTGTAGGACACAAGAAATAAATACTTAATTTTAAAATTTCGCACAGCCGCCATCTTAAGGTCATGTAAACAATTGAACTACATTAGATGCCACTACATTGCAATGTGTATAAACATTGACTGTACCATGTTTCACTGCAATCGGATGGTTGAATTGTGAGAAAAGTCAACTTACAGTAAATGTTACAAATTCGCCTGACCACCATGGTCGTTTTTAACTTAACAGGTTCTTGAGAGTCACATAGGTGAAATAAGAGTAGTGCCCTTTATCACGGTACAAAATTTCAGGGTGATATCAGTAATACTTTCGAAGATATAGAATGCCAGTGAAATATTTCGCATAACCGCCATGTTGGATTGGTGGGATATAATAAAATTTAAAGAACATGGTCGGGGTCGGGAGAGATAGCACTATGTCGTTTCCGAGTTTCATTGAAATCGCTCCAGCCATTTAGATTTTATTAGGGGGACACACACACATACACACACACACGGACGAAAGTAATCTGATAAGCCATTTTATTTTTATTTTTTTCATAAATAAAAATAGGCTAAAAACGAGGTTTTAAAATTTCGCACAACCGGCATCTTGTTGTTAAGAAAACAATATTTAAATAAATAGATGCCAGTGCATTAACATTTGTATAAGCATTTGCCGTACCAAGTTTCACTGCGCTCGGATGGTTAAATCGCGAGAAACGTCCAGTTAGATATTTAATTTTCGCGTCGCCACCATGTTAAGATTTGTGCTCACCAGGTTATGAAAGTCACATAGGTGAACTTATGTCCATAACCTGCATAAACATACAAAAATTCAGTTTGTTTGCTGTCTTAGATTCGTACATATTGAGAACCGTCTAAATATTCTGAATGGTCGCCATGTTGGATTTTCATATATGTAGGCCATAATGCTATATACTATTTGATGACGATTATTGCGTAGGTTCATTTCAAACGTTGACTTCGATCGCATGAAATTATTAAACTTTAGTCAAAACATTGTGATTTGTGATCTTTTCTCATATGCAATGGAATCCTTCTCTCTAGAAATATACATATCTCCGATTTATGGTTTAAAACGGTAATTTCATGACAATACGCTCTCTACTCATCATTGTTCATTACGCAGTTACCAGGGTAGGGTGGTACCTAACAGAAAATCAAGGAAATTCTCATCACTCGGGGAAATGAAATGTTTATCATGTGTTTCAAAAGACACCTACCTTTCAACAATGGAATGGTGCACATAGTCCTGGACGGTGGATCTGTAAGGAAGAAAACACTCGATAAAGACTTCAAATATTCACTTTTTCAAATACACAGCATTTTGAAATTGTTTCCAATCACTTAAATAATAATTTGTGGAATGTATTCCAAACCCGAGTCTCTCATATAAATGGGAAGTAAGTAATTATTGAAATATTAGAAGTCATTTTTCAGTTTTACCTAAGAAATCTATAAGTAGAAGCTTTGCAGTCGGTCAACACGAGTGTGCCCAATTAGATTGGGCGAGGAGTTACAATTAAATTCCTAATGTCTGAAATGTTCCTTTTATAATTATCAGGCGACAAAGGGTTCTTAATAGTATACATGGAATAGTAGAATTAAACGGGTACAGGAAACATAATGTCAATGAAATAATTAGTCAGGTAAAAGATAAAACACAAACAACACTTAATATAGAAAATCAGATATTTGTATCCTTTTCATACACAAATAGAAAAAAAAACGTAATTTAACCAACACTTCAAAGAAACACAACTTGAAAATAACTTTAAGAACTTTTAACACTAATAATATTTTTTAAATTCTCATACAATTGAGGGGCTCAGTGGAATAAGGGCCCATCCCAACCAACGGCCGATTTTGAGTTCTGTACGGCATCGGTATCTGGGAGCCATCTGCAGTCTTTGTTCACAAGCTCGAACTTCAATCTTTACTCAATAGGTGGTGTTTGACATGTTCTTTGGAACAGTATGTTTTGAACTTTCCCTCGCGCGAGTGGAATAAAGGCCCATCCCAACTCCCGCCATGTGACCATATGTTGCTGCAGCAGTGCGAAGCATACCGCTCTCTCGTCTACAGCGCGCGGCAAAATGCCTCCTTCGCCTGATTCTTGTGTTAATGGTGATGTTTCAACGTCTAAGAAGCGGAAAAGAAATGCGTAGCAGTGGCGTAAAACAAAGAAGAAGATTCTACGAAACCGTGGAGAAGAGTATGTGTCGGCATCTGGGAAAGTAATTCCTGGTAAACGCCTGGTAAATATTGAACAGTGTTGCCAGACTTTCTCAAGAAAGTAAAGAAAGTATATTTTTCGACTTTTACAAGTTACCAAGCTATGATATGCAAAATGCTTATCTATTTGGCCTCATAGAAAAGCATATGTGCAGAAAAGTATACAAGAATGATAGGTTACATCCTGACTTTTCGCAACGGAATGCAACTTACAAGTACTAAGTCAAGGATCCAAAAACTGGTTGTAAACTTCAGTTATGCAGGACAGCATTCTGCACAGCACATACCATATCCATCAAACGTCTGAGAGTTGTAAGAGGTATGTAAAAATAATACTTTAGTTTTATAACGCGTAATACATAGTCTATATATTATATTTCGGCCTAATGTTAATATATATTGTTATTTACTTCCGTTTTATGATTACAGGTAATGTAAATGCAGAGGATTCCGCAGGAGGGGGTTTGAACACTCCCACTATGGACAAGCGTGGCCGCCATAAAAACAGACCCCATGCGATATCTGAAGAAAGAAAGGGCGTGGTGAGAAAGACAATAGAGCGTTTTCCCAGGTACACTTCACATCACAGCTGAAAATCTAATCCCAATAAGGCATATATAACATCTGTACATATCACAGCTCTACAAACTGTATCAGGAGAAGTGTGAAACTGATAATGAAGAGTCAGTGAAGGAGCATATTTTTCGTGATATCTTCAATACTGAATATAACATTGGATTTAAGCTCCCCTCAACAGATACCTGTAAAGTGTGTGACGAGGCACAGCAAAAGGACCCAAAACCATCAAAGTATGAAGTGCATCTGCGGAAAGCAGAAGCAGCTTACGAGTCTCTCAAAAGGGACAAACTAGCAAGTAAAGCTACAGACAGTGATACGTTAGTTATTACAATGGATTTGGAGCAAGCCCTGCCAACTCCTCACTTGCCAACGGAATGTGTGTTTTAACAACGACAACTGTGGACTTACAACTTTGGCATTCACGTGTGCAACAGTGATACTGCAGTCATGTGTGTTTGGCCTGAATCTGTTGCTTCCAGAGGTGCAGATGAAATCGAAAGTTGTGTGTTGAAAGCTATGTCATTGATTGAGGAAAGGGTTGGCAAAAGGAAACTTATTGTGTATAGCGACTCGTGTGTTGGTCAGAACAAGAATTTTGCAAAAATGGGACTATGGCTATATATGATTGATTGCGGATTGTTTGAGGAAATCGAACACAAAGTTCTTGTGCCAGGTCACACTTTCCTTCCTGACTTTGGTGTCATTGAAAAACTTAAAAGGAAAACCCAAGTGGTTTATACACCTGGACAGGGGTGTGATCTTAATAGGAAAAGTCGCGTGAAGAAACTTTTCACTGTTATTGAAATGGGGACTGAGGATTTTAAAGATCTCAACATCTTAAACAACATGTTCATAAAGAGAAATGTGACAGTGGAAAAACATAAAGTAGTTATAAGAAAGATATCTCAGTTTCGGTTTGTGAAAGGAACCCATGCTATGCAAATAAAATTTTGTTTTGGGGATTTGGCTTCAGAAGAAACAATAAGTCTACAAAAAGAGAAGGGGAAACCGCCTGTACTAAGTGACGTTGTGCTGAACACAAAATACCCCTGTGGCAGGAAGTAAAAGAGGGCTAAGCATGAGGACATTATGAAACTTATGAAATTTGTACCACCTGTATATCAAACATTTTACGAGGGCCTTAGATCAGACAATGATATGGATGCCTCAGTTATTGATCACCTGCAATAATGAGCTGTAAATCATGTTTCTTGAATCATTTAGTCACAATATAATAATAGTGCAAACACATACTACGCATTTCAAATCATGCTCCTATTATTATTTTCTTACAGCATTTCCCCTTTCTTCGAAAACCAAACATTGTATCGCACTAAACATTTGCAGGTAAAAGGGTCATTTTATGTAGAATATACATGCCAAATTTCATTTACGTGTGCTCTTTGCATTTTGAATGATGTAAAATCTAACAAACCCCATTATTTCTCAATACTTGGTCTGGTTGGGATGGGCCCTTATTCCACTGAGCCCCTCAATTTATAAACAGGACAAGTTTCTAATATAGTTGCAAATTTGCGTATCACAATATACAGTTTTGTAATCTCTTTGTATTCGTCGTATTAACTATTTCTAAGCCAGAAACATGTTCCCATAACGTTTATAGTTTTTAACGTACAAAATTGAAATGGCGGATAGCTATACTAAATTTTGTTTATATTGATCTTGCGCCCAATCACTGGCACAATAAGGTCTACACCACACATTGTCTACCTATCCTCAGCCACATCCCTCCACCAGATCTTCGTCGTAAAAACGCTCTCCTCAGGGACTTCAAGAAAATAATGGATAACCCACAACTACCCATACACTGTGACATTGCTGATGTTCGTCTGAATCGTCTACGATCTCGAAATCCATCAACAAGGACTGGTATAGACTTGGAGAATACCAACTTCGACATAACTAAAGAATGGCAGGAAAGACATGATACTAGGCCACGCATCGGATCATCGCTGCCACCTGGATTTGAGTTTCCTCGGAAAACATGGTCAAATCCCAATAGGATTCGTACGGGTCATGGCAACTGTGCAGACTTCCATTATAAATGGAAAATAATTTCTTCACCTAACCATCCAGCATATCATCACCAAAGTGTCCTAAAAGTAAGTACAGTGGCAACGTCACTGATTTCGCTCATGGATCACTCACATAAATAATTTAGATATAAATATATAGTTTGTCTTCCTTTCCTAAACTAATTATCATCTGAGTACATAGTGTATCTGTAAAGCCATACACTAAATAAATAAATAAATAAATAAATAAATTGTGGTAGTATGTGCTACTGTAATTATTAGAGTGAGGGTTTGATGTAGGTGCCCCGGGACATAGATAGGATGCCATCTCAACATTTGCTTTGAGGAAGTGTGTGGGGAGGGGACCAAGGGAAACCGTACTCAGGATATCCCATGGAAGGATCGATCTGCCGACTTGCTGATGTCCGTCAAAGCGCTATACTGTGGGCTTGGATTGGGCAGTATGACATTTCATAAATTGACTCCCGTTACGTTAGGGGAAGGATTTCCTTACTCAACTTCAAGCTCCTAATGATGTTCCGTCAAACTCTTTGTAGTTCTATGCTGCTACTGTACGCTTCTGAGTGCACTGAAGCATTCAACGAGCCACATTCTGCATATCCCTTTTACGGCAACATCTCTACACATGCATCTGTGATATATAAATACGTTTTTGTAACAACTGGTCAAATGGAACGACGTAAGTATGGTTTGTACATGTGCAGAATATCATTGAAAGATATGAATGTTCGATCGTAGCCTAAAATGATTAAAGACAAATTATTGTGCTGATGGATGAACATCATCACCACTACACCAACGCACAGTGGGTCAAAATCAAAATCTAGGGGGACAACATTATTTTTACGTTTTAATCATGAATTTAGAGTGAAAGCAACGTATATAATTTGTTTACTTCAAAATAAACATCAGTTAAGACCTTTTTTAAGCTACGTCTACACATGCAAGAAATTATCTATGACTGAGAGTTGGATATAGCATTCAGTTATCTCTTCAGGTTAATTTTCTACCGCTAATTTACTTTTAACAAAGTCACAAAGTTCCACTTTTGGCATAATCGTCGAATCCAGTGCTTCAAACAGTTGTAAACGTGTGAGAACTGGTTGCGCGGCATCTTCTAAAACGTCAAATAACTAAGTTGCAAAAAGATGCAAAAAATCTTATAACAGGCGTAAACTACAAGACTTTATCTACATTTTAACATTAAGTAGAAAGTGACGCAGAGTGACGTGCCATACTAAAAATATAAGTGAAAATATAATTTTAAAAATAATAGTTAAATATTATATAATGCAAATATAGCTAAAATTACGTAACAATTACGCCCATTAATAAATGAAAACACGTTACAAAGTTCATACCTTCAGCTGCATGTTCCATCTTAAAGCATCACACTAACCTCAAAGACAACCAAACCACAGCCACTTACATTCACCCTCCAATTCAGACTGCTCGAACAGTGGTGACAGATTTACACTAATATGCGTTTATATCCCAGAATAGTGAGCGGCAATTATATGAGAATGCTGTAGAAGTAATAAATTTTGATTTTTTAACTATGAAAATAAATAATTTTGTCCTCCTAGATTTCGATTTTGACCCACTGTGCAACGACCACAAGTGCCATACTTCCTCGAATCGTCATCAGAGCACAGCATTGGCATCACAACGAAAGGCATGCAACTTGTGTGCAACAGATGAACTAATGATTATTATTGTTATTATTATTAATACTAATATTATAAATAAGTCATCAGCATATTCTTCAGTCTTCTTGCGGTTCGTGCCAAGAATAATGTATTCAAATAATGTATAATTAGCAGCATAACGCAAAGCAAATATATTATTCACAGGACCTGTACAACTCTTGGAGGAATTTTAAACATGCATACTCATTTTTAACTACAGTACGTAGGCATTTATTTAAATATAACGCATGACACATTAAAATAATTAAAACAAGGCTGGCATGGGCGGGAATCGATCAGGGCACTATTGCCTTGGGAACTGGGCTACATTTCTGCTTGCGTCGCGTCGTTCCACCGCTAGTAAAATTAAATCAGACCCGGCCGAGGAAGACCTCAGAGTGCAGCACACACATTTGCTCGCTCACGTCTAATGAAAGGTCATTCATCAGAGACGAAATCCAGTCCACTCGTGTGGTTTCTCCATAAATATGGATTCCAAGTCCTTAATGGAAACAGGAATGGGCAAAGATTAGAACTACTACAGACTCAGATGATAACTAGACTTATTTAGTAGAATAGCAGCATCAAATTATTTAAAATACCAATATTTGTGTTTATGCTGGCAAATAATGATGATAATAATAATAATAATAATAATAATAATAATAATAATAATAATATGCATTTCCGCACGGTGCTGCAAATTTGTCCTGAAAGAGATCTCATGCCAGTGGATCTCCTGACACGAATCTTCAGTAATGTCAAGTTTTGAAGCCATTTTCCAGTGTTGCCTATACAAATAACCGAATCATTAGTGGCAACCGACTGTGCCAAGATCGATCGAGCAATCCGTAGGAATTAGTAAACGAGAGCCTTTCCTACAGTTACTGTTCCACACAGCCAGCCTCTTATTTAAAATTGCGTAGTGGCTAGCAATCTTGGCTGTCACCGCTGAGGCTCGGGTTCGATTCCCGGCTCTGCCAAGAAATTCAATTCTGGTCTGAGTGCTGGAACGGTGTACACTCAGCCACGTGAGAAAAAACTGAGGAGAGGTGGGTTCGATTACTACCTCAGCCATTCTGGAAGTGGGTTTCCATGGTTTCCCACTTCTACTCCAGGCAAATGCTGGAATGGTACCTAACTTAAGGTCACTGCCACTTCCTACCCAAATCCTACCTGAATTACAAATACTCACGCTAGTAGAGACATCACAATGACACAAGTTATCAGACAAATTGTACCCACACCCAAGTACACAGGGCTACATAACGACGATGTCGCAAAGCCCCTAAATAATCAACAACAACTCTTATTTAAAAGCCATCTCAATAAAATTCGTGTCGTAGTAATTCATATTTTCGATTTTTGGCCTGATATTCATGCTGCGCGGCACAGTGTGAATACTGAGGCCAGAAAATGGCCAAATCTTCAGGAATGTGAATCGCAGTGTGTAATCCTTAGCCAATGTCTGACTGAGCGAATGTTACACTGAAAATCATGACGTCTCGCCTTCTCAACATCTTAACTTCCTTGCAATACTGCAGTCCACTGTACGTTTTAAGCCTAGTATGAATTTGGTTTGCATTTATTGTTTGATTTAAGTATGAAGTAAAATAATGACGCAAATCTTGCCCATTTTAATGTCTGTTCGTGGATCATTAATGGCAGTCATCTGAAGGGCAATACATGGCGGTACCTCCTTGCCAGGCCATGTAGTGTTGGAGCATAGCCGTCTAAATACAAAATCGCATACTCTGTGGACATTTTATTACGGAGTTACAAGACTTGAAGCATTATTTTATGCACGATCTACGATGTATTCCAAGTTTCCGGGTAAGAACGTAGACTAATATAGATACTGCAGCATGTGTTATTAGTAGCGACGAGAATTATAGGCACTAAAAACAGTTAAAATAGGCAGGCATATAGGCTCTTAAAATAGCCAAAATAGGCATGTAAATAGGCACTAACGTGTAAAATAGGCAACAAAATGGGCATGAAAAAAATTCTTATAATCTAATAACTTATTCAAATACTATAATAAGAATTAACAACAAGCAACTTTTCAACGTTTTCTGGTAATAAGTTTGTTCTCCTGTCATGAAGAATGTTTTTACTGTATATTGAGAGAAAGATCTCTCAACATCACATGAAGTGATTGGGCAAAACTTGAACGAAGCCACTGCATCTGGCTTTAGGTCAATTGCTTCATCTATCTCACCTCGTAGCACACTGGCTACCTTTACCATTGCTTCCCATCGTGGATTCCTCTGCAGGACCCTATAAAACTTTTCCCTGACAGCGGCTATCTTCCCAGAGGTTCCTTCCAACCTTCCCCTGACTACTTCAACAAACCTACACGACTCCACCAGGGGTATTCCACTCTTCTCTATTTTCTGTTGCCTGCAATAGATCCTGCATGACGTGTACCCACAAACCTGCAATCCTCGTTGAAAATTAGAAAACCGCGTAATTTGAAATTGTGGCATTCGCCCATAACCTTACTTTTTGCCACAATTTAGCAAGACTCTAGAGGGGATGCTAGAGGCTTGTTGGCAGTTTCGCGGCCCTAACCTGGGAGCTTAACGCTCCCCCCGACTACAGCCAAACATAGCGCTGGTGAAAGTTACTCGCGACTTTTTCAAAAAAAATTGCATTTAAGTTGTAAATCTCTATTTTCACAGGAAATGGGTCAGAGTTCAAAATACCGATTTTTAATTTTCATCCACTCTGGGACAAGAGACCACCAGCGTTCTAACTCCTCGTTCAGTAATTAAATGATTATTTACATTGTATATATAAATTATTGAGAGTTCATGTCTAATACAGCATTGCAACAAAACAACTTGCCACAATACATAAATTAATAGGCCTATAAATGCTACAATGAAATGCGATCGTACTTCTCAATCACAAAAACATAAAAGAAACAAACGAATTAACTCTTTACAGCAAGCTTGGCAGAAGACTACTCTTCCATCGGTAGTGAAATTGGTATCCCCTGTGATCCACTGCTTCAGCCAGTAAGACTTCGATAATTTATCTTTAGGCATTGCCACGGACACACTTCTTCTTCGCAATGAATCACACAAAGTTCTGAATCTGAAGTGAAGATAAAGCGTACGCTTACACAGTTCGCATCGAGAGGGAGGTAGGGGATACGGGTTGTGCAACATCATTCGACGTTGATTGGTTCTCGCATGTGTCTTGCGAGGTTGGAGGGGTTGAAGGCTTCGAGGTCAAATTGTTCCTGGTTTCTTCTGATGGAAATTTCCCATGTGCTATTTCTGGTGACTTCAGAGAATTCCCATTCTTGTTCGTGGGCCTATAGGCCTATTGAGAAATAAGAATATAATTCTGTCGAGCACACCAGCTGCAATATAATGCAATTTAAAATACAGTCAAAAGGCATCAAATAGGCAATTATACTCCATATAGGCACAAACCCTTGAAATAGGCATTTATAGGCATAATAAAACCAACGAAATCTAGCCTAAAAACCCTAAAACGGATTTATATCTCGAAAGCCTATGTTTCTAAACGCAGGAATAAAATAGGCTACGACAAGTTTGAGCGACACTAACAATTAGTTAGTTATTGAGGTTTTAAGGAGTGAAACTACGAGGTTATCTGCCCCCTGACACTAACAATAATAAGCAAACAAATGTGTAAACGTAGTTTGATGTTTTTCATTTTCATTTTTCAACACGATTGTACCCAATTGTGGGTTATTCCCTAATCCTGAAAAAATGTACATGAGATTAATTAAATAAGGGTATTTTTTAATCTCATGTAAATTTTGTTCAGTATTAGGGAATAACCCACAATTGGGTTCAATCGTGTCGATTGACTGAGAAACATCAAACTACCTTTACTAAGGCAACACTGGAAAATGGCTTCAAACACCATAACGAATGTATAAAGGTAATGAGTCACCATTGCTGCCAAGTCGAGTGCTTTTACGGTGAGGTATAAACAAGTCTCCAGTTCAGCGACGAAAATCATTCAGCGTTTACAATTAATATTTCTCGAACCAAGTGTAATTTTTCCCCGCTGTAAAGGGTATTAATTTTCTACTTATCATTGCTGTAAAACTTTTGAAAGCTATCGGTTACCTAAATGCTCAAATAAAATATTGCACTTACATCCTCAACTACTATGCTACAAACTCGGGGCTTCTTACGTATATGGACTAGAGCTGGTAATAATCGATTTTCGGTTAGTCAATTAATAAACGACTAATCGAATAATTTAAAATTAATCGAAAAAGATTAATATATCAATTGACTAACCCTGCCAACCAAAGAATCCATTAATTGGTTAGTACACACGAACTAAGGAAAGAAGTGTTGAGAATGAATTAAATGAGGTCATCGCTTAAGTTGAGCTACGATTATTTTCGGAATGATGTAGCCTATAGAAATCTACGTACGTTACATTTTGTGTAAATATGCAAAATGTCCTTGGTTGGATGCTTCCTAAGTTTGGGGGCTGCGACAACGCGGTCATGTATTCGCGTGTACTTTGGGTGTGTGTAGAATCTGTCTGATAACCGGAGTTAATTGTGATGGCTGTATTAGTGTGTGTCATCTGTAATTCAGGTAAGGACTACAGACGATCAATTTCAAGTAGTTCCCACTTTTTCTACCAAATGCTACCATCAACAACACATAGCCGCGAACTCTGCTACTAGATGCCACCGCAACCGGCACCTGGCGACGACCGTTGGAGCTTTAAGAGCTTAAATCAAATATAACCTACAAATTTAGCTTCACACAAGTAATTGGTGGAAGGTTCATTTACAGCCATAAATCTATGACATGGGACCGCCGGCTTTACTTCCGCTCCAAAGGAAGGAATACTAAGGGATTTTTAACGCTCTTAAAAAATCTGACGACTTCGGCCGGGTTCAACCCGCGATCTTGGGCATAGAAGCTCAGCATGCTACCAACTACGCCGCCGAACTATTACTCATATCACCCTGAAATTTTGTACGGTGATAAAGGGCACTACTAGGCGTTTACCTATGCGATTTTCAAAATCCTGTTAACTACAAAACGAACATGGCGGCATTCAAATAGCCTTTTCTCGCGATATCACCATCCAAACGCAGTGAAACTTGGTACAGTAAATGTTTAAACACATTGTAAAGCACTGGCACCTAATTTAGTTCAATTGATTACATAACCTCAACATGGCGGCTGTGCGAAAGTTCAAAATTAAGTTTTTATTTCTTGTGTATTAATCATGCGATCGAAGTGAACGTTTGAATAATAAACCAACGCAATAATCGTCATTTAATAGCACATAACTCTATGGCCTACATATATAAAAATACAACATGGTGACCATCCGAAATATTTATGATGATGATGATAATTGTTGTTTTAAGGGGCCTAACATCGAGGTTATCGGCCCGACGGTTCTCAATATCAATTAATCTATGACAGCAATCAAACTGAAATTTTGTGTGTTGATAGAAGCTATGATCATTAATTCACATATGGGACTTTCAATAACCTTGTGATCACAAATCCAACATGGCGGCGACGCGAAGTTTAAATATTTAAATTGACGTTTCTCGCGATTTAAACATCTGAGCGCAGTGAAACTTGGTACGGTAAATGCTTATTTAATCCAATTGTTTTCATAACCACAAAATAGCAGCTGTGCGAAATTTCAAAATCTCGATTTTATTTCTTGTGACCTAATCATGCGATTGAAGTTTGAATAAAACACATACACAATAATCTTCATGTAACAGTACAGTGCGTGTAACGCTGGAACCGGGGTGACCTTTGTGTGGCTTCGTAGCCACATGGGTAATGCGGGAAACGAGCTTGCTGATCAGGAGGCGAGAGAGGCAGTCGCACTGCCCTCGCTACCGTATAAGGTGCCTGCTAGTGATGTGCGCTCTCAGTTGCGGCATTCGATCCTGTCGCATTGGGAGGATGCGTGTTGTGCCACGCCTCCACCCAACAAACTGAGAGGCATCAAGAAGACAACGAAGGTGTGGAAATCTTCCTTCCGATCTCTCCGGAAGGAAGCTGTGGTACTCTGTCGACTCCGAATCGGCCATGGGATTGCTACGCACTCCCACTTGCTAAAGAGAGAAGACCCCTCTGTGTGTACTTGCGGTGCCATCTAACTGTGGCACACATTCTCTTGGAGTTTGTGGATCTGGCCGATCTGCGAAGGACTCTTGAACTGCCTAATACCCTCTCCCTTATTCTCCGTGATGAAGGGGCGTCAGTAGACCTCGTCATCTGGTTCATGAGGGAGAGTGGTTACTTTTTTAGGTTTTAATGTAAGTTAAGACTTTTAATTTAGGTTAAGTCTGCTTTATGTTTATTATTGTGTTCATCTATTTTAATGTTGACTATGCCTTATTTGTTTTATTGTGTTTTAGCATCCACCTTTTAATCTATTTTATTCAAATAAGGCATAATTGTTGGGGCTCACTGTCTATTTTATATAAACCATTTTCGTTTCATCCATAGCAGTGAGCTGTTTTTATCTTCATCCTTTCATTTCACGCCATTTCATTTCATCAGGGGCCGATAACCTCGATGTTAGGCCCCTTAAAACAACAATTATTATCATCATCATCATCATCATCATCCTGTGGTAGATCATTTCTTTCTGAAGCTCGCCGAATATGTGCTCATTGAAATGAATGTGTCATCGCCACCTGCGCACACAGGGTTGAAGTTGTAGTTGCATACGACCTAACCTTTCTACCCCTGCCATGGCGTAGCTTTACCTGTTCACACCGACCAGTTCCGAAGCATTGCTATCGCAACCGCACCGCAACCGTATCACACGACACCCGCTGGCTGTTGTGATGGCTGGTACAAAATCCTGCACGATTCTGTTCATCCTCGTCAGTACACCTGCTTTCATGACGTAAGTGTATCACACGCTAGTATATCGTGTGCCAAGCTGTAAGAAATAACATATGGAGGAGGATTGACGTTTGAGTGTAATATTTGCATCTGATTCGCATTATTAACGCAAAGCGGTCATGATATTTGCTTTAAGTAAATTTCAAAACATGCCATGCACTGAATGAATGCATTTCAATCAGTATTCAAGATCTAACTGTAATAATTGTATATTTAACCATACGCGATAGTAAGTTAAGTAACAACAAGCTTCGAAGTCCGTTGGAAAAGTGTGCGAGTGGTATCGCGCTTGCTCACTGTTTTAAAGATACCGGGTTGAATCCTATCCAGCGGCGGGATATTTTTCTTTTTTATAATTATTTTATTATATTCTCCCTACCTCGTACAGCAAGTTTTCAACTTAGTTTTATTCACATGATCTACGAGGACGATTTAAATGATAAACATTGGCAGGGAAAATTGTCTTCATCTCTCATTTAAATTTGTATTTTCCTCATTTCCTGTTCAAAACCACGGAATGATACTACTCGTGATAGCTATTCCAATTGTAATAGCTCAGTATTTACTCCAGAATAATAATAATAATAATAATAATAATATGACACGTTCTGAATTTACTGTATGCGTATAGCAAGGGATTTTCGCACAAACGCCGTTTAAAGAAAATATACCTCCGTTCTAATGTTTTTATTATTTGGCCTATCAACAAATCGATTTGTTTATGTTGCCGCTAGGACTCTCCTAGAACGAGAAAAGCAATCCACTGGTTCCTGTAGTCAATCTTCCATAAAAACTGCCGGGGAAAAAATCTGTTCGATTTCGTGAGTTGTATGGAAGCCATTATGGAAGGCAGAACCTAGCATGGAAGGTATAAATCACACGGCACAAGACGCGTCTATACCAGCGCAGTTTCTCACCCGTACTGGTAGAAGCTTCCATGCCAACGTGTGTCGTGTAATTCGGGCTTAACCATGTCCAGTGATCGCATTAAGGCACCACGTTGTGTCTTAGTTTGTTGCTTCTGTGAGAACGTAGCGAAAAGTGTGAAGTACATAGCTTAATCGACAAAACAATTAATCGAAATCTGAAATTAACATAATCTCCCACTCTTCACGGCCTGAAAAGGCAGTACCAATTTTAACATCCTGGGCGATGATGTCTTTTGGATTCTATAGAGCTTAGTCAGCAGTAAGAAATGGTCGTATATGAGTGATTACTAATAGGATACCGAACTCTGCTCACCTTATCAAATGTAGGGTTGTTGAGAGTAAATTATTTCAGTAACCGATGAGAGTTGCAATCGAGTTTCATCTACCACATTTTCAGGTGTTAACCAATTGGACAGACAATTATAAACACTTATGAAGCGATGTTCCTAGAAAGAGACACACCTCACCACTTTTCCACCCCGTTCAACACACCAATGGCTGCAACAACGGAACAAGTACGAAAAGCTGAAACTCTCTAAAAACCACAGAGGCTACAAAACTGCCTTCTGCGGCTATCCAATGTTAAAGAGAGTTATTTAAATTTAAAAAACATACACTCACGTGCATTTCATTGTGTTCCATTTTAGTGAGGTGTGATAGCTCGGCGCACTGGTTCGAGCATTTCACGGGCGATAAATCTTCATAGTTTTCCACTCACAACAGTATCGAGTGTTTACAATGAAT
Organism: Meconema thalassinum; assembly: GCA_946902985.2. Taxonomy (NCBI): domain Eukaryota; kingdom Metazoa; phylum Arthropoda; class Insecta; order Orthoptera; family Tettigoniidae; genus Meconema; species Meconema thalassinum. Next base: position 1,469,334,779 of record OX336389.2, read on the forward strand.
GAGGTGACAAAATTGATAGGAAAGTGTTCTTCTGGTCATACATCTCTTGTTGATGAGCGGTGACAGCGACGATTGAATAGACTAGCTCAACCCAATAGACAAATAAGAGAGCACTGCAAAACTGGACTTGAGAAAACTGGAAATAGGTGGTCTGGTGTGATGAATACAACTATCGGAATCGTTTCAGACAGCATAGTGGAACTAACATGTCTGATTCACGCTCTTCGGGCCAGTGAAGAAGAAATATGGTCTTCAGTATCTTTTCACAGTATGATAAAATATCCTTGGTGCCAATAAACGGTCCTTGAATGTAATTGGGAACCTGGACATCGTTACCAGACCCATGGTCCCATGTGTGGCAACGATGTGGCCAGACAGCATGGCATCTTCCGATAATGTCCACATTAGCTGTGCATCTACGAGTCGACGTTGAACTGGATCCTGACAAAAAGATATCATGGATGGTATAGCTATAGCATCTCCTAGGAACACGCAGTGTGTTAGCTTGAATGTATAAGGTGCGTTCAAAAAGTAACAAGCCGGAGGCTGGAATGCGCAAACCGGTGACTACATCGGCTAATCGTGGTATGTGTAACGAGGTGTGGTTCCGACCAGAGCGTGGAAGGTCACAGCCCGTCGCTAGAGGGCACGCGTGCACATCAAGTGACGATACAAAGCGAGCTGCAGCATGCATCAATCGTCCAACACTGCCAGTCGCATTGCAAACAGTGACATGGAGGCGTCAACCGAAGAGCAAAGAGGTGTTGTTCGGTTTCTGACAGCGGAAGGAGTAGGGGGAATGGACATTCATCGCCGAATGTCACAAGTGTATGGCGAACACTGCATGTCCCTTGCAAGGGTCAAGGCGTGGCACAAGCGCTTGAGGGAAAGACGGGTGTCGTTAGCCGATGATGCCCGGTTTGGGGCACCCCCCTGCATTACCGATGATAACGTCCAGCTGGTTGATGCACTCATTACCCAGGGCCACCGAGTAACAGTGAACGCCATAGCCACCGTGGTCGCTCCACGACAATGCACGACCTCATACGGCCAACACAGTCGCGGCACTCCTGCAGAAATTCAAATGGGAGGTTCTCGGCCACCCTCCATACAGTTCCGACCTCTCTCCCTGTGATTACGCCATGTTTGGTCCCCTGAAAAGGACTACGCGGGGCCTACGATTCACCTCGGACGCCGACGTCCAGCTGTACGTGCAGAACTGGTTCACATCGCAGCCCAGGGAATTTTATGAGACAGCCGTTCACCGCCTCGTGTCACAGTGGGGCAAGTGCCTCAACAGCCAGGGCCAATACTTCTAACATACAGGTACTGGTTTCTGTAATTATGCCTCCGGTTCGTTACTTTCTGAACGCACCTTATGTATAAGGTGCAGACTACTAATACAATCTCCGACGCATAAGAAGACTCTAGACGTTACTATAAAAGCGTTCCTGATGAAGTGGCAGGTGAATGAATAGTAGGCATTTAATGCAACTACGAAACGATGCATGGATTAGAAATTGGAAGCCTTCGAAAAACTGCCTTAATATACTGTAACATCAGCTCATTATTTACTAGAGTAATAGTGAGCCCCAGGGGGAATTGTTTAAATGAGACAGACTCGTGCCAACAGTTCTACCGACACCTAAGAGAATCTTCCAGAAAAAGGTCTGGTCCTCGGGCACCAATCAAAGAAATACAGTTTTCAAGCGATGATATACCTAATATCTTTGTTTATTTGTGGCACGTTGCCAGCTTGCACTGTCTCAGCTCCAGTACCTCAATCATCGTTTTCCTCACCGGTTTCGCTTCGCGGGTCTGGACTTATGTGGAACTGTATTCGGCCACCATTGTGTTCGCCTCCTCGTCCCGCAAGGCTCCAGCTGCTATGATCAACAAACGCTAGCGCAGCCGAGGTCAATGGCACTCGTTTCTCTAACACGTAATACGTAACAAAACTGAATTTAAAAAAATGGCCGCATAAATAAAAGACTTAAATGACTTTTTTAATATTTATGAAGGAAGCTTGTAGTTTTACGCGACTATAAATCTTGAGATCATGAGCCATGGGACCTCCTTTTTACGTGAAATCCAAACCACAGGGCGTGACAATTCACTTTTGAAAATCTCACATGTATTGACCGGGATTCGATTCCGGTCTGCATTGGTGAGAAGCAAGCAGCTTGACCACTCCGCTATCGCGTCCCCCACTAAATTTGTGCATAAAATATAGTGCATATATAGGATGATGATGATAATTGTTGTTTTAAGGGGCCTAAGATCTAGGTTAGTGGCCCCTAATGGTCTGGGTGATAGCGAAAATGACAATGAAATGTAAATCATAGGCTAACGAAAATCGAGTGAGATTGAAAATACTTACAAAATTGAACTCAGATTGAAACGACTCACAAAATGGAGAGTGGTAATACTTACAAAAGGGAATTTAGAAGGAAAATACTCACAAAAGGAATGGATTGAAAAACACGCAAAAAATGTAGGTTAGGTTCAAAATACGTACAAAATGTAATGTAGAGTCGAAATACCTGCAAAATGCAATAGAAATTCAAAATACTTACAAATTGCAAATGAGAGCGAAAATACGTACAAAATGCAATTGAGATCCAAAATACTTACAAAATGCAATTGAAATTGAAAATACACAATGCAATGTAGATTGCAAAAGGCCGGTTCAGATTCAAAATACTTAAAAAGTGCAATGTAAATTCAAAATACCTACAAAATGCAATTGAAATTTAAAATGCTTACAAAATGTATGGTAGATTCTAACTACTCATTTGGATGGACAATACTTACAAAATGCAACTTAGATTGAAAATACTTACAAAATGTAATTTAGATTCAATATCCTCACAAAATGCAATTGACAATCGAAATACTTACAAAATGCCCAACATACAAAATGCAATTTAGATTGAAAATGCTTGCAAAATGCGGTCTAGGTTGAAAATAATTGCAAAATGCAATTGAAATTCAAAATAATCTCTAAAATGTCCTGATCCTACATTGAAAGACTTACTAAAAAGCAATTTAAGATTGTCAACCCCTACAAAATACAATTGAGGTTGAAAATATTTGCAAAATGCAAGGGAGTGTAGATTCAAAACATTCGTTTAAGGTCATGTAGATACATGGGGAGCCAATTAACTAAATTAGTGCGGGAATCCTAAAGAGAATAGGAAATAGAATGAAAAGAAAACAAGAGGTCTGACCCCTCGAAGAAGGAGGGATAAGGAAAGATGAGACAAGGGCCAACTAAGGCGGGAAAGTGAAAGACTCCCTAGGCCTCGGACACCCTAATACCGTTGGGGTCGTAAAAGAACAAGAGATGACCAAGGGAGGTCGACAGGAAAGAAGACGGAGAGGAGCCCGGCACAAGTAAGTGGAAGCAATGCCGGTCTCAGCTGGGGTTCCGTGGTCGCCAACCCACGTCCCACTAGATGTGAGCCCCTGGGGGATGTGCATATAGACTAGAACAGGTGAATGTATATACGTGAAGCTTCCATAGAGTGAATGGCTTATCGAGGTGGTAAGTTATATGGTATTTGTGCAAAGTTATAAGGTGAAGGACGCAAAGAAAATTGCTATTTGCAATATGAGTGTGGGGTTCATGTTACAGTATTCAGAATATAGAATGGTGATAACCAGGGCCCGGATAATTATATGCTTAACTTTTCAGAAATATGTATTTATTTTTGTGCTTAAAAGTGGAAAATATGTGATTAAGTTTCCACAACATGTTCTTAAATGACATCATATTTATGTCCCCCAGTTACTCGAAATATACAGTAGCTGAAACCTCCAGCAGCTTGAACAATCCATAATTCTGTCTACAGTACAAAATGTTCCCTCTTAATAGGCCGGAGCTTGCCTCAGTTTCCGAATCCTACAATACTTTCTGCAGATGCGCGATACGAAATCATGTATGTGCTGTTTTCGAGTTTCATTCTAAAGAGCAGAGGAAAATGTAACTTCAAAAATTTTCATAGCATTCTGTCAATATTCTCAAGTTTCGCAGACAACTGTAATGTCAATAAAGTTTTCCTGACAACGTAAGGACTATTGGAGGCATAATGAGACTGTTGACTCCAGCCCTCCTGCGATACTTAATGACTGGGGAATTCTTGTCTTGAAATACTACTACAATACAGAGACAAGGGTGGATTTACGACACACAGAAGTCAATTAATGGAATTGCCAAGCGTCGAAAATGTGGGCAGGAGTCATCTAAGGAGTACAACAAACCACCAAACATAGGAAATATGTGCTTATGAATAAATACGCTAGAATTTGTAAATAAATAGAAAATATTTAGTTAAATAAAAAATATTCCAACACCTACTACCCTACTAGCGAATTGTTACCGGTGGCGGAAATTGGAACTAATGCGCTCCGCCCAACCATACGCCTGCGATAAATGTGCAGTCGTCACAAGCGAAACTTCATCGCATGACATTTGTGTGCATGATTCGTGCTGAGTCATGCGCTGTGCGGTGTGTTTCATTGTATGACTTACATGCGTTCCCCCTCTGGCCCCGCAACCACTCGCTGCAGCCATAACGAGGTGAGATGACGTAATGTATACACAACAGCCCCGCTCCACGTCTAGCGGTAACAATTCCCTGGTAGGGTAGTAACTATCCGGGCCTTAGTGATAACTAGGGTTCGGAAGTTTAAGACCTAAAGAAGTAAAAAATACATGGGTTGGTTTTTTAGTTTTGGCACCAATGCTTCAGTGCCAAGTTGCAACAATGTTGGGTGCTGCCACTTTTACCGACGGTTGCTGCCCTGCATCCTCTCCCTCAGAGCACATGACCTCGCCCGTCCTCACCACCGCTCGTGCGCAGTCACGCCTGTTAGATGAGTAGTGTGAGACCAGCGCTCGCGGAAGGCAGTCGCAATGTTTTCAAAGCAGGAGCAGAGAACGTGGATAAAAATTCAGTGTGCTAGGGGTCGCAGTGCTAAACAGTGTCACCGAGGATTGCAGGAAGCGTGCGGTGCAGCTGCGTTACCGTTCAGAACGGTAGCAAGATGGGTTGCAGCCTTTCGAGATGGGCGCGAACGTGTGGAGCACATGCCTCGATCTGGTCACCCACCAGTAAGTGATGACAATTTACAGATGGTGTCCGCGTTAGTAGAGGTGGATCGGAACGTAACGATTCGTCAATTAGAGCAAGATACCGGACTGGCGCATTCAACTGTCCTCCACATCCTGAAGGACTTACTGAAAATGAGGAAGATTGCGTCCAAATGGGTTCCGCATGACTTAACCGACATGCACAAATGGCTGCGATATGACGCTTGTCGTATGCACTAGCAGCGTTATGAGTGCGAAGGAGAGGCCTTCTTACGGCGTATCATAACCATTGACGAGACGTGGGCCAGATCTTATGAGCCACAGTTAAAACGCCAATCGAACGAGTGGCGGCACCACGGATCACCACGGAAACAAACAGTTCGACCAACCCCCAGCAATGTGAAGGTAATGTTGATTCTTGCCAATGATTGGGATGGTGTGATCATTCACCATACTGTTCCCCGAGGGCAAACCGTTAATGCGGCGTACTATTGTTCGTTTCTGGAAGACCATCTCCAAGGAGCTCTGAGAAGGAAACGGCGCCACCACATGGTTACACCGCCCATCGTTCTGCATGACAATGCTAGGGCACACACAGCAGGCGTTGTGTCGGCATTGTTGGATCGCTGGGGCTGGGAGGTCCTCTATCACCCCCCCATATTCTCCCGACATCAGTGTCTGCGACTATGATCTCATCCCGAAGATGAAGATGACAATGCGCAGGGAGCACTTTCGTACCATTGAAGACGTTAAGCAGGCTGCCGAGCGCTCTCTTCGTACCATCAATAGATAGGGCAGTGCCAACGGGATCCAACGACTTCCGCATCGCTGGGAACACGTTGTACGCAACAGTGGGGACTACATCGAGGGCCTGTGAAACTTGGAACCATCTAAGTGAGTTATTAATCCAGTTATAACTAAGGTGCCAAAACTAAAAAACCAACCATGTATGCAAGGGAATGTTCCCTAAAAACTAGCTAAATATGACCTAAATACTATAATATATGACCTAAAAACTATGAAATATGACATGAATTTTTGAGATAGGTAGAGTATCACTAACATCCAGTAAACGTCTTAAGTGCCAAAACGTGATCAGCGATAATACACCACACACATTTAGTCATACAAACTGAGAGAGTTACAGTACATTCAAATTTTCAACATTCATTCAGTATCACACTACGCTATTCGGAAATCCTGTGTTTGAAAGTCGACGCAGATAACACGTACGTTGTTAACGACGCCTCAATTTAAACAAAATTGCTGAAATTATAACCAAATATGACCTCATATCACTAAAATATGACCAAAACAATAAAAATGGCCGAAATATGCATTTATAGGCAACATCAAATTGCTTTAAACGTGGTCAGGGACCAGTCATTCAAATTTATTTTTCAGATTTCGGGTAAAATGAGCTCAGGAAAAAATATGACTTTTCTTAACATCCGAACCTTTGTGATAAACTGACACTCCGCACGTCTCCCACATGAGCCCAATGGGGTCCTCGGTACGCTCAGAGCGAAGCGCCGATCACGCTAAACCAAGGGAAACAGGGGCGGCTGTTCCTTATGTGCTGCAGCACATTGTTTCATTTTAAAATAAATTACTTTAATAATATTATCTACAATCAAATACTGCGCATTGCTAAAGGTATTAGCCAAGGGACAGGAAATATTTCAACTCCCCTCAAAATGAGATATCTAGTCGTGTGCTACACTCCGCGTCCAGCACTGGCTGTGCAGATCGCAGCTTAGCAAAAATTTCTAAGTTTATTGCCAGCTAATATGAACTCTGCATTTTACGTATGCGTGTCCAACGTTTCCGTTGTGATGTTAGGACAAGAACCAAGACATCACAGCTATTCTTAGTTCGAACACAGAGAGGCAAAGGGAATCGCTCGAAGCAAACGGGGGAAAATATTGGAGGAAGCCATCAGCTGTTCCCGCCAGGAGGTCTTTTACAGTGATCTCCGAACTTACCATTCTATAGCCACATTTTGTAAATCTATCAACTATAAAAAATAGCCTATATACTTTTTAAGTTTTCAAAATAAGGACATGAACTGGACGCGGTGGCTGAGAGCGCTAACGCACTACCTAATGCCTCACTGGCATCGGGAGAGCGTGGGTTCGAATACCACCTCAGCCATCCTTAAAATGGTTTTCGTGGTTTCCCGGGAAGGTTCCTTTCAATAGGTCCACGGCTGATTTCCTTCCAATATCCCTTCCCTGACCCGTCCTAAAAAGAAAAGTACATGGCCATTGGCTGCATTAATATATATATATATATATATAAATCAATGTAACGTGATAGCATAGCGTTCTAAACGCTATGGTGATAGTTTGTCTGTGGGTATGTCTGTGGGTATGTCTCCTATGCGTTCATATACCATTCGTCCGATTGCGATGAAACTTGGGTGAGATGTTGAGTACACTCCAAGGAAGGTTTCTGACTTAGTAAATCCATTTTACAATAGGTAGCGCACGCGTAGATTAAACAAATGAGCGACGATGCGCGAAGCATTTCAACAAAGTCCCGTATGTGTTCATATACCATTCGTCCGATAGCGATGAAACTTGGGTGAGATGTTGTGAACACTTACGTGAGGTTTCAAAATTAGTGAATACATTTCACAGTAGATAGCGCACGAGTAGATTCAACAAATAAGCGACGACACGCAAAGCGTTTCAACAAAGTCCCGTATGCATTCATATACCATTCGTCCGATAGCTATGAAACTTGCGTAAAATGTTGTGTACACTGCAGGGAAATTTTCTGGCTTAGTACATCCACTTTACAATAGGCAGCGCACGAGTAGATTCAATAAATGAGCTACGACGCGCGAAGCATTTCAACAAAGTCACGTTTGCGTTCATATACCATTCGTCCGATAGCGATGAAACTAGGCTGAGATTTTGTGTGCACTCCAGGGATGGTTTCTAGCTTAGTAAATCCCTTTAAAAATAGGAAGAGCACGAGTAGAATCAACAAATGAGCGACGACGCGCGAAGCGTTTCAACAAAGTCCCATATAATTTCATATACCATTCATCCGATAGCGATGAAACTTGGGTGAGATGTTGTGTACACTCCAGGGAAGGTTTCTGGCTTAGTACATACATTTTACAATAGGTAGCGCACCAGTAGATTCAACAAATGAGCGATGACACGCGAAGCGTTTCAACAAAGTCCCGTATAAAGTCATATACCATTCGTCTGATAGTGATAAATGTTTGGTGAATTGTTGTGTACACTCCAGGAAAGGTTTCTGGCTAAGTAAATCCATTTTACAATACGAAGCGCACGTTTATGTTCAACAAATGAGTGACTACGCGCGAAGCGTTTCGACATCGTCCCGTATACGTTCACATACCATTCATCCGATTGCGATGAAACTTGGGTGAGATGTTGTGTACACTCCAGGGAAGGTTTCTGGCTGAGTACATCCATATTACAATATGTAGCGCAAGAGTAGAATCAACAAATGAGCGACGACACGTGAAGCGTTTCAACCAAGTCCCGTATGCATAAGTTACATGTACCATTCGTCCGTAGCTATGAAACTTGGGTGAGATGTTGTGTACACGTCATGGAAAATTTCTGGCTTAGTAAATCCCCTATACAATATGCAGCGCACAAGTTGATTCAACAAATGAGGGACGACGCGCGAAGCGTTTCAACAAAGTCCCGTATAAGGCCATATACCATTCTGCCGTTAGCGGTGAAACTTGGGTGAAATATGGTGGACACTCCAAGGAAGGTTTCTGGCTTAGTAAATACATTTCACAGTAGGTAGCACACGAGTAGATTCGACAAATGAACGACGACACGCGGAGCGTTTCAATACAGTCCCCTATGTCTTCATATCCCATTAGTCCGATAGCGATGAAACTTGGGTGAGATGTTGTGGACACTTACGTGACGGTTTCTAACTAAGTAAATACATTTTACAGTAGGTAGCGCACGAGTAGATTCAACAAATGATTGACGGAGCGCGAATCGTTTAAACAAAATCAAGTATGCGTTCATATACTATTCATCCGATTGCGATGAAACATTGATCAGTTATAGTGTACCCGCCAGGGAAGGGGACTTAGTAAATCCATTTCACAGTAAGTAGCGCAAGAGTAGATGCAACAAATGGGTGACGACGCGCGAAGCGTTTCAACAAAATCCCCTATTGCGTTCATATAACATTCTTCGATTGCGATGAAACCTTGATGAGTTATTGTGTACACGCCAGGGAAGGGCTTCGACTTAGTAATACATTTCTCAATAGGTAGCGCACGAGTAGATTCAACAAATGAGTGACAGCGCACGAATCGTTTAAACAAAAACCCCTATACGTGCATATACCATTCATCCGATTGCGATGAATCATTGATGAGTTATTGTGTACACGCCAGGGAAGGGTTTCGACTTAGTAAATCCATTTCACAATAGGTAGCGTACGAGTAGATTCAACAAATGAGTGACAGCGATGAAACTTTTGAAAGTTGTTGTGCACGCTCCCACGAATGGTTCTAAATTAGAAAATCCATTTTACGATAGCTTAGAGGCAGTTAACATGTTGTGTATCCAAAAGCACTTCAAGAAACAGAATTTCAACGCCAACACTTTCTTTGATTGGCATTGCAACGCATGCCGGGTACAGCTTGTAAATTTATAAAATAAGGACATGATATTGTGATTGTGAGTTTACAAAATCTCTAGTTTGTAAATTTCCTTATAGCAAACTATATATAATTTCGCATAACGGCGTTGCTGTTCTGTTCTTGCGTGCACACACCAAGTGTTTCTGAGTTCGGGAATGCGAGTATTTTGCATTGGAGGTGTTAGTTATTCTGTTTAGGGTGTCATTTATGTACTTGAGTACCTCTAAGTGGCGTGTAGGGGATGGGTATAGGATCAATTTGAGATAGGGAACCTGGGGTCGGAATGCCCTTCTAACCCCGGAAAACAGGTTTGTGTCAGGCCCTCCGCCCCTGTAAAGTAGGGAAGCGCACCATGTGTTACTCTGAGGTCAGGCACTTTTTCGCAGTCAACGGTCTTGGTGCGACCACCGCTCAACGCTGCGTTAGCCGAGAGCTGCATTCCTCTTGCCAATTGATAGTTCCGTCGTCTTTAACTACTACAGAAACACACGTAACTCGTTGATACTAATAATCAAAAGGCAATTGATTTACAGAATCAACGATAGTTTTAAAAGATCAGCGCAGCATTAACACGCACTGTGACTAAAAAATAAAGAAAAAGAAAAAGAAAAATAAGGCATGGCACCCCAGGAGAAACGAACCCGGGACCACCGTGGCACCGCGCCTCGCCGCTATCCTCTTGGCTAACGCAGCGTTGAGCGGTGGTCGCACCAAGACCGTTGACAGCGAACGAATGCCTGACCTCAGAGTAACACATGGCGCGCTTCCCTACTTTACAGGAGCGGTGGGCCTGAAACAAACGTGTTTTCTGGGGTTATGAGGCCATTCCGACCCCAGGTTCCCTATCTCAAATTGATCCTATACCCATCCCCTACACGTCCGTTAAGGGTACTCAAGTACATAAATGACACCCTGTATATGTTGAGTTTGTTTGCATGTTCGTGCAGTGGAGAGCCTCTTGAGTGATTCTGAATGAGTGTTTCTATGTGTTTCTAAATATTTTTATATTTTGGAGAGGAATGGGTTACAGCACACAACTGATATTCTGCACCAGCCACCACTGAAGAGAAGTAAATTACTAGGAGTCACTCATTACACCATTACATACTTATCTATGAACTAAGTACATGTTTCCACGATTCCTTACTTTGAGGAAGCAATCTTATGACCACATGAAAAGTATGTCCGATGTCGGTGTAGGCTACGTTACTACAGGACACCAAGTGATTTTAATGTTCGTGGTAAGCATGTGGAGATGTGCAGGGAAGCCTGGACTGTGGGTGGCACTGACAAGGACCACTCACCAGGTCTACCTCCTCGATTTTGATGAAACCTGGCGAGCGGCATCATGTCACATTCAGGAGCTGTCTAAATCCTAAACGTCATTCTGCTATTCACATTAAAGTCAAAGCGAGCCGTTTTTGAATGCTGGCGCACTGCAGCCTTGTCTGCCGCTACTGCGTACGTGTGCTGTGTTTCTGGACGGGTGCTGAGGAAAACAAAAGCGAGCCAAGTCTCGGGGGCGCGTGCTACCAAACGTAAATATTTACACGCTGCACATCGATTTTCATATAAACAGGTATCTGACAGCAGCAGACGAAATGGAGGGCAGAAAAACAAGTCCTTCTTAAATTGTGATCATCCCCTAGCGCAGCTGAGATGGCTTCACGACTGGAACGGTTGGTCCAAGGATTGAATGTCAGTGCTGATAGAGGTCATTCTGAGTGTAGTTTCTTCCCCGGGTTTTCGATACTGATTTCAGGCAAATGTTCAAGTTCCTAACACATATACCAAACTCGGAGCCAGTTCCATGACGCGTATTGGAGAAATATTCGAAGTATTGACTGATGATGACCTTTATTAGTAAGTTTATTTAATATTTATGGATTTTATGGTAGATTATATATTGGACTTTTAAATAATCCTGACATATAATTTATCGGCCCCTTATGATGAAGATGATTATATAAATGGTTAACAGTACTACTATCTTTACAACTAGAAAAATAAAATAGGATACAGTAAATGTAGGCTACTCAACCCTCAAAGAATGAGCGATGAAATATACAGGGTCATCGAAATATAATGCCAACATTTCAAAAAATTATAGCACCGAAACCCTTTATGTTAAACGTGTAATTCGTTCACTGAACGCCAGCTGGTTAAAGTAAGTTTTGTTTTGGAGGGGACGTGACCTTGCTATGCACACACTAGATGCGCAGTAGCCAAGGTCGGCCGGGGGCGCGCGCGCCAATGAAGTCCTGACCTCACCCCTTTGTTTTTTGTTTTTTTTGCTGGGGGTACATTAAAAACATTGTGTATGCAGAAAAAATTCGGGATTTGGAGCACCTGCGGGAGCGAATTTCTGCCGCCATCTTGACAGTTACTTCTGAAATGATTGCACGTGCCAATCCAACCATTGGGAAAGCCTGCGTTCAATGCTGATGTTGGTGGTCGGCCTTGCCTAGATTTTTTCTCTACAGTCCCTGTTTCTATAAACTGATTAAACCATCGAATTACAGCTTTGTAATCAGGTGTAGTTTGTCGGACGGTGCAGTCATTGGCGCGTGCGCCCCCGGCCGACCTTGGCTACTGGGCATAGCAAGGTCACGTCCCCTCCAAAACAAAACTTACTTTAACCAGCTGCCGTTCAGTGAAAGAATTACACGTTTAACATAAAGGGTTTCGGTGCTATAATTTTTTGAAATGTTGGCATTATTTTTCGATGACCCTGTACTGGAAAACTGAAAGACAGGAAGGAAAGAGAATTTAGAAACAATCAGCCTCAAAACCACTGGCAAAGTGATAAATTGGACCCAGCTCAGAAATCCCTCGGAGTCGTCATTTTCCGAGCTTACAAGCTGTGACCCGTGGCTTATGATCACGAAATTAACAGTCACGTAAGACTAAAAGCTTCCTCCACAAGCCTTGGGACCTTCAGGTTGCAGGCCACACAGTGCTTCAGTGAATAACGTGGGTGTATTCCACCTACAGGTGGAAGAAGGACAGATCCCTTTAAAATGAGGGTATATGAAATGGTGGGAAACAGTGGCGGCCGGTGGTATGTAAAGCTGGGTGTTGCACCAACATTTCTGATGTCGCAATTTTATATGGGAAGTTTACACATGTAACAAAAATCAATTAACGTTAGATAAACTACATTTCTATAAAAACTGAAATACATGGGTTTTCCAAACTAACTGTACGTTCGACAAATAGATAAAATTGTAATGGCTCTTTTGGGCTTCTTCCTATAGGAATTCATAAAAAATTATATGTATGTATTTACGCCCTATGCCTGAGTTAATTGGAAGAATTTAAAACACAGCAGGTTGTCTAAGTTTGGGTCTCTATCTCCAGGATAATAAACATTCTCAACATAAAAACATGGCAACCGAAAAGTTTGTACGTTACGAAAAATGATATAACTAACAAAGATGGGCACATATTCTGCATAATGATAGTTTTTTTTTTTTTACTATAGCTTGAACCCCATCAGAGGAACCAGCCATGAAGTGCGCTCTGTCATACGTCCACGCAATTCATTTTTGCGGAGTTTCATTCAATTTCTGCTTCTTTAATTAATCCAGTAAACACGCTGCTAATGTGTGTGCATCATGTTTTGTTTGCCTCTTAGTACGTAACTTATCGGTATACAACAGCCATCTGAAATATGTTTGAAATATCACTAGTTTCATCTGCTATAATGGCTAAAATTTCCGATTCCTTTATTTGCTTTGATACTTCTTCTTGGCAAACCACCAAAATAATCTGTAAAATTTAATTTTGAATTGTTTTGGACGTTCCTTTGAAAACAGTAGCCCTTACCAAAATGACCTTTAACACAGCATCCAACTCAACGCTAAAATTAATTAGTTCTCTCAAAACACCTGGATTTGTTGATGTTACACTTTCATCATGATCACGCAAGGCCAGTTCGAAAGAGCCACAGAAACGAATACAGTTTATTACAATATTTAACACATACCTATTGTGCCTAACTTCTTCGTTATATTCCGCAATTTACCTTCTATAGACACTGTCCAATTGTGCAGCTTCGTTAACAGTTCGAAAAAGGGTCAATTTCAAACAACTGAAGATTGGTTGGTTCCTCAGTTTAGGAGCTGCGACAACGCGGTCATATCCTGTACTTTGGGTGTGTGGAGAATCTGTCTGACAACCGGTGTTAATTGTGAAGGCTGTATTAGTGAGTGTCATCTGTTTTTAATTCAAGTGAGGACTGCAGACATTGAATTTCAAGCAGTTCCTACTTTTGGCGCCAAAGGCCACCGTAAACGACTACTAGTTCAGAACTTGGTTACTACACGCCACCGCAGTCGGCTCCTGGCGACGAACGTTGGAACCTAAGAGCGTTGTTCAAATTTTTAACCTATAATTTAGCTTCACACAGGTGTAATTAGTGGAAGATTCTTTAACATGCCATAAATCTATGACATGGGACCGCCGGCTTTACTTCCCCTCCGAAGGAATGCATACTGAGGGATTTTTAACGCTCTTAAAAATCCGACGACTTCGGCCGGGTTTGAACCCGCGATCTTGGACATAGAGGCTCAGCATGCTACCAACTACGGCACCAAAGCCACTCAGCTGAAGATTCACGTTTCTTTATTTTAGGGATTAATTTCCGTAACTCCTATTTTGGTCCACGCGGATTCTCCACCAACAAACATGGAAAACAGATTAAAGCGTTTTTAATATCGCATTCACATAACCAATTATTATTGCCTTAAATATATCCTTTAAACGCCCTCGTAGCCTATACTTATATTTTGGACAATACTTATCTGGTAATGGTCTACCGAGTGTTTTTACTGTGAGTTGATCGTCATCAGGGAGCTGGGAAAGCTGTCTAACTAGTAAATTACTTGCTCTATTAATTTTCACGTACACTGCACAATACAATTAATGTTTCAAACTAAACATTCCGTTTAAATAAAATACTAACTTACAAGATGCACAGATGATACATCTGGGTGCTATATCGGAAAGTGGCGCGAAAGGCAAACTAACAAAACACTGAATTTTGCTAGCCTGAAATTTCGTAGTGAATGCATAGTAGTGAATCAACCAAACAATAATAATAATAATGCACGATTATGTATCTGCCTGGAACCAAAATACTCAATCAACTAAATACAGAACTAATCGCAACCCAAATCCCGCAAGAACAAGAGTGGTAATAGCAAACATAAACCGCTACAGTACACCAACAATACGTCGCAAAATAGTTCAGCCAATTATCTACTGTACTTATAGCAATGGTGGCGTTCTTAGGCTCGCTTCACAGAACAATTGACAAAAATATTAAATGAAGTTATGATGAGAAAACATCTAAAAATAATTGGGTGTGAACCAACTAATGTCTCCCTATGAAATTCCGATAGTTGTACCGTTGTGGGTTGTGTAGCATTCCCTAGTGGTGTGGGAAAGAAACTACCCTTCAGGGGCAGATGACCTCGTAGTTCCGCCCCTTAAAACAACAGTAACTAACTAAACTACCCTTCGCGGGGAAAGAGAAATCGAGGGTGTTGTCATTTCCAATGAGTGGTGCAATCTAACGGGGCCATTTGGAACTGAGTGTTGCCAGGGGGCTGGCAGCTCGTCTGCAACTCCCTACAACCCATGCTGGCCAGCAAGCATGTACAAGCTTGGCCTCGTCCCTGCCGTCCGCGCTGTCTACTTGGGAGTCGCAACAAGAGAGCTAACCCCCTGGAGTTTGATTTGAAGGCGGCAGCTTTTATAGGTACAGTGTGAAGCATTACGATAAATAATAACAAAATATCGATGATTTAAACACATTTTTGAGTGCATTAGATCTATAAAACTAAAACATTAAAGGAAAAAAACGACGAATTAGTTGCAAAATTATTGGGAGTTGTGCAACGCTGCAACAATATCACCAGCCGCCCTTGGTGGGAAATGAAGACACCCTAGGCTTAGGATATCGAGGTTGGAGAAGTGACTAATGGGAGAGATGACAGAGAGGAAACCGGAAGCAATACCGGCCTCGCCCTGGTATAACGCTGTGTACAAGACGCCCGAGTGCACTATTCGAGAAGTTAGTGTTGACTGGTTTCAATCACTATAGCTTACTTCGCTTTTCCTTGCACATCATATGAACACAATCCGGCTCTGTGGCTATTTGGTTGGCAAGCTAGACTTTGGCCTGAAGGATCCCGGGTTCAATTCCCTATGGTTGATTCCTCTGGTTCGGGGACTGGACGTGTGTATCGTCTTCATAAGCGAAATATAGAAAGTCAACAGCAAAGTCAAGTAAAAGAAACAAAACGCACATTCCTAGTGATGTAGGCAGTATGCGCAGCACGTGAGACTTGCAGGCTGCATACGCGGTCGGCTGAATTTGAATATTGTTCTTGCCCTAGTGGGCCACACAACCACCATTTTGGTTCCTTGCTCTCTCCCTGCTATAGGTCAGCTTTATTCTTCCTGGTATTTCCAATCACAAACCAACAATCAAGTACAAGTATCTGGGTACATCCATGTCACTAATTACAAATTATATCGACCGTCTGTGGGATTTGATTCAAGGACGCTTCACCAAAGCTTATGCATCTAAATCGGCGCAGTCGGCCAAGGTAGCAATTGTGGTTTATTGGCAAGGCACATGAAGCGTGAGATACTACGTGATGGCCAAAGGTGGTTGGTGATGATGATAATTGTTGTTTTAAGGGGCCTAACATCTAGGTTATCGGCCCCTAATGATCTGAGTGATAGCGAAAATGACAATGAAATGGAAACCAGAACGAAAATTAAGTGAGACGGAAAATACTTACAAAAAGGAACTCACATTGAAACAACTCATAAAATGTTCTTACAAAAGGGAATTTAGAACGAAAAGATACACAAAAGGAATAGATTGAAAAATACGCACAAAATGTAGGCTAGGTTCACAATACGTTCAAAATACGTACAAAATGCAATGCAGAGTCGAAATACTTACAAAATGCAAATGAGATCAAAAATACGTACAAAATGCAATTGAGGTTCAAAATACTTACAAATGTAATTAAAATTGAAAATACACAATGAAATTCAGATTGAAAGATCCCATTTCCAATCCAAAATATTCACAATATGCAATTGAAATTCAAAATACTTACAAAATGCAATTGAAATTGAAAATGCTTACAAAATGTACGGTAGATTCAAACTACTCATTTGGATTGACAATACTTGAATGAAAATCCACAGCCTGCTTCCAGTCTCCGACCGGGTCAGGAATGGAATGAATGAAGCCCCCATCGAGCGGCGAGGATATGAACTGTGCCGGCTGCCGAGGCCTGACGCACTCCTCTGGGGCAATGATTAAATGAATGACAGATGAAATGATAGTGGAGAGTGTTGCTGGAATGACATTTTGACAGGGAAAACCGGAGTACCCGGAGAAAAACCTCTCTGCCTCCGTTCTGTCCAGCACAGATCTCACATGGAGTGACCGGGATTTGAACCACAGACCCAGCGGTGAGAGTCCGGTGTGCTGCCGCCTAAGCCACGGAGGATGATGATGATGATGATAATTGTTGTTTTAAGGGGCCTAACATCTAGGTTATCGGCCCCTAAGCCACGGAGGCTTCTGGATTGACAATACTTACAAAATGCAATTTAGATTGAAAATACTTGACAAAATGTAATTTAGATTCAAAATACCAACAAAATGCAATTGAGAATCAAAATACTTGAAAATGCAATTGAGATTAAAAATACTTGCGAAATGCGGTTTTGGTTGAAAATACTTACAAAATGGAATTGAAATTCAAAATACTCACTAAAATGCCCTGCTCCATTATTGAAAGACTTACTAAATAGCAATTTAGATTGCCAATCTTTACAAAATGCAATTGAAGTTGAAAACAATCGCGAAATGCAATTTAGATCGAAAAAACTTACAAAATGCAACGTAGATTAAAAAATACCTACAAAATGTAGTGTAGATGATAAAAAATCGCTAAAGGGAATTTAGATACACGGGGAGCCGAGTAACAAAAGCAGTGAGGGAATCTTAAAGAGAAAAGGAAATATAATGAAAAGAAAACAAGAGGTCTGACCGCTCGAACAAGGAGGGATCAGGAAAGATGAGACAAGGGCCAATTAAGGCGGGAAAGTGAAAGACTCCCTAGTCCTCGGATACCCTAATACCGTCGAGGTCGGAAAAGAACAAGAGTTGACCAAGGGAGGTCGACAGGAAAGAAGCCGGAGAGGAGCCCGGCACAAGTAAGTGGAAGCAATGCCGGACTCAGCTGGGGTCCCGTGGTCGCCAACCCACGTCGCACAAGACGTGAGCCCCTGGGGGACCGCCAAAGGTGGGATTTGAACTCTGTTATTTCATGAATTCTGACCTCCACCGTCAGTGCCGCATTGAGCAGTACAATTAGAGTTATAAAACATAAATCGTTGCTCGCTAAATACATTGCTACAGAAGAGCACATCTCACTTTGAGAACACTGAAATAAGGCTTGTAGTTTTGCCCGACTGCTAATCTCGTGATCATTAGCCACGGGACCGAGAACACTGAAATAAGGCTTGTAGTTTTGCCTGAATGCTAATCTCGTGATCATTAGCCACGGGACCGAGAACACTGAAATAAGGCTTGTAGTTTTGCCTGACTGCTAATCTCGTGATCATTAGCCACGGGACCGAGAACACTGAAATAAGGCTTGTAGTTTTGCCTGAATGCTAATCTCGTGATCATTAGCCACGGGACCGAGAACACTGAAATAAGGCTTGTAGTTTTTCCTGACTGCTAATCTCGTGATCATTAGCCACGGTACCGAGAACACTGAAATAAGGCTTGTAGTTTTGCCTGACTGCTAATCTCGCGATCATTAGCCACGGGACCGAAAACACTGAAATAAGGCTTGTAGTTTTGCCTGACTACTAATCTCGTGATCATTAGCCACGGGACCGAGAACACTGAAATAAGGCTTGTAGTTTTGCCTGACTGCTAATCTCGTGATCATTAGCCACGGGACCGAGAACACTGAAATAAGGCTTGTAGTTTTGCCTGACTGCTAATCTCGTGATCATTAGCCACGGGACCGAGAACACTGAAATAAGGCTTGTAGTTTCGCCTGACCGCTAATCTCGTGATCATTAGCCACGGGACCGAGAACACTGAAATAAGGCTTGTAGTTTTGCCTGACTGCTAATCTCGTGATCATTAGCCACGGGACCTACTCCTTACGTGGAATCTGTACCAGGTGTGACATTTCACCTCAAAATTCCACTCGTATTAACCGGGAATTGCCTTGGTGGGAGGCAAGCCGCATGACCGCAATTCCATCACGCCCCTAACACTGGAAGATCGCAATTTCGTCAGAGTTTCCTTCTGTGCTCATATGTTACGAGGACAAATATTGGAAAATGTGAAAGTAGACCGTGAGCAGGAGGTTTGTATTGAAGGACAATCAGTACGAAAACAAAGCATTCTAAAAAGCACAACAGATAATTCAAGTTACTGTTATTTCATTTTGGCCGGCTGCATGTGTAATTCGTAAAGCTCACGCCTACTGTCCCCAATGTTTCAGGATGAAACCCCGGCAGAGTCGGCTGACTTTTTGAGAGTTTTCAAATACGAGAGACACAATCATGTCAGTAAGTTTAAAGTTATTATTATTGTTATTATTATTCCCCTTCGTTATGCCCAATTAACGTGTTAGTTGGCCTGATGGCTTCACCTTCGCATTTTTCCAAAATCTCGTCATGAATGCAATGTGATGTATCTTGCGTTCTGCAGACCACTTTCTAAGAGTACTTTTTTTTTTGATGTGTAACATCTTTCCACTCGGTTGCTGGATATTTTTGTGGGAGTGATTTTGAAAAATGGGGACGGAAGTGGATCGGAACGATCGAGGTGGCACCAGCTGGCACACTTCCGTTCCATCGAACGGAAGTGTGCTAGCTGGCAGTGGTGGATCGAACGGAAGTGTAAGACGCACTGCCAACTCGATCGATCGATCCAGCTGACAGTGGTAAGCGAAACAATGAGCGCGCGGTGTAGGAAATTGATACCATGACGTACTCTAGGCCATGTGGAATGTATATCACATACTGAACCGTAAACGCTCATGCGAACTCTGGTGTCAAGTTATTGAAACAAAGCACATGGTGCATGTTCGAAGTCTTCGTATCAGTATTTAAATGGTAAAATGCTTTAATATCAAACATTGTAAGTAGTCCGCATTGCCGGTATTACGTTTCTGCACAATGGCTATTCAAATATTAACCCACATAACGGTAATGCAGTCATCAATATAATATAATCGTTGTGGTTATACCACAATTGAACAAGCCTTCATGAACTATTGCTGAATACATTCTCTTTACTCACAAGAGGGCCTATTCATAAGGCATTTTGAACTCAATTTCACGCAGGAACATTATCGAAACAAGCAAAATATAAATGAAACTTAATTCCGCAATGCAGTATTATTGGAACGTGGAAATAAGTCACCATCTTGTGCACAATAATTACGTAGTCGAAATAGCCGTGGGGTTCGCGCCTATGACTGGGAATATAGAGATCTCGGTTTCGAATCCCGGACGGGGTAGATATTTTTGCTACCAGATTATCATTTTAAACGATATTTATCATATCAATATGACTCATTTTAACAGAATCCATATGAAATTACGTGTTGGTCTGTGAATCAAGAGGTCCGGTTTATAAGGAATTTAAGGTTATGAGCGGTGTCGCGTCTATTAATCTAGTTGATCCATATCGTATTCTTTATTTAGGCTAGTGCTGGTGGAAGCTACAAATCATCTATTAAAATGAGTTCCGTATTATAAACTACAATATCTGTAAAACACTCCCTTTTACAATAGATTAATATTTGTGCCAATAATAGTATAAAATACCGGTGTATCAACAATTTCACGTGAGGTCTCTTCTATGTCAGATGTTACACATTATATGCGACTACTGTAAGGCTCGTATTTTTTTAAGGTTTCTCCACAAATTATTGCTTGGTTACTATTGTACCAAAGGCTCTACGATTTCTGTCTGTGATGTTTATTTCTTATAGGTCGACCTAAGTTTCTTCTAGCTAGGTTATTTGAACCTTCTTTTTGTTGGTTACCTTAAATAGTCTTTTGGTGAGTCCGTCGCTGTTCATTCGATAGATTCTTCCATAGAATGTCAAGCTTCTCTTGCGTACGGCAACAGTGGAACAGTCAGTTGAGGAGTCGAGGTCCGCTGTTCTTCTCAATCCACATTCCATTTTCTCACGCAGACCATAAGTTTTCCGGAGAATTTTCCGTTCTTGCTTTTCATTTTCTATAGTTTTAGAGGAGATATGGTGAAACAACTGTTTTGTAGTGTCGCAGTTTTGAATTACGCTCTATAACTCTTTTCTTGTATTAATTCCACGTTAGCCTGTAGGCATTATTGAGTTTAGTAGCTCTTTCTAAGTTGACCCTACTGTCTAGTCCCGACGGTAGTATGATTTCTCCAAGAGATTTGAAGGAGGACACCTGCGAAATCGTGCAGTTTTTAATTCCTATCGGAGTATTTTTTCTCGCCTCAAGCCTGTGCAATTGATACATGAGTTGCTTTCCGCACAGGCCTGAGGCTCACTAACTGTCCTCTGTACGACTGCGCAACCGGAGCTGACCGGTCAAACTGTGGCGTAAACTGTAGCTGTAATTACGGTCGGGGACGGGATAGCTGACCTGGGACATGAAATAAGGTACAATCCCAGCAATTGCCTGGAGGGAATGTGAAAAAATCAGAGAGAAGACCACACTCAGGATAGCCACTGTCAGCGCCGGGATTTGAACCTCCGACCTCCCGAATCGCTGCAACTCCCCATTGCGGTCGCGGTGAGCGATTTAACGCGCACGGCTAAGCCGTAGGGTACTGTGTGTACGGTATGTGCAGTATATCCCTTATTATTCTCGTTTATACGAAATCCGAGATGAGGAAATATAAGTTTTATGTAGCATACGATTCCTACGGCCGGATGCCTTGCCTTACGCCAACCTCATCAGATGCGTTAATGAGAGACCAATTGGATTAAGATGAATTAAGCTGGGCAATGACTTGGAAGGAAGCGACTGTGGTCTATTAGAAGGTACCCTCCCGTTATTTGCTAACGCGCGTAGTTATCCCAGTCGTTACACTGATCTGTTAACGAAGCTCACAGAACGCGGCAGGTGCTACAGTAGCCTAGTTGTGAAGTCCACGCATATCTTGTTGACAATGTTCTTAAGCGCGTGGCTGTCAGTGATATTTTGCAAGACCAAAGAACGATTCTATATAGATGAATATCTAGATTACTTGTGGTTGTTATCGTGTCTTCGGGAAGAAAGAAACCTCACCTTCCTAAGCTGTCGCTTGGGGCCAAGTCTTTGCAGAAAGACCTCGCGTTATTTCAGATGAATAGGCACAGCCCAAGCAAGGGCGCCTTGGGGCAGACGGGCGATGGACCCACCTGAATTGGCCCAGGCAGTTGGGACGAGCTAAGTTAGTGCTTCACATACAGTAGCCCATCTTGAATTTCAAGCATGAAGCCAGAGTAACTGAACCTCGTTGGTTTCACATCTTTTCTGCGCGGTTGGAAAAAAATATACAGTCACGGAGCTGCTGACTGGAACACGAGCGAATCAAACACAAGAAGCTAACGTTGCTGTCGATAAAATCCCCATCCGGGTCATCACAGCCTCGATTCCTAGTTCTGGAGGTTCTCTTGGTATATGATCGACGACGGGATTGGTTTTTGTCTCGGGAATTTGTGCGGATTGCTGCAGTGGATAAATCATTGAAATGATGTATACTATATTTATCTATACTATATTTATCTAAGTCCTACAAATAAACGTGACTGCTGGCATGACTTTTGTCGACAATATTTCAAATTACTCATTCTAAATTCCTATAATTACTAAAATCAAATACTGCGAATCATCATATATATTATTTCAGTAATATAGATTCCTCCTGCGGCACTCACAAGTGACTGATCGTGAAAATGAGCATTCAAATGAAAGAGAATAGACATTAGCAGTGACGAATTGCACTCTAATTCCATAAATATCAATAGTTTCTTAAAAAAATGACTTTAAAAAAATGTACGAAGTGTGCGATTTGCAGATACAGTTGATGTATGAAAATACGCTCCATAATTGCTGTCCACTTCACATTTTGGTCGCTGTGACGCCCGTTTCATGTCATTTTAACATTATGAGGTCTTTCCTTTATCATTTTGCATGTATTTAAGGAACAGTAAATCAAAGGAATGAGTACTCAAATCGTATAATTTCAAAAATATCGAATAACCGGTGAGTGTTACAGCACACTCAGCAGACAAATCGCATTATCAGTGACAGAATGCATTATAACTTCTGAAATATCAATTTTTGTAAAAAAAAAAAAAAAGCGTTTGATTTGCAAAACCTATTGGGGAAAGTGTGGTTTACGAACATGCGAGATTTCTCGCACGGGTCCGCTAGTAACATATAATACTTTAAATCTTATAATCACCACACAAGCTCTATTGGCCGCATGCACCCACTCGTGCCTCAAGGAGGACAATCGTAAGGCAATAGGCCTAAGCTTCAGGACCTGAACTGTGGAGCATTCAGAATCCACACACGTTAAATGGATTTGCCAAAAACCAAGAGGGCCTCTCAGGCTGCGAGACACGGGACCAGCTAAATTATGGTTTGACTGGCTTTGGCTGCATGACTCCGTGATACAACTCCATACTGCACTAGGCTCCAACTAGGCTTCCACGTGATAAAGCTCCATACTGCACTAGGCTTGCATATGACTGCGTGATACTACTCCATACTGCACTAGGCTTGCACATGGCTGAGTGATAAAACACCATACTGCACTAGGTTTGCACATGGCTGCGTGATACAACTCCATACTGCACTAGGCTTGCACATGGCTGCGTGATACTACTCCATACTGCACTAGGCTTGCACATGGCTGCGTGATAAAACACCATACTGCACTAGGCTTGCACATGACTGCGTGATACTACTCCATACTGCACTAGGCTTGCACATGGCTGCGTGATAAAACTCCATACTGCACTAGGCTTGCACATGGCTGCGTGATAAAACTCCATACTGCACTAGGCTTGCACATGGCTGCGTGATAAAACTCCATACTGCACTAGGCTTGCACATGGCTGCGTGATAAAACTCCATACTGCACTAGGCTTGCACATGACTGCGTGATACTACTCCATACCGCACTAGGCTTGCACATGGTTGCGTGATACAACTCCATACTGCACTAGGCTTGCACATGGCTGCGTGATACAACTCCATACTGCACTAGGCTTGCACATGACTGCGTGATACAACTCCATACTGCACTAGGCTTGCACATGGCTACGTGGTACAACTCCATACTGCAGTAGGCTTGCACATGGCTGCGTGATACAACTCCATACTGCAGTAGGCTTGCACATGGCTGCGTGATACAACTCCATACTGCAGTAGGCTTGCACATGGCTGCGTGATATAGCTCCATACTGCACTAGGCTTGCACATGGCTGCGTGATATAGCTCCATACTGCACTAGGCTTGCACATGGCTGCGTGATACAACTCCATACTGCACTAGGCTTGCACATGACTGCGTGATACAACTCCATACTGCACTAGGCTTGCACGTGGCTACGTGATACAACTCCATACTGCAGTAGGCTTGCACATGGCTGCGTGATACAACTCCATACTGCAGTAGGCTTGCACATGGCTGCGTGATATAGCTCCATACTGCACTAGGCTTGCACATGGCTGCGTGATATAGCTCCATACTGCACTAGGCTTGCACATGGCTGCGTGATACAACTCCATACTGCACTAGGCTTGCACATGGCTGCGTGATACAACTCCATACTGCACTAGGCTTGCACATGGCTGCGTGATACAACTCCATACTGCACTAGGCTTGCACATGACTGCGTGATACAACTCCATACTGCACTAGGCTTGCACATGGCTACGTGGTACAACTCCATACTGCAGTAGGCTTGCACATGGCTGCGTGATACAACTCCATACTGCAGTAGGCTTGCACATGGCTGCGTGATATAGCTCCATACTGCACTAGGCTTGCACATGGCTGCGTGATATAGCTCCATACTGCACTAGGCTTGCACATGGCTGCGTGATACAACTCCATACTGCACTAGGCTTGCACATGACTGCGTGATACAACTCCATACTGCACTAGGCTTGCACGTGGCTACGTGATACAACTCCATACTGCAGTAGGCTTGCACATGGCTGCGTGATACAACTCCATACTGCAGTAGGCTTGCACATGGCTGCGTGATATAGCTCCATACTGCACTAGGCTTGCACATGGCTGCGTGATATAGCTCCATACTGCACTAGGCTTGCACATGGCTGCGTGATACAGCTCCATACTGCACTAGGCTTGCACATGGCTGCGTGATACAACTCCATACTGCACTAGGCTTGCACATGGCTGCGTGATAAAACTCCATACTGCACTAGGCTTGCACATGACTGCGTGATACAGCTCCATATTGCAAATGGCTGCGTGATACAACTCCATACTGCACTAGGCTTGCACATGACTGCGTGATACAACTCCATATTGCAAATGGCTGCGTGCTACAACTCCATACTGCACTAGGCTTGCACATGGCTGCGTGATGCAACTCCATACAGCACTAGGCTTGCACATGACTGCGTGATACAGCTCCATATTGCAAATGGCTGCGTGATACAACTCCATACTGCACTAGGCTTGCACATGGCTGCGTGATGCAACTCCATACTGCACTAGGCTTGCACATGACTGCGTGATACAGCTCCATATTGCAAATGGCTGCGTGATACAACTCTATACTGCACTAGGCTTGCACATGACTGCGTGATACAACTCCATACTGCACTAGGCTTGCACATGGCTACGTGATACAACTCCATACTGCAGTAGGCATGCACATGGCTGCGTGATAAAACTCCATACTGCACTAGGCTTGCACATGGCTGCGTAATACAGCTCCATATTGCAAATGGCTGAGTGATACAACTCCATACTGCACTAGGCTTGCCCATGGCTGCGTGTTACAACTCCATATTGCACATGGCTGCGTAATACAGCTCCATATTGCACATGGCTGCGTGATACAACTCCATACTGCAACAGGCTTGCACATGGCTGCGTGATATAGCTCCATACTGCACTAGGCTTGCACATGGCTGCGTAAAACAACTCCATACTGCACTAGGCTTGAATATGGCTGCGTGATACAACTCCATACTGCACTAGGCTTGCATATGACTCCGTGATACAACTCCATACTGCACTAGGCTTCCATATGACTGCGTGATACAACTCCATACTGCACTAGGCTTGCACATGGCTACGTGATACAACTCCGTACTGCATTAGGCTTGCACATGGCTGCGTGATACAAGTCCATACTGCACTAGGCTTGCACGTGGCTGCGTGATACAACTCCATACTGCACTAGGCTTGCACATAGCTGCGTGATACAACTCCATACTGCACGAGGTTTGCACATGGCTGCGTGATACAACTCCATACTGCACTAGGCTTCCACGTGACTGCGTGATACAGCTCCATACTGCACTAGGCTTGCACATGGCTGCGTGATTCAACTCCATACTGCACTAGGCTTCCACATGACTGCGTGATACAACTCCATACTGCACTAGGCTTGCACATAGCTGCGTGATACAACTCCCTACCGCACTAGGCTTGCACATGGCTGCGTGATACAACTCCATACTGCAGTAGGCTTGCACATGGCTGCGTGATACAACTCCATACTGCAGTAGGCTTGCACATGGCTGCGTGATACAACTCCATACTGCTCGAGGTTTGCACATGGTTGCGTGGTACAACTCCATACTGCAATTGGCTTGCACATGGCTGCGTGATACAACTCCCTACCGCACTAGGCTTGCACATGGCTGCGTGATAAAACTCCATACTGCACTAGGCTTGCACATGGCTGCGTGATACAGCTCCATACTGCACTAGGCTTGCACATGGCTGCGTGATTCAACTCCATACTGCAGTAGGCTTGCACATGGCAGCGTGATATAGCTCCAAACTGCACTAGGCTTGTACATGGCTGCGTGATACAACTCCATACTGCACTAGGCTTGCACATGGCTGCGTGATTCAACTCCATACTGCACTAGGCTTGCACATGACTGCGTGATTCAACTCCATACTGCACTAGGCTTGCACATGACTGCGTGATACCACTCCATACCGCACTAGGCTTGCACATGGCTGCGTGATACAACTCCATACTGCACTAGGCTTGCACATGACTGCGTGATACCACTCCATACTGCACCAGGCTTGCACATGGCTGCGTGATACAACTCCATACTGTACTATGCTTGCATATGACTGCGTGATACAACTCCATACTCCACTAGGTTTGCACATGACTGCGTGATACAACTCCATACTGCACTAGGCTTGCACATGACTGCGTGATACAACTCGATACTGCACTAGGCTTGCACATGGCTGCGTGATACAACTCCATACTGCACTAGGCTTGCACATGGCTGGGTGATACAACTCCATACTGCACTTGGCTTGCACATGACTGAGTGATACAACTCCATACTGCACTAGGCTTGCACATGGCTGCGTGATACAACTTCATACTGCACTAGGCTTGCACATGGCTGAGTGATACAACTCCATACTGCACTAGGCTTGCACATGGCTGAGTGATACAACTCCATACTGCACTAGGCTTGCACATGGCTGAGTGATACAACTCCATACTGCACTAGGCTTGCACATGGCTGCGTGATACAACTCCATACTGCACTAGGCTTGCACATGGCTGCGTGATACAGCTCCATACTGCACTAGGCTTGCACATGGCTGCGTGATACAGCTCCATACTGCACTAGGCTTGCACATGGCTGCGTGATACAACTCCATACTGCACTAGGCTTGCACGTGGCTGCGTGTTACTACTCCATACTGCACTAGGCTTGCACATGGCTGCGTGATACAGCTCCATACTGCACTAGGCTTGCACATGGCTGCTTGATACAACTCCATACTGCAGTAGGCTTGCACATGACTGCGTGATACAACTCCATACTGCACTAGGCTTGTACATGGCTGCGTGATACAACTCCATACTGCACTAGGCTTGTACATGGCTGCGTGATACAACTCCATACTGCACTAGGCTTCCACATGACTGCGTGATACAACTCCATACTGCACTAGGCTTGCACATGGCTGCGTGATACAACTCCATACGGCACTAGGCTTGCACATGACTGCGCGATACAACTCCATACTGCACTAGGCTTGCACATGGCTGCGTGATACAACTCCATACTGCACTAGGCTTGTACATGGCTGCGTGATACAACTCCATACTGCACTAGGCTTGTACATGGCTGCGTGATACAACTCCATACTGCACTAGGCTTCCACATGACTGCGTGATACAACTCCATACTGCACTAGGCTTGCACGTGGCTGCGTGTTACAACTCCATACTGCACTAGGCTTGCACATGGCTGCGTGATACAGCTCCATACTGCACTAGGCTTGCACATGGCTGCTTGATACAACTCCATACTGCACTAGGCTTCCACATGACAGCGTGATACAACTCCATACTGCACTAGGCTTGCACATGACTGCGTGATACAACTCCATACTGCACTAGGCTTGCACATGGCTGCGTGATACAACTCCATACTGCACTAGGCTTGCACATGGCTGCGTGATACAACTCCATACTGCACTAGGCTTGCTTATGACTGCGTGATACAACTCCATACTGCACTAGGCTTGCACATGACTGCGTGATACAACTCCATACTGCACTAGGCTTGCACATGACTGCGTGATACAACTCCATACTGCACTAGGCTTGCACATGGCTGCGTGATACAACTCCATACTGCACTAGGCTTGCACATGGCTGTGTGATACAACTCCATACTGCACTTGGCTTGCACATGTCTGCGTGATACAACTCCATACTGCACTAGGCTTGCATATGACTCACTGCCATATCTCTGGCGTAATAGCCAACAGTCGTGGTAGCTGCATAGCTAGGAAAGTACATTTTCAGACATCACATTACTATACACACCTCGCTAGCAAGGACTGATGAATGCGATGCACTTTTCTACGTTTACCAGTAATAATAAAAAATATAATAATAGTAATACTAATCGAATAGCTTATACGTGGTGTCTTCAAAGTGATCTCACATGCTCAACCAAGTGATTTCTTCTGGCATCTAGCGTGGAGAACCAAACAGCTACGTGGGCGAGTAATTTTGTCATATCGTTATCAAATGTATTTAACATCTCCTACGACTGTGGGTATGTTCCACCTTTCAAAAATCCAATTTCCTCCACCGAGATTTCAAGCCACCATCTTGAGATACTTACTTGCTTCCTCGGTGCCGAGCTCTATGGGAGTTCATGATCTCCATCACAGCCACATATGCCTCGTAGATGCTCAACGCTCAACACTTCACATGCCTACATCTGATGTTTAGAAGAGACAGTAAACATACTGGCTGATACGCATCACCCAGCCTCACTCGTGATACATATTTTTCTCCTTACATCTAAAAGCTGCATTTATTCTTTACTTCGTGGCGTAGTCATGCGCGTTAAATGGCTCACAACGACTGCAACAGGTCCGGAGATCGGAGGTTCAAATCCCAGCGCTGACAGCGGCTATCCTGAATGTGATTTTCCCCGGGATTTTTCACACTCCCTCCAGGCAAATGTCTGAATTTCAAGTCCCGGGGCACCTACCCCACTCGCAACCCAGATACACACACTATTATAGGCTCCGTGCGTAGGGGTGAGAAATGCACCACTGCGCTAGGAGTGGCCAAACATATAAGCTCGTGAATACTACCATGCCCAAGGTGGAGCGATGTGTAGTTAAATTCGGAAAATAAACATGACTCATTGAGAGATTTCCTGACATCCTAGATATATGAAACTTAGTACCAGTGAAGCTGATACAATATTGCTCTAAGAGCCTAAAATATTCTACATTTTTCGAGGGGACCGAGTTGGAGGTATTTGAAATGGCGGCTTAGGAGAAGAACGGTGTAGGCAGCATTTTTTTAACCGTAGATTAACTCCTTTTCCAAAAAGAACTCAAACGTTTCCTGAATGTCCAAACTAACTTTTAACATCAACCCCCGAGGAAGTGTTGAGGAAAATTTCCTAGATATTAAGGGGGTAATGTTCTGGTGTAAAGATATATAATAAAGACAAGAAAGAAAATAGACATGAATTAATGCAACACGTACACGTATCCTAGAAACTTAAAACTACGTACCAGAGAAGCTGACGTCCCCACGATCCCTAGAAAAATCGAAATATCTAAAGTTTTGTTAGGGGGCCGACCTGATGAGCTTTGAAATTGGGTTTCAGAAGCAGTTCGGCGTAAGTACACAAGCGGATTTTCACCCATAGGTTAACTTGTTTTCCAATCCGATGACGTATAGTTTTTGTGAGGTCAAACGTTTGTTGAAAGTCCAAAATAACTTTTACCATTAACAAACCTAGTTAGAGATAGGCGGATTAAATCCCAAATGCACAATTTAAACTTACTGCTTGCGATTCACCGTCAATAACCACCGTATTTACAAATCAATTTTGTGAGATCGTGAAGGGAAACTATGTAGAATATTACATTGTTCTGTGTGTTACGATATCTAATATTGCAACCAACAATACTACATAACGTTTTGACATCGTAACTGTAGAAGATAATAGAATAAATGCTCGCACGTCTTCGATGTAGATCAATACCGATCGCAGTATGCAACAGCTTCTCGGAACGTCCGCGTACAGCAGCGCTTCAGTATACGCACGGAGCCTATAGTCACCACTAAAACACACGCTATTACGGGACTGATGACTAGGATGTTCCAAGCCCCTATAACAACATAAAGTTTCATTCACTTCCAACAACGCTAGTACCGTAGAGAGACAAGGCGGTGTCTACCAACTGTCATGGCCGCCGCGCGCACGTGAATAGTGGTGAGCCCCTGGTGGTAGGCAACCCGTTATCACCCGAAACCATATAATCGGAGAGGGTCATGTGACGGTTCGTTTTAATGGGCATTTCTCCTCTTTTCCATTGACCACTTATTTTTCAAGATTTGTACCAAGAAAACTTAACTACTAGGTCATCGACTTATTTTCCGATATCTCGCGAACCCATTATTAGAGGCAGTCGTGTGAGGTGTCAAATTTCTCGGAATGAAGCCTCCTTTCCTATGGACTACTTATTTCCACCACATGATAAAATCTACCCTTACCCAGGGGGTGAAATAGAGATTTTTGTAGCTATGCGCAACCGCACTTTTGGATCGCGGGCTTATTTAATTTTAATTATTTATGTATTTTTTCTAGATTTATACCAAAGAACCCAAAACTAATCATTGGAGAGAGTTATGTGACCAGGGGTTCTCAACCAGTGGGTCACGGCGCCCTGGGGGGTTGCAGGATGTGTCTTAGGGGGTCGCGCGATACGGAGAAAAACTAAAAAAATGAGTTATTGCTGTAGTTTTTTATTAAAAAAGAATACGCTCACATTGTATTAAACTTTTAGTTTCTTTATTCTATTAATGAGAAACTTGAGGTTGTTTGGGATTAACCAATTTTTGAATGTCTGGAATGATTTTTATAATACACATAACAATGTAATTTTCCAGTGTCGAAACGATTTCTTGATTTGGTTTTTAAATTCACCATTATGGAGAATCCTTGTTCACAGTTGTAAGATGTAGAAAATGGCATCAAAGCTTTCAACGCTGTTGTGGACAGTTCTGGGAATTCCTTTTTAATGAAAAATGAAAATCCACAGCCTGCTTCCAGTCGAACGACTGGGTCAGGGAATGGAATGAATGAAGCCCCCATCTAGCGGCGAGAATATGAACTATGCCGGCTGCCGAGCCTGTCGCATTCCTCTGGGGAAATGATTAAATGAATGACAGATGAAATGAAATGATAGTGGAGAGTGTTGCTGGAATGAAATTGTGACAGGGAAAACCGGAGTACCCGGAGAAAAACCTGTCTGCCTCCGTTTTGTCCAGCACAGATCTCACATGGAGTGACCGGGATTTGAACCACGGACGCAGCGATGAGAGGCCGGCGTGCTGCCGCCTAAGCCACGGAGGCTTACGTATTCCCTTTTAATGAAAAATGAAAATCCACAGCCTGCTTCCAGTCGACCGACCGGGTCCGGAAATGGAATGAATGAAGCCCCCATCTAGCAGCGAGGATATGAACTGTGCCGGCTGCCGAAACCTGTCGCACTCCCCTGGGGCAATTATTAAATGAATGACAGATGAAATGAAATGATAGTGGAGAGTGTTGCTGGAATGAAATTGTGACAGGGGAAACCGGAATACCTGGAGAAAAACATGTCTGCCTCCGTTTTGTCCAGCACAGATCTCACATGGAGTGACCGGGATTTGAACCACGGACGCAGCGGTGAGAGGCCGGCGTGCTGCCGCCTAAGCCACGGAGGCTTACGCATTCCCTTTTAATACTTATCCAAAATTTGTCGGCACAAGCATTGTTAAAAGTTAGTTTCACTGACTGATCACGTGAAATCTCTATCAGTTCATCATGAAGACGAGCACTTAGCTCGGCTTTTGTTACGGCTGGCTCACTGAACGGATTGACTACCCACAAAACCCCACTCATATCCCTAACTGGAATGTAATCTGTCAATTGCTCAATCAAGGCTTCGAAATGAGACCATATGAGTAAGGAGGGAGATGACGTGTCAAGGGATGTGGCGCCAATACTCGATACAAACTCTATAAACTCTTAAGAATTAAAGTGACAAAAATTAATGTTTATTAATATTAGTTACAATTTGGTATATTGGCTTTCACGGCCAGTGAATTAAAACTAAGCAATTTTTCTAGGTGTGTGCCGTGTCTTGTGTGGGGATTTGCCTAGGACACCAAGCTGGCTCATCAGCGGGCTCTTGGTGTCCCTGCCCAGAACCCCACAGGAGTAGTGAACTGCGCGCTACCTCCCTTTTTATGAAGCGCACCTGCGCCTCTTTAATACGAGAACTAAAAGCTCAAACAGCCATAACCTCCCTATGAAGGCTTCCAAAAAGATGGTATATTGGCTTTCACGGCCAGTTAATTAAAACTCAGCAATTGCTGAGTATTAGTTACAAGTGTTATTGTGAATTAAACTTATCAATTATTGTATTTTTTAAATTATTGTTCAAACGTTAAAACTTGGGGGGGGGGGGGGGGTCGCCAAAATACTCAGCCTAAAAGAGGGGGGGGGGGGCAAGGTTTAAATGGTTGGGAACCCCTGCTGTAGACCTCTGATTTCCCAAAATTTTAGCAATCTAGTAGATCATCGACCAGAGATTTCTCGAATCCATAATTATAGAAACTCGAACATGGATTTAAATGAATGCATGTAATATTTTCTATTTTATGATCATTTTAGATTTTGCCAAAGGACCTATGATTTCTCGAACCCATAATTGTAGAAATTTGATCCAGGATTTAAATGAATGCATGTTATATATTTTTTTATGATCTTTTGTTTTTAGATTTCGTGAAAAGACCAAACTACAGTCATTGACCCGAGATTTTGAGAACCCATAATCAGAGAAACTCGAACATGGATTTAAATGAAAGCATGTAATATTTTTCATGTTGATAATCTTTTATTTTTAGATTTTGCCAAAGGGTTACTGACCCAAGTTTTTTTAGTTTAAATTTTTATTTATTTAGTTATTTAATTATTCAATTATTTTATTATTTATATAACTTTTAAGTATATTATTTTCTTTTTTAGATCTAACCAAACGACTAAACTACTAGATGATTGATGTGAGATTTCAAGGACTGCCAATAGTGGGTGGTCGAACCCATATCTACCAAGTCAGTCAAGGGCTTGGTTTCATAACCTAACATCAGGCTTTAGCCACCTCTGTCGGTTCTGTAATTATGGCGAGGATTGGGAAGGAGGCAGCCGTGGCCTTACTAGAACATTGTCGCTAATAACTGTAGGTTCATATACGCGTTCAGTGTTGAAAATGTTTTATACAGTAACAGTATATGGGATATGTAATAGAAAAGTATCGAGCTAAGAGCGGGGGTTTGTAATTTGTAATTTAAGTGAGAATTGGAAAAAGCGACCATGGACTTACGTTATATTGTCTAAATATGTGAACTTAAATATATGCAACTGGGGGTTAATCGTAAAGGCAACCACTAGCTTGGGTCTGATTAAAAATAGGTTAAAAAAAGGTGACCGTGGCCCTAAGCTATGAACCATTCCAGAAACCACTTCCAGGCTTCTTTTCAGATTTGCCTCGCGAGGCTAGTGTAACCAGTTTCTTGGCATAGCTGAGAATCAAATCCCGGCCTTCGCGGTGAGAGAGAAACTCCTTGACCACCGAGCTATACGCCCTCTCTTTCTATAGTTTGGTCTGTCCTAGTCCTACAGCTCGGAATCATGTTAAGACCTCCAGTGCGAAAACAGGGAGTACTCGCCATTGGACCATTGAAATGGTCGATCTCGGTTAGATAGATAATAAAGTTATTCCGTGTCTGTATAATAAAAATATTTAAACAGGTTCGCGATCTCATAGCACATCACGGGCGGAAACAGATTATACAGTACAGTATTTCAGCTGGCAAGTGCTCTGTGGGGTATTATAGCGTGAAGTTAGGAAGAACAACACCGTGACATTCACTATTTTATTCCATTCGTAACTACAACATACAACACACTCTAGCGGCAAGTTACATAAACACATTGTCCTTGTTTCATTCCCCAACATCCTCCCCACCCTGGTCAACCTCAAGGGGGATGACCAGCTGGACAGGTCGGGCGATCTGGGTCCCCTCTGGCGTGGATAGAATCACCGTCCGGATAAGTCCATCTCTGCCTGGTTTCAGCTCCTGAATCCGGGCCTTCCTCCACAGATGTCGAGGCCGCACCTCGTCCTGGAGTAGAACGATGTCTCCGAGCCTCAGTCGTGGTGACGTTCCTTTAGGTTGCTTCACCTGGTGGAAACTCTGAAGCTGAAGCAGGTATTCCTTGCTCCATCGTTTCCAGAAATGGTCCGCCAGTTGTTGCTGAAGTCTGTATTCTTTAATGGGACAACCGGGCTGAGGTTCAGGTCCAGAGGGCAGTGCATTGAGTTGTCCACCGACAAGGAAGTGAGCTGGGGTGAGCACGTTGGTGTCGTCGTCTTTGGTGAGTGGTCTGGAGTTCAGCGCGGCTTCGATAGATGTCAGTATCGTCTGCAAACCATCTTCATCTACAGAAGAGCGCCCAAGTGTCTTTCGCAAGCATCGCTTGGTGGAGCCAACCATTCTTTCCCACCAGCCTCCCCACCAAGCCGCGCGTGGTGCGATGAACTTCCACGTGATGTTGTTTCGTGATAGGTACTGGCAAGCCTTCGTATCGGAAACGGTAGCCCATAGTCCCGCCAATTCTCGATTTGCACAGTGGAATGTCTGGGCATTGTCAGAATAGATAGTGTGTGGAATGCCACGTCTCGCCACAAACCGCTGCAGTGCTTGCAGAAACTTGTCAGTGCTCATATCTCGGCAAAGTTCTAAGTGAAGGGCTCGGGTCGTTGCGCACGTGAAGAGCGTGATGTAGCATTTTTTAGTTGTATGACCTTCCCTTACGTATAACGGTCCAGCAAAGTCAATGCCTGTTACTGCAAATGCCTTCTGTGGAATGACACGCTGTGGAGGGAGTTGCACCTCAAGTACTTGACTGGGACGATTTCGGGCCATTTTGCAAGGAAGGCAGCGATATAGTATCTTCTTGATGGCACGACGAGCACGCAGTATCCAGAAGGTCATCCGAAGGTCTGAAAGAACAATTCGCACTCCCAAGTGATGGAGGCGGATGTGTGTGTCTCTGATCATAAGTTGTGTAAAGTGATGGTCGCCATCGAGAATTATGGGATGCCTCTGCTGGTGAGTAATGTCAGCACTCTCCAGTCGCCCTCCAAGCCGCAGAACACCGTCTTCTAGAAAGGGGTTGTAGCATCGTAGTTTGGATCTTACTGGGAGAGGGACGTTGGATTGTAGAGCTCCAAGTTCAGCAGGAAAGCAGTCTTTCTGCACGACCTTTATCCAGTAGGTACGCGCCGCAATAAGTTCTTGAGCAGTGAGTTCCCCGTTTTCGTGGTCTTTGTGGCGAAGGATTCGCGTCAGACGAAGTACCCAAGCTGTAACGCGTAGAAGGCGCGTGTAGGAACTGAACTGGGTGGAGTCTATGATCGATTCTGGCAAATCGACGTGAAGGACAGTCTGCACAGTGTTCTTTGTTTCTGGGAGTGATGGAAGCGATGGTGCGTCCTGAGGCCAGTAAGAATCTTCCTGTGTTAACCAGGAAGGTCCATGCCACCATATATCTAAGGACTGGATCTGACCAGGAAGAAGTCCCCGAGAGAGGTGATCTGCAGGGTTGTCAGATCCGGGGCAGTGTCTCCACTGTGATGGTGTTGTGTAGGACTGTATCTCCGTCACACGGTTGCAGACGAAGGTCTTCCATTTATTTGGATTTCCTCGTATCCAACCCAATGTCACAGTGGAGTCCGTCCATAAAGTAGCATGGGAAGTGTCTAAATTGGTTGCTTTCGCAAAATATCGTAGAAGCCGTGCTCCCACTAAGGCTGCAAGGAGTTCAAGGCGTGGTAGTGTGACTTTCTTAACGGGAGTCAGTCTGGACTTGCTGTAGGCTAGGTGAGTGGAGATAGTGTCCTCATTAGTTGCGCGAATGTACAAGGCTGCTCCGTAAGCTCGCTCTGAAGCGTCGCAAAACACATGAACCTGAGTGTCTTCTTTACTTGAAGTGTGGAGCCAGCGCGGTATGCGTATTGGCGAGAGCGAGGAGAGCGTAGATATCCAAGCATGCCAGTGTGCGGCAAGATCGTTGGGTAACAGTTCATTCCAATCAATACCCCGGCACCAAGTATCCTGAAACAATCGTTTCCCCACAAGAGATACCGGAGAGAACAAGCCAAGTGGGTCGTAAAAGCTGCTGACGATCTTCAAAAGCTGTCTTTTTGTGGTTGGTCCTTCTGGGATTTTATCAAGGATTTCCTTCGTGTCCACCATAAAAGAATCACTTGAAGTGCACCAGCTTATTCCTAGCACCTGAGTCTGCAGCGCAGTCTCTCGTCCTTCTGCCTTCCAAACGGCTCTCAGTACATCGGAATTTGTTGCCCATTTTGCAAGAGGAAAATTGAGCATCTTCATTAAGGCAGTGAGTTCATAATACAAGGTGACTGCCAAGTTGTCATCTGCTGCTCCCACAACAATGTCGTCCATGAAGGTGTTGCTGTTGATTAGTGGTGCAGCGTTAGGAAAGGAGAGTGTGTGTTTGTCCGCATGTTCCCTGATGGTTGCTGAGAGGAGGAAAGGACTGCAGGTCAGGCCGAAAGGGAGCCTAGTGAAACGATAAGTGACTATGTCATTTGTTGTGTGGAAGTGTCCTCCGTCGTCTTGAATCACTTTGTACCAGAGGAATCTGGTCAAGTCTCTGTCTTTCCTGTCCAGGGTTAGCTGAAGAAAGGCTTGTTGTATGTCACTGATGATCCCCTGTCGATGAAGTCTGAAACGCAGGAGAATTGCCACAGCCTCTGGTAATAAATTTGGTCCCATCTCCAACATGTCATTAAGAGAGGGTGACTTAGCCTGATGAGATGATGCGTCGAATACTATTCTCCACTTGGTTTTTCCATATCTTTCTTTCTTCACAGCTTGATGAGGAAGGTAGAACATGACTTCGGGTGAGTTTGTCGTGTTCACTTCTTCCACGTGCTGATTGTGAATGTAGCTGAACATCTGGCTACAGTACATCTGGTTGAAGTCGTCATTGCTTTGAAGTATTTTCTGAAGGTTGCTCAGACGCGCCTCGGCATTGTGTAGATTATGGGGTAGTTCCAGAATGCCTTGCTTCTTTGGCAACGAGACTACGCGTCGCTGTTCTTCGATTCGGAAAGATGATTTGAAGTCCTCAAGGATTCTGGAATCCTTCGGCGTATGTGGACGTTCTTGATCAGCAGTTATACCAATAGTCTCGAGGTCCCAAAATCTTCTGAAGTCTTCGTCTGACTGGAAAGAAGCCTGCTCGAGGTTAATGAAATTGACTGTGGCTGAATTCACGTGCATACCGGATAGGTCCCCACTGAGTATCCAGCCGATGGTAGAAGGAACCAACACGAGTGACGTGGAGACACGTAAGGGAGGACTGTCTCTGATAATTTTCCAGTAGTGGTCACTACCGATAAGGAGTTCAACTGGTAGATCTTCATGGGAATCCGTCCTAGGATCAGCTAACTGTAACTTACGAGCATGTGCCAATGCCGTAATGTCTTGTGGAACCGACGGTTGTGGTGAAAGAACGTGAAGACTTTCGAAACCATAGAGAGAGACGCTCGTGTTAGTCCAAAACCCTTTCATATTGAATCGTACAAGTCGTCTAGTGTTGGAGCTCGTAGGGTTTGACTCAAAGGCACAAACAGTCAGTTCTTGTCGTCTAATTACTTCCAGCTGAAGATCGTCTACTAGTGACTTGGAGATGAAGGTCGACTGACTTCCTGCGTCGAGAACACAGCGAGTAAGTTTGCTTAAACCTGTGGGTCCTGTAATCCACACCTGAGCGGTCTGTAGGTAAGTAAAGCCGGAGGTTGCTACGCTTATTTTCCCTACTGCCGTTTGAGATGACGGAGTAGAAAGAGTTCTCTGTTCTCCATCACAAATAGATCTATGGTGTAACTTCTTACATGTAGCACACTGCGTTTGACCTTTCTTGCTGCAGTCCGAAACAACGTGTCCTTGATTTAAACAAAGAAAGCAGCGCTTGTTCGATTTTAGCTTCTGAATGCGATCATACACGGTTGTTATGGTTTTACAGTCTTGACCCCAATGGCCTCGTCGGTCACAAAATACGCAGAATGGAAGTATCGTCTTCTTCGCTTTTGGTGACGATTTGCTTGATTTGGCATGAATTTGGAGTGCAGCTGTAGTGGGGATAAGGGTTGCTGAAGCTATAGGATTTCCTCTGATTTTCTGTGTGGTTAGAGCACCGTCAACCTCTTCGTTTAAGAATCGCATCAATTTAGTAATGTGGCTTTCCATGATATTCTCTCTCTTGGCATGAATAATCCAACGGCGAACAATGTCCTCCGGGAACGCGCGCAGAATTTTCGGAGCTAGCATTCGGCCATATTCGTCAACATTTTCTCCCAAGGCCCTGAGGGCCTGTATCCGCCGGTTACATTCGATGAATGTCATGTTTAAGGCGTTGGGCGTGACGTGTGATATAGGCTGTAGAGTCTCCAGGTAATCCAGATGGGCTTGGATTATTCTGTTTTTGTCACCGTACCGTGAAATGAGAATCTGTTTTGTCTCCTCATATGCGTCAGCGGTGATTGGAATTCCGTCGACCAAGTTCTTGGGCTCGTCCTCCAAGTACCCGCGAAGAAAAACGTGTTTATCGATACTGGAAATGGAAGGGTTGCCGTCAATAGATGATTGGAATTGTTCCCAGAAACGGGACCACTTCTCTACGTCTCCTGAGAATGGTTCCAACCTGATCACAGGAAGTTTAACTGTGTGCATTAAGGGTGGAGGGGGCACAGCGGCGTCCTTGGCAGACGCGAGACTTACATTATCGACAGGTGTTTTTTCTCCAATGGCGCGAGTCGCTTTGAGGATAGCTCTCTTGGCAAGATCGGTATATTCTTCGCACGAGATGACGTCAACGTTATACTCGGTGTCAGGAAGGACGTCATGGATTTGTTGATCGAGAGTGGTTAGACGGTCTAATGCTTCTTGAAGTCTAATCTGATTGTATTCGTAGTCGATCTCTGAGCTAGGTGTTGCATCATTTATTACCGTAGTGAATTTGGTAATAAGTGTTCTTGCCGTCTTTCTGAGACGTTTCAATTTCTGTAATTGTGAAGGCTGGTCCGGGTTAGACATAGTGGGTAGGGTATTGTAATACTTGACAATGGGTTGACAGCTGCTGTAATTCCTCGGCTACCTGCTGTGGACAAGGAAGTGAGGTAGCCCCGTAGGCTATTGTCGTGGCTGTGGAGCTGCAAGATGGCCAGACGGTAATCCCTCTGCTACCTGCCGGAGACGTGGGAAGTATGCAGTGACGGTCGCTGGTAGACACAGTTCCAAATATTGTTCCTAGAGTGCATGCACGAGTTCGTGATAAGAATTCTAGGCCACTAGCGATCTCTATAGGAAGCATGCGAAGATACTCTGAATCAAGTTGTGTTCATAGATGTCACTGTCGTCTCGTTGAGTTGAATGCTGCGTCCGTAACTTCATCCAATGAATATTATTGCTTTTCTTTGTCATGCAGATCTCATGCATATTTCATAAATCATCATGCGAATTTTTGATGTCATACATTAGTTACTTCTGCACTGATGTGAAAGTGTTTGAGGTAAGCGAGGACTAATGGTTTCTGAATCTCGCAGACAGTTGAAGTTTATTAGTACCCAGGGTTGCGTGCAGTTGCGTGCATGTAATACTGTATGCAGTGTCCCGTACTTCTAATAGATGGCGTTCAAGTCACCAATGCTTGGAATGTCCAATATCAATTATTTTAATGACAACGATATTGACAATATGTGATGTGTTTTGCCTTCATAAGCATGCAACATGTGCTAGGTATCACAAAGTAATATTAGTTAGGCTAGTATAATTTTCAATAGCTCATCTGTATGATGGTGTAAGGTAATGGCGTCTCCAAATGTAGCTCGTTGGTAGCTTGCCCAATACTGTTGGTCGTTCTTCCTCGTGTGTGAAGCTAGTCCGTAGTGTAGACTGCTGGCTTAAACTATTCACCACTATAACGTAATTCTCTCTAGCACTTAAAATCGGAGTTTTCGGCACCAAGTGTGGGGTATTATAGCGTGAAGTTAGGAAGAACAACACCGTGACATTCACTATTTTATTCCATTCGTAACTACAACATACAACACACTCTAGCGGCAAGTTACATAAACACATTGTCCTTGTTTCATTCCCCAACATGCTCTTCTGTCGCCTTGCTACTGCCTCAGCACTGGCGGCGAAAGAGTTCACTCTAGTTTGTTGTAACTTGTAAAGGCATATTTTAGTCATTAGTCGCGTGTGGGAAAAACGTAAGGATAACATGGTCATCAGCTCCGTATACTAGTATGTGAAATTCATATTATGGGGTTAGAATACCTTAATCATGAGTCCCGTGCGGTAAAAGAGGTGGGGGTACCATGGTTATCAGCTCGGTGTACTTAAGTGCATGTAAAACATTACATCACCTTGGTCATCAGACCTGTATATTTTGGTGCATGTGTTGAGGATTAGGGACATTTCCGTCATTAACGGCATGTACTTTAGTGTGTGTTGTCATATTATGATATATCGATAACCCGCTCATTAGCCTCGTACAGCAAAAATGTACCGATATCGCAGTCATTTGCTCTATATAGTTGTGTGTGCGTAATTCATATTACGGTTTTGGGATATCTTTGTAACCATGCCCGTGTCCTTGCGAGTGTACATGTGTGTCTGTAGGAAACTTCGAATATCGTGATCCTATGGCCCCCGTGTACTTTGGATGTGTGTTAACTTGAGATGCACAGTAATCAGCTCTGTTTACTTGTGCAAAAGAAAACATGAGTTGCCTAAGGGATATACACAAGAGAGAGAGAAATAAGATAGAGAATTCCAGTACAGATAAGTGT
Source organism: Meconema thalassinum (assembly GCA_946902985.2). NCBI lineage: Eukaryota > Metazoa > Arthropoda > Insecta > Orthoptera > Tettigoniidae > Meconema > Meconema thalassinum. The sequence continues at coordinate 1,469,376,340 of OX336389.2, forward strand.
TAACAAATCATTACTTAACGAGAGAGTGCGTTATATTGTGCATTTTGAAATGGAAAATATATATATTTAATTAAAACAACATTCTCCACTGGATCTGCAAGAGTGACATCTACTAGAAACCAGTTGAACTATGCAGGAGCTAACCACGGTCTACTCGATGCGAGCTGCGCTCTATACCGGCCAGTTAGTGAACCCATGCCTATGGTGTAATTGAAAAAAATCCTCTTGCTGTCGATAGAGCGCACTCCCCCTCAAGGAGAGGCGCGACTAAAAATTAGCTGTGCAGTATGAATATTAAATGTGTTTCTCCCAGTGATACGTTTAGGCCCAACGCAGTTTCAATTATTGTAGGTAGGCCTAGTAGGTGTTAATATACTGAATTCCTACGTTGTTTGGAGTGTTAGCTGATGAAATTGTAAAATGCTGGGGTAAATTATAAACTCTGGTTTGAACGCCGCTGCTCATATCCAGTGTGCCATTTTTCACTTCGAATAGGAAGAAATAGGACGTGATAAGGACAAACAGTTATAACTATGGTCATACATTTAGGAGAAAGTAGGCTATATGTTCTTTCCTGAACATCTTGTTTTATTTTAAAGACGCTCTGCAAACCTACAGGCCAAGAGCTTTCGTCAGAGTTCATTACGAAGTCAATCGGTTCAGCCGTTCTCTCAATCTCGCGGTAACAGAAATCACCTTAGTGTTTTAAATATATAGATTATTGTCAACACTATTTTGTTAATGTCCGTTTCTATTAACGTTCCTATTTAACTGGTGGTCTATTATAATGTGGTTAGTTAGGTTAGTAATCCAAATACACAACTACTGCGTATAAAAGGATTCAATAAGATTATGTAAACTTAGCTGGTATTTCGGTTATCCTGTACATCGTCCGTTTCCACCCATTGCTCTGCGTGGGCTGGTAAGTGTGTGCCCCGCTGCTGCTTTCTACCTCGTACTTCCGTGAACTGCATTACAGTTGGTACGCCAAAGCGATACTCACGCCACCTGTTGTTGTTCTGTACAACTTGCATAAGTTGGGTCTTATGGTTCTGGATCTCCTCCACTATTAAAGACCAATCTCAACACCCGCCCCGCATAAACTTTAAAGCATTCTTTAAGCCAACCGATCTATTGTGAGAGTCTTGAACTCTTTAAAACCGCATACTTAGGTCTTGGTTTATTGAGAATATGGTACATCGTACATCCTTCCCGCTTAACATTTTCCCCATCATCATTGATTACCTTTATTTATTCAGAGCCTGACGTCAATCGATAGTTTCTTATCTATTTGTTGATGGGAATATTGCCTAATAGCGTGAATTGGGGAGAACTCTCCAAAAAAGTGTGTTCATTTAGATTATCTGGGTTATTTGCATTAGCTAAATGGATTTCTATAGTTTCTTTTATACCAACTTCCCTACCTTTTCTACCGTAGTGTATGCTTTTAAGGCCTGCTTCTATATTAGTGAAGCTATGTCCGGTGTCGTACATGTGTTCGCATATTGCCGAGTGTTTCATGTATTTAATTGCATTTCTGTATTCTTCATTACGTATATCCATTCTCCTGTCAGTCTGTCCTACGCAATTTGCTTGATACCCTGTTTCTTGGCACGATAGTAAGTAAGCCCCCGATTTCGAGTACGGGCTCCGCTTATTTAAGTTACTATTACTTAAGTGCTTACAAAGTGTGTTATTTGTTCTGAATGCTAATGTTTCCTTGCTTATGATGATTTTGTATGATCTAAATTCTTTTGTCCGGTGTGTTAGTATTATTCGATCTATCTTATCGGGTGTGAAGTTGTTTTCTTTAGATATTTGTTTTATATTTCTCATTTCTTTGGTGTTGTTGTTATCTTTTTGTCATTGGTATACTGAAGGCCCTGTTGAAACCCGCTAGTTTATGAGCGCTTGGGTGGTTTAAACAATTATCAATCGTGTGCGATGTTTGTGTGGGATTGCGGAAAATCGAGTATGACAGGTTATTGTCTGACCGTTTGATTGTAACATCGAGACATTTCATATTTCCTACAATTTCCGATACCTTGGTGAATTTGATAGAATGGTGTAAACTGTTGATTGCTTGGAGGATCGTTTCTTCGTTTGCTATTTCTGCATCATATACGCATAAGATATCAACTACGGATCTATTCCACCGTAAGACTCCTTTTGCTCGATCCTCTGTTAGAGAATCGTTTTCTATGCTGTTTACGAAAATATTAGCAACTAAACCACTGAGGGGTGATATCTTCGCTCGTATATTTTATTGTTGAACGGAGAGACGTTTTGGTTGAGGGCAATCTTAACAATTCTCCTATCTCTTCTGTTTCTTCAATGAGTTACTCAATTTTAAGTTGTCTTCTATTACTTTGATGGCTTAAATCGGTATATCAGTGTGCATGTTGGTTATATCGAATTACACTAATCTCATGCAGGGTATATTTGCATACCCCACGTAATATAATTGGACACAATCGTGTTGACAGATTGAAAAGCATTCTAAGATATATTTCCTTACAATGGAACATCGCGATCTCGGCGAAACTTTGCAGGTCACATGAAAAACATCTGTGATGGTATTTCACACACAAATGGCCCCAATTGGGCCATCCCTAGAGAGGACGTGTCTGAATACTGACGCGAGACTTGGAGCGGCATATTGGGAATGTAGCTGAAGCAATGCGATTGGTCAGAGCTGATACAACTCAACACCACCTGTGCCACTCCAGGTCTTGCCCCCCCCCCTCCCCCTCTTCTAGGAATGACCCGAATGAATTTGGAAATCAAATACCATCACAGATGTATTCCATGTTGTTTAGCCAATATATATGCAAAGTTTAATCGAGATCGAGAGATTGATGCTCGCGGTGTTCCCTTGTTAGTTGTACTCGCGGGGCTAATCCAGACCTCACACCAGGATTTGTGGAATCGAACCTGGGCCATTTGAATACAAACTGGTGATGGTTGTGACTGTTCCGGTCACAATGTTCCCAAACCCTTATTTGGTTGACTGCAAGAGAAGTCAGGTTAGGGTAATTTGTTCATACCATTTCTTTTCTTGTTCATCATCATCATTTAGGTTGTAGAATTTCATTTTATTTAGTGTATATATATCTTGTGTATCTCGGGGACTCAGTCAGGAATATTTCATTTAATTTGTATGGGAGATGTCAGTATACAAGACAGCGGATTGTGTAGGTAAGCTACAAGATGTTGCAACAGCAGGAAACTCTAGGCCAAATTTAGATTGGGCCGAGAATAACTTCCCTTGTCTTGAAGAAAGCTTTGTGTAAATTGTGTAAGGTTCTGACGTCAGAGAAGAGTTTCGCGCCACGAGTTGTAAGAAATATACATGGGTTCGAGATTATTGGTGTATTTTGTATGGGTTGGAGGGTATCATGACCCTGGCGGAGAAAGACGAAAACATGTGTTTACAAGATGAGAGGTGGGATTTTCGTGTATAGCGGGGCTTCACTTCTATTGTAGCGTCTGATTGGAAAGGTCGCGTTCTCGTAATTTGGCGTAGGCCTATTTGGAGAAACAGTTTTGTTGAAAGCATGGCTTGTGAATGTACTCGAAACGGCTACATATCACAACGATGTTATCTCTGTTAGCACAATTCAAGTTGGGTACGGAAGCACATTCATTTCTCTCGCAGAGATGTGGCTATGTAAACCAGTAAACATCTCTAACCTCAAACCACGTGTGGAAAATCTTAGAAATGCTGGGGAGAACTGATCTATCGAGCATGTCTCGTAGATTATCTGCTAGATCGTCGATGAGTGAGTAACAAACATCTTTATATTCCAACATTCATTTTGGGTCACATGTTTTCGTCATTGCCGAGGAGAGAAGATAGTAAACCATAGTCTGTTCGACGAGAGTCCCCGCCATATGTTTAAAGTTGATATTAATACACATATTTTGAAGGTTATAATTAGTTTTCTTTATAGGGAATTACACCTAATAGTTGAACGCCCAAATGATACCAGTTAGGTTGACCAAATGTGTGTCCAACACTCCACGACCCTGCCATTTCAATTGTGTGGTATATGATGAAGTACTTCCGATCAAAAATAGGAGGATGATTTTGGGAAGTTTTAAATCAGTCGCCCAAGAAGGGCTGGTAAAAAGTTACAACATAGCACCTCAACGTGGGGCAAGAGTAGGGAAACCTAGCAGGTATCATTAGGGCACATATGCACACAGCCGATAGACACCTTAGGAGTATTAGGGTTCACAGTAATTTGTTTTGTTTTAAGGGGTATGTCCACATCAGACAATTTAGAATTAAGGTCAAGGGTTGCGTGTAAATCAAACAGTAAAATGTCAGGTAATCAGGAAACTGGGGGAAGTGGCAGTGAGGAAGATGTGGAAAAGACAGTGGGAACATATGTTACCATTGTTACTACTGAGTCGCAGCTGATCGCTGAAGGTAGTAACTTAAATGTAAATGGGGGGGTTATGAACGATAGTTTGATCCAAATGCTACTGAGTGAAATAAAAGAGATTAAGAAGCAAGGAGAATCTATGAGTAAGGAAATTAAGGAGCAGGTAGGCTCTGTAAATGAGAAGGTAGAGTCAGTGACCAAGGAGATAGAGTCTTGGAAGGAATCTGTAAGTAAGGAAGTAACATATTTAGGAGTATTTGTCAGTAAGGAGTTAGAATCTCTGGTAGAGTCTGTGAGTGAGACGTGTAAGTCCAGTAGGGAAGAGTTGGACAAGCTGGGAGAGTCCGTGAGTGAGACGTTTGAGCCTAGTGTGGATAAGTGGAGCAAGCAGGTAGAGTCTAGTACAGAGAAGTTAGAGTCCGGTATAGAGGCAGTGAACAAGCAGGAAAGAGAAGTGAAAGATCCTGTAAGTAAGGAGGTAAGAGAAGTTAGGCAGCAAGGAGAGGCTATTAGAAAGGAGGTAGGCAGGCAGGTAGAATCTGTGAAGTTGTGTGTGGACGAAGCAGCAGAGAAGCAGCAGTTGAAAGGGACGGTAGGTGATAGTAGCGTAGACGAGAGTGAACAGCAGTTGAAAGGGACGGTAGGTGATAGTAGCGTAGACGAGAGTGAACAGCAGTTGAAAGGGACGGTAGGTGATAATAGCGTAGACGAGAGAGAACAGCAGTTGAAAGGGACGATAGGTGATAGTAGCCTAGACGAGAGTGAACAGCAGTTGAAAGGGACGGTAGGTGATAGTAGCGTAGACGAGAGTGAACAGCAGTTGAAAGGGACGGTAGGTGATAGTAGCGTAGACGAGAGTGAACAGCAGTTGAAAGGGATAGTAGGTGATAGTAACTTAGAGGAGAGTGAACGGCAGTGGGAGGAGACGTTAATTGAGAGTGAACAACATTTGGAGGTGATGTTAGGTGAAAGTCAGCAGGGAGATTCTAGTAGACAGAATAAACGGGAGGTGGAAATAAGGAATTATAGAAGTAGAAAGAAACAGGATAAGGATAATATCAGCACAGGAAAACTATCAGAGGGGTGGGGGGCGTCAGGAAAGTGGCAACGAAAGAGTACAGGTGAACCAGAGGAGAAAGAAATAGGCATTATGCTGAATCAGGATATCAGTCGACCTTCATCGAGTGTATCATTTTGGCAGGTAAGTTTGAGGGAGATGAGTAGGAAGTTGGCAGCTTACAGTTTTTGGAGGGTTAAATTCAGTTTTTTTTTTTGGATAGGCGATCAGGTGTGTTTCAGAGTTCTTATCTATCTTCAGTTTAAGGGTTGGTTTAGTTTTTTTTTCATCTATTTCAGGGGCCTTTTAAGGTGGTTAAACGTATTGGTGAGTGTGCCTATAGTTTAACGGACCAGGATGGTAAGTCTGTCAGTACACATAATATTAGGAATCTCCGTAGATATCACTCTGTAAAATAATATGGCATGGACTCTTAGAGAATCAGTCAACATAACGTGATGGCATGACAAAACTCAAGAGATGTGACGAAGAATGCTAACCAGCAAAGTGGCATCGAGTGTTAGATGGATAGATGGTATGATAAGGCCTGTGCAGGCAAATACCATGGCTTGTGAAGCGATAGGGTCTCATGATGAGACGAAGAAAATGAAGTGGTAGACCTAAGACACTTGAGAGAAATCAGTGAGGCTAGGAAATGGACACAATAAGACATTCGAGAGAGTGAGAATGTGTGAAAATTTGACAAGTGTGTATGTATATATGTCTTCCAGGGTTTATTTATGTAATAGTGTAATTCTTTGTGTTTTCAGTGCGTTGCTTGTTTGAGTGTTTGTGATCCACACTTGTTTCACCCGTGTGAATCACATGGGGGCGTATTGTGACTGTTCCGGTCACAATGTTCCCAAACCCTTATTTGGTTGACTGCAAGAGAAGTCAGGTTAGGGTAATTTGTTCATACCATTTCTTTTCTTGTTCATCATCATCATTTAGGTTGTAGAATTTCATTTTATTTAGTGTATATATATCTTGTGTATCTCGGGGACTCAGTCAGGAATATTTCATTTAATTTGTATGGGAGATGTCAGTATACAAGACAGCGGATTGTGTAGGTAAGCTACAAGATGTTGCAACAGCAGGAAACTCTAGGCCAAATTTAGATTGGGCCGAGAATAACTTCCCTTGTCTTGAAGAAAGCTTTGTGTAAATTGTGTAAGGTTCTGACGTCAGAGAAGAGTTTCGCGCCACGAGTTGTAAGAAATATACATGGGTTCGAGATTATTGGTGTATTTTGTATGGGTTGGAGGGTATCATGACCCTGGCGGAGAAAGACGAAAACATGTGTTTACAAGATGAGAGGTGGGATTTTCGTGTATAGCGGGGCTTCACTTCTATTGTAGCGTCTGATTGGAAAGGTCGCGTTCTCGTAATTTGGCGTAGGCCTATTTGGAGAAACAGTTTTGTTGAAAGCATGGCTTGTGAATGTACTCGAAACGGCTACATATCACAACGATGTTATCTCTGTTAGCACAATTCAAGTTGGGTACGGAAGCACATTCATTTCTCTCGCAGAGATGTGGCTATGTAAACCAGTAAACATCTCTAACCTCAAACCACGTGTGGAAAATCTTAGAAATGCTGGGGAGAACTGATCTATCGAGCATGTCTCGTAGATTATCTGCTAGATCGTCGATGAGTGAGTAACAAACATCTTTATATTCCAACATTCATTTTGGGTCACATGTTTTCGTCATTGCCGAGGAGAGAAGATAGTAAACCATAGTCTGTTCGACGAGAGTCCCCGCCATATGTTTAAAGTTGATATTAATACACATATTTTGAAGGTTATAATTAGTTTTCTTTATAGGGAATTACACCTAATAGTTGAACGCCCAAATGATACCAGTTAGGTTGACCAAATGTGTGTCCAACACTCCACGACCCTGCCATTTCAATTGTGTGGTATATGATGAAGTACTTCCGATCAAAAATAGGAGGATGATTTTGGGAAGTTTTAAATCAGTCGCCCAAGAAGGGCTGGTAAAAAGTTACATGGTTCACCCCTGTAGTTGTCATGTTGAGTAGTATTTAACACAGTTCACTCCAAACAAGCACATCCAATGAGGGAGATAATGAACCATTCAAGTAAGGCTCAGGCAACCAATACGAAGTGGGACCGAGCCCTCAGTCTGGTGGATAAGACAATACAACAAAGAACACTCAATGGCTCTTTGTACTCCTGCAAATGTTGTTAGTGATCTACATAAAAGCGATCCCTGAAGGCTCAGTCACATGAAACGACAAAATGTCTTACACACGCACATTTATGAAGATCTGAGCAGAAAGCCCATGAGAGGTGATGCTGATTGGCTATCTACAATGTGTGAAGAAATATCGTGACTGTCCAAAGTGAACTGACACATTCACTTCCATCGAAACTCCATAGAGGCAATCTCTCCAAATTCGTCGTATTTGAGCCATTAAATTCAAGTGATGAGTGAAATAATCACACTCGGAATAGAGAGTTCAGGAAGCAGGCCTATAGGGCATGCGGACGGTGGGTTCTGAAGAAAATAGTATCTCATAATCGGTCTGTATTCTCAACGATGCGAATTCCGTTATGAAATGAGGTATGCTTCCAAAAATTCCCATCACATACTGTATGGTGTATTTGGGTCTTAAGCAGTGACCAAGGAGTCTATGGAAAGCCTGGAGACTGAGTACGAGTAGTGAACGACCAACATGATCATGCGCTCCTCAAATTACAGTTTACTTGAAAGTCAGATTCTATCCAGAAAATCACGTTTTGCTGAATATGAGACTTGAACAAAGAATGCTTTAACAAAAATTAGTACGTTTTCTACAGTAGCTTATGCGTCTCTCGCTCGAAATACCTAGGAGTATTATTGAAATGTAGAAGCCTCCGTGGCTTAGCACGCCAGCCTCTCACCGCTGGGTCCGTGGTTCAAATCTCGGTCACTCCATGTGAGATTTGTGATGGACAAAGCGGAGGCAGACAGGTTTTCTCCGGGTACTCCGATTTTCCCAGTCACAATTTCATTCCAGCATCACTCTCCATCACTCACTTCTCCCAGAAAGGTGGGAGCACAAATATACATATATCAAGTTTGGAAAACAGAGACAGCATTGAATTGATTCTGTCTTACCCAAGAGCTCAGGCACTTCTTGTCGAAGACTCAAGCTATTTAGCAAAGTAGGCTATATTTTGTGGCAGTGTTATACTTGAAAATGCTCAGAAATATAGTAGCGAGATATTCATATTTGGAAATATATAAAGTCGATAATCACCAGGACAGTTCAGTTCGAACAACTCGGGAAATTGGTGAGGTTGGATTCAGGTCGTCATAAAATTGTTTGCCCTCTTAACTCCAAGCAAATATTGAGACGGTGTCTTTATCAACGCAAAGGTCACATCGTCCAAATCCTAGTTTACATTTTTAGATTTAATTTTAACGGGAAGATCGCTTCAAAGCCGCGCTGAATGAGCAAATAATCCTGGTCTGAAGGTCTCAGTTTTCGTGAAAGGTGGGTAAGAACTGAGTCGTTGGGACTAGGATTTTTTGCTCATTCAGCACGGCTTTGGAGCAACATTCCCATCCAAATTAAATGTAAATATGGTTGAATGTTATGTTAGTAAGCACATGCGATGAGAAAATGTGTGAATAGACGGCAGAATGAATCTGTGAGTGAAAGTATGAGTGAATGAGAAATATCTTAATGCACACATGAAAATACTTAATACTTTCTAGCATCGTTTATAAATAGTGTACATAATTGTTTTTGTTTATATTGTAAACAAGTCAGGGGACACTATGGCCTTAAATGAATGACTGAATAAAACAACAGTAACCAATATAATTAGCCTACATAGGCTGAAGTACCGCTACAAATCATTAAAATATGTGGCGCAGGTTCTCCACCATTTCAAAGCAGAGCACTCCCCATAGAGACATAAGAACAACGAATTCCATTTAGTGTAAAATCTACAGTGTAATATTGGTAGGTTCCATAGACAGCAGGGGATGATTTTCCAGGTCTAGACATTAAATTCGTAAACTATTCTATTCTCCTCGTCATCTGTGATAATGTGGTTTCTGTGCTATGCTCTCGAGATGCAAATGGAAAATATACAATTAGGCTAAACACAACATGCACATCCATGCCCGTCAACGGATTCGGACGGGACCTCAGTAGCTAGACCAACGCCTAATTACCCTAGGCCCCGCCGGCCGGCAGGATAGCAGACCAGAATATGGTGATAGGTCACATGCTAGCTGAACGTCAGCGAGTCCTTTAATCGAAATTATTCCACCCGTCTGAGGAACGATACAGTGGTACTGCCTGAGTTTCTGATGGAATTATACTTCATCTGGCATAGCGAAAACATGTTGAGGGAACAGCAAAACAAGCAGATAATAATAATAAAAATAATATCGTATGACCTCGGGTGCCTGGTGCAAGCCTTGTTAATTGACACCCAGAGGGTAGCTTGCATGTCGAATTTCGTCGTTCCTTTGAACGCTATGAAAGTCAAGGAGGTTAGATATCTAAACTCCTTGACACTACTACAGCGCTTTCAAGTAGAGAATGGAGGAACTTTGTGTTGGCGGAAAATCCCGAGATTAATTTTGCCATTGAACATGGCCTACTGAATTCAAATGGGTTCCTCAACATGCCAACAACGTATGACATGAGTATCATGATTTTTGTCGCCTTCAAAAATCACTTACCATGGCCAGGGGCGAACCTGCAATCTTGGGGTTGGTAGTCCGACACTATAACCACTCACCCACCGTGGCAAGCAACAAGCAGATGTATTCATAAGTGGTATTGACGTGGCATGTAGTCTTTCTCTGCTATTGCTACCAGGTTAAGAGCTTGGCCGAGGAGAAACAGACCTCAGATTTAATAACGATAAACAGCAAAGGAAGAATACTCAGGTTTAGTAACGATAAACAGCAAAGGAAGAACACTATCTCTTGAACTAGGAGGAATCATTCAATGCAGATACAGGCATCTCAATTAAAGTTAACCGTCACTTGAATACGGATAATTATGGTCATGTTGTTTACCCTAATGGCTGCATAGGACTTGCATTTATCTCCGCAACACTTAAGTTTTGGCAGATGTTTTCCATCCCCGTGGTGTTGGGGTAGCGCGGCTGCCTCTCACCCGGAGGCCCTGGGTTCGATTCCCGGCTCCGTCAGGGATTTTAGAAACTGACGAGGGCTGGAACGGGGTGCACTCAGCCTCGTGAGGACAATTGAGTAGCTGTCTGACAGCGAGGCAGCGCCCCGATCACGAAAACCAAGATTAACGGCCGAGGGGACCCGATGCGCTGATCACGCGTCACCCCAACATCTGCAGGCCAAATGGCTGGGCAGCGGTCGCTTGGTAGGCCTAGTCTTTTCATGGGCTGCAGTGCCAGGGGTAAATAATAATTGTTTTAAAGATGTTTTCCATGGTGTCCCCTTTTTCAAATCCAGGTAAATGCTGGGACGGTACCTCCTAACAGACCACGGGTGCATCCGTCCATCTCCTTGTCCAGTTACATTAGTCTTCATTCATTTCACCTTTCATTAACTCCTCTCATGAGGTTCGTGTCAGAAAGGGCATCCGGTCGTAAAAACCATCCACCACATAGAATTTTATCGCATCTCATCCCCAACCCCGTTGGAAACGGGAATAATAAGGTGTAGACATACATGCATACATACATGCATAGCCTACATACAGACAATACATTAGACTACATTCCCTACAGAAGCACAGGTTATCAGATAAATTCAACATACGTAGCTGATGACCAACATATTCCAAGCTCTTTTATGTGCGAACAACTTATGGGCACATCCTGTAGCACCAGCTTCTATATTAATAATCATGCAAATTCTCTTGTATGACGTGGCTAATAAACTTGTGCCTGAAGCATTCATCAAGCGCACTAATTACGTGGCTATATTGCCTGAATAAAGTAGGCTTATACAACAAGCGGCAGGAACAGTCATGCAATTTTTAATTAAATTATTCCTTGCTAATTTCACTTTCATCCAACAGTTGACATCATTGTGAAACATGAAAACTTTTTGAGCCGAATGCTGACATCACATTCAACCAACGTGTGACGGTATTTTGTGTGTACGATCCTCAAGTTCAAGTGTCTGGAACAATTCCTATTTGTTGCTTCATCCACCGTACGGTTCCATACAAGGCCGATCGGGCAGCAAGTAACTTATGCCATGAAAATGACGAAGCAAACAAAACAAAGAAAATAAATGAAGTTAATTTTGCATTATTACTGCATAAAAGTGTGCCTTATTAGAACCACTCAGCTGAGTGACAATGAACTCCGGACTACTTGTATTGCAGCAGTTCCTCACAGTGATCACAGGCTTGGGACATCTTGGTCATCAGCCCCGTATAGTTAGGAGTGTGTTGAATTTGTCTGATAACCTGTATTTATGTGATGACCGTAGTAGTGTGTGTTGCTGATTTTAGGAACAGGAATGGGGAAGGTGCCAGAGGACTTGAAATAATGTATGTACTATCCCGGTATTCACCTGGAAGGAGTGTGGAAAAACACCGGGAAAAACCACTGTCAGCGCCGGGAATCGAACCTACGATGGCGCGCGATTTAACGAACACGACTACGCCGCTAGCGAATTTGATACCGAACTGAGAGAAACGCTCGTGTGACAAGTGAAGGGTAAACCGACACAGATCTGTGCTATGCACTCGATAAGCTACGTCTGTGAGGTAATGTTGTAGTTTCATTATATGCTTGGTCACCGCGGTCATTTCAGCCCCGTGCACATGGTGCGACTGTGTCAAATTTGTCTGATAACCTGTATTAAAGTGTGTATTTGAAATTGACGCGAGGATTGGGATGGAGGCGGCCGTTATGTTAGGAAGCATTTGCCTGGAGTGGAAATGGGAAACCACAGAAAAGCATTTATAGGGTGGCTGAGGTGGAAATGAAATCCACCGCTTGCCAGAGCTGAGAATCGAAAACGGACCTTCGGGGCGATAGCTAAGAATGCTAGCCACTACACCACGAGGTGGTCTAGGGAATAAAGACTCGTGTGATCCAGTTCAAGTAAGATACTCTTGTTTTTCCTTTTTAGAAGCTAGGGACGTCACTGGTCATCATTGTCGTACTCTTAGATGTGTATGGAATGTGCATGTTTTGTGGTGCCTGCAGTATGTGTGTATCTGTACATGGCCACACACGCCGTGCAAGTCCTAGTGGCTGAGTATGCGTACGTGAGATTAATGCTTCTTTATGTTCATGGTGAGTCAAAAATAAGTTCATTCATTCCGCACATATATGATAAAGCGGAAGAAATTGTATTTTTGTGCTACTCTATAAGGTACAAAGGTCACTCCAAAATTAATGCTCTGCTTTCTTAATCCAAATTTTATTCTTCGCCTTTGAAATTTCTACAGTAGGTACATCCTTTCGGAGCAAAATGACATTTCTGCGCATCATCTCTGTCCCTTTCAACTGCCATACGCCACCTCGGAACAAGTGCATGAATTCCTACAAGGTAAAAGTCTAGTTTGGCACACCTAAGTCACAGTATAGCATCCTCGATGAAGGAATGAGGGAGTCGTCGTCTTCAAACTTTCAGTCATTAAGTTTACCAGAGAGATGGTAATCAGAGGGTGCCAAATCAGAACCATAAAGCGGATGCTGCAATGTTGTCCATCCTAGTGGTTGGATAGCGTTTTTGGTTTTCTGACTAGTGTGAGGTCACGCATTACAATGCAAAAGCAAGACATCTTGCCGATGTTGTCGAACACGCTTCAGGCGAGCGTGAACTTTCTTTAAGGTTACCACATAAGCCTACGCGTCGGAATTGACGCTGGTTTCCTGAGGCATAACGTCCACTAGCAAAAGTTCCTTTGAATCCCAGAAAACGGATAGCCATCACTTTTCCTGTTTCATCTCCCACCACAATTCTGGATGAATTAAGGCTCCCTCACACCGGAGCGATTGCGGTGGCGGTGGCAGGCGCGATGGCGGTGGTGATCATGAAGGCGATCAGGTCTTTTCACACCCAGGCGCGCGGTGATAGCAGTCAGTTTGGAAAATCGTGTACTCCAAGGATGCATCGGTTATCTCAAGGGGAAGAAGAGGCGTTACTGTTGGCAGCGTTACATTGATGATGAGGAGCAGCAGCAAGCATGGTAATTATTCCTTTCATTTTGTGCAATTAGAGAATTGTGAGAAGGATTTACAAATAGAACAAATCACAAATAATATATATTAAATAATATACAGTATCTATCAGAAGGAAACGTAAGAGAACGTGGATCCTAGCGATCTGCCTGCTGGTTTCCAGACTTCATCTTTCTTTCTTATATTTTTATAGCCAGGATGAGACAAATCAAATAGTATGTTATGCAATTTCACTTCTTCAATGAGATGCTCTGTAGTCACACTCATTGTCATGCCAACACGCAGTGACGCGGGCAGCGGGCAAAATGGACAAACCGCATCTGATCGCCACCGCGTAGTAGAACGCTGCACTGTTCTGAACGCTGCCTGTCTGAAAGATCTTATCATACAGTATTATATAATAGGCTACGCCGAGGTGTATGTTTCACAAAACTCAAGCTCCTAAACCAGAGGGAGTTAGAAGGCATGGTTTGTACCAAAATCTTTCAAATCGTCTCAATAGTACGGGGAAAATCTTGCATTTCTTGAAAAGTCAACGGAAATATATTTATTTGTTTATAAATTGCTTTAAAACAAATAAACAAGACGATAGCCCTTGCAGAGCTGTGCCGCATACAGCCTGCGTAGCACTAGCGCCGAGCGGGTAGTCTGTACACATGGGGTGCACACAACCCATTATGCGAGAGTTCCCGTACGGGTCCGCTGGTTCTATTGAATTCTGCAGGAAGTATTTGACCGCCATTGCGATCGCTTCGGTGTGTGGGAGCCTTTAATCTTCATCATTATGGTACAGCGCCAAGAATTCGCTGCACACTGCCTTGCTTGTTTCTTCGTGGGCTGCCGTCAACATTCTCGGAACCCACCTAGCGCAAACATTCTTCAACCGCAGCAGTTTCAGGTCTCAATCGGTGTGACAACTCACTCTCACACGTTTGTTGGTCAAAACCACGTTCTTATCGCGATCCACACTGGCAGGTATTCGAGCGGTACGCGGTCTGCTACAGCGAAACTCTTCTATACTCCGACATGCACGGTTTTGCCTGATACCCTCCGGGCTCAGTGACTTACTGTACTGCAATCAGGGTCATCCCGATATCCCCTCTTGTGAATGGTTTCCACTGCCTCATTCTCACAACACAGGAACTCTATAATAGCACGTTGCTTTTGACGGACATTAAGCGCAGCGGCCAACTTGAAAGAGTACTACGCCCACACCACGCGCGAGAACTGATTGAATGAATGTTCACTACAAGCGGCAAGGATGCTTCTATGATCCCTATAAATAGCAAAGGCGCAGAATAAATGATGATTTTTTTCAAATACAGTATGTGGTGCTTTAATTCTCGATGACCCTCGTCGATTGGCTGACTTGAGATTCTGTCATGGGGCACAGTTTTCAAATGGGGTCAATGTAAGTAGCTTCTTATGACGTGGGGGGAGTTATCGAATAAAATATTTTTGTAAACAAGCGTTTATAAGCACTCTCAAACATATGGTATATTGGCTTTCACGGCCATTGTATTAAAGCTCAGCAATTTTTGTAGGTTTATGCCGTGTCTTGTCTGGGGTATCGCCTGTCTGCTTACGTTCAGATTGTTAATACTTCTTACAAGGTTAAAATGCTTTGGTAACACAATTCGTAGATAGAGGGAAATTGTGAAGGGGGTTGCAAAATTCTATAACATTGACTTTATTGAAAATAATATTTTTTGTGGGTTTAATGGAATGTATGGGAAGATGGGCAGAAAGTAGATGTTTTCATCATGTTTCATGGCCAATAACAAAGCACAATTACAAAAACTAGCATATTTCTCTATTGTTACATGTAGTGTAATGTCACCAATTAGGCTACAGTATCTGATCGTGTAGACAATCTGAATTTCTACTTAGTTTTTGTATATTTTTGTGCCTCGGATTAGTTAAATCAGCTCACTCGGTGTATTTTTTTTTTATTGGCGGGGATTCATAAGATTGTTGTTTGTGCCAATCGTTCCAAGTGACCGCTTGCTGTTTCCATCCGTATCGTGCTATTTGATGTACGTTTTAATATCGGCCTAAGTTTGGAGATTTACTCGTACGCTATAAAAATTGCTTTTTAAAGATTCAATATAGTTCTAGCATACGAGTGCATGATTAATCCGGACCCCAGAATAGCCGTGTGCTGCGTTGCCAAACAGAATGTGTCAAGCAATAATCTGTATCATTTGTATCATTGAGACGACAGTTGCCCTTGGACTTCAAAGAAGGCTGCCAGCATTTGCCTGGAGCGGGGAAAGCCACGCACAGGATGACCGCTGGCAGCGCAAAGATTTGGAGGCTACCTTAGGTGTCCAAACGTGCAACCACACAGTCGTCAGTGTGGTGTAGAGGGTCTTAAGGTACTCAGCTATGCAAGTGAGTTAGGGAAGCATAGAGCCCGGATTTCTGAGCAACACTTCTGAACGTAAAAAGCAGACAGGCGATACCCCAGTCAAGACACGGCATAAACCTACAGAAATTGCTGAGCTTTAATACAATGGCCGTGAAAGCCAATATACAATATGTTTGAGAGTGCTTATATACGCTCATTCGGAAGATAAAAGCCGTTTACCATGCTAATTTTATGCTTTTGAATTAAGTTGCCATATTTTACCCAAATCTGTCATGTGAATAGTGTATATTTCACTCCTAGATGTCAATATTATCACTGATTCTTTTTTTTTTTTTCAATATTATCACTGATTCTTTTTTATCAGCTACAGTCAAATGCGTAAATGAAGAAAGCTTTGGTAGGAATGTAAAATGGGGAAGCCCCAAGATGATGTGAAATTTTGCGGCGTTTTTTACATTGGGAGAGAAGCTTGGGATTTCCCGCTGTGCCAAGTATCGTCATGTTTGGTCACCCAGCACAGCGGCATCGCATCTCACGCTGATGTTGGTTTAACAAGGTGAGTGCGATCAGCAGTTGCGCAAATACATAAACTAGTTTGGACGTAATAATTTTAGTGAATACGGCAAATTACTATTCTGTTTGATTTGTTTGATTTGTGAAGTGTTACTTCAAAGGAAAATATGGCATTGTGCAGCATATTAATACAACGTGACATCAGAAGAGGGCCAAGTTAAATCAGCGACTGACAGCAAGCAAAGTGGTGAACAAACGTGTTCAAGTGACACATTTTCCAAAGGCTTGTGTTTAGCATGAGTGTTTTCTGACATTCCGTTCTGGAAATTGAATAATGTGCAGCTTCGTTTATCTTTATAAAAATGACTAACAAAAGTCCCTGATGAATCTACTTTGCGTAAAAACAATATGCCAGAGTGTTTTCGGGATAAGCTGAAGCACGAAATATAGCCTATTGATTTGTATAGATGTAACCGCAGATGCAGCAGGGCAGTGCGTGTGTAGTAGTGCTGTAGTTGGTGCTATGAAAGCAGACAGCAGATAACTTCTCCTTAATATACAAATATTTCACCGAGTAAATCATTCGACTGTTGAATAAAATTTCCATGACTCGTTATGCACAGAAGCAGTGCGGAATGACTACGTATTGCTATCTCCCAGTGATGCTGCAGGAACTGGATTAACGTTATTTACCCTAAATTAGTATAGGCTACCTGAAGTACCTCGCTCACGGTGTACATCGTGTCCTTCAATCTGTCAGAAGTTAGTGCAGTATAAGGATGATCTCCTTGTCTCCAGCGTGCAAAAAGTGTGTATTAAGTCACCGATAAGGATTGAAAAATTCTGTGAACTGCTGCCACGAACTTCATTGCCTCCTCAGCCAGTTTTGACTCGATGGGGTTCGTGGTTTGAGGCTATGACATGGCACACGGAAAATTTCAGTGCAGTGAAAACAGTTCCTTAAATGAAGAAGATGCTGCCAGCATTGCCACAGCCCGCGAATGTTTTACTAAAACGGCATCCAAGAAAAGATCTAGTACATCCATAACAGTTTCCCCAAATTACCTGATATAACTCACAAGGGAACGGATCGCGGTGTGAAATTCTAATCTGGTTGAAATTTAGTATACAATATTCCTACAAAGTTGTACAATGACGTAGTGAAAATCGCACGGGTCACTTTCAATTTTGAACGCCAATATTGAACGCCAAAAACCTGCCGGGCGTCGGCAGTTATCAGTTCGAATCCACTATTGCAAGGATTACAAAGAGTAAAAGAGAAAAATTGAAAGGTCGTTTTATTTATTTATTTACAGTATGGCCAAGTGCAAACCATCACATTATGTTGCATTTTATACTCTAATCGAGAGGGTAGAAGAGTGAGCTGAGGGGAACGTTTACGGTGAGGAATGCAACGCAGCATGGCAGCTCGCTGCCTGGTGGTCGCGAGCCATCGCGAGCCATCGCGTGCTGCTAGGATTCAAGATCAGCTTTACCTCTTCCCACCACCTCACTCATGCCGTCTCCGGCAGGTTTTCGGCGTTCAATATTTGCATTCAAAATTGAAAGTGGCTCGTCCAGTTTTCGCTACGTCATTGTACAACTTTGTAGGAATATTGTGTATTCAATTTCAACCGGATTGGAATTTTACGCCGCAATCCGTTCCCTTGTCAGTTGCAGACACAAAATAATACATTGCAACACTTACGTTCTCGGAGAGACAAAATTTCAGTAAGATCGTCGTCAGAAACTCACGTTGTTACTAAAATAAATCTGCGGTTGACAAGCTCAGTCAGGCATTGCAGAAAAACACTATGCCAAGTTTCTAGAAAGCTTTCAGTGTTGCCTAATTCTATTAAAGAAAGCTTTCCAGGCACAATTTGTGTTGACCGACTGGACAGCTTTCATTAATACAGGGTGCCCGGGAATGTTCTCCGCAGTGGCTACGTGCATCTGCGAGTGGTTGCATCATCAGTGTGTATTGCAATAAGCCAGCATGTTTGTCTCATCAGCACTTCTAGCATCAGTTATGAATGGCTGTGCTGAGTATTAAGTATACTGTTTGTTATGATACAAGCGACAGCCGTGCTGACAACGTAACTGGTGACGTAATCTCTCGCAGCAGCTTGTAGGCACTGCGGAGAACATTCCCGGGCGCACTGTAGAAAGCTTTCTGGTGAAGAAATAGATATTGAAGAAGAATTCTCAGAAGAAGAACTGTGGTGCTTTTCACATGCGCCTGTGACGTCATGCGACGTCGAAAGAGCATTTCCATTATACAAATCGTTGTTCGCAGACAGACACAGGAGCTTCAGGATGACCTTCCTTATATACTGTATAACAGCCATGAATACGGTAAGAGTTCTACGAAACAAATAATATATTAGATTTCCAGGTACTGTTTGTTTTAGCTTATTTTGGCGCTGATGATCTTGCTTATTAGCGTGCTTATTTTACTGTATTATTGTGCTTATTAATCCGGGCCCTGCTATGATGAATGCGGAGACTTCACTTGTGAGTCTCAGTATACAGTAGTCTATCAGTAGGCGGCACCAGCCTATGTGCCAGCTAGCTACAGGATGATGGTGATCGTTGCTTTGAAGGGCACAACTTCCACGCTATCAGCCTCTCCAAAGAGGTATAGGAAGCCTTTCCATCACGAGCTACTACTACCAACAAAAGCGAGGCAGCTATGACAAATGATCACAGGACAAGCACTAGTGGCCGATATTTCTATGAGCCTTGCAAGCTTTCAGTAAAGCTAAATGTGCCCATTAAAGAGGAGATACACAAAGTGAGACCCCAACAACAACACACTGCAACACGAGCATATATCAATCTGTATTTCCACAGTAGCTTAGCTTCAGGTATTGGTGTGAGTGTTTAATGAGTTCAGAATTCGTGTTTTAATACAGGGCGCCCGAGAATGTTCTCCGCAGTGGTTACGTGCAGCTGTGAGTGGCTGCGTCATCGGCTTAGTTGGTGCCTTGACAGGGTGAATCCCACACGTGTGGGCTGTAGCCTGTTAAAATCGTCAGTGTGTATTGCAATTAGCGAGCTTATGTGCCATCAGCACTTCCAGCATCTGTTATGAATGGCTGTGGTGAGTACAAAGTTTACTGTTTGCTTGTTATTTGGGAACACAGCGATGACAGAATGCATTCAGCACATAAGTCAAGCAGCATTGCGCGTCATAGGAGCTCAGGTCACCACGGACAGTTAAACGATGACAGAGGCTACTTGAGCTGAGTCATATCCTACTCACGCAACTGTACCTGTCAACGAAGCAAGCTGACGTGTGACACAAGTAAACAAAGAATAGTTCCCATCTTGACCTCCGGCAATCAATTCGTGAAAGGCTAATATGTTGCAAGCGGCAGCCGTACTGCCAACGTAACGTCTGTAACTAGCTCTCGCAGACGCATGTAGGCGCTGCGGAGAACATTCCCGGACTCACTGTATTATTAACAAATAGTTCCGTGAAGAACTATACAGCCTATTTTCATATATCCTACTTATGTTAATTGTCTCTATGGACATACAAAATTTCAGTTTGATTGCTGTAATAGATCCGTAGATATTGAGAACCGTCAAAATGTTTCCGATGGTCACCATGTTGGATTTGTATAATATGTAGGTCTTAGAGTTATGTACTATTACATGAAGAGTATTGTGTAGTCTACGTGTAGTATTAAAACTTCAATCGCATGATTAAGCCACAAGAAATAAAAGCGACATTTTAAAATTTCGCACAGCTGCCATGTTGTGGTTATGAAAACAACTGCAATAAATTAGATGCCAGTGGATTAAAATTTGTATAAGCATTTACCGTACCAAGTTTCACTCCACACGGATGGTTAAATCGCGAGAAACGTCCATTTAAATATTTATATTTCGCGTCACCGCCATGTTGGATTTGTGCTCACCAGGTTATTGAATGTCCCATAGGTTAACTTATGTTCATAGCCTCTATGAACTTACAAAATTTCAGTTCGATTGCTGTAATAGATTCGTAGATATGGAGAACTGCCTAAATATTTCGGATGGTCGCCAGGTTGGATTGTTATATGTATAGGCCACAGAGTTATGTGCCATTAAATGAAAATTATTGCGTAGGTTCATTATTCAAACTTTCACTTTAATCGCATGAGTACGACATAAGAAATGAAAACTTAATTTTAAAATTGCACACAGGCACCATCTTGAGGTTATTTTTTTTATTATTTATTTATTTGCGCACAACAGGATTTTCATCCCAATTACAGTGGCAACAATTGAACCAAATTAGATGCCAGAGCATTACAATGTGTATAAACATTTACTGTATAATATTTCACTGATCTAAGAAGGTCAAATCGCGAGAGAAGTCTATTAAAATGATTCAAGTTCGCTTAGCCGCCATGTTCGTTTTGTACTTAACAGGTTTTCGAAAGTTACATATATGAACTTGCAATAGTGCCCTTTATCACCGTACAACATTTCAGAGTAATATGAGTAGTAGTTTGGGAGATATAGAATGCTGGTGAAATATTTCGCACAGCAGCCATCTTGAGGTTATATAAACAATTAAACAAAATTAGATGCCAGTGAATGACAATGTGTATAAACATTTGCTGTACCAAGTTTCATTGCGTATGGATCGTTAAATCGCGAGAAAAGTCTATTCAAAAGTTTCAATTTTGCTTGGCCGCCATGTTTGTTTTGTAGTTAACAGATTTCTGAAAGTCTCATAAGTGAACTTCTAGTAGTGCCCTTTATCAACGTACAAAATTTCAGGGTGATGTCAGTAAGTTTTGGAGATATAGAATGTCGTGCAATATTTCGCACAGCCGCCATGTTGGATTGGTGAGACGTAATTAACTTTGAAGGGCACGGTCGGGGTCAGCCAAAATGGTGCTAGGACCATACCGAGTTTCATTGAAATCGCTCCAGCCGTTTAGAAGTTATTACGGGGAGGGGGGAGGAGGCACACATATATACACACGCACACGGACAAAAGGTGATCTCTTAAGCTATTTTCATTTATGAAAACTACTAGCTTGGCGCAGGTGTGACCTGGTGCAAGTATGGCAATTGCTTGGTGCAAGTGTGACCAGTATCTCACACTTGAAGGGGTGTTATGGCGCAGCGGTCAAGCTGCTTTCCACCCTACCAACAATTACCAGTTAATGCATGTGGAATTGTGTCACGTCCAACGGTTCGGATTCTACGTAAAATTACTATTCTGTGGCTTATGATCGCGAGACTAGTGGCCACAATACTTCTACAAGTTTTCTTCCTTACTATCTCACACCACATTTAAATTTCTTGTCGGAGCCGGGAATAAAACCCGGGTCTTCGGAGTGGCAGTTAACAATACTAACCACTACGCCACTACCCCACAGAGCTGATCTACGTATATATTTCAACGTTCTGTTTCTACTGCAATCTAGCAAAGAAACTGTAACTCGACAACTGAGATTTAACTGTGGCTCGTAACCAAAAAATGTGACCAATTCATCGGCGCTCAACACTGAGTATCCTTCAAGAATCCACAACTTTAACTGGAAAGGGAGTTTGCAATCTTGGAGTTTGGCCAACAAATCCACACATCCACCGAGTAACTAAGGCATAAGTTGTGAATATTCTGTCGCTATTCCACTGTCCATAAAAGGAATAAAATTGTCCTATAGGCTCCGTGCATTGGGGTGAGAAATGCACCACCGCGCTACGAGTGACCAAACTTATAAGCTCGTGTATGTTACCATGGCCGAAGTGGAGCGATGTTAAGTTAAATTCTGAAAATAAACATGAATCAATGAGGGATTTCTAGACATCCTAGAAGAGTCAACATATTCTAAGTTTCTCGAGGGGACCTAGTTGATGAGCTTTTAAATTTGGTTTCAGAAGCAGTTCGGCATAAGTACGCAAGCGTATTTTCATCCATAGGTTAACTTGTTTTCAAAAGCGATGACGTATAATTTTCGTGAGTTCAAACGTTTGTTGAAGGTCTAAACTAACTTTTAACATTAACAAACCTAGTTAGAGATAGGCTAAATAAATCCCAAATGCACAAGTTAAACTTACTGCTGGCGATTCACCGTCAATAACCACCGTATTTACAAATCAATTTTGTGAGATCGTGAAGGGAAACTAAGTAGAATATTACATTTTTCAGTGTGTTACAATATCTATTATTGCAACCAACAATACTACATAAAGTTTTGACATCGTTACTGTATAAACTAATAGAATAAATGCTTGAATGTTTTTGATGTAGGCCTACATCAGTACTCAGCTGATCACAGCACATAACAGCTTCTTCGAACGTCCGCTTACAGCAGCACTTCAATTTACGCACGGAGCCTATAGGCCTCTCCGCACCCAACAAAGACAACCCTTAACCAAGAAATCTCATCAAATTTGTGTATAAATTGTTACATGTGGATTGGTTTGATACAGCTCTTTGCCCCCAGTCCTGGACTAACCGTAATAAAAATGTGTAAAATGTATTTGTCCAGCTATATTGGAAAATGTCATACTGTGCAGTGGCTCAAAGGAAATGAAACGTAATTAATCTCCTCCGCAGCTTCTGCAACGTTATATTGCAGGTTCCCTGTAGCTAACATTATTAACAATGACACGACACAAGAGGCGGGGTAGCACAAATAACGATAATGAATTATTTAAATTTCCATAAAATATGTTTTTGTTCTTGTTAATTCACTTTACGAGCTTGTGACATCTTGGTCATCAGCCCCGTGTTCTTCGGTGAGTGTGAGGGATCTGTCTGATAACCTGTATTATTGTGATGGCTGTAGTAGTGTGTGCATTTGTAATTTAGGCTATGATTGGGAAGGTGTCGGCCGTAGGCTAGAGTTGGGAACCATCCTAGCATATACCTGGAGTAGAAGTGGGGAAACTACGGAAAACCACTTCAGGGGCAGCTGAGTAGGGAATCCAACCCATCTCTTCTGTTTTCATACTCAGACCAGTATGAAGTTCCTTTGCAGAGTGAGGAATCGATCCAATGACATTTGGATCCGGTGTTTCAATACATGCCCCGATCCCACAGAAGGCGGCCACTGTAGTAGATTGTGTAACTTTGATATTTGAGTCTGGGATTAGGGTGGGTGTGAAATAAGGTACCTTACAGCAGTGTTTCCCAAACTCTTTTGTGTGTGTACCACTTTAAGGGATGAGAACTTCTCGCGTACCACCTAATGGTTGGGAGATGTAGTAACTATAAACCCCCACCACCACCACCTCCACCACCATTACGTAGTAGACCGAAATACGGATTGTAAATTGTGTTTGTTAGAGTTAGACTGTTGGAGTTAAAGTTCAAATAATAAAAAGTGTGTCCAGTTGTTTTATTATTTATTACAATAAGTACTCAATTCAAACATTCAGAAATGACACTGTACAAATAATATTAATAAAAGAACTCGTAATAATTAAAAATAAAAACCAAAGTTCAACTAACAACTTAAATGTGAAGGGTGAGCTTGAAGATTAGAAGCCAACTTAGGACTGTCTGGATTAAGATCATTTTCCACTGTAAGGAGCCTATTCCGGTATTTATTCTTGATGTAAACAACTGAAGGAAATGCAGTCTCACACAAATGCGAAGTAGTGAAAGGCAGTAAAAATCTAACTGCTCTGTCAGCTATGTCTGCATAGTCTGCACGCCTCTTAACCCAAAAGTTCACAAGAGTCATTTTTGAAAATGTTTGCCTTAGTTCTGAATCATAATTCAATTCATAAAACTGCTCCTTGTCTTTGACCTTAAAGTCCTCCGGCAAAATATCAATGTTTTTATATTTTTCGTAACGTATCTAATATTTTTTTTATTTTTCGTAACATCACCGCGTACCACTGCAGCAGTACGAGCGTACCACCAGTGGTACGCGTACCACAGTTTGGGAAACGCTGCCTTACAGCATACAAGAATCTGTCCTTGACAAGAAGGGAAACCTGATGGAAAAGCCTTAAATCAGTGATGCTCAGCTGAGGTAAATACGAGCATATTATTGTTTACAATATACAAGGTGTCGCAAAATGCCGCCACTACCCGTCTGACGAACTAGCTCAGTGATACCGTGCACGGCGCGTTCCTTGAAGCGAGTCATTTGGTAGCGGTTCGAACCAGAGCCAGCGCAAGTTTTTTCTTATCATAATTTTTCTATTCTTTGCCGTGCACGATACCACTGAGTTAGTTCGCCAGACTGGAAGTGGCGGCAGTCTTCCGCGGCTGATACGGAACGGAAACATTAGAAAAAGTCACACTTTCTCGACGCAGTGTTGCGAATTTGCCTCGTTAACAGTTTAATGTCACACAGATTTTTAACGGTTCGTTTCCGGCCATAAGTGTCTTATCTCAAGTTGCTTCAGAAAAGGGCCAGAACCTCTGGTTTCAGTTTGTCGACGTAATTTTGCGACACCCTGTATGTGAAAGTCTACCATTCTCAATCGCTTGAATGTAATAGCATAGATAATATTCACGAGAGATAAATAAAGGGTGTGGACGTTGAAATAACCATATTGCAAATAATAAAGATTTACGATGGCGAATCTAGAAGTAAGTTACACTTCCCAGTTATGGCCCTTTATTAAACCACATACACAAAGGCAACACGGCTATGACAACATACAATGGAAGTTCACTTTTCCACATAGTCCACTTTTCCACATTTCTCGGAACGGGCAACCAACTTTCCGATTCCGGATGCGTAGAAATCACCTCCAGCGCTAACCACCTGGATGCAGCTGCTTTCACCCCCTCATCGTCCACCACTTCACGCCCGAAACATCGATGGAATGGGTGCACACCACATCACCACAACGAAGGCCAAGGTCCAACCTTCAGCAGGAGAGGTAATGGCGACAGTGTTCTTAGACATGGAGGTATGGTGCACGTGGAATTTATGCCAAAAGTCACGACAATCAACTCTGCCTCGTATTGTCAAACGTTGAACGTTGTTATTTTCTGTAAACAAATGGCACAAAGATAACTGTAGGCCTATGCCCAAGCTAAACCTAGAGGCATAGAATGTCACTGACTTCGAGTGAGGACAATTATTACGTTCGCCGTAAATGAAGTGACCTATAGCTGTAGCACTCGTAGACTACCCACATTTTGTTGCACACAAAATATAGCCTACATATAAAAAACACGAATTGTGTAAATCCGAATCATACATCAAATAGAAATGCATTACACCGTACGTCCGTGGACTACACTTGAACTTTTTGAAGATGAATCCCAGCGCTGATGGGGGTCGTTTGTGTACTCTCCCTGTAAAATAAAGCCGGGATGATGCCTTATTTCAAGTCCCAGGGCATCAGCCCCTACAGTCAACAAGAAACACAGGTTATCAGACAAATTCAACACACGCCCAAGTATGCAGTGTTCATGACCAAGTGTGTAGGCTGTGTGAAACACAGTGTAACACCGTCACTCTTCCTTGTACAGGGTCATTATGTGTGTGTGCGCGCCAGTAAACACGGCAAGCTAAGCCGGCTGTGACTAGCGCAGATCGCGGGCGCGCGCACCCAGTTCAGTCGGCGGCGGCGCGCTCCGCTGACTCATATAGTCAGTTGACACGTGTTTTGTCATTCATATGGGCGTGTATTTGCAAAGCTTAGACGTTAGTGTTGCACGTTTAGTGAGTATTGGGATTACTGTGATTGTTGGTCATCCCTAGACACCAATTCACATTGCGCCAACGTGTGTATATCCATAATTCGTATATGAAAATCGGAAAATCTTGTTCTGAAACGAGACGAAAATTTCGAATCAAGTTTCCAGGAAGACCTGCGTCTAATGCCAGTACAATTAGGAGGCTCGCTAACCAATTCAAGGAAACAGGCTCCGTAAATACACTGAAGAAAATGGAAATTGCAACACCCAGAAGGAGTGGTGCTACATTGCTGCAATTGAACATGCAGGACGAGTGTTCGGTTGTGATTCGATGATTACACTTCAGGTACCTCTGACCGCATGTTTGGACAACAATAAATACAGGATGTGCCCACCACGAGCTGCAATTCATTGATGAATTCGGCGAGACATAGAGTCACTAAGGCCCTGGATCGCTTCCTGAGGAATTGTGGTCCATGCTTGCTGCACTGCATGGGTCAGTTGTTCCAGAGTTGTGGGTGGCTGAGGACGGTTGGCCAGTTGTCGACCTATCATGTCCCACACATACTCAATAGGACTGAGGTCCGGGGATCTGGCGGGCCATTCTAAGGTTGTGATGTCGTGGAGAGCTTCTCTGGAGATGCGTGCAATGTGAACCCGGGCATTGTCCTGTTGAAACATCCCATTAGCAATGTTCGCCATCATAGGGACAACCACTGGATTGAGTACCGTATCAACGTACTGTCGAGCAGTCATAGTGCCCGCAACAGCACTAATTGTGATTTCACATTAAAGCCAAGAGCTCCCCAGACCATAATGCTTGGTGTTGGCCCTGTGTGCCTCTCGACAATAAGGTCTGGGCGGCCCATCTCCCCGGTACGTCGGCGCACACGATTCCGGCGATCACTGCGGGCAAGACAGAAGCGCGATTCATCACTAAAGACGACCCTATGCCATTCGTCGACCCACGTCGATCGTTCTCAACACCAGGCCAGCCTTACACGTCGTGGGGTCAATTGAACACCTTCTGCAGGGACACGGGATCGTAAGCCAGCTGCACACAGGCGATGACCAACTGTTTGTTGTGTAACGTGGGGTGCCACAGCTGCTCGAATTTGCGATGCTGTTGCATGGAGTTCCATCCGGGCCATCCGAACGATGCGGCGATCCTCTCTCACAGTTGTCTGTCGCGCTGGGCCTGTGCCAGGTCTACGAGTGTGGGTACCTTCTTTTACCACTGCTGCCATACAAGTTGTACCGTAGATGGCTGTCGGCCAACACGTGCAGTGACAGTCCTTAGCGATAATCCAGCCTCACACAGCCAATTATCCGACCCCTCTCAAACGGCGACAGTTATTGATAGCGTGCTCTTCTCTGTCGTCGAGGCATATTTGAAGGGGAACACTTCATTGCACAGACTGCAAGTCAACTACGCTACACCGGAGTCCGTATACTGGAGTTGATTCCTCCGCGACCAATCACGTGGGGAGACCTGTAGCAACAATCCAATGGGTCTGAAACTTTGATCGATTACATACCTACCATGTCTTGAAAATCAACACAAACGACCAATGCCTTCATGGTGTTGCAATTTCCATTTTCTTCAGTGTAATAAAAGAGTTGACAGACATTCTTTCATCAGAAGATGTAAGGTGTGTGTTACAAGAGAGGGAGGAAATTTTCAGCACTGTAAGTGCACATTATTGAACATGTTTGGTAAAAATGTGAAAGTGCGCGCCGACCGCCGGCTGAACCGGGTGCACGCGGCCGCGATCTGAGCTAGTCACAGCCGGCTTAGCTTGCCGTGTTTACTGGCGCGTACACACATAATGACCCTGTATAAGTGTGTATATGTCGTAGTCAGATAGTGAAATCCGTCATTTCATGAAAATCCTAGGCACTTCATGAAAAGCCGGCATATGATGTAAAAAGAGATAGTTACACCATCTGACGCGTTTCTTCATGAAGTGACGGACCGATTTAGGCAGATGGTGTAAGAAATGATTTTACAGTATCAGCCGAGGCACTTCATGAAGATCCGGCGATTGTTGATTCGGCACTTCATGAAATGACTGACACAATGAAGCCGTACATTAATTCATTTAATTGTTCTATTCCAAGAAATAAATTAATGCTTGTTTATTATGGTTTTCGAAATTAATTTTCACATAAAAAACTAAATCTAATCGTGATATACCGGATACTCTTTACTCTCTATCTCTTTTTTTTCTAGAAGTTTGTATTTTTATTTTTATATATTTTATTTGTACAGAATTTTTTTCTAATCTGCAATGCTTACTTTCATAATTTCATTTGTAGTTTTTCTTTTTGTTCTTCATTTGTGTATCTTTTTTCTCTCTTTCCTTCACTGATGCAATTTGTATTTTTAGCCTATTTTCATTTATGAAAAAAATAGGCTTATGAGGTCACCTTTTGTCCGTGTGTCTGTCTGTGTGTGCGTGTGTGTGTGTGTGAGGATTTGTGTGTGTGAGTGTCCCCTAATAACTTCTAAACGGCTGGAGCGATTTCAATGAAACTCGGTAAGTTCATAGCACTATTTCGGGCGACCCCGACCGTGCCCTTCAAATTTTGTTACGTCTCACCAATCCAACATGGCGGCTGTGCGAAATATTTCACCAGCATTCAATATCTCCGAAACTACTACCGATATCACCCTGGAATTTTGTACGGTGATAAAGGGAACTACTAGAAGTTTACCGATGTGACTTTTGGAAACCTGGTAACTACAAAACCAACATGGCGCCCAAGCGAAGTTGCGACGTTTAAATAGACGTTTCTCGCGATTTAACCAACCAAACGCAATGAAACTTGGTACAGTAGGCTATATGTTTATACACATTGTATTGCACCGACATCTAACTTCGGTCAATTGTCCGCCCACCCCTACAGTCATCATATAAATATAATTTCAATTCACACCCAATCACACGGGACTGATGATTGAGGTGACCCAAGACCTCCAAATGAATTAACAACAAAACTGGAACGATAACTTACAGGTAAGATACACACAATGAAGAAAAGTGCAGAATCATTCTTTCAAATATTTCTGTCTATAATAAATAGGCTGAAATTCGAGATTTTCTCGAAGGTGAACCCTCCACTAAATCAACCAAATGTAAAGCTTTTGTGTATTCAGCCCTGTGTACTTGGGAGTGTGTAGAATCTGTCTGATAATCAGTATTATAATGGCATTTGTAGTATTGTGTGTATTTGTAGTTCAGGTTAAGATTGAGAAGGAGGCGGCCGTGGTTAAGTTAGGAACCAACCCGGCATTTGCCTAGAGGAGAAGGGGGAAACCACGGAAAACCAATTCCAGGATGGCTAAGGTAGGAATGGAATTCTTCTCAGTATTTCCTCCCGAGGTCGACCATATGTTCCTATCCATGGTAACCATAGTTGATTTCATAAGTCTACTTAACGAGTAGGCCAATATGCTGGTTCGAATCCCGTCGCTGACTGTGGCGTTTTCCCCCAGGTCTTTTCACACACCCTCTCAGCAAATGCCGGGATGGTACTTCATTTCAAGTCTCGAGACACCTTCCCAAATTCTTTACCCACACACTACTTCTATCATCACGCAAACACAGGTTATCAGAAAACAACCACCCAAATACACTGGGCTGATGATCAAGATGTCCCTAGCCCTTAAAATAAATATACGAGAAAACAACTATAAAACAAGGCAACAACTGAACTAGATTCAAATATTAGTTGGCAAAAAAGTATCCTTCAGTGGGGTTCGAACTCACCATGTAGTGATCCGGAAGCTAACACCATACCTCGAGACCACAAGTTCACTAATCCAATTGGCTGTTAAGAGCTGTACAGGATCTCTGTATTACGCGCCCGTAACAGTTTGTTCTTGTTGTTTTAAAGGGTGGAACAGCGAAATAAAGTCATATTATACTATCGGTTATCTATCTCTCATGTTTTAAAAACAAAATGGATCTGAACGACGTTCTTCTTCCGTTCACAGTACGGCAGCATAATATTCCTTCTAGGCGCAAAGCCAAGCAAGTTGCTGGGGAGGGAATTGGGGATAAATGAAGTCCAGACCATTAGACATTTGTACCATATGTCACAGTGTTTATGTCACAGTGTTCACTTTCTGAGGAAATAACAGCCCTTTAGTGTCCACATTTTTATCTGATTTATTCTTGGAAGTCTCACTTCCCTCACACGTGATCACCGCTGCCGCTACGGTACTTCATGAAGTGACGGGCTGGATTTCCCGTCAGATGATGTACAAAATGAATTACACTATGTGACGGCGATATTTAGTCATTTCACGAAACCACGCGTCAGATAGTGCAACTGTACCTTTTTACATCATATGCCGGCTCTTCATGAAGTGCCTAGGATTTTCATGAAATGACGGATTTCACTATCTGACTACGACACATATACATGCGTCGCCTTGCAAACACCAGCCGCCCCTGCACTCCCTGGCAATATAAAAGTTCCGTGCTTTAC
This sequence comes from Meconema thalassinum, assembly GCA_946902985.2. Lineage (NCBI taxonomy): Eukaryota > Metazoa > Arthropoda > Insecta > Orthoptera > Tettigoniidae > Meconema > Meconema thalassinum. The sequence continues at coordinate 1,469,406,952 of OX336389.2, forward strand.
AACTGCACTTGGAAGTACTTGATCTACTCCTGTCCCTTAATGTGTTCTTCGTTTGAAAACATGTGCTATGTGTATATTATAAGGTGGTATGGACCCCTATTATTCTTCCCACGGGTTCAACGTACAGCTGTGGCACACATCGGTTAGCCACGCGCTGCTAACCCAAGGGCACGCTCATCTCTTAATTTCCTCTCATTGGAGGCCGCCACTCAAAAGAACTGCTAGCTGCTCGTGTGAAAGGAGCAGTCGTCCACATCAAAGCTCACAATGATCAAACTATAAGGCTATTGGTCCCAGGATGCGCCGTTTGCCACTGCCTAAAGGCCTTCGAACTACCCTTACTGAATAAAGATGCAGTCGTTATTTTGTGATTCATATATGGTAGAGTACTCTATTATACAAGCAGGACAATACAGCATCTTCTATCCAAGAGGACTGAGGGCTACAGTAACCATTTTATACGGTGCTCAAACAACCATATCTTACGCAATTCCTGAATCTTCCGCTGTAATGAGCCACACATAATGCTATGCCACAGCTAGCACTGCTCACAATTACGATAACACAATACTGATTCTATTTTATTTTCTCCACATAGTTCCTAATTAGTTCTCGAGAAATTAGGAAATCACTGAAGATACATGTCTGTCTGATGAATTGACATTGCGCATGGGTTTGGGTAGATACCATCCCGACAGTTGCCTGGAGAAGAGGGAAATCACGGAAAAGCTCTTCTAGGATGGCTGTAGGATATGAACCCCTCATCTCTGTTCTGCCTCATGAGGCTGAGTGTACTCCGTTCCAACCCTCAGACCAGACTCGGACCTGGACCTCAGGGATGACAACCAAGAATGCTAGATACTACAACACGAGGGGGTCTGGCTGTGTGGACACTTAGGAAAATAAGCATTCCTTGTAACAATTTATCAAGGATTTTTTCAATTTTTCTCGAACTATGCAAATAAATGTGAATAGTATCTCGGCGTCAATAATTTAAATATTAAACACCATTTTATTTCTAGTAGTAGCAGTAGTAGTAGGTGCCAATTATAATTACAATATACATGTTAAGAAAAACAATTAAATGTACACGTATACAGTCCAATCTCTCACCTTCCAATTATTTTATACAGTGCCGCTAATAATAATTCACAAAAAAGTTCAATCACCTCATAACAATTAATTTTGGTTATAATGATTATAATATGTTAATATTAATACAATGAATCAATTGTAGTAAATTATAGTCTAATATTTCTTCTTCCTAACTTAATACAACAGTTATATCGTTACTATTATAAAACCGACAGTAGTGGCTACGCGGGCTAAAGCGCAGCGTTAGGTCAAGGGGCCAAGCTCTCTGCTGACTCGGTAGACGCGTGGGTTCGAGCCCCACCGTCGGCTGTCCTTGAAATGGTTTTCCGTGGTTTCCCATTTTCAACACCAGGCAAATGCTGGGACAGTACCTTCTGACAGGCCACGGCCGCTTCCTACCACATCCTTGCCCAGTTTCATTCATCTTCATCCATTCCATCTCTCATCCCGACGCGCAGGTCGCCCACGGGCGTCGAATAGAAAGACCTGCACTCGGCCTCTCAGGAGGCTACACGACAAAAAAAACTATTATAAAAACTTAACTTAAAACTCAAAATACAATTAATGTTACTATCATTTCTCCTCTCATATTGCCCCAGTCTATGAATAGGAGTCTATTACATATACAAGCAGTTGTCCACTTAGTTTAAGGAGTTATTTAATATCCAGTAGTAGTAGTAGTAGTTTACAGTTTGTTTATTTATGACCAATATTACATTTTTTGGTCCTACCAAGCTAATGCTTGTCGGTAGGTGCCAATTATGGTTACAACATATATGTTAACAAACACAATTAAATGTACACAATATACAGTCCAATCTCTCACCTACCAATTATTTTATATAGTGCCCCTAATAATATTTCACAAAGATATTCAATCAGCTCATAACTATTGATATCGGTTAAAATTATTATAATATGTTAATATTAATATAACAAAGAATTTGTAGTAAATTATAATATTTTTTACCCACCTTAAAACAACACTTATGTCGTTGCTATTGTAAAAACTTAACTTAAAACTTAAAATACAAATGTTACTATCATGTTCATAGTCTAATACATGTTGTTACGTGCCACCCCCCCCCCCCCCCCAGTGGCACTTTTGTTAACTGGATTACGGTGGGTAGGAAGCACAACACCAATTACTGCTTAAATAAATAATTAACTTTATTGCGGCCAGAAAATTACACTACTCATCAGCAATTACAGACAATAGGAACCTTACTCCAGTTTCCTCAAGTCTCTTGCTTGTGGAGAGCTCTTGCCCTTTCACTTGTCAACAAACCACAGAAGTTAATCCTGCCGCTAATGAGCCTAGTGGCCTTGACAGAACTACATGCAACTTCTTCCTAATGTGCGCCTACTACAGTACTTACGAGCACTTGCTGCACGCTGTTCACAAGCTGGGAGAAACAATGTCACTGGATTTCGACACCACAATATCTCAGACACTCAGTGAAAGCACACTCACTCAGAACACAGGCAGTCCCCTGTATGTTTCTCACTTCGCCGCTACACTAGGGGTTTCGCAAGTCACCACACTTCTGTCGCTCAGAATAAACGCTCACACTAGCTCGTAAAACACAACAACAACCCGTGCTTGACAGGTCGCACTTATATAGCAGGCCGGTGACTCAATAAACGCTTCTAGATCCATCCAGGGTTCACGGCTTCTCGAGGTTTCCATCGCTGGTCCAGTCACGAATATTCTGGACTATCCCTTTGTCCTAGTAGCCCTGTTGCATAAGGCGCACGCAATACAGGAGGCAGGGCACAGCCCAGCCCTGGGGCAGTTGTGACTCATGCGGCGAGCGATGACACAAACTCACAGCCGTAACAATATAAAACCAGTTGTCCATTTAGTCTAAGGAGTTATTTAGTAACCAATTTGTTATATCTTTTTTTTTGTTTTTTACATACTCTCAAAGGCCAGCAGTGAATGTGGTAGCTTGTTAAATAGAAAAGGTACCATGTAAGCTAATGTTCTTTTGCCAAATTCATTATTTGTTTTTGGAATTACAAAATGTGAATTCTTAAATCTTGTATCCTTTTGATGTTTTAAATGTTCTTTGAAAGTGCTATTAAAAAAATTATCCATAATTATCATTAAATATATTAGGCCCCCCTACAAGGCATTATCAGACAATTGGAGAACAATATCACTGGTGAGTTTAATCCATGCCTATCACCATGTCTTACAAAGAATTTAAGGAAACGTGTCTGAATACTGGTAATTCTATTAATATAAGTATTTGAAGCAAGTCCCCAAGCCTTTATTCCATATCGAATTATACTTTCCACTAATCCATAGTATGTCATTCTTAGCACTGAGGCAGGCATATTTTGCCTCAGATGGAAAAATTTACTTAAAATTATTCTTAGTTTGGAAGTAACTTGATTAATATGCTTGTCCCACCTGAAATTACAATCAATATACACACCTAAGTATTTTTGAACAGTTACATTTTTTACTGTTGTACAGTTTCTACAGTTACTGTTGTCACTTGCCATGCAATCGCATTCATGTATTTTTAGATGTACCTTTTGTAATAAAATCATTGGAGACCGAATGTGCATTGTTGTTGTTTTTGCACTATTAATTATTAAGCCATGATCATGTGCCCATCTCTGTAGCACATTGAAATCTGCTTGCAAGAAATTTTCTGCCTTCTTAAAATCCTTATGAACTGATACCACTATCGTATCATCAGCATATTGTAGTATTTGTGTGTTCTTCATATGCTGAGCAAGATTATTTACATATATCAAGTACAGCAAAGGTCCCAGGTTACTACATTGAGGAATACCCATTCTTATTCTTTTCTCTTCACTATATGTTTCACCAATTTTCACCAGAAAGTGCCTTTCCTCTAGATAATTTTCCATTAGTTCAAGTACTGGGCCTCGTATACCAATTTTTCTTAGTTTTTCTATAAGAATCTCATGGCAAAGGGTGTCGAAAGCTTTACTGAAGTCAATGAAGACTACCAAAACTTGTTTCCCTTGATCAAGTTTCTTATTTACTTGTTCAGCAAATTTTCCAAGTAATGTCCCAGTTCCCATGCTTTTCCTGTATGCAAATTGTTCATCTGATAGCAACTTATTTTCCTCCAAGAACCCCATAATTTTATCTGTTAAAAATGTTTCTATTATCTTGCACACTGCAGAGATAATGGAAATAGGGCGGTAGTTATTGACATCTGTGCCTATCCCTCCCTTTAAAACTGGTCTAACGACTGATGAATTTAGAATATCAGGGAATGAACGTTCTGAAATTATCAAATTTATTAGTTTGGCAATGATTTTATACACCTTTTCCCCTCCCATTTTTAAATGTTTCATTTGTATCCTGTCCAACCCCACAGACTTGTTTGTTCTCATTTTATCTATAATTTGTTTAATATCGCCATCTGTAGGTCTTGTGAGCCACATGCTTTTATCATTAAACTGATCAACATAACCATCTAATGTCTTGTCACAGTTGTGTACTATACTCTCGGTTCCTTGCTTGAAGTGTGATGCAAATGTTTCAGCTATAGACTGTTTCTCACTTCCACTGAAGTGCTTCATAATTACTTCATCCACCCCACCCCTGTGATGCCCTTTAATTAAATAATTTACTTCTTGCCAAATTTTCCTAGAGTCTCCTTTAAACGTTTGAAACCTATTCATGTAGTATATTTCTTTTTCTTTCCGCATGTGTTTTGTTAGTTTGTTTCTAAATTCTTTGTATTGTTCTTTATATTTACCATTGCTAGGATTACTTCTCCACTTTTTAAAAAGACTATCTCTTTTTGCTATGCTGTCCAAAATATCTCTGTTCACCCAAGGTTTAATTCCAATGCTTTTACGCTCCACGGTTCTTAAAGTCAACTCTTCTTTACAAGTGGCTCTCTCACAAATTTCATTGTATTCTTGTTTTAGAGCATTATAACATGACTGCATATCATTTGACTTAAATACTGCCTTTAAATCTGTTTCATTTATGTATCTCTCAACTAATTTGTCACTAATGAATGTTGCAATTTTATTGCTATCCCTTCCTTGCTCTGACATGCTATCATGTTCTAATGATATTCCTATACCCACCATATAATGATTAGATATTTTTTCCTTTACTACAGCAGAAGTCCAGTTATTTTTCCTATCTCTAATAAAAATATGATCTATGCACGACACCTTAATTTCTCCACACACAATTTCTTCACGTGTAATCGAACTAATGCATCTTGTTAAACCATATGAATTTAAAAATTCTTCATACTTATTTACCGTGGCTTCCGACTCGTCCAACAGGTTAATGTTAACATCACCAATTAATATTATCTGTGCCTCCTTCCCCACCAAATTTAGTACACCTTCAAGATCATTTAAAAATCCATTCACACATTCTGTACCTGGTCTATATACACAAAGCAACATATATTTAATACCAGTATTCATCTCAATTTCACCAAACATGTGCTCACAGTTGTCAGCTTGGAATACTAGTGGCATATAACGTAGATCATTATGTGCAAATATCATCATACCACCTCCTTTCCTGACCTCCCTCGTCACATTATATTGTACATAGTTGTCTATTTTAAAAACCTCAGTCAGATCATTGTGGATGTTAATTTCAGCCAGGACAATGATATCTATATGCTTATTTGCAACACTTACCAGAAGCATTTCCCAGTGAAGTCTGATTGACCTGATGTTTAAGTGTAACACTGTCAATTTACATTGTGGTTTGTCAATTCCAAATATGCATTCTGTCCAGTCATCCATACTGTCCAGTACCCTCTTAGAGTTAAAATTATCATCAGAATCTATGAAATCCATGTTTTAGAACTAAATTTTTAAGATATTTACAAATATTTTGTTGTTATTGATAATACAAATAAAATGTGGTATGCTTTACACATGAACCTAACCTGTCAATAGAGAAAACTAATCTGAACTTAAATTTCATAATGACAACTAGGCTATGAACTTTATTTGATCTTCTTAAGGTCATCATAATCGTAGTAGTAGTAGTAGTAGTAGTAGTAGTAGTAGTATCGTTAACAATAACATACTGAATTTTTACTGAATAAAATCAACAATTTTAACACGGGAAGAAGTGTTACTCCAAGCAATCAACAACAGCTAACACAATTCAATCAAATTAACAATGGAGCCTGAAACTGAACGAAATATACATTATTTCGATATAACAGTCAATCTGTCAGGCAACAACCTGACTTACTTGAATTTTCGCAAACCTACACAAACATCGATAATTATTCAACCTAGTGGGTTCCAATTCAGTGGTGATTATGTTGATAATTTAGGGGCTTATCATCTCGAGTATCAGCCCTAATTCAATGGTACATAGGGCCTATCATATATATGACAACAGAAAACTTCAATAAATAGATTTTAAAAAACAAACAAATAACCAAGGAAACCAATAAGATCAAATTGTACGAAAACAGGGGAGAAAAACTGGGGGTCTGGTGTCATCCAATAATGAGAAGTTCGGAGGTTTCAATTTCGTGAACAAAATTACATGCTAAATAACCTACTTTTACTATTAAAAAAAAAGGATTCAAAATAACATTCAGAACATCCAATACCAAAACAAAAGTTGAATGCTTTTCAGTCGGTCAACACGATTGTACCCAAATGAGATTAGTTATTCCCTAATCCTAAAAAAACCATGAGATTAATAAATACACTTGGATGTTTTGTTATGATTAGGGCAAGGCATTTGATGATTTTACATCTTTTTTGTTAGCTCGAGTATACTGTATATACATGTGTTTCATGAAATGACTGATTAAATAAGGGCAATTTGTTAGGGCATTTTCTTCATTTTTTGCCGTTTACAAGAGATAGGTCATTTTCGGAGAAATTTTAGGTTATTTTTGGCATTTTTAATTGTTTTTAGTACGGTAAGTGTTATATTTCGTCATATTTCGATAGTTAATTAATATTATTTATGTTTACAATACTTGTCTATTATGTTTAACTTAGGCAAAAAACTTGCTCAAGAAAGAAAGTAGACTTGCGATATAACCTCTGCCACTAGTTTTCAGAAAGGAAAGAGAATATTCTTTGTTAATTATATGACACCTATTTGCTAGGAGAGTCTTTGAAGAAAATGCCAGTTCTAAAATATTTAATTTTTTTTCACCAGTGGTGGTAAAGTGGTATTCACTTTGTTAGTAACAAAAATAATTTAAACTTAATGCATTGTCATCCATTAAAATGCTCTCTCAAATCAGCTAATTGTTTCTTAAAAGATTAATGAATAAGTGATTTACGAATAATTTATTGGTCATTGTTTTCAAATTTTGTGTCATTTTTTAAACCATTTTTAGGTCATAAATGCATTTTTATTTTGCATTTTCTTGCTATTTTTGGTCATTAAATGCCTTGCCCTAGTTATGATACTAGAAGTGGTGATTGACCTCCGGAATGTGCTTGTTTGGAGTGAATATGTGGATGTTGTAAATGGTCAATTCAGATTGTATTGTACAGGCTACTTATCTGGTTGAGTCTTGCGCGGTCCTGGGGCATTTAACTTGGTCACTGTCTGCACGCGACTGAAGGGAAATTCCTGTGTGTGAGGGTCCCTTATCTCGTTGGGATTTTCCCCCCTCTCGCATTCCTAAGTGTCATGTGTTCCTAGTTCAAATGTAACTGTTAAGTTGCCAAGTCTAGCCTCTCGATTGTGGCGTCTGTTACTATATTCAGGATAATCTTCAACTATTAAAGACCTGGTTTCAAACTCGCCACGCATAAGCTAAAATGCCCTCTTTATGCGCAACTGTCTAATGAGAATGTCCCGGCACCTTTAATACTGCCGTTAATACCGGCCTAAGTTTATTGAAGAAAAGGATACATCGTACGTCCTAATCCAATAGCATGTTTCCTGATTAGTCCCTTATCTAGCTTGGCTACATCGTTAAATACCATAACATCCAATACCCTTAGCCAACACCTTGAAAAATACAAACTTAAATAACCTGGACCCGTAATCGAATTCCGGGTTATACATTACATACTATCGTTCGAAGACACAGCGTGTCAATTGAATTACGTAGGACAAGTGGTAGGAGGGTAGATAAAGAACTCAGAAAACAGCTGTATGCGAGCACATGCATATGATACCGGGAATGATTTTACAACCTTGGGCACACAGAGCAGGCACCTCAGTCCACACACTTGAGAACAGTATTTAGCAGTAGTTAATTCTTTTTTTTTTTTTTTAGCGTATGGCTTTTAGTGCCAGGAGTGTCCGAGGACATGTTCGGCTCGCCAGAGTTGTAGCTGCTTCTTTGCGGACACCCATGGGGTGAGCTACATGTACCGTCGCGTGTGGAGTGTTGTCTGGGGAGGAAAGTGTGATTGTAAAGGACGAGGAATTGGAGGTTGGCGGCTGTGGCCTATAGTTAGGGACCAACCCTGGCATTTTCCTGGAAGGAAGATGGGAAACCACAGAAGACCATCTTCAAGGTTGCCGGCGGGGGGATTCGAACCTCCTCGCCTCCCGGATGTGAGCGACTGCCTGCAGCCACGCCATAACGACCACGGCTAATTCACCTGGTAACAATGTGTTGAATTTGGCGGACAAGCTGAATTTCTGAGGTGACCATAGTGGGTAGTGTAAGTGAGATAGGATTGGGGTAGTTTCCCCTGGACTTGATGTTAGGTACGATTCTGGCATTTACTGGGTCCCTGCTCATGATGGCCGCTGTTAGCGCCGGTAATCGAATCTTCGAGCTTCGGACTTCACCTGACCCTTTTGAATCGTGGTGTGCGACCTGACGTTTACGGTCATGCTGTAGGGTTGGTAGTTACTCGCTGCTGCTGTACGGATCATGGCCGGATGTTGAAAGTAAACACTCACGCAATGCCACGGTTCATTCCCCCTCTGCCCAGCGAAGGGGAAATGCGCTGTATAATTAGCTCGGAACTGTTTATGCTCTAGAAATGTTGAAACGTTACCAGCTAAGGAAGGAATGAGAGCAGAGTAATGTTTCCCGGGCTTCCCCAGTGGTCATTCGGAAATGGAACCAAATACTACCGGTGCCAAGTGGCATGGCATGGTTATGAATCAAGTCCCCGTCGCACTTGCAGTAAAATTCTGGGGCGTAAAGTTCTCTGGCAACATGTGCATCTACTGCAGACAAAATAGGTACTGTAGCATCACAAGAAATCACGTTACAAATACACACACTACTTCAGCCATCACGATGACATACTCCACACACACACCCAAGTACACAGGGCGATATGACTACGGTGTTGCAAAGCCCCTAAATCAATCAACACCACTAAATATATAATATTTAGAAATGTGTTCTTCTTATAGCCTACAGGTCTCATAGGTAATGACGTTTTTAATAGAAAATGTTATTTGGACAGTTTTCTGACAAGGAATTAAACTATTCTTCAAAGTAGAGACCATCAGATTCTATGGTCCTGAGCCATCTTCCAGTGAGGCTCCATATCTCACGACGGTACGAATCTCTGGGTTTTGAACTTTTGAAGCGAAGAATCCGGCTTGATCCACCTCCACACCTTCAATGTTTTCGAAATTTCTTCCACGCAAGAAATGGGCCATGGATCGAAAAAGATGGCAATCTGAAGGCGCAAGATCAGGAATGTATGCTGGATATGGTAGCAGTTCGACTCCTCCCAATTCCTGATTTATTACCATGGTTGTTCGTGCAGTATGAGGTCTCGCATTGTCCTTCTGCAAGAGAACTCGATTTCGGTTATCTAATGCTGGGTATTTTCGTCTCAAAATTTTATGAACTCGTTCCAGTTGTTGAGACTTACTGCACACCCGTTTGGAACAAATTTTCAGTGAATCACTCCTTCAAAATTCCACCAGACACACAACATCACTTTGGGGCCGAACCGATCCTTTTTAACTATGACTTTGGCAGGTTGACGGGGACTGAGCCACTCTTTCGAGGCCTCAGCGTTGCGCTAATAGACCTAGTTTTCATCACATGTGACAATTCTCCTGATAAATCTATCGTCTATGGGGTTACCGATAAGCTGACGACAGATATCCACTCGACGTTGAGCCTGTTCAGGCGTCAATTCATGAGGTACACATCTACAGACTCTGTTTGATTTTCCATGTTTCCTAATCTGGCGATGTGCGGTATCTTTTGATGCACCAAGTTCTTCTGACAGTCTACGAGTACTTCTTTGCGGATTTTCTTCCAAATCTCTGCGTGTATTCTCAATATCCCATAGTTTAGGTCTTCCAGAACGTGGTAAGTCTGTAATGTTTTCTTCTCCGGTGTTGAGACGTTGGAACCATCGTTGTACCACACGCTCAGTAATGACACCTTCTCCTTCCACTTCACATACTTTTCAAGCCGCGGCAGCAGCTTTATCTTCTTTCCAGTAGTGCTTTAGAAGGACCCTAACCTCCAACTTTGTAAGTTCCACTTGTGATTGTGTATCAACAACTGACGACTGATACATTCTCGCAATATACACAATTCTAGTCATGGCCTCCTGTAAATAGCAATGGCGAGCCAAAGAAAGCCAATTCTATCTTACAAAACACCAAACTTAAGACACTATATTACTTATGAGATATCCTAATAACTTAGTAGCCTATAGCTCGTCTAGTTAGTATTACGATTCGCAGTGAATCTCGTTATTAAAACTCTTTGGTCTATTCTACGAGGATTGGCGCAAAAGTCATGGCAATTTTTTTTTTTTCATTAAGATACAGTCCGGTTGGAAAATGTGGCATAGCCAGACGAAAGGACAAGGTGTTAACTGAAATATCGTAACACACTAATTTAATTTATTACGGTAGTATACAGGGCAATATGGCCTTCACGGTGCAAAATAATGACAACACAGTACACATACAGTTGACATGACAAACCTGGGCCTAAATACCCTCAAAGTAGTCCTCTGCTACTGTCACAACACGCTGCCAACGATGTGGGAGGCGCTGAATACCATCTACCTCAGCATTTGCCGCACCATGTGTGAATCGGGTCACCTGTTGTCGCACAGCATTATCAATGTCCTCTTGTGTTGCAAATCGCCTACCACGTTGTGGTTCCTTAATATTTCGAATGACATCAAGGTCACAGGGCGATATGTCGGGAGACTACGGTGGGTACTCCAATTCTTCCCATCCCCAACGTCGCAGTAACTACCCTACACACTCTGTTTTATGTGGTCTCACATTGTCGGGCAGGATTATTGCACTGTCCATAAGATCCGGACATTTCTCCCAAACGCCACGTCGGAACTGTCACACCAAGAAGTCCCTGTAATACTGTGCGGTCACTGTTCTGCCATTTGGAACAAAGTGGCAAACAATGACACCCGTGACGTACTGTAATACGAGACGATCACCATCAATAAGACTGGGGCAGGTTTCTGTCGGAACTTCTGCCTCCTTGGTGATCCAGCATGGCACCACTCCGCGGACTGACGTTTCAGTTTGCCCTGGTCCAAAATTCATCGATGGCGAATATTCGTGATAAGAATTGATCACCGTCCTCTTGCCAGCATGCAAGGTGGTCGGAGCATATTGCATAGCGCACCCACCTTTGAACTTCTGTCAGTGCATGCAGTACCCATCGCGATGCGATTTTGCGTAGTCGAAGCTCATTATGCAATATTCTGTGGACGGTGCATTTCTCGATGCCACTTGCCCTCTCTAACTCCAGTAGCGTCCATCGTCTGTCTTCATCCAGGAGCTGCTCAATGACGGCACGTGCCACGTCGGTCCGCACACTGACAGGTCGTCCCGAACGTTGCTCATCACTGGTTGATACACGTCCTTGCTGAAACTTTCCTACCCACCGTGCTACTGTACGGTATGGTAGGGCCTTATTCCCAAGGCTTCCGCTAATTCACTGTGACATTCCATCGCATTTCTCCCTCGGAGAACGGCTATTTTGATGTAAGCGCGCTGCTCAACCGTGACCACCGAGAGGAAGGCCATAACGGTCCGCTATGACGTCACGGCCCGTCGATTCATTCTTCACAGTCACCCGAACTCACAAGACTGTCTCACCACATGACACAACCGTACTACGTACTATTCGGTAAAATCTTGAACAACTATTAATTGAACGAGTAACTGTACAGCATTTACAACTCTCTGAAACCTTAACGTTCATAGAGATCATTCGCTCAGCCTCACTGTAGAGACATATTAATTTGTAACATATTATAGTACCGGTATCTCTAGTACTAACTTACGAAGAGAATAAGTCTAACTAGAACAGGTCTGCTTGAAATATATTTGTATTTATTTTATCAAAAGAGGAATTAGAATATAATTATTCTTCACGGCTTGATATATCGGCCGTTCGGCAGTCGGAGGTAAACTTAAAAACAAAAGGGTTGTTAATTTTTTTCCCTTTTTTGTATATTTTTATAATGGCTCGTGACATACTGTAGGCTATATTTAAATCAGTGCGTTCCTTGTGCTATTGGTGTAATTAGTGCTAACCCCTATAGGCCTACTAGGCTATATCATGCCTTGAGAGCGTGAATGCAATACCTAAGGAAATGTAAAGTTTTGAAGACATTTTTCAATGTTGCCTATACAACGCAAGTTTGAACTAGGCGGGGATACAATGTAATATTTTAAAAATTCTGAAAAAAATATGTTAAAAATGTAAACACTGAGGAAGTGCCTGGAGAAAAATAAAAACTTATACTTACGTATACTTACGTATACATATCAAAATTGGTACCATTAACGTATTGACCTTAAATGGCAAGACGGAGGAACTCGTAGGTTTCATGAAAGAGAAGGAAATTGTCATCCTCGGATTGAGTGAGACAAAGTGGCAAGGTAAAGGAGAAAGAACCCTGACAGATGGATACAGGCTGTTTTACAGTGGAGGAAAGGCAAAGCAAAATGGAGTGGGAATAATTGTGAGGAATGATATCCTGGAATATGTGGAAGAGGTAAAGAACGTGAGTGACAGGATTATTGTCATGAGAATTCAGTTTGAGACAGGAACAAAAGACCTAATACAAGTTTATGCTCCACAAACTGGAAACAAGGAAGAAGAGTTAGAAAGTTTCCTTGAAGAAGTAGACAAGTACATTGAAGACAAGGAGGCCATAATAATAGGCGACATGAATGCCCAAGTAGGTACAGAGAGACTGGGAAGAGAAGAGATCGTGGGACCCTATGGATATGGAAATAAAAATCCAGAAGGGGATATATTAATTGACTTTTGCCAGAGAAACCAACTAATGGTTGGAAATACATGGTTCAGAAAGAAAAACAGCCAAAAGATTACCAGATATGGATGGGGAGAGAGAAGAACTAAAACCCTGATTGACTACATTTTGGTAGAAAAAGACAAACGCAAAAACCTGATGGATGTTACTGCCATGCCGGACGAGGCTTTTGGTGGAGATCACAGAGCAGTAATAGCAAAGCTGAAAGTTGGAAAAATTAGAAAACTGAAGGAAAGAAAAGAAAGAAACATAAAAACATGGAGGTTGAAGGATAAACAGGTGCAAGAAGAATTTAAGATGGAACTGCAACAACTAGTACCAAAGACTGATGTTGGACATGTGGAAGAAGAATGGAAGCAATTTAAGGATGCATTTGTTAGTTGTGCAGAGAAAACATGTGGAAGAACATCGGGGAAGATGAAAGATAAACAAACAGCATGGTGGAATGAAAGAGTTAAAGAAAAAGTGAAGGAAAAGAAGAAGAGTTGGAAACAGTGGAAAACAAAAAGGACTGAAGAAAGTAGATTGAGATATGTAGAAGCTAGACAAATCTGCAAGAAAGTAGTGGCAGAAGAGAAGAAGAAAAGTTGGGAGTTATTCGCACAGGAAATTAAAGATGATTGTCAGTGTGGAAAGAAATTATTATTTAGTGTAGTTAAGAGTAGAAGGAAGGAACATGTAAACGCTGGATTTGTGAAAAACAAAGAAGGAGTGATATTGAAGGAACCAGAAGAGATTAAGAACCGATGGAAAGAATATTTTCAAGGACTGTTAAATGTCAGGAATGTAACGTACACAGAAGTTACTGTAGTGCCGGATGTGGAAGAAGAAGAAATGGAAGCGGACATTACAATGGCAGAGGTGGAATTGGCCATTAAGAAGATGAAGATGGGAAAAGCTGTGGGAGTGGATGAAGTGGCAGTAGAAATGATAAAGGCTGCAGGACCCATTGGAATATATTGGACTTCAAGAGTACTCAAGAGTGTGTGGAGAGCAAAACAAATTCCAGAAGATTGGCAGAAAGGTATTATTATACCAATATTCAAGAAAGGAGACAAGAAGGTGTGTGGAAATTACAGAGGAATTACTATTATCTCGCATGTTGCCAAGATCATGGAGAGAATACTAGAGGAAAGAATCCGAAAAAGGGTTGAAAACCAAATTCAAGAGGAACAATTTGGGTTCAGAAGGGGAAGATCAACAGTGGAACCTATCTTTGTTGTAAGACAAACTATGGAAAAACACTGGGAATATGGAAAAGACATGGTAATGACCTTTATTGACTTAGAAAAGGCATATGATAGTGTCCCTAGAGACAGAGTTTGGGAAAGCTTAAAACAGAAAGGTATTGGAGATGAAATGATACAAATGACAAAAGCAATGTACAGTAATTGTTGCAGTTGTGTGAAGACCCAAGCAGGTAGAACAGGATGGTTTGAAATTGAAACTGGTTTGAAACAAGGGAGTGTGCTTTCACCACTGTTATTCATAATGGTGATGGATGATATACTGAAGGCAAAAAAGGAAGCCTACACAGGTACAAGAATGAACATAATCTTATTTGCGGATGATGTTCTGATTTGGGGAGAGAATGAGAAAGTGGTCCAGGAACAGCTGGATGTTTTAAAGGAAAATATTGAGAAATGGGGAATGAAAATCAGTGTAGAAAAGAGTAAGACAATGGTGATGACAAGACATAAGGAAGAAGGGAAAGGAATTGTTAAAATTGGAGATGTAAATCTGGAAGTAGTTGAGCACTTCAAATATTTGGGAAGTGAATTGATGGAAAATGCAAGACTGGATATGGAAATTAGCAAGAGAATACAAGGTGGGAGTGCCTTCTACTATCAAGTTCGGAATTTAATTTGGGATAAAGACATACCAATGAAGGCTAAAGAAGTGATGTACAAGACTTATTACTTACCAATATTGACATACGGAGCAGAAACTTGGCCTATGACCCGGAGGGATGAAAGTAGAATGCAGGCAGCCGAAATGAAATTTTTGAGGAGTATGTTACAGAAGACTAGAAGAGATAGATTGAGAAATGAAGACATTAGAAAGGAAGTGAATGTACAGAAGCTGAACGAAAAGCTGGAACAGAACAGATTGAGATGGTATGGACATGTGAAGAGGATGAATGATGAAAGAATGCCAAAACAAGTGATGGAGAGGCAAATGACGGGAAAAAGAGGACGAGGAAGACCTAGAGGTCGGTGGTTGGACCTTGTTAAGTGCAGCGTGATAAACCGGAACATGGAGTGGCGTTCAGTGCTTGAGGAAGAGTGGTGGACAGACCGAGTAAAGTGGAGGGGACTCATGTTTGCTCCGACCCGGCCTAGGCTGGAAAACGGAAAATGATGATGATGATGATGATGATGATGATGATGATGATGACTTACGTCTTTTTGTCCAACTCCATTTGATTAATAATATCAGCTACAAGGATGTGGCACATTATTCTAATTAGAAACTAAATAAATCTTCCATGAATGGAATTATTCCTCTTTTAAAATCCCCATTCACCTTGCCTTAACTTCCAATTTGGAATTTTCAATGAATATTGTACATTGGTGTTATTTATAAATATCAATATTGTGCATGGTGTTAATTATAAATATCAATATTGTACATGGTGTTAATTATAAATATCAATTAACTTCAGCAGTATACATATCCTGAGAAAATTTCAGTACAAATAGAAAGAGTAGGCTACTATACTACAATATTAAAAATGAACTGTAAGACAAAATTACAGCTTGAGAAAAACATTTATTAGGCTACTCCAATCAATTGCAGCTTACAGAAAGGGGATGTTAATGAGCACATTTTCAGATTCATTATTATAGATCACTTATAAATTATTTGAAGCCCATATAACACAAAACTCACTAAAGGAAGCTGTGTGATAGCTATTAGAATGTAAATAGCACATTATTTTTACCCCACTATATTAATTATTATAGCCTGTTCATAACTCTACTTCTGCATTCGGTAATGTTTTAATGGAATTCTAATTCACATGAGTACTCAGTGGAATAATGTGATCGCTCACATACCAGGAAAGTCCTCATTAACAATTTTGAAGGGGTGATGATTGGACAATTAACTACGGTAGTCATAATTAATATTTAGAAATTATTTGGAATCAAATGTCACGAGGGGTCCTTTCAGAGGCTTTCTAATTGTTCATAATCAAGACCCCATCGAAATGGAAAATGAAAATAATAGGGTAAATACCTACACAATGTATATAATATGAACAACATGGAAAAGGGAGCACGCTAAATCGTCCAGAACATAACCTAAAAGTTAATCATCTAAAACTGAAGTATAAAGGTCACACGAGCCTCACATATGGTTACCGAGGCATATTAATCAAACTCAAGTATAAAGGTCATGTCAAAGTCAACCCCTGGCACTATCCAGCCCATGACGGGCTAAGGCCGACCAAGCGACCGCTGCCCAGCCATTTGGCCTGCAGATATTGGGGTGACGCGTGATCAGCGCGTCGGGTCCCCTCGGCCGTTAATCTTGGTATTCGTGATCGGGGCGCTGTCTCATGTGAGCCTCCCATATGGTTACCAAGGCAACAAATATTAATCAAACTGAAGTATAAAGGTCACATGAGCCTCCCATATGGTTACCGAGGCAACAAATATTAATCAAACTGAAGTATAAAGGTCATATGAGCCTCCCAAATGGTTACCGAGGCAACAAATATTAATCAAACTGAAGTATAAAGGGCACATGAGCCTGCCATATGGTTACCGAGGCAATAAATATTAATCAAACTGAAGTATAAAGGTCATGTGAGCCTCCCATATGGTTACCGAGGCATCAAATATTAATCAAACTGAAGTATAAATGTCACACGAGCCTCCCATATGGTTAACGAGGCAATAAATATTAATCAAACTGAAGTATAAAGGTCATGTGATCCTCACCTTATGGTTACCGAGTCAAGCATTCATTATCTAGAACTGAAAATACCCATGACCAGTATATAATCGAGAGGGAAGAAAATATCAACTCAATGTAGGATGTTGTATTAATGATTCTCTTAAAACATAAATCTACTGGAAATACTCAACTGTTATGTTGTATAACAATGCCATGTAGCATATGAATGGGATAAGGAAACATTAACATTAATATTAAAAATGAATTGTAAGACAAAATTGCAGCTGGAGAAAGACTCCAATAAATTACAGCTTACAGGAAGGGAATGTTAATGAGCACATTTTTCATTATTCTCTTCCAGTATAATAATAATAATAATAATAGTTGATATTTTTCTCCCTATGATATCAGTTGATAGTAACTTATGTTCCATTTAACGGCATATTACCTCATTAGGCTCAAAATGTCAGAATTATTCTTGGATTAGAAAGGACAGTTTAGGGAAACATAATAAAAATAAATAAATAAAAGAGCAAATTCCTGTGAGAAGCTTTATTTAATATCTAAAAAATCGGTATTCACCAACAAGTCATAAGGTTATGTTCAGCTTTACTAATCCATAATTTGGCAGACAAACATAAAGAAATAAAAGCCGAATATCTCCACTAGTCTTTCATATGTTCTATAATTGTGGACAGTTTCTTGTTAAGTGAAAACACAATTTTATTTATCACAAAGCACTGAATTGAAAACCTACCACTGAAAAGCATATTCACATTCGTTTGGGAAGGAAAACACTATCGCTTTCTTGTAGCTCCAAACACAACAACTATGCGGCATTATCTCACAACTACTACACCGAATGCTCCACTGTAATGGTACGGTACTGAGACAACGCAAATATGAAAAATAAACCAAAAATCACCAAACGAGAAATGTTGAACAAGTAAGACTCCAAGAAGGACACTCACCAACTGACTGATTTCACAGCCCTCGCTGCACTACTACCAGCTATCACAGAGCCATCTGTTGTTCTGAATACACACTATGCCTACAGAACGTCCATACGACACATGTACGTTCGTGATCCGTTCACATATCTACAAGACAAAAAATAGTTGCCATGACTTTTGCCCCAACCCTCGTATGTTGTTGCTGTTTTATAGGTTTGAGTTTAACTATGCGTATTATGGACGCGAAAATACACTCACCAGCATAAAAACTAACAATAAGAATTTCTGACAAACATCTATGTTGGACCGTTTCAAACCTTGTATTTATCAAATAATAATGACATTACAACAATGTGACATATATCATAAGTTAATTACCCTAATTAGCACAAGAATAATTGAATAACAGATCATGACAGTCACAACAGGGTTCCAATATGAATTTGAAAATGTCGAAACCTGGAATCCTTCGTACTGTCCTCCAACCTGTATGATGACTAATATTTACTCTAGGACTTCCGTTTGTTCCCAGAGGAGTGCGTCAGGCCTCGGCAGCCGGCACAGTTCATATCCTCGCCGCTAGATGGGGGCTTCATTCATGCCATTCCTGACCCGGTCGGAGACTGGAAGCAGGCTGTGGATTTTCATTTTTTTCACTTCCGTTTGTTCACTTCTTTGCACGACATTTCTATTGGCTCAATAACTGGTATTAGATGATGATGATGATAATTGTTGTTTTAAGGGGCCTAACATCTAGGTTATCGGCCCCTAACTGGTATTAGCAACTCTAGCCGCAGTTCAGGAAATGTTCACTATGTTCCCTTGGGGTATGGGCACACATTCTGCCTCGATTGTTGCCCGACGTGGAGCCCGTTGAGCCAGTGTTTCAGGAGAACAACTACTAGCACATTAGAGTAATCCAAATCAGGCACGGTCGTTGCACAGGTGTTGAATTGTAACTAATCACCTAATCTAATAGGACAAAACGCGTGTTGACCGACTGCAAAGTATTAATTTATAGTTTGTACAGGCAACACATGACTTTACATAGCATTCATTTGGGTGAAAACGTTTCTTTAAAGAATAAACAATTTGCTCTTTAGTGGTTAAAGTAAGATGATCCCACGTATATATGACATAGGCCTACGCTGAACATACCTGAAGATGGTTGATAATTATTATGAACAGTATAAATCTGTTGGAAGTATAAGTTAATTATTCAAGACCTGAAGGTGTTCGCTCGACGGGCAAAACATGACATCCCCATATTTATCATTTACTAGCTGAAGTACCCGTTCCTCGTCGGGTTTATGAGAAAGGATTAAAGATATCAAATTAAGGTGGCCGAATGTATTTGAGAAACAGCTCTGGAACATCTTCGGCACACCAAACAAAACACGTCAAGTAAGATGACGGCTGAATAAATGAACTACAGTCCACAGCAGTTCTGAAATATGGAGAAGCTTCAGTCCATTCATTAGTGAAGGCTGTTTTTTTTGAAGCCTAGCTGAGACAATAATAATAATAATAATAATAATAATAATAATAATAATAATAATAATAATGTGATATTTTATCATCCTTCCTGAAGGTAATTCAGAGATACAGCTAATACGGTACCTCGCCGTGGGCCACAACTACACAAGAAAACCGAATTTTCTCGTAAACCATTATAGTAACTAAGAAAATGCATAAGACGTTTCTTTAATTTCAAGGTCACATGGTGCACTTCATTTTCTGATAGAGGCAACCGTTTACCCATTATTTAAGTTGATGTAGGGCAAAATTGCTCAAATTTGGGATATACCCCTGTAAAATCCTCTAGTAGTTCGGAAGAGTGAAATCCCCAGGTATATATAAGGTGCGTTCAAAAAGTGACGAGCCGGAGGCATAATTACAGAAACCAGTACCTGTATGTTAGAAGTATTGGCCCTGGCTGTTGAGGCACTTGTCCCACTGTGACACGAGGCGGTGAATGGCTGTCTTATAAAATGCCCTGGCCTGCGATTTGAACCAGTTCCGCACGTACAGCTGGACGTCGGCGTCCGAGGTGAATCGTTGGCCCCGCATAGCCCTTTTCAGGGGACCAAACATGGCGTAATCACAGGGACAGAGGTCTGGACTGTATGGAGGCTAGCCGAGAACCTCCCATTTGAATTTCTGCGGGAGTGCCGCGACTTTGTTGGCCGTATGAAGTCGTGCATTGTCGTGGAGCGACCACGGCGGCTATGGCGTTCACTGCCACTCGGCGGTCCTGGATAATGAGTGCATCAACCAGCTGGACGTTGTCATCGGTAATGCAGGGGGGTGCCCAAGACCGGGCATCATCGGCTAACGACACCCGTCCTTCCCTGAAGCGCTTGTGCCACGCCTTGACCCTTGCAAGGAACATGCAGTGTTCGCCGTACACTTGTGACATTCGGCGATGAATGTCCGTTCCCCCTACTCCTTCCGCTGTCAGAAACCGAACAACACCTCTTTGCTCTTCGGTTGACGCCTCCATGCAATGCGACTGGCAGCGTTGGACGATAGATGCATGCTGCTGCTCGCTTTGTATCGTCACGTGAGGTGCACGCGTGCCCTCTAGCGACGGGCTGTGACCTTCCACGCTCTGGTCGGAACCACACCTCATTACACCCGCCACGATTAGCCGATGTCGTCACCGGTTTCCGCATTCCAGCCTCCGGCTCGTTACCGTACTTTTTGAACGCACCTTATAAAAATCTCAAGTATCCCTTGCGTGATTCTGGACTTCAAGCTATACCCTCACCTAATCTGAGCTCAATCGTTCCAACAGTTTTCAAACCACCTATCTGGAATAGACAGACAGACAGACAGACAGACAGACAGACTGACAGACACCATCTCGCTTTTATTAATAGTATACATGTAGTGCAGTGTATAATTTGTGTATTTATTTCAGGTATCGTAAGCGTTATATGAGTAAATTTTATTAATATTTACCGCCCCTGATAAATTGGGCTGGCATCGACGTGTTAACATGCAAATGACATGCAAGTTACGCCCCTTAAGGCATCAATCAACGTGTTGACCATCATTACACACACGAATATAGCCTACTGTCCATTAAGGCACTGCACGAGGACTATTTTATACATTTCGGTGAGCATACGACACACTGACACCCCCGCTATGTTGTCAGTCCAACACCACAGCTACTCGTGCAGGTAACTCGAGAAGTAGTCTCGCGTTCCACAGCGACAAGTGTACTGATCGGGTTCAGCTTTCATTTGAGTAAGACATTACAGTCATCAGCCCCACATGGACACATAGCTTCACAGTGAGTGCACTGTGCCCGAGTTCAGCTTTCATTTGAGTAGGGCATTACAGTCATCAGCCCCACATGGACACATAGCTTCACAGTGAGTGCAGTGTGCCCGAGTTCAGCTTTCATTTGAGTAGGGCATTACAGTCATCAGCCCCACATGGACACATAGCTTCACAATGAGTGCAGTGTGCTGGAGTTCAGCTTTCATTTGAGTAGGGCAATACAGTCATCAGCCCCACATGGACACATAGCTACACAGTGAGTGCAGTGTGCCCGAGTTCAGCTTTCATTTGAGTAGGACATTACAGTCATCAGCCCCACATGGACACATAGCTTCACAGTGAGTGCACTGTGCGCGAGTTCAGCTTTCATTTGAGTAGGGCATTACAGTCATCAGCCCCACATGGACACATAGCTACACAGTAAGTGCAGTGTGCTGGAGTTCAGCTTTCATTTGAGTAGGACATTACAGTCATCAGCCCCACATGGACACATAGCTTCGCAGTTAGTGCAGTGTGCTGGAGTTCAGCTTTCATTTGAGTAGGACATTACAGTCATCAGCCCCACAAGGACACATAGCTACACAGTGAGTGTAGTGTGCCCGAGTTCAGCTTTCATTTGAGTAGGACATTACAGTCATCAGCCCCACATGGACACATAGCTTCACAGTGAGTGCAGTGTGCCCGAGTTCAGCTTTCATTTGAGTAGGACATTGCAGTCATCAGCCCCACAAGGACACATAGCTACACAGTGAGTGCAGTGTGCCCGAGTTCAGCTTTCATTTGAGTAGGACATTACAGTAATCAGCCCCACATGGACACATAGCTTCACAGTGAGTGCAGTGTGCCCGAGTTCAGCTTTCATTTGAGTAGGACATTACAGTCATCAGCCCCACATGGACACATAGCTTCACAGTTAGTGCAGTGTGCTGGAGTTCAGCTTTCATTTGAGTAGGACATTACAGTCATCAGCCCCACATGGACACATAGCTTCACAGTGAATGCAGTGTGCTGGAGTTCAGCTTTCATTTGAGTAGGGCATTACAGTCATCAGCCCCACATGGACACATAGCTACACAGTGGGTGCTGTGTGCTGGAGTTCAGCTTTCATTTGAGTAGGGCATTACAGTCAGCAGCCCCACATGGACACATAGCTTCACAGTGAATGCAGTGTGCTGGAGTTCAGCTTTCATTTGAGTAGGACATTACAGTCATCAGCCCCACATGGACAAATAGCTTCACAGTGAGTGAAGTGTGCTGGAGTTCAGCTTTCATTTGAGTAGAGCATTACAGTCATCAGCCCCACATGGACACATAGCTTCACAGTGAGTGCAGTGTGCCCGAGTTCAGCTTCCATTGAGTAGGACATTACAGTCATCAGCCCCACATGGACACATAGCTTCACAGTTAGTGCAGTGTGCTGGAGTTCAGCTTTCATTTGAGTAGAGCATTACAGTCATCAGCCCCACATGGACACATAGCTTCACAGTGAGTGCAGTGTGCCCGAGTTCAGCTTTCATTTGAGTAGGGCATTACAGTCATCAGCCCCACATGGACACATAGCTTCACAGTGAGTGCAGTGTGCCTGAGTTCAGCTTTCATTTGAGTAAGGCATTACAGTCATCAGCCCCACATGGACACATAGCTTCACAGTGAGTGCAGTGTGCCCGAGTTCAGCTTTCATTTGAGTAAGGCATTACAGTCATCAGCCCCACATGGACACATAGCTTCACAGTTAGTGCAGTGTGCTGGAGTTCAGCTTTCATTTGAGTAGGACATTACAGTCATCAGCCCCACATGGACACATAGCTTCACAGTGAATGCAGTGTGCTGGAGTTCAGCTTTCATTTGAGTAGGGCATTACAGTCATCAGCCCCACATGGACACATAGCTACACAGTGGGTGCTGTGTGCTGGAGTTCAGCTTTCATTTGAGTAGGGCATTACAGTCAGCAGCCCCACATGGACACATAGCTTCACAGTGAATGCAGTGTGCTGGAGTTCAGCTTTCATTTGAGTAGGACATTACAGTCATCAGCCCCACATGGACAAATAGCTTCACAGTGAGTGCAGTGTGCCCGAGTTCAGCTTTCATTTGAGTAGGGCATTACAGTCATCAGCCCCACATGGACACATAGCTTCACAGTGAGTGCAGTGTGCTGGACTTCAGCTTTCATTTGAGTAGGGCATTACAGTCATCAGCCCCACATGGACACATAGCTACACAGTGAGTGCAGTGTGCCCAAGTTCAGCTTTCATTTGAGTAGGGCATTACAGTCATCAGCCCCACATGGACACATAGCTTCACAGTGAGTGCAGTGTGCCCGAGTTCAGCTTTCATTTGAGTAAGGCATTACAGTCATCAGCCCCACATGGACACATAGCTTCACACTTCACAGTTAGTGCAGTGTGCTGGAGTTCAGCTTTCATTTGAGTAGGACATTACAGTCATCAGCCCTACATGGACACATAGCTACACAGTGAGTGCAGTGTGCCCGAGTTCAGCTTTCATTTGAGTAGGGCATTACAGTCATCAGCCCCACATGGACACAGCTTCACAGTGAGTGCAGTGTGCTGGACTTCAGCTTTCATTTGAGTAGGGCATTACAGTCATCGCCCCACATGGACACATAGCTACACAGTGAGTGCAGTGTGCCCAAGTTCAGCTTTCATTTGAGTAGGGCATTACAGTCATCAGCCCCACATGGACACATAGCTTCACAGTGAGTGCAGTGTGCTGGAGTTCAGCTTTCATTTGAGTAGGGCATTACAGTCATCAGCCCCACATGGACACATAGCTTCACAGTGAGTGCAGGGTGCTCGAGTTCAGCTTTCGTTTGAGTAGGACATTACAGTCATCAGCCCCACATGAAGCAAACGTAGGTTGAAACACGACTTTGGGAAATATCGCCGGTGAAAGAGACAGAAGGGGGGGGGGGGGGGCAATAGAAACAGTGCCTTACCTGAGACATGGCATGTGAAGATATATCGCCAAACAATAAGGTAAGATAAACGGAGAAAATTAGTTTGCAAGAGGATCGTCCTGTTTGCGATTAGCATACTTTGCTGCAGAAGGGTGTGGGTTATTCCTCGCCCAATTTTAACATGTTGACCGACTGTAAAGCAATTATTTTACTTTATTAAGAAGGCAACAGTGAAAACATTACAAGGCATTTTCATTTGAAACTTTTTTGCCTTTCAGCGTCCAGTCTGCAAGCCTCTGTTTGCGAACAAGTCGCATCCATGATCCTCTATTAGCAGTTAGTACTGTAGCCTCCTATGCCTCTACATCTTTCACTTTCAAATCGTTCAGCAATGAATCTAATGAACCGCTACCAGGTCTACCTCAACTTTTCTTACCCTCAACAGCCGAATTCATTAACCCCATAGGTAATCTCTCCTCCCCCACTCTTATCACATGAACCCACCATATAAATCGGCTCATACAAACCGCTTCATCAAAAGTGTTCATTTCTAACTTCATTACGAGTACTCTCCTGTCAATTCTCCCATTTATTTGTCCCAGTAATATTTCATTCTACCATCATCAGTTACCTCTAGGTTGCGTATCAGATATCCTTAATATATCCAGCTCTCACTTCCATACAGCAAGGTTGGTCTAAGTACTGAGCTATGTAGGGAGAGTTTTGTCGTGCAAAATGGCTTCTAAAATGGTACGTGGTTCAATCAGCCTCGATATAACACCTGAAAATAGGGGGTTGGATTTTCACCTCAGATATGACCACGATATCACATCCCCTGAATGAAACAACAACAACAACAACAACAACAACAACAACAACAAGAGTGAATGGTCAACGTCGCGTCTCCATTTACAGCTACGCAGCAGATCTCTTGTTTGATATGAACATGTAAATTACTGTTATTCATTTACGGTATTTTACTTATTATTTCAATACTAGCAAACGTACCCGTCGTTGACTGGTCAATTTACGAAACTTGTATAGTTGTAACAGAAAGCCTCCGTGGCTTAGGCGGCAGCACGCCGGCCTCTCACCGCTGGGTCCGTGGTTCAAATCCCGGTCACTCCATGTGAGATCTGTGCTGGACAAAACGGAGGCAGACAGGTTTTTCTCCGGGTACTCCGGTTTTCCCTGTCAACATTTCATTCCAGCAACACTCTCCACTATCATTTCATTTCATCTGTCATTCATTTAATAACTTGCCCCAGAGGAGTGCGTCAGGCCTCGGCAGCCGGCACAGTCCATATCCTTGCCGCTAGATGGGGGCTTCATTCATTCCATTCCTGACCCGGTCGGAGACTGGAAGCAGGCTGTGGATTTTCTTTCTTTTTGTATAGTTGTAACAGTCCAGCAAGCTGCGGGACCTTCGCATGACAAAGAACAGTAGGAAACACAATTCGTTGTTCAAAAGCTTATAGGAAAACCGAAGGGGAATTGTTAGTAGTGAGTATTGTGTATGATAAATAACATTTTCAACAACATTTATTAGACGAGCGTTCTGATGGGACAAATACCAACGAAGATACTGGAAAATATTGGAAAACATTCATGTAACCCCCACAACATAGTGATTTTGGGTTTGCATGTATTACTGCTCAAGTCTAAGCTGCGTGGACCTGAGAGGAATGTGCATCGCAGACTATAAGTAGTGGTGGTGATGAGTGATGCAGTTTCTCGGTCCTTGCGTAGTAAACAGAAGCAAATACATTAGTCGGTGACTCAGTCACTCATTCCCAACGCCACACTGGTTTCAGAAAAGACCCATGTTAGCAGTATTGGAATAGACGAGAATGTCAGGTAACACGGCGGGCTGTCGACAGGCTTCTCAATTCTCGCCTGCTCCTATCCTGCCTCTGCTCTTCATCCCGCAAGTTCACAGAGCTTGGAACCGAGCAGTACATCTGGATGCGCAACTCTAAATGTGAAGTTTCCCTGTGATGGTGTAGCACACTAGTCAGAGATTCAGTCAAACACTGATGTGTTCTTGAGTTGACATGAAGCGGATAAATATCACAGAAAAAGAAATGCAAACTAAAAGAATTAAAAGTCAGTGGACTCCGTACAGTTTTAATTATGAGGATTAATACGAGGCACGTCCAGAAAGTAAGTACCGTTTGGTAATAAAATTAAATTGTGTACAGATACAGAAAAATTATTTATTGCACAACATTCTACACCTCTTAAACTACTTTTCCACATAACTGCCGAACATTTGCAGGCATTTGTCATAGCGTGGCACAAGTTTTTGGATACCTTCTTCATAGAAGTTTGCCGCCTGTGTCTTCAACCAGTTGGAAACATCTACTTTCAGCTCGTCGTCATTGTTGAAGTCTTGACCGCCAAGGAAAGACTTGAGATGTGTGAACAGATGAAAGTCGCAAGGATGATGTCAGGGCTGTACGGAGGGTGGTCAAACACGTCCCAGCCAAATCCCTGTAGGAGGTTTTTCGTCACATTTGCACTGTGTGGTCGTGCGTTGTCGTGAAGAAAAACAACACCTTTTGACAGCAACCCTCGGCGCTTATTCTGTATTGCGCGGCGCAATTTCCTAAGTGTCTCGCAGTAAGCATCTGCGTTCATTGTTTGACCACGTGGTAAGAAATCAATGAGTAAGATGCCTTTCCAGTCCCAGAACACTGTGCACATCATTTTCCGAGGTGTCAAGATTTGTTTCGGCTTAACCTTTGCTGGAGATGAAGTGTGCCTCCATTCCATTGATTGCCGCTTACTTTCAGGGGTGTCGTAAGAAACCCAAGTTTCATCTCCTGTAACTATCTGTGTCAGAAATTCTTCGCCGCCTTCATTGTAACGGGTCAAAAACTGAAGTGCACTACCCATCCGTTTTGTTTTGTGTTGCTCCGTAAGAATCTTTGGTACCCAACGTCGGCAAAATTTACGAAAGTTCAGTTTTTCGGTAACAATTTCATGAATTAGTGATCGTGAGATTTGGGGAAATTCCATAGCGAGAGCACTAATTGTAAACCTGCGGTTTTCCCGGATCTTGTCATCAATCGCGTGAACCAGTTCTTCTGTAACCAAAGATGGACGCCCACTTCGTTCTTCATCGTGCACTTCACTACGTCCTTCATTGAACTGTCGGACCCATCTTCTCACCATTGAATCACTCATCGCATTTTGTCCATCCACTCCGCAAATTTGCCGATAAATTTCAATTGGTTTCACTTTCCTAGCATTCAGAAAACGAATCACAGATCTGATTTCACAAGTGGCGGGATTTTCAATCAACACCGACATTGTACGAGTAAACATGCACAACAACGCGTACGTGGCAGCGCTCTCCAAATAGCGCACGTTTCTTCTCCTTGATACAGAGCGTCTACCGCGCATATGCGGAACTGCGCTGCAGCGGAACGTACAACTACACTGGTCAAAACAATTAGGGGATCAGGTGAGATATCATACACAAGATGCATACGGTAACGTCTTTTATTCAGAGTTCGGTTACAATTGTAATTTCTGTGTGCTACAGTACGATATTGTGTTGTCCCAACTCTTTACTGGAGGTTTACATAGCGCTTACTTCGAGCGAGGCACCATGGGGCTACCATAATAGTGAAAAAGTTATTCTCGTTGCCCTCTAATATGGTGTCTGATTACCTCGGATGGCCAGGACAGTTGCACACCTGCGTGGCATGGACAGTATGAGGTTATTAATCAGCTCTTGAGGGATATTTGGCCATTCTTCCATGAGTGCAATATCCAGCTCGGCAACCGTTGTGGGAGGTCCTGGTCTGGCTGCAATACGTCTGCCAAGTGCATCCCAGACATGCTCAATCGGGTTTAAGTCCGGTGGACAAGCAGGCCACTCCATTGGTTCAGAGCCCTCGTCGTCAAGCATGTTGTCCAGCAGTGCAGCTCTGTGGGGACGTGCGTTACCGTCCACCAGAATGAAACCATCGCCTATGGCACCAGCGTAGGGCACAACAAACGGTCGAAGGAGCTCGTCTCGATACCTCTGAGCAGTCAAAACGCAATTCTGAACGACATAGAGGTCCGTATGTCCGCCAATACTGACTCTTGCCCACACCATTCGCCCACCACCATGATATGGTGCTGTTTCCTGCACATAAGCGGGATTGTTCCGAGTTCCACGTTCACTCCAGTTAAGGGAACGACGAATGTCCGGCTGAACACAAAATCTTGACTCATCTGTGAACAAAACCCGGTGCCATTCGTTATGACGCCAATCCTGATGTTCCTCCGCCCAGTTTTTGCGGGCTAAACGGTGGCGTGGTTTTATTGGGACACACACCATAGGCCTCCATGCTTAAAGGCCACTTTCCCGAAGGCAATTTCGGACTGTTTGTGGTGATATTGCGCGTCCTGTTGCCGCTTGGAGGGTGCGTTGCAGCTGAGTTGCATTCAGCCTCCTGTCTCGACGGGCTGTTAACCGAAGATAACGGTCATCTCTTGCTGATGATACCCGTGGACGACCTTGGCCTGGCCTTCTTTTAACGGTTCCTGTTGTCTGAAATCGCGTCCAGGTCCTGGAAATCACACTTTGGAATACTCCAATAGCTGCAGCCACCTCCCTCTGTATCTGTCCCGGTTCCAACCTTCCTATGGCTCTCCATGCCATACCTTCGGGTAAGTCACGTTGTTGTTGCATTGCACTACCTGCTCACTACACCATCTGAACCCAACTGTTTGTGTCATTCGTTCGGTAGAGTAAATACACGTCCACACCAACCACCTCTGCAACAACTTTCTGTTATTATCACTATCTCGGTTGCCGTATTGTTGTTGTCTCCACTCCGTAGAACCGACAAGAAAGACGACGAACCATTTTAGGTCATTCTGCCGATGACAATACGTCAGAACCTAGATATCTCAACTGATCCCCTAATTGTTTTGACCAGTGTAGTTGAAGACACAGGCGGCACACGTCTATGAAGAAGGTATACAAAAACTCGTGCCACGCTACGACAAATGCCTGCAACATTTCGGCAGTTATGTGGAAAAGTAGTTTAAGGGTTGTAGAATTTTGTGCAATAAATAATTTTTCTGTATCTGTACACAATTTATTGTTATTTCCAAACGGAACTTATTTTCTGGACGTACTTCGTACTAAACGCTCCTGTTAACCCTGTGGCAACATTGCCTATATGCTGCACGATACATCAAGCACAATGAGTTGCGGTAAAGTTTCGGTAAGTTGGGAAACAATTAGTGGTTTCTACAGAAATTATAAGCACAAGAGCCATGTCACTAAAGACAGGCGAAATGTACCTGGGTCCTTCTGTCATAAATCACGTGTATACACACAATAATATGAAAATTGGCCTCTGAACGTTTGCAGGGCTATGCAGAAGCTCGTTTCGGGAAGCGCACTGATGGAATGAAAGAAGGGGAGCGAGGAGTAAGCCTTGTCAGTATGGTATTACTAACAGTAGTGCCCGGCTTCACCCGGTGGATTTATTTGTTTTATGGATGATAATGAATACTACTACAGAACTGGCAAATGGTACTTAAACTAACAGAAAATAAATATTTTTTAAATATAACTTTTTGTGGTGGGGATGGTGGTGGATTTAGTGGGGGTGATAAGCAGTACAGTATAATGGACGTAACATTCAGGTCATTTTCCCGTAATGATAATAATGAATAGGGAAACGGCTGCTTACTAACTACAGCACTGACACATGTAATTTACAAATAAATTTTAAAATATATTTAGAAAGAGGAGTAAGTGAAATAAGACACTGCCTAGGGCCTATATCTCATTGGCTGTTAGAAATATAGAGACCAATAGTGTCGTCTTTTGTCGCATAGCGCCGTAAGAAAATAATCAGAACACTTTGGAAAGCTTCGGTTGTCCCGAGCTCCTGAGGTAGGATAGTATCATTTACCGCCACATAGCGGTCAACGATAAGTTTCGGAATAAATGAAGGTAAATTTTAAAGCAACAACGCTTATTGCAGCTTATAACCTAAATGTACTGCACCAACGCCATTGCACTTATACAGAGGCATAATATGTTCATGATGATAACTGTTTTAAGGGGGTAAGAAATCTTTTTGCACTAATTACTCCCCGTGACCGCAATTTATAAGCAGCGCAAGATTTAACTATTTTCGCAATTCTGCACCAGAACACTGGTAGGGGCGACGTGGTGCAGCCCGAATTGTCAGTCAACAATGGACTTATTAAAATACTCTTACAGTTACACTATTACGGACATGAATGGTTCTAGGGCCTTAATACGTGGTTTTCAAGTTCAGTTTGTTTGTTATTCTAAATGTAGGGAATGGAGAGCGTTGTCCAAAATATCAAAGGACAGTGTTACCAGCAGGGTTTCAAAGTGTAAGTAAAATTTGGTGCAATTAGGAGGAACGGTGTAGATTTGTGATAAAGGGCCTAAATGCAGGGAATGGAGTGGTCTGTCCGAAATGTGAAGTGGACAGAGTCACCCGCAGGATTCCAAAGGTTAAGTATACAAAATGTGGTTCAGATCGGTGAAGCGGTGTAGATTTGTGCCAAAGGACCTAAATGCAGGAAATGGAGTGGTCTGTCCGAAATTTCAAGCAG
The DNA here is from genome assembly GCA_946902985.2 of Meconema thalassinum. Lineage (NCBI taxonomy): Eukaryota > Metazoa > Arthropoda > Insecta > Orthoptera > Tettigoniidae > Meconema > Meconema thalassinum. The sequence goes on from OX336389.2 coordinate 1,469,437,957, forward strand.
ACAGTGTCACTCGTCGGATTCCAAAGGGTAAGTATGTGAAATTTGGTTCAGATCTGTGAAACGGTGTCGATTTGTGCCAAAGGGCCCAAATGCAGGGAATGGAGTTGTATTGTAACCTATATTTTATGAGTCCCCCATGACAGTTTTAATGTAGGCTCGTAGGTTTGTTATTTCTTTATATCATGTTATCGTGTTGGCAACGTGTTAAATTGCATTGGACACGTCTGCAGTAGATGCAGTGTCATTATTATTATTATTACTATTATTATGATACACGTATACTTTTTATTATTAATTATTCAATGTATTTTAGGTCACTTTTGACGAGATTCTGAAGCTAGCTCTTATCCTATGTTTTATAAGTATGTTTTTTAATGTTGTTCAGACCACTGAACCAGCAGTCAGGTTCATGTTCTGGTCACACGTGCAGAAGGCAGCACTTCATGGACACTATTGTCTCAAGCAGGTATGCTCGCTCACCCGGGGGGGGGGGGGGGGGGTGATGATGAGGAAGCAGCCGAGGAAATGCTATGAGTGGCTTGGGGAGACAAAAGATATGACAACGAGCGCTTCTGAGAAAGACTTCCTGGTAGGAGCTGTGGGATTGAGACTGAGTGCACTGCTGCAAGGTGATTGTCTCTCTGGACATTGAGATGACTGGATGTGTAGTGTGTCTCTCTTGAGCTGAGTGCTTCGTATTTATACGGAAAGAAAAAAGCTTGAAGACTCCGATTTGTTTTAGTATGGAGGGTACCACGTGATTGGGTTCTTACTGTTATGCCACAATCACAGTAGGGCTGATGCCTATGCAAATAATTGTGCAACGTTGAAGAGGACCGTCAAATGTGAAGGCATGGCTGACCAGCTTCAAAGTGGTGTAGAGGTGAAATGGACATATGGGGCAGACGACGGCATTACCGGTAATGTGAAAACAAAATAAGAAATCTTTACAGGCCTAAATATTATTATATTATATATTTTTAATTGCATTTCTTGTGTGTCACTCTTTTTTTATTATATTTATCCATTTCTTGCATGCTGCTTCAGAATATAAAGTAAATTTAAATTGGATAGTTTCTTTTTAGTTAGATGCATGTAAACCTTCCTTCGTCTTTATTAATTTATAGGAGGTTTTGGTAAGGCCTATGTACGAGCCAGTCCTTTCAGAATATCTGCACACGCCCGGAGATAAGATGAGTTTTATAAAGGTGGATTTGTTCAATTACAGTACTAATTATGTCATTTGCTTAAATTTTAAAGAAAGGCCATTTATGAGGCAGAATATTCATTTTTATTTAAATTTTGTATCTTCAAAGTTACAAATGGCTTCTCTGGGTGAAGCCATCTTGTGGCTAGAATTGATAGATTGCAGTATGTCCGAAATTTCATGCAGACAGTGTTACTCGCAGGGTTCCAAAGGGTAAGTAGCCTATACAAATTTTGGTTCAAATCGGTGAAACGGTGTAGATTCGTGCCAAAGGGCATAAATGTTGGGAATGGACTGGTCTGTCATAAATTTCATGTAGACAGTGTTACTCGCAGGGTTCCAAAGGGTAAGTATACACATTTTGGTTCAGATTAGTGAAACGGTGTAGATTTGTGCCAAAGGGCCTAAATGCCGGGAATGGAGTGGTCTGTCCGAAATTTAACATAGCCTAAACTATTCCTCTTGAATCTGGCTATGATATAGGTACACAAATAATTTTTCGAATCCGTCTGGTAGTTCCAGAGATTAGCGCGTTTAAACACACAAACACACAAACTCTTCAGCTTTATTATATTGCTAGTCTATAGAATTACACCTGAAGCGTGTGTTTGACCTTCTGTCCAGCTGGTTTTCAGGGTACACGTGAACGAGCTTCTGAAACCGTGGCGTAGCGTAAGAAACATAGCTATTTTCTCGAAAGTGGTTAATGCTACAGACATTTACCAAATCAATTTGTCAATCCCCTCACAGAGATATATTCAAATTTGCTTTTTATACAGTAGATGCCTTCACTCTGTATATAATAATAATACTGATAATAATAATCAGAGGTGGAGCCAGCCTCATGGTGTTGAGGTAGCACACTTGCCTCCTAACTGGGAGGCTCCAAGTTCGTATTTCACCTCTCACCTCTGAAGAGCTAAAATGGGGTACACTCAGCCTCATGTAGATAATTGAGTAATAGCTTGATATGATAGATAGCACCATATTTCCGGAAAACCAAGCTAATGTGACCGAGGGGCGTCGTTGGTCAAAGGCTATGAGTTGGGTGACAGTCGTCCTTAATACGTGCGGTACTCTTGAGGTTCCATTACGGAATAAATTTAAAATCAGAAGTTGCATGGTTGTTTTTGATTCATTTTAGGAGCCAGCGACATCTTGATCATCATCCCCATGTCCTTGGGTGCGTGCTGAATGTTTCTGATAACCTGTGCTACTGTGGTGATTGCAAATGTAATATAGCGTAAGGAATTGGCGTGGATGCCCCGCAATTAGATATATGGCACCTCTTGGCATTTGCCTAAAGGGAGTAAGACAAAGTCGGGAGGAAAACCAAATTCAAGATTGGTTATTGACGACACCAGGATTCAAAACACCCATCAACGAACTTTCTGCAGTTTCCCAGCGCTCCGAGAAGAGCGGGACACTTCCATTGAGTTAGGTTCTATGCCATTGAAGGAGCAATGCAGGAGGTCTGTCCTGCCTGAGTAGCCAACCGAGCTGAGGTACGCTCCAAGGCCGACATCCCTGTACAGACAATGTACAGTTACTCAAATAAAAATGAGCGCACTCTTTCTTTCTTTCTTTCTTTCTTTCTTTCTTTCTTTCATCTATCGTATCATCGTATTATAAAATACGCTAAGGTGTATGTTTCACAAAACTCAAGCTCCTAAACCAAAGGGAGTTGGAAGGTGTGGTTTGTGCCAAAATCTTCCAAATTGTCTCAATAGTACAGGAAAAATCTTGAATTCCTTGAAAAGTAAACGGAAATATATTTATTTGTTTATAAAGTGCTTTTAAACAAATAAACAAGACGATATCCCCTGGCAGAACTGTGTCGCGTAGAGCCCGCAGAGCACTAGCGCCGGGCGGGTAGTCCGCGAGAGTCCTCGCACGGGTCCGCTAGTGTGCTTATAATTCTTGACACTGCTGCACGGGTTCTCGTATAAACCCACCATTTGGACAGTTGCGAAGAGTGCACTCATTGTTTGTAACAGCGATTGTACACTTTTCACACTCACACCAGAGAGTTTAAAGGCCCGGAGTGCGTACATCTATCGGGGACACTAATAACTGCAGTTACACACACTACTACAGATTCCATTCACACACATGTCGTAACCTGTCGTATGTATTTGAGACTATCAAAAGCAATGATGTGCTCAGAGTTGAAGGCACACACGTGTATCACAATGACATGGGAAGCAGCTCTCCATAGGAAGCCAACGATGCAGATTCTTAAATTGCGATCCATATCACAAAGGAAATAGCTTGGATGTGGAATAGAATAGAATAGAATGATGAGGGTGCGGAAGGAAGCAGCCACCAGGCGGCCGACGAGGCATGAGGCATGGGGGAGGGCGCTCAGAAATACGATATAATCAGCTCGGCATTCTCGGAAGCAGCGCCAAGTCAACTGTCAATCAGCTGACAGAATAGATACTGTTCCATACAGTGCAACTCAACTGGAAGTTGAACCTTCAAGCATGAAGAAAGTCTAACATTGAATAAGATTGATTCGACACTTGCGGAGTAACTTGTCATACTCTCGCAACGTGCACTCCACAGTGTTCGTGTGTTGCTGTCGGTGCTGTTCCGTTCATGCATGTCGCGAGTGAGAGCGTGCGATTTGTAAGGTGCAGACATAGCCTAATGTTTTTGTTTGAATCTTCAGTCTCCTGACTGGTTTGTTGCAGCCCTCCATGCTTCCCTGTCTTGAGGTAATCGTTTCATCTCTACATAGCTACCACACCCTACATCCGAGCCAATCTGCTTAACATATTCTAATCTCGGTCTACCTCTACAGTTCTTATCCTCGACCCTTCCTTCCATAACTAGGTTTGCTATTCCTGGGTGTCTTAGTAAGTGTCCTACCAACCTATCTCTTCTCTTCATTAGCAGTCGTCTTAATACCTCTTATTTGTAACCCTATCTACCCATCTGATCTTCATCATTCTCCTGTAACACCACATTTCAAATGCTTCAATTCTCCTCTTTTCTGCTGCCCCAACAGTCTAAGTTTCACTTCCATAGAGCGCCACGCTCCAGACAAAGGCTTTCAAAAATGACTTCCTAATGCCTAAATCTACATTCGATGTCAACAGATTCTTTTTCTGTAGAAATGCTTTCCTTGCCTGTGCTAACCTACTTTTTATATCATCTTTGCTTCGTCCATCACTGGTTATTTTGCTTCCTAAATAACAGAAGTCTCATACTTTCTTTATCTTTTCGCATGCCAATTCGACGTCCATAGGGGTTTTTGATTTCCATCGACTGCATTCCAATATTTTCGTTTTACAATTATTGATTTTCTTCATGAATTCTTTCCTCAAGACAGAATCCATACCGTCTAAAAATCATTCAAATTCTCTGGTGTGTCGGTTAAGATGACTATGTCATCAGCAAATCTCACAGTTGAAATTATTTCTTCTTGAATCTCTACTCCTACTTTGAATTTTTCTCCAATTTCCTTCATTGCTTGTTCAATGTATAGGTTGAAAAGTACGGGTGAAAAGTTGCTTGCCTACACCTTTCTGAACACCAGCTTCTCTCTCACGTATGCCTAATGTATGCTTTTAAATTCATCTCTACTTAGTATAAAACGAAGTCCCCGATTCTTGGATGTTACGGGTAAACTCGAGAACCACTGGATGGATTTTGATGCGGTTTTCACCTTTCTGTACAGGATATCTCAAGGATGATTTTTAAAGAAAATAATTTATTTATGGTCAAAGGAAGCCGAGCCGTAACGATTTCAGTGGAAAAGTCGAAAAAGAACTTGGCGTCCGAGCGCTTTGTAAGCTTACGCTGGGCAAACCGTAAAACATATCTAGGCTATAAACTATGAGTGTAAGAATTGTTCAGCATGAAAAGATCTACAAAACAGCCCGGGAGAGCATATCTCTATCTTCAATACATCGCCTACTATAAGTGTTTTTACGATTTCATTTCTTCCAACAATCTCCATTCAGTTACTGAGGCGACAGTTTACGAGCTAGCTAGGGCCGAGTCTATCACCTCAGTTACAGCTTAGATAGCGGACGAGCTTATTGCCCCAGATACAGCCAGCAGCAAACTGTCGAGTCGTGTTGAGTTAAAAACTTTAGAGAAGAGTGGTTGTGTTTGGAGTTTCCGTGGAAGTGCAACTCGGCTTTTCTTCATTTCGCCTGTGAACTTTTCGTTCCGCAAAATTCACAGTCAAGTTAAGATTGGACGGAAGGGGGATTTGTGTTTCATGCACCTCGCCATTCTTAAATTACGTCTGACAAGAATTTGTTGCACATGCATCTCCATGATAATATAATTAATAGTCCAGTCAGTGATTTTAACCCATCATGCCGAGATGTAAAACGGATATTGGTCGTTGTTCATTGACATTGGAAAAACAAGCGCTTATCACGTAATGCATTCATAACTGTTCCCGGGCGAAGCCAGGTCGGGTTGCTAGTTTAAAATAAACACAAATTTCTAACCTTCCAAATTTGGAGGCAGCCAATACACCAAGATTGTATCTAACTAGTGAGAACGATAATCGAGTTCCCGTAGAATTGCAAAAAGTTCCATCTATAAGTTTTAAATCTTCTCTGCAGGAATTAATTTTCGTCTTCAGTTTTATGAAAGCTGAATTAAATTTGGAAAATGACCTGCACGCGCCTGCAGACTGACAGTTTCCGATTCCCCACCTAATATTCGCCGGAATTATTTGTTGAATGATGCTAATTGCAATGTACACAAATTGAGTTATGAATTTAAATGTATTGCCAGGTTAGTATACCGTCATCCTTATGATCTTTCTACAAGATGAACCCAAACTCTACCAACAAACCCTCCGAGGTTCTGGGACGCCCTCCGAGCGTTTTGATGTGGTGGACCCGTGGTCTCCGGTGGGTCGTTACAGAGTAATAATCGAAAATAATGCTCTTGGGTCGGTAAACACGATTGTATCCAGTTATAAGGTGTTTCCCTAAACCTGAATCTAAACCTGAAAACGATTTACGTGAGATTAATAAATAAATTCATTTGGTTCACCAGTTTTGATCGTCAAGCGATCATCATCAGATACTTCAAACTTAGGTCATAAATTTATGTCTACAAGTATGTGGGTGACGGTATTAACAATGAAAATGAAAATCCACAGCCTGCTTCCAGTCGACCGACCGGGTCAGGGATGGAATGAATGAAGCCCCCCCATCTAGTGGCGAGGATATGAACTGTGCCGGCTGCCGAAACCTGTCGCACTCCTCTGAGTCAATGATTAAATAGATGACAGATGAAATGAAATGATAGTGGAGAGTGTTGCTGGAATGAAAGTTTTTACAGGAAAAACCGGAGTACCCGGAGAAAAACCTGTCTGCCTCCGCATTTTCCAGCACAGATCTCTGTAAATTAGGTATATACTTCATGGGTAGGACCAAGGTGATTATGGCATACAATCCATATTTAAGGACCTCATTCGAATATTGTAACGCAAAACCAAGATCTCCAACCATGTTGGAGTGAACTAAATTAATATCTCGCGAGTGTGGAAAAAAATCAGGGAGATAAAGAATTGATGACTGGCAACGGACGAAACGTTCATACTACACAACGGACAAGGAAGCCCGGTACTATTTGCTTTCCTCATGTCTTGTCTCCTTCCTACTGTCACCTCCTAGCATTCGGATGACCACCGGAGAGCACATTATGTCAGATTAGACAGAGCGACATTGGCTGCACTAAAGACTGCTGTCAAGAAACCCACTTAAACCCAACCACGAAGGAATAATGAATTAGGCAAAAGCGCATCGCAAATGGAACGACGAGAGCGAGGTACTCATAAGCTTGAATCAGAGTTTGGAGTCGATTAGGTGAGCGAAGAAACACGTTGTCATCCTTGAGCACCATCAGCGGCATATTTCGAGCTGATCGACCTACGCCTCTATGACTATTCTGGCTTACACAGATCACATCGTTAGAATCTGTGATTGAAGGTTTCACTGTCAATGTGGGCGAGGACTTCATGCTAATGAATGATAATGCCCGACGATCGAAGAGATCATGACACTGAATTTAGCATGCAGTGGTCATCTTGAAATTATAACATATACAAACAAATAACTCTATAGATTATAGAGATAGCATACAATATCTCAAATAAAGCATTTCTGTAAAACCGTATGTGGGCTTTGAATGCCAACGGCAAAGGTACAGCACCGCCATATATGAAGATGGTGGTTGAGCATACTATTGAAACTTCAAAATCAATAACTCAGAATCCAGTTGCGCAATTAACACAAAACTTTGTAACATGGGAGATGTTCTTTACTGAATATCTTGTTTCTATATATAGCTTAATTTGTCATCTCAAATGCTATGCCCTTGAAGTCAATGCTTTGCGAGCTGGAGTTCAATTGGCATCCATATAGACTGTGACATTACGTGATGGTGTTCAAGCCAATCTATACCGGGAGATCCAATCAAGCTGTTAAGGTTATTAACTATCTCCTGACTCTCAACGCAAAACATGTTTTAGTATGTCCTCTCATATCAGGATCTGGGAGGAGAAAGGGCGAATAGTGTATGTAATCTTATGGCCGATTCGCCCTGTCTCCTCCCAGCTGAATGGGCGAATAGCCTATTGTGTGTACTCTTATTGCAGATTCACCCTTTCTCCTCCCAGCTGAAAGGGCGAATAGTGTATGTAATCTTATTGCCGATTCGCCCTGTCTCCTCCCAGCTGAAAGGGCGAATAGTGCATGTAATCTTATTGCCGATTCGCCTTGTCTCCTCCCAGCTGAAAGGGCGAATAGTGCATGTAATCTTATTGCCAATTCGCCCTGTCTCCTCCCAGCTGAATGGGCGAATATTGTATGTAATCTTATTGCAGATTCGCCCTTTCTCCTCCCAGCTGAAAGGGCGGATAGTGCATGTAATCTTATTGCCGATTCGCCCTGTCTCCTCCCAGCTCCTGATATGAAGAACTATCGTTAGAACTCCCACAAAACTGCCTCAGTGTAGTGGCTAGAGTTATTACCTGTCATCCATGAGGTACCAGGTTTGACTCCCAGCTCTGTCATGAAATGTAACCTAATTCTGGTCTGATAGTTGAAACGAGGTACACTCAATCCCGTGATGCAAAACTGAGAAGAGGTGGGTTCGATTCCCACCTGGAGGGGTTTTTCCATGTGGTTTCCCACTTCTACTCCAGGAAGGCCACCGGCTTTCTAGTCGTTACAAATATACACTGCTACAGACACCACAATATTGCAAGTCCCTACATGAAAACAACAAAAGCAATGATGTCACTTCTTGTACAATAGTTACGGAGTACAGTCACGACCAAACGTTAGAAGCAAGTTGTGCTGACCATTGGCTGGGGGCACATGGGTTTGGTACGCACAAAATGTGTAAGGTTTCGGGGTAGGCCGATATTATGTATGCGCGTTTTTGTTGTTGTTGTTACTCAGGATTCAATTAGAGGCTGGGGACATAGGTGGTCATCAGCCCCATCTACCTGTTAGTGTTAGTGGTGTGTGTCATTATAATTAGCAGGGTCTGGGATTGGAGTCCCTATTCACCACCCCGGCATATGCGTGGAGCGGGGCAGACCACATTCAGGTCGGCCGCTATTGGTGTAGGACCAGGCCCCGGGCTAAGGTGATAGACGCCCTTGGCAAATGGTCTACTGGCGCCCTTTTTCTCAATTATTTGTTATAAAAATAGCATAATAGGTTTTATGTTCGAACCTGACTATTATATGTCAGAAAACTGTACTATGAGGCTCTTTATAACACTATTTTTCATTATGAAACAGTTTCTCCCACCAATCAGAGCTCAAGAAACAGTTGTTTGACCAATTAGATAAGGATAACATCGCAGCTGCGCTGAGTTCCACGGCCTTCTAATTAAAATTTCACTGCGTGGCCTAGTGTCATCGATGAGGCCATGGTCAAATACAAGGCATTCTCTGCGTCTCATGCGCTCTGTTCAGTACATAAAACTGGCGAAATCTCGACAGATATTTATGTTCGAACATAAAATAGTTATACTAATTATCGTCGAACATAAACAGTCGTATGCAACTCGCCTATAATGGTAATTAAAACACTCGAATGGAAATTATAAAACTCGCATACGCTCGTTTTATAAACATACTCGTGTCTTAATTTTTGTCATTATAGGCTCGTTGCATAATGTGTTGTTTTTTTTTACAAACAACTACGTTACTAATATTTTATCACAGGAAATAATAAGAAAAGTAAGTCGTTCATAAATGTTGTAGCCATTTATTGATACATTAATCACACTAAACCCCAAGATTACAAATTCAAGAGTTAAATTTTAAAAGTACAATATACAGAAACATTTCAAATCAAAGGTTTTTTCTGGCTTTTAACTTTGCAAATTTACTTATATCAGAAAAGTCTGTGCTAAGGATTACGTATTTTTCAAAACACAATAACAATACAGAATTTAGTTTGCTGTCTGTCTGTCTGTCCATGAATAATATAGGCCTAATCATGATTAAACATAAATACTACCTACAAATGTATGTGATATTTAATATTACTTTTATTTTATATTCACGTAAATAATAGTTATTTTATCCTACTTTTTAAAGATTTCCATGTCATATTTATTTTTAATGTTGGGATTGTTGGATCAACCTTTTTCTGCGTTCAGCGTCACCTAAATTTCGGCGCCCCCTAAAATTTGGCGCCCTGGGCAAATGCCCAGTATGCCCGTTTATAGCCCGGGGCCTGTGTAGGACCCAATTAGGCCTACAGTTCTAGAGCGCTCGACTGCGCTGATGGGTATGCGTGTGAGTATCTTCAGTCTCAGTCTCTAAGAGTGGCTTATAAAGCTACAACTGTGGCTAAAACCACAAGTGAATGGTCCCAAAGAAAGAGCAGACTACTTAAAACTTCCAAGTTAAATGCAAAGTAACTGAAGTAAAAGTAAATAGTTTCTGTGAGAAAGCTCTGTTACGACTACAGTGGAACGTGGCTAATTCGAACTTCTATAATTCGAAATCGTCTTTAATTCGAATTTTTATCTTGGTCCCTAGCATTTATATAACATACATTCAATGCTAAAAAATATCGTGGTTAATTAGAATTATATTTTGGATAATTCGAATTTTTACATGTAAAAAGCCGATTGGAAGCCAAACAGTTGGGTCAGGAATTCCCGAAAAACGACGTTGTATCATTGGCATGCGGCCCCTACTTGATTGTTTTGCCTACGTGACTAACAACACGCCGTCATCCCTTAAGGGCAGATGACCTCGTAGTTCCGCCCCTTAAAACAACAATAACTAACTAACTAGTGTCATCCCTTACACCTGTCTGGTAGTGCGTGCTGTGTGGTGTGATTAGACTTGTTTCTTCCTGTGTTTTAAAGTGTATGTATAGAGCTAAGATGTCATCAAAGCCTCGGGTTCCATACAAAACTTTGACTTAGTGGAGAAAATAGCGGTGATTACAGAAGTAGAAAAGGGAATGAAGAAAAAATCTGAAATTGCAAAGGCTGTCGGGATTCCTCCAAACTCTTAGTCAACATACCTAAAAAATAAAGACAAAATTCTCGGTTGTGAATGTGAGAGTGGCAAAGGCTGAAAAGGGTTGAGAGAACCGGGAAAATTGGTTTTGAATATTTTCTCTACCCTTTTCAAAGAACTTTCTTAATTCGAATTTTTGGATAATTCGATTTTTTTACTGGTCCCTTGAGATTCGAATTATCCAAGTTTCACTGTACTATTAAAACGTATAGCTTAGTGTTGAAATACATATACATTATCCAGTTCTTTTGACAATATTGTTGAACACGGAACAGTGGAAATGAGAAACCTGAAAGGGTCTTATTCGAAATTATCATACCGATTACATGACAGTGCTTATTGTTAGTAGTAATTGCACTGTTATTAATTACTTTCTGAAAGGAAATTCTAGCGGTATTCCGTTACCATTTAGCTGAAGTAATAAACAAATAATTTTCCTACCACTGTTAACATCACCGGAAATGAAATTAATTTCTTACAAATGTGCTGAAGAGTTGTAGGCTACGGCCTGGTTCAGCCCCAAGTACTTGGATACTTGAGTGTGTAACTGTTTCCTCTGCTACTCCCGACAAATGACGGAACTGTACCTTTTACTAGAACAACGCTGTACTCTAATAAGTACAGTTACAGAGACTACAATGGGGAATCCATAGTAAAAGCGCTGCGTTTCTAACTGGAAGGGACAGAGTTCGATTCTCACTCAGGTTGTGGATTTTAGTAAACCAAACTACCACTTTCAGAAACGCAGATGGATTCATTCAGGCTGCCAGAGTACCGCCGATCGTGGACCTGTCAACTCTATCCCATCATATCAAGAAAAGTGGGAGAGTCTACCTTCCACTACTCCATTGACCTCAATCGGTCTGTACACTACTATACTGAACATATGAGCGCACATCGGAATGTAACGCATAATAACTTTTCCCAAAAAGTTTAATAGGTAACAAAACCAAACAAATCACAAATGAACTTACATCTTTGACCTACTTTTCTACATAGTCACCAACTTTCTCAACACAGTCCTGCCATCGTGGTACCAGTTTAAATATGCCCTTTTCGTGGCAGTCCGTTTGGTTGGAGTATAGCCATCTGCGGTCGGCTGAGTTCACATCCGCATCTGTCGCAAAGTATTGGCCGGCCAGGAATGTCTTCATGGGACCAAACAGATGAAAGTCCGACGGAGCTAGATCAGGACTGTATGGTTGATGCTGGAGCACCTCCCACCCAAATTGGGCGATTTTATCACGAACAGGAGCAACAACATGGGGGCGGGCATGATCATGAAGGAGTTTGACACCGTCAGCATAAACGTTGAGGCGTTTGTCACGAAGGGCACGACGCAACTTAACCGAAGTTTTAGTGTAAGCTGAAGCATTCACAGTGGTCCCGTGTTCAGCAAAGTCCACCAATAACACACCATACATACCCCAGAATACTGTCACAAGGACTTTTCTAACAGATTGAGAAAGTTCGATTTTTTTCTTTTCGTACCGGGGAACCAGCATGTTTCCACTCCATAGAGGCCTGCTTGGTTTCGGGCGTGTAGTGGTACGCCCACGGCTCATCACCAGTGACGATTCATTTCGGAAAGTCATCCCCTTCTGCGACGCAACGCGGTAAGTGATCCAAGCTTGTCATCATTCGCAGGCCCTTGTGGTTGTCTTGTCAGGTTCTTAGGCACCCAGCGAGCACTAACTTTACGGAATTTCAACATGTGATGGACAATTTCATACATAGCACCATAGGAAATGTTAAACGTCTGCGATAAGGTCCGCAGGTGCACACGCCGGTCTTTCAAAATTGCTGCCTCTTTGTCTTGGACATTCTGCGGGGTGGCAGTTGTTTCAGGCCGCCCGGAGCGTGGCGAATCACTATGGTTCATATTGTTATTGGCTTTACGTCCCTTTTAACTACTGCGGCATTAAGAGACGCCGGGGTGCCAGAATTTTGTCCCGAAGGGGATCATTAACGTGCCAGTAAATCTACAGTCACGGCTCCCTCGCATTTGCGCACCCTGCAACCTTGGGGACAACAGGCGAGAACGTTACTGCTCACTTAAGTTCACACGACACTCGTGGAAGAATGCACAGCACCTGGAGACAATGCTACGGTCCATACACGCCACGCATGTCCCTGTTAATTTCACTCGGTTTATGCTCTTTGGCCCACAAATATCAAACTACACTTGGCTACTCTTCACAAGTTCACGACAGTAACATGCGCGCCATGTTTGTTTCGTAGATGAGGCTTCTCTAACTAGAGCTGCACATGAAAATACAATACCCTCTGTAGCACAAACTTCAAACTATATCGTCGTGAAATGTCAACATTCCAGCTGCAATACCAGGGGAGAAAAAAAAAAAAAGATTGTGCGTTATATTCCGATCTGCCCTCGTAATTAACACACACAAGTACTCCAAGATAATGAATGATGTCGTGATTCCTACCCACGAAGACCCTTGTCAGTCACTACTCTCACTAGGAATAGAATTTGGGATAATGCCATTGTTCAAGCCCCGGGATACCTTTCCTAGTCCTGCCCCTAAATGCAAACACCAGTCTATGGACATAATTGCACGAGTTGTCATATCTAAAGCTCGATGCTGATCACCGCAATGGGAAACTCGCCTTTGGCTCTAGAGTGCTCTGTTAGGGGTATGGAGCTGGGTACATTAACTTCGACCGAACAAAACTTGACTACACCGAGTTGTTGAAGTATGTAATTGGAGAGGTTTGTCGATGGCTGGAATTCATTTTAAGGATCACACTAATGCATATCTGTTCACCGGTAAAAAAAAAAGTATCTTGAGGCATGCTGGCGTGTTAGCCAAGACACACCGCAACCATTTGTGGAAGCCCCAAGCTGGTGGTGGTAACATTAAGTCTGGGGAGTGCTTTCATGATATGTAACAGGCAGGCAGATGACCTCGCAGTTCCGCCCCTTAAAACAACAATAACTAACAGCCCTGTGCTGGAGGCGCAGTAGTATCCCCAAAACTTTCCCGGAGGCCAAGAACAAGGTCTATGTAATTGTAACAGAACCTTGTGCTTGAGGCGCAGACAGTATCCCTAAACCTTGAAGGAAGCCAAGCCAAGCATTCCACACCAAGGTTTATGTAACCGAACCTTATGCTTGGGGCGCAGATAGTATCCCCACACCTTGATCGCAAGCCGAGCATACTACGCCAAGGTCAATGTAACAGAACCTTGTGCTTGAGGCGCGGATAGTATCCCTAAGTCTTGAAGGAAGCCGAGCATTCTACGCCAAGGTATATGTAACAGAACCTTATACCTGGGGCGCAGACTGTATCCCCAAACCTTGACCGGAAGCTAAGCATTCTACGCCAAGGTCATTGTAACAGAACCTTGTGCTTGAGGGGCAGACTGTATCCCCAAACCTTGACCGGAAGCTAAGCATTCTACGCCAGGGTCATTGTAACAGAACCTTGTGCTTGAGGCGCAGATAATATCCCCAAACCTTGACCGGAAGCCAAGCATTCTACGCCAAGGTCATTGTAACAAAACCTTGTGCTTGAGGCACAGATAGTATCCCCAAACCTTGACCGGAAGCCAAGCATTCTACTCCAAGATCATTGTAACAGAACCTTGTGCTTGAGGCGCAGACTGTATCCCCAAACCTTGACCGGAAGCCAAGCATTCTACGCCAAGGTCGATGTAACAGAACCTTATGCTTGAGGCGCAGACAGTATCCCCAAGCTTTCACCGGAAGCCAAGCATTCTACATCAAGTTCTATGTAACAGAACCTTGTGCTTGAGGCGCAGATAGTATCCCCTAGCTTTGACCGGAAGCCAAGCATTCTACATCAAGTTCTATGTAACAGAACCTTATGCCTGAGGCGCAGATAGTATCCCCTAGCTTTGACCGGAAGCCCAAGCATTCTACATCAAGGTCTATGTAACACAGCCTTGTGCTTGAGGCGCAGATAGTATCCCCAAGCTTTGACCGGAAGCCCAAGCATTCTACATCAAGTTCTATGTAACACAACCTTGTGCTTGAGGCGCAGATAGTATCCCCAAGCTTTGACCGGAAGCCCAAGCATTCTACATCAAGGTCTATGTATCAGAACCTTATGCCTGAGGGGCAGATAGTATGCCCGGAAGCCTAGCAAGGCTAAGTACATCAGCGGGTTTATTCAACAGTACCTGTGGGTTGAGGCACTTCTCACACAAATGGGCAGAGAGGTTTAATTGTGTGAATTGGACAATTCATGTATTTACTTCAGACACTAGGAGATTAAATTAATTGTGGGCACACCCGTGTTGACCGACTGACAAAGCGATTCGGTTAATAGATTACGGTACTTAACTAAAACTGAAAAATAGCTTATATCACTTCAATAACCACAGACACTCTCTATGACAGTTCCAAAATGTGCTGCTGGTGGATAGGGCGTATTTCAGTGGTTGTAATTTCTCTTTCCCCACATGCATATCTAAGTTAGCTTTAATGCAGACCTTAACGTACTAGTGATGTCGAGAACCTGCAGCTCAGCATTCAGCCACGCTTTACCTGCAAAGAAAAAGGACACTATATTATGCGATGTTAAGACTGAAAAGAGTGGTGATAAATGGCAGGAAACGTTCCTACATTTTCAAGTTACCTTGACGTAAGCTGAGACAGAACACCAGTCCCACTGTCAGGAAGATGCGTGAACCTGTTCCAAAATTCCTACCAACAGGATGGTTCATGCCATTTAGGAAAACCAAATTGCTAGATTTTATTCTGGAGAAGTGTATGGCTTACATTAAATATGTGTTGTAACCACCTTGTGGTGTAGTGGTTAGCATTCTTGACTGGCACTCCTTAACTCCGGTTTCAATTCCCGGCTCTGTCGAGAAATTTAATTTTGGTTTGAAGGTTAAAAACGGGACATTTTCGGCCTCGTGAGAAAAAATTGAGACAGGGCGATTTTGATTCCCATTCCTGATTCCCAATCCTAGAAGTGATTTTGCCTAGTTTTCCCCACTACTCCAGCCAAATGCCGGAATGGATCCTAACTTAAGGTGCCTTCCACATCCTTCGCAATCCCAGCCTACATTACAAATACACACTACTGTAGACATCACATTACCACAAGTTAACCCACACACACCCATCACGTTGATGACGCCTTTTTAATAAAACAATAACAAATATGTGTTGTGTGCTTGTCTTTTGTGTGCTAAAGGCTCCAAATCCACGCAGCTGCTTTTCTATCCCATTGAGTTTATTAGGTCCTGTATTCCTGGGATCCGGTTTGGGTGTGGTAAACATAGGCCTATCTGTTGCAGTGACAAACACACTGGATGAATATAACAGCTTCGGCTTTCACGGCCGCAGTTCATAGCTATGTACAAGTTGTCCGGATTTATACGTAGATCGTGGTACAGGCAGGATATTTCCTCTCGACATTATCAAGAGTCCGCTTCCTCCATTAGTCATCAGTGGACTGATAATTCTGAACGCAGTCTTAGGTGAAACGTAGGGAGAAAACATGCTGACTGGACCACGGTGTACCTACAACTTGTACATATTGGATAAAGATGATATTGATAATTCATGTTTTAAGCGGCGTAACATGTAGATTATCAGCCCCTAATGAAATGAAATGGTATGCAATGGAAACACGAGAATAACAAGTAGTTCCGTTAAGAAATAAATAGCCTATTTTCAAATATCCCACAGGTCTTTTCCATAAAAACTCTCCTGCATATTAAAACGATTTTCCGTGTGAGAAGCCTATTCTAAATAGCTTTTGGTTCACAACCTAAGTCTTCACCAAGACCATTAAAATGAGAAGTTATGTGCTAAAATATATAGTTTCAATATCGGTGATTAAGACTCCTCCCGCGAGGTGGCATCTTTCTGTGACGAACCAATGGTATGAATTTTTAGAAAAAATAAATGCACGGTTTCTTTAAGTAACGAAAAGTAAGCTACAGAATTTTGTGCCCTTATATAATGATTATTATCATAGCTCATACGACGCGCAGATCGCCCACGGGCGTCAACTAGAAAGACCTGCACTTGGCCTCTCCGGAGGCCACACGATCATCATCATCATCATCATCATCATCATCATCATAGCTCATCATACGAATCATCTTTTCAATCGCCTGAATAAGATACGAAAAATAAATAAATATAGATTTTAAAATTTCGTACAGAATCCATCTTAATTTTAGAAAACAATTGAACATCATTAGATGTCTCTACACTAAGCTCCGAATAGAGCTTCGTTGTGCCAAGTTGCTATGCACTCGGGTGATTGGATGCTAAAATGTTATTTTGAATATTTGAAAATCACTTGGTCGCCATGATGTGTTTGTGTTTCTCAGGATTTGGAAAGTTACATATCTGTCCTTACTTAAAAGCCCTAGAAAATTTCAGTTTGATTGCTTAAATAGTTTCGGAGATATTGAGAACCGGTGAAGTGTATCCTATGTATGCCTTGTTGGATTAATTTTTATATACAGGGTGGAACTAAATATGTGGGAAAGCTCCGGGGATTCGATAGAGGACCTGACAACAAGCAAAACAAGCGTGTGTGTGTATCAGGTCGTCCAAGAGTAACCACCCCACAGCAGGACCGATATCTGGCCTTAACCGCCCGACGAAATTGGAGTGCACCTGCAAGACAATTGTCAGTGGAGCTTGCAGCACTCTCAGGGGTTGCCGTTTTCCAGCAAACTGTGTACCGAAGGCTCAGAACAGCAGGGCTGTTTGCCAGACGTCCAGCGGTGTGCATCCCGCTCACTCTGTAACGATTCGATCCCATAGCTGTTATATTTAAAGGGTTATTCATTTATTATCATGTTATTATTATTATTATTAACTAGTACATCCATGAGATGATTTTTATATCAGATAATTGTAAGCGGTTTTGATTATTATATTCAATTAGATTTTTATTAACAATTACTTGTAAAGAGACGAAGTATTATATATTGCAACAAGACTGGCGATATGGACTAACCCTGTGCGTCACAAACTGAACGACGTAGTAAGAATTTCACCACGGCAAACTGCGTCATTTTCCTGAGATGCTAAGACACCCACTATGGTGTAACCAACACGCCATTTTCTACGGTACGTACGCGTCTAAGATTACAAATTGTGGTGCAATTAACCCTCGTGAGAGAATGAACACTGAAGAAAGGGAAGCTTACTGGAGGGGGAGACCGTCGAAGACCACGTGACAAGGAAGTCATTAGTACCTGCGACTCCGACAAAAGACGCATTGATCTATAGCTATCAATGAAGGAAGGAAGTTGTAACCTTTCTTTCTGGGTCCTAATGGACTGAGCACCGAGAGTCGACACTGAACGATGTCTTGCCGACATCTATATCAATACATAATGGGTTATATCCCTGATCAAAAGTCTTTCTACAGATGGCAACGTACTTAATGAGGATATTTCATAGTAAATGAGATATCACATCATTTTTTTAAACATAAGCGACGTAACATCGAGATCATCGATCATTTCTTAAATATGACGAATCTTCGACTGGGTGAGCCAACAATTCAATAAAACTATCGTCTCTATTATAATTTAACTTCATTTAACTTTCAATTCATTTTAATATTCATTTTCTTTTAAATAATTAATTGCCGCATTGAGTAATTTTAAATTCAATTGTGTGACTATCACTATTCTGTTTTATTAATATTTTGTTTTTGCATTTAATAAATTCATTCTCTTCAACGTAATGCCTATTTCTTTCATTGTAGTTGGTACTTTAAGGCAATCATACTCCTTGATTAAATACGGATTGGTTAGATGACTTTGTCTCACTACGGCCCGGGTAAGTGGTTCTCGACTCTACTGCTGATAGCCGAGGTTAAATCAATAAATTTCGATTCACTATCTTAAATAGGAATCTGGCGCTCAACAACTTATTATATTACACTATCACAGGTAAGGTCACACCACAGTGTATATTATTTATTCATATCATGTTTGTTTTATTGAACCACAATAGTCATCAACCACGATGAAGGACTTTATAAAAATGTTACATTTGGCGCCACAAAGTAGGACACGAAAACCATTCGGTATTTAGTCAGAGGAGTGTATAATTTCAGTGCAAATTGTCAGTGCTTTTGGGGGACAGTGAAGTGAAGTGAAATTTTGGACGGGCAATTGTTATACGGTGTACTTCAAGATGTCGGAGGAGGAACAGAGGCAGTTGAGAAGTAGGGATGCAGTCAAGAAAGTTAATTATAAGGAGGTTGATAGCGGTAGCGATGTTGAGAGCGTAGAGAATAATACCAAGATGTCGGAGGTAAATCTTGAGAATAATCCTGAGAGTAATCCTGAAAATAATCCTGAGGTTAACCCTGACACTAATTCAGAGGAAAATATCGAGACGAATATAGAGGTACATCCTGAGACTAGTGGTAGTCTAGAGAAAGAAAAGTCTATAGAGATTCCTGAAGATCCATTAACTGCGCTCATAAGGCAGATGAGTAGAGATTTAAGTGCGAAATTTGATGAAAGTATGAATAAAAATAGTGAAGAGAATAAAAAAAATTATTTGGAATTCAATGGTAAATTTGAGAAATTAGATAAAGATATGAATAAAAATAGTGAAGAGAATAAAAGAAATTATTTGGAATTCAATGGTAAATTTGAGAAATTAGATAAAGATATGAATAAAAATAGTAAGGAGATGAGAGAAGAGATGGGTAGGCTAAATCAAGATATGAGTAAAATAAATCAAAAATTGGAAGAGAATAATGTAAAACTAGATATTGTGGAAACGATGAATAGAGAATTAAGTATGAAGTATGATATGCTACAGGAGAGTATTCAGGGGGTGAAACAGGAAATCAGAGGTGAAATTAAGGAGGAGGTAGAGATGAAGGCTAAAGATATTATTAAGACAGTAGATAAGAAATTAGAAGCAGCAGAAAGTAGGATTCAGGAAAGAATAGTAACTGTGATTGAAGAGAAAATAGCAACTCAAGGTGAAAGTTTTAGCAAATTGGTAGAAGTGGAAACTAGGCAGGTGGTAGAGACTTTAGGGGAAACTGCAGTAGAATCAGTAAAGACAGCCTGTAAGGAGACTATAATTGAAAGTAGAATGGAGTCAGACGAGATTTTAGGTGAAAGCAAATTGGAATTAGCGGAGATTTTAGGTGAAATCAGATTAGAGTCAGACGAGATTTTAGGTGAAAGCAAATTGGAATTAGTGGAGACTGTAATTGAAAGTAGATTAGAGTCATTGGAGATTGTAGGTGAAAGCAGATTGGAATCGGAGGAGATCTTAGGTGAGGAACGGCAAATAGCGGAGATTTTAGGTGAAATCAGATTAGAGTCAGACGAGATTTTAGGTGAAAATAGATTAGCGTCAGAGGAGATAGTAGGAGAAAGCATAGTAGAGTTGAAGGAGATTTTAGATGAACGCAGGATAGCTGTAGAAGAGACTATAGAATGTAGCGAAAAAGAAGTGAAGAAGATGAGAGAAAAGATAGGGATAGAAGTAGGTAAGATAAAGAAAGTACTAAGCACCCAAGAGATTAAGATGCAGACAATCATAGATAAATTAGATAGGCAAACTAGGGAAGAATTTAGTCCTGTGATAGAGGAAGTTAATATGAAATTATTAGTGGCAGAGAAGCGTGCGTTAAGTCATAGTCAGAAGAACATAATTAGTAAACAGGTTAAGAGGAGGAGAGAGATAGATAAGAGCAGAAGCAGTAGTCCACGGCTAAAGAGAGCATTAAGTGATAGTAACGGAGAAATGAAAATGAAACCTAAAGGTAGATATTTTAGAAGTAAAATGAAAGAAAAGAGAATTAAGTTGCTAGAGGAGAAAGAAATCAGGATGAGAGAGAGAAAGAAAGCATATGACGTGCAGTGGCGTACTGAATTAGCCAGACTTGGGGATGTGAGAGGGGGAAAGCCGAAGTACTGTGTTACTATGGATGAATGTAGTACAGAGGAAGTAGAAACTAATGTAACACGGAAGGAATTATGTGGAATTCTAGTTAAAGATAGAATTGAAGATGAATGTGGTAAGAACGGTGAAATGCCAGTGAACGTATTTATGTAAATTTATATTACCGATAGTTACTGTTCCGTATGACTTAAATATTAAGTAATGAAGTTTAATAGGATTTAACAGAGGTAGATAAGGAACCTGCTGTGTGTAATTTTAATTCAGTCGTGAAGTTAGGATGGTAAGGGGCGCGTAGTGCCTACGCTTATTGATTTAGATTGACTAAAATTATTTAATTTTGAAGACAGAGGTTGTCGTGCTATTGAGCAATTCAGGTAAGTTGAATGTGGGTCCTTAAGCTGCAGGTAAGTTGGAGGAAGTGAGGATTAAATTTAAAAAAGTAGGAAGGTTATTACATAGGTAAGTAATCGAAAGAAAGTAATAATTATTATGGCAACCATAATTATGAATATAGTGGTAATAAAGATTTAATTCAAAAGTGAGTGAAGATAAGATGATACAGTGGTAATAAAACTAGCGAGTTGAAGAATTAAGTATTGATTTAATAAAGAAGTTTCAGTTTAGGACAGCGAGGTTATCAGTGGATATATTTTGAGAAATTTATAAGTGGTTTAGAATTGTTAATGGTAATGCGTTGTATGAATTAACCAACATCGGGTTGAAATAAAGAAGTAGTAACTAATTAGGACATCTGGTAACTTACTTGGTGACAGATATGTGTGTGTGTATGTGTGTATTTTCACGTAATTGGACGTGAGTTTGAAGAAGTAAGCCAACGAAGGTAATGCCGTTGAGCAATGTGGTTTTAAGTTTTGGTAGATGCCAAATGAAGTTGTTTTTTGAGGAAGTTTTTGGTAAGATGCCAAATGGAGTTTTAAGAAGTTTTTGGAGGATGAAGTAGGTCAGCGAGGTATATTCCGTTGAACAATGAGATTTTTTATGGTGTCTACGGGACTACGTGAAGTTAATGTTGTGAGTTTTTTTTTAAATATATATGGATGTATGCACACAAGGTAATAAGAGATTACAAAGGTAAGATTGTCCAAGTTTTAGTTACAGTTACGCACATTTTAAAGATATTACAAGGCTTGTTATCGAGCTAAACCACTTTGTAGTAAAAAGTTACTGATGATTAATAACGAATTAATGATGTGGTAGATCGTTGTCCTACACACAGGTTAAAATAAAGATGATAATAATAATAATTATATGGTTGGCATAATATTTTCTAGAAGTGAAAGGAATTTGTTATAATTCGATGTTTTGAGGATTTTAAAGATAAATCATTTTTTTTAGTAGACGAGAAATTAAGTTTTATTTATGTCATACGGAGTTAGTAAAGATAAGTTAATATTTTGAAGGAAGAATAAGTTGGTAAGATAAGTGTATACCTAAGGGGTAATAATGAAGTTACAATTAAAGGCAGGTGTAAGTTACGCATTTAATTTGTAAAGAGAAGAAAGTATCTGAACTGTGTTAGAACTCAGAACTTGCTTTATGAAGTGATTATGGGAGAATATTTGCTAATTATGAGTGTCAGTGTTATTGACTGTCAACTGGAACACTGTCATTATTTGAGGAAGACAATAGTTAGGAAAGCAAAGGGTGATGTTCTTATTCCAAGGAGTTAGTCGAAGCATGTAAGATTTTTTAGCTGAAATTTAGTGTGTTATTGGTCAGTAAGAGGTGACCTGTAACAGTAAGAAGATGTGGGATTATACCACGAATAGGGGAGGTTTTTTGTATGTGACGTGTGAAGTCACGATGAGTTTTGAGAGATTCTGGTATAGCAAGAGTGAGCTATAGTCCAGGCGGTCAGAACAAGTAGGAAGTGGTGTTTGGAGGACACGGTACTTAATTAAGAGTTTTGAGAGAAAACTAAGGGGGGTTTTTAGGTATTCAGCAAAAAGTCAAATCATAATTAGACTAAGTTCAAAGTATAAGAGCATTAATATTTTGTGGAACGAAATATTTATTCCGAGGAGTTTGTCATGTGTTTTTGTGAAATAGTTTAGTGATATACGTAATTCAGGTATTGAGTAGTATTTTGTCCAAGTCTTAATCATTTTGTTATGGTAAGTAAGGAATGACGTTACGGTAAAGTTATATCTTGACGCTAAGTTAAATTTTATAAAGTGAACGAGAAGTCAGATTTTATGTTTATTGGTGATTTTGAAAATCCAAGTTATTGTTTTCGAGAAGTAGTAAAGAGGAATTATGGTTTTATGAGAAGTTAAGAAGTCGTGGAGACTTAGGAAGTATTAATTTGGAAGGAGGCGGCCGTGGCCTAAGAAAGAATTAAGCCACGAAGGCAGGTGAGTAGTAACTTGGATATTTAAATGAACTGTTTAATAACTGCTTTGAGGTATTTCGATGTCATTATGTATTTGGGGAAATATTTACATGTATGACATATGCACTGAAATAGGAATTGCCTTAGGTATCTTGCTAAGTTATTTTTTTCTTCAATTATTGAAATTTTACTGCATTTGAGTAATCCCTTTATAAAGACGAAAGGAATATTGTATTGTTTGCATCCTATTATCGTGTGCTGTAATAGTTATTATGGGTTAATCAGCTGGTATTACAACAATGTACTTCTACGCCAGACTGATATACAAAAACTACGTTCAAAAGAGATGAAGCCAAAATTGTATGTCATGCATACGATCACCGAAATATAAACGAGTGCAGCGTTGACATATATGTCAAAAATAAAAGTGAAGGGCATTTTATATGTATTTTTTTTACAGCATATAAAAAAAAAAAAAATGAACATTATGAACATTTGGAAGAATGAGATGAATGAAAGTTAAAATATGATTTTTTTGTGAAGAATACATTTATGTATATTTTTTTTACAACATATATAAAGAAGAATGAACATTATGAACATTTGGAAGAATGAGAAATGATAGTACAAATATGTAAAGTGAAAAGAGTATGTTCTTGTATATCTTTATGTATTGTTGAAGGGTATTATTTGTATGTTGTCGTTATGGGGGTATTAATATTTAAATTTGTATTCATTTGTGTAGGATGTGTAGTGATATAAATAATGTTACATTTTATTTTAAATTATTTATATCAGGGGCGATTGTAACGATTCGATCCCATAGCTGTTATATTTAAAGGGTTATTCATTTATTATCATGTTATTATTATTATTATTAACTAGTACATCCATGAGATGATTTTTATATCAGATAATTGTAAGCGGTTTTGATTATTATATTCAATTAGATTTTTATTAACAATTACTTGTAAAGAGACGAAGTATTATATATTGCAACAAGACTGGCGATATGGACTAACCCTGTGCGTCACAAACTGAACGACGTAGTAAGAATTTCACCACGGCAAACTGCGTCATTTTCCTGAGATGCTAAGACACCCACTATGGTGTAACCAACACGCCATTTTCTACGGTACGTACGCGTCTAAGATTACAAATTGTGGTGCAATTAACCCTCGTGAGAGAATGAACACTGAAGAAAGGGAAGCTTACTGGAGGGGGAGACCGTCGAAGACCACGTGACAAGGAAGTCATTAGTACCTGCGACTCCGACAAAAGACGCATTGATCTATAGCTATCAATGAAGGAAGGAAGTTGTAACCTTTCTTTCTGGGTCCTAATGGACTGAGCACCGAGAGTCGACACTGAACGATGTCTTGCCGACATCTATATCAATACATAATGGGTTATATCCCTGATCAAAAGTCTTTCTACAGATGGCAACGTACTTAATGAGGATATTTCATAGTAAATGAGATATCACATCATTTTTTTAAACATAAGCGACGTAACATCGAGATCATCGATCATTTCTTAAATATGACGAATCTTCGACTGGGTGAGCCAACAATTCAATAAAACTATCGTCTCTATTATAATTTAACTTCATTTAACTTTCAATTCATTTTAATATTCATTTTCTTTTAAATAATTAATTGCCGCATTGAGTAATTTTAAATTCAATTGTGTGACTATCACTATTCTGTTTTATTAATATTTTGTTTTTGCATTTAATAAATTCATTCTCTTCAACGTAATGCCTATTTCTTTCATTGTAGTTGGTACTTTAAGGCAATCATACTCCTTGATTAAATACGGATTGGTTAGATGACTTTGTCTCACTACGGCCCGGGTAAGTGGTTCTCGACTCTACTGCTGATAGCCGAGGTTAAATCAATAAATTTCGATTCACTATCTTAAATAGGAATCTGGCGCTCAACAACTTATTATATTACACTATCACAGGTAAGGTCACACCACAGTGTATATTATTTATTCATATCATGTTTGTTTTATTGAACCACAATAGTCATCAACCACGATGAAGGACTTTATAAAAATGTTACAACTCCAGCACAGAGACGGGCCCGTTTACTGTGGAGCCGTCAACGTCGAAATTGGGCCATGAATGAATGGAGGCATGTGCTCTTCACAGACGAATCCCGCTTCAGTTTGCTGAACGATTCCCGTCGCACATTAATCTGGAGAGAACCGGGTAGCCGATACAACCACAGGAACATCGTGGAACGGGACCAGTATGGTGGTGGTGGCGTCATGGTGTGGGTGCGGCATCATGTTAAATGGCCGTACGGACCTGCATATCTTCATGGGTGGTCGAGGAACACTGTGAACGCTCGGAGATACAGGGATGAGGTACTGAGGCCACATGTTCGACTCTTCAGAGGTGCGGTTAGTCCAGACTTTCTCTTAATGGACGATGATGCCCAACCACACCGCACTGATCTGGTGGATGAATATCTGGCTGGGGATGACTTTCATCGCATGGACTGGCCAGCGAGGTCTGCGGATCTGAATCCTAGAGAACATGCCTGGGATGCATTGGGGAGGGGATTTACATCCCGTCAGCCTCCGCGAAGGACCCTCCAAGACCTTCGCATTGCCCTTTCGGAGGAATGGGATCGACTGCCACAAGAGCTCTTGGACCATCTGATAGAGAGCATGCCTCGTCGCATTTGTGGTCGTTAGGGGTAACCATACACCCTATTAACACCATATTTTGTTGTGGAAGACATTGCCAAGTTTTGTTAGTTGTTGTCAATGGTGTACCTTAGCTATCAGAACCTTTCTGACATTGCTTATTTTGGACAAGTTGTGTGAAATATGGTGTGTGATTCAGCTTCCGTTTGTTGAGCAATCCGTCTGACATTCCTATCAGGCTGTATGGCCTCGTTTATTGATTATGATTAACTTTTGGACACTAGCGTAGCCTATACAGTATGCTAAAGAATTGTGTGCTGGACCGCGAGGAATGAACCAGGTAGCGGCACAGAGTATAACTTCATCATTGAGGAGAGCAAGAAAAGGGCAGCGTGTTCGTGTGCAAACACGTGCTCATCAAACAGGGAGAATACACGCCCCTGTCAGGGAAGCCTTGCGTGAAAGCCAGAAGAATCCTTATCGTCCACCGAAAGAGCACGCGTTGCGTGTCAAGGATTTCTCGTGAAGGGTGCAATTTTGTCAGTGGAGTTTACAGCATTTTGTAAATAAACCAAAAGTTTTGAGGGCGATATATTTCATGGATATATCTTCCAACACAAATGACTGTTGGCGTTCCTCACAATAAAAAACCAGCTTAGCTGTGACATTGTTGTAGCGTGCTGCGGCATGCACGTCAAGATTCCTTACCAGCTAATACTCGGTTTGAATTAGCCCCTAGATACAAAAACACCGGTAATAATAATAATAATAATAATAATAATAATAATAATAATAATAATATATAATAACAATAATAATATTAATAAAACAGCAATATCCTCTTATTATTGTCAGGTCTCAAATCGTTGGAGGTGATTCCAACTAGTAGCCATACACACAAATTTCGACGTTCTATTTTACTGCCATCTAGAAGGGCAGCACAGAACTTTACATGATTGAACTATGGCTGAAATTCAATATTTCTAGGAAGCCGCCAAATATGTCAACTAAGATATTGAGATATCCTCGCTTTTTGAAAGAATCTGGGAATCAATTAAACCCATGATCATGAATCGTGCACTCGGCAGAGGCAGTCATATTTTTGATGATCGGGCTCATATTCTGATGGGGCAGATAGAAAGTTAAATTATTCTGCCAATATGATTGCATTGTCAAAAAATAAGTCCTTAGACAAATTTGAGTGCGGTTACTTTGCGAGTTAATTGTACAATTAATGAGAGCGGGAAAGAGGGTGTTGCTTGGTTTCAAGTGTGAAGCATTTCCGGAGCACTATGCATCTCCCAAGTTAGTTAGTTAGTTATTGTTGTTTTAAGGGGCGGAACTACGAGGTCATCTGCCTCCAAATGCAGTTAGACCTGCAATAATGGTTTCCCACGAAAATGTAAGAGATAATTTCACTGCACATCTAGCCCTAGTAACTGCCACTTTTTCACATTTATCACATAGCCCTTTCAAATTCTTCATGGAGAGAGTAGCTGCTGGATGCTAAGCACAAATAATTTAGGCATAGTTTCTGTTTTACAGATGTTGACGCTATTGACATGAAGCTACCAACGAGAAGAGAGAATTAATTGTAGAAATAAAACATCGAATCATTTATCCATCAGAGGATAAAGGGTTCAATACATATGCGTATTACTGTACTCCCTAATACCCATGTAATGCTAAGTGAGAGATTACCAAATCGAAATTGCAAGATAAACCTTCCACCACTAAAATTAACCATCTGACAAATATGATCTAAATGTTCAATACATGTTAGCTTATTTGATTTGTCATGTTATTTATTGCATGAAGTCACTAGGAAGATTATTCCTCCTTTTCCTTCTTCATCTTTGGCAGGGTCATTTTAATACGGGCTGCTGAGGTACGCATCCAGCCTTCCACTCAACAAGCTGGTCTTGACATTAGCTTCGTCCCGCCTGATCTCTTTTCCTAAATTAAATCAGGGTGTTCTTGAATACCAAGCAAATCGGAACATTCGCTCCTAGGTTTTTTTGCTGTGAACTCAGCTGACCTAGCGAGTAATTAAATTAGGCCTTTTCTGTATGTTAATTAATTATTTTGATACGCTGATATTATTATTATCACTCCTTGGGTTATCGAATAGGGAAGGGGGGGATGAGAGCACTGTTACAGTGGTAGCAGTGAGCGTGGTTTTGTTCTGTGATCTTGCCATTAGCAAATAATCTTTCCTGCTGACTGATTGCAGTAATTCATTAAAATTAAATTCAGTAACTTAATTAATGTAGATTGGGTCCTCCTTACTAATGTTTTTTCTTTCCAATAGGTAGGCTAGTTATTAGAGCAGAACCTAATACATGTTGTGATTTGATTTCATGTAAAATAACTTGCTGTGTACACCGTGGACCAAATGAACAATTCTGTCGTCAGCTGTTAGACGAGCAGATAGCCGAGAGTGGCAATCACGTGCGCTGGACGGAAGTCAGGACTGACGGGACAGTAATGGCGGAGCTGCTTTGCCAGTTTGACGGATTGCCGGCTGAAAGAATTTCACACGTGGTGAGTTTTGATATGCTGTTTGTATGTTTTGGGGTGGTTGTAAATTCATTCTGTTCTTGTAGGAAATAGTCCAGCTCAATTTTACTGCGCCTGTGCTAAATGTACACCACGGGAAGTGTTGTTTTGACAAATTGTGTCACGTGTTTGAAAATAATAAAATGTTTGTCTGATTGGAAGTAGTTTTGGTAAGGTTTAAATTAGTGACGTTTTAAATTCTCTTGAAAATAGGCTGAAATTGATAAACTTGTATTTCCAGTAAGAATAACTTAGTGTCTGTTTTGATGTGCGTTTAGTACACGCCTGTTGAATCACGTAGTGATCTTGAACTATCATGGCCGACGACTGTGACAAGTTATTATTTTATACAACTGATGTCAGTGAAAATGTGAATTGCGTGTGTGGATTTATCATCAGCAGGTTCCTGGGGGTAAATCTGTAATTATTCTTAATAATTGTTAGTGATGTAAGGCTGAAATTCTGCAATTCGCTGTGCATAATACGTGTGAAGTATTATTGGTAGTTGTCAGCTGTTCGTTAGGCCAAACATTTCAAGTTTTGTTGTCATTTCTTTAGCTGGGGGTTAATTATTTCGCTGTTGGTAGTTCTGTCAAATTAAATTGGACCGTGGGAGTATTAAAATTTGGTGTTGACAACTTATTCTGTGTTAAATTAGTTCTGGGGAATGGTCGAATTGCTGTCTATATGTACGTTCGGTAATTGTGTTTTGAATGATGTTAAATGTCGAATTGCGTGTGTGCTAATTCAGTATAAATGAATCAGGTGAGTGTTTATGTATGATTGGTTGATGTTTAAGTTGCTTAGTAATTGGGGGGCGAGTAAATTGTCTTGTTGTGACATAGGATTTTTAAGGTTAGATTGTCATCTAAATTGGTCAAGTATTAAATGGCTTTAATATTCAGTATCTTAGTGTGTGTTCGTTGAGTGACTTACTAAGTGGGATGTTTCTGGGAGACATTCACCTTCATGGTCGCATCTCATTTAGGGTGTAAATAAATATTTTCCCCCGATTCGTGTCTTTCGTTTTAGGACGTATATCTACGATGTAAGGGGAACTGTGATTTCAGGGCTACAACCTTGGGTTGTTTTATCAGGTCCTCACGTGAGTTGATACTCCGTTGGCGTTATAGTGTCTTGACGATCCGAATACTAACATACTGGTGTAAATGGGGAATTTAGGATTGTTCAGGGAAGGGAGCTCGTATGTCTGGTGGATGCATGAATGTATTTCTGTGGTTGATTGTGCTCAGGATGTGTGAGTGTATGTGTGATGCGATTTTTATTGCTGCCCTGACTAGCAATCGAACTGGTGTTCTTTGGTGGTCAAAATTGTATTTATTTTCTTTTGTAATCCTTCAGTTTTTTTTAATCCTGCTGATTGAATGAAAGTCATGTGTGAATGAATTGATGTAGGTTTGCAATTTGAATTTGGGTGGGAGTAATTGAGGCCTAATTGCCAGTAACGTAAAATGGATTATTATTAATTTTATATTAGTTGTATTAGTTGCATTTTGAAAATGGACCTATTATGCAGATGTGCTTCGTATGGGGATCTACTGTCAGGAGTCCATTTAATTTGGGGTGTGAGTACCATCTTGATTGGGCCCGGGCAGGGTGTATATAGTATTTGCCCGAGTCGAGTGACTGGAGGTATGGGACTTCGTTATCTCGGTGACAGGCAATTTTTTTTTGGGTATTTAGAAGCCACTCGTCCAGTTAGTATGGAGAGTCGGGCCACAATTGCTGAGCTGTCGGTAAGTGTTTCTATACCATAGGGTATTTTGTGTTCATGATATTTGTACGATTGCTAATTTGCATAATTGAAAGTAACGGGTTATTGTAGTGGGTGGTAAAATCTTATAATGAGATGTTTGAGAAGGATGTGTGATGGATGATGGATGAATGTTAGGAACTGGAGTCCTGTGTTCGAGTTCCAGTGATGAAGTTGCTAGCTCTGGGAATACTTGTTGATTTTTGGTATATAAAAAAAAGGTTATTTGGTAGTTCGGTTGGTGAAAGTTTTCCTTTAGGGAGATATCCTGCGGTGGCATGCTGAGCTGTCGCTGTATGTCAGCTGCTGTGTTCGCTAGTCTGATTTTGAGATTTTTTGAGGTTGCAGTGCTTCGTTTGCGATGGCATTGAAATAGGCTGGTTCGTTAGTTATTCATAACTTGCAGTTCTTGCTGTTAGGCGGCTAGGTTATTCTATTGTGGTCACATTCTGAAGGGTTGTAGGTTCGTGAGATTTCATGTAGACTCCCGTTAGCTTGGGTGTGTTCATTTCACAATCAGCTGTTGTAGGCGTTCATGCATATTTTGATATTTTGATTCTGGAGTTTTCACTTGAGGGTGCTTCAGTGCATTAGTTGGTTAGTTATTTATAACTTGCAGCCTTGATCTGTTAGACCGCTAGCGTCTCTGTTGTAGTCTCAACTCTGAAAAGTTCTGGGTTCATTAAAAATTTTGTGTAGCCCCGTCACCTTGGGTGTGTGTGAGTTCGGCTGTTGCTACCGGATGTTCTGATCGATTGTGAGCCTTAGTGACAGTTAGTGTCCTGGGTAGTTACTGGAGTAATCATCTTTGGTGGTAAAAATAATTTAAATTCTCTGAGTAATAAGAGTGTTGGTAGTTTGGCAGTTTTTTTTAGTGCGAGGTTCCAATGTGGTTTGGTGAGAGCTGGATTTATGGACTTATTTTGAAGATTTTAATTGCTTCGTGCCTTTTGAGATGTAACATCTGTCACTGCTGTGATTTGTAATTCTGAATAATTTAGTGTTGATATTCTGGGAGGAATTTTATTGGCGTTAGAATTTGGCGAGATACAGAAACGTGTTGTTAGTCGAGGAGGTTGTGAATTTTGAGATTTTAAGTAGCTTCGTGAAGTTAATGTTTTGGGAACGTATGATGACAGTGGTGCGTTGAAGCATCATGGGTTCGATTTGAGTGTGGTCATAAAGTGTCACCCGGTGTTTGGATGGTGAACATTAATGGTAGGTGACACACGTTGTTTGTTAGAGATGTCTGTAGTCTGTGGTAACGCTAGTTAGAGAAATTTTCGGGGTTTTGATTGTCTGTGTTGTGTAATTGGAAGGTGAACCACGTGCACTAGGGTGTGTGTGACGCTTGGTGGGTGCCCTGCCTTTGTGTCGAATGTGTATTTATGTTTTGGTAATGTGTTGTACTGTCATCTTCTAAGGCGGCCGTGCCTTTGTGGGGGAAGATGTTAATTACCCTCTGTGGGGTCGTGTGTTGATCCGGAGGGGGAGCTCAGGTACCGAGCTGATTTAGGTCGTGATGGCCAGGGTTTGGTGGCACAAGAGTAGATGTTCCTCCCGGTGTCATAAGGGAGAGGACCTGGAATTGAAGGACAGGGCGATTTTTATTTGTGTAGTGTGTGAATGACAGTGCATACTGTTTTAATAATTCACGTCAGGTTGTGAACTGCAGTCTCCGTGCTGTTTTCCTGTTTCGCAAGTTGTCCTATGGAATTTAGGGTTATTTATGTTGTGTTGTCGCCGGGAACAGTGCCCGTAGGCAGTTATGGAGTGGGAGACGTTGTGTTGTCGCCGGGAACAGAGCCCGTAGGCAGTTATGGAGTGGGAGACGTTGTGTTGTCGCCGGGAACAGTGCCCGTCGGCAGATATGGAGTGGGAGAAATATCGGGGTGACAGCCCGATGGAATTAAGGGCATTCTTATTATTAAAGTGTGAATGTGTGTGTGAATTATGTGGGTGACGTGGTTTTTTCCTTATTTTGTTTGTCTTGCTGCTAGTATGCTTGCGTGATAGGATGTTGTGGTCTCTGTTCCTCCTGTCCTTGGAGGCCACTGAGGGCAGTGTGGGGCAGGAACATGTGAAATTGAGCAAGACATGTAAATTGTGTTTGTGTGCATATCAAAACGAGCTCTGTGTGATGCTTTCGGAGCCGTAGGTGATTTGTAATGTATTTAAATTGAGCAATACCACGGGCGGTATAATAAATTGTAGTTTTGATCGAATGCCCCGTGTGGCATAATTACGTAATTGTCATTGCGAGTATTGAATAGTTACGTGCTGTCCTGATTTCGTGAAGTCGCAGAAAAATGGTCCTTCGGTTTTGTTAAAGTAAATTCATTTTGAAAAATTGTTTAAAATTTTGGGTGGGCAAGTTGTAGGTGCCTTTGATTTGCGTATTCTAAAGAAAAATTCTGGGTTCTGTACACCTTAGTCAAATTTTGGTTATTCTTGCTAAGTATTGTAGTGAACTTTCAATTAAGCTTGTTAACGTCAGTCATGTCGTATAGTTGGTTGCCCCCTTCGTGTGTTTTTCATACTTCAGTGGACCTTTAATTATGCCCTGAAAACTATCTCTTTGCGCAGAACCTTGTTTGAAGCCTCAAGTATCCCTTGTGACTTGAAAGACTCTTAAGTGAACTTCGATGGCACACTAATGCTTCGTGTGATATGTTTTTTTTATCCTTCCTGGGATAACTTCAGCTGTTATGGCTGGTTGACTGGCTTGGAACGCTCGTTCCCTCTAAGGGAACTGTATTTGGACCATACGTTGCTGTTCTGATGTGTGTTTCAGTGGTCACTATGTGGGACGTGTACTACCAATCTGGGCCCAGTTTGGAGGTACCATCTAGGTCCCATGGCGTCATTCTACCCGAGGAGATCTACTTCAAGGTCTGCTGGCGGAGATTGGAGTAGCCTCTTCAGCTGCCAAGAGACCAGCTGGACACCATCACCCTGTTTGTCATCTCCCCGTGGTCTTCCTTGGGAGGAGGAGGATGTACCGATTTTGCAAATCAGTACATGTTCATCTTATCTACGAGACGCAGCAAGAGCTCCAGGTCTGACCAGATTATCATGAGTGCATACACCAGGCCTCTTCTGAGAATTCCTTCGCCAATCCGGCGCCTGACTGTTTGTGAAATGGGTTCGCCGAGCCCTTTCTGCCAGGATTTGTGCCTTTGTGTGTCCTGTCACTTATAGGCTTATCGTTGATAGACACTTGTAAAGGGAGATAAATCGAGCTTTGTGTCTGCAAACATTGGAAAAGCAACATTTCTTGTCAGCTACATTCGCCAAGCCCTTATTCTAAGAACAACCTTGCAAGAACATGGTGTAACGCCTCAGCTCCTGGAAGGTTTCTAGGCAGTAACCTGTGTGGGGAGATATTCAATAGTACCCACTCAAAACCTTGAACTCTGGCTTTGTTTTGGCCGGTTGTGCCACTGGTCGCAGTTGGTACTACTGGAGGGTTGTGGTGGGGGTACGCTGGAATATACAAGGGCGCGATCTGTGACTGCAAAGACAGTGCGAGGAGAAGTTTGCTGACGGAAGGACTCCTAAGCGATCGCCTCCGGGGAACTGAGTGCAGTTCTCCGGAGGGCTGAAATACACCAGGTGGTATGAACTCAATTTGTTAGAAGGGGCAACCGTTCGATGGAACATTAAACTGTGTCATTTGGTAGTGTTATTTTAAGGCCATGTGTCGGTGGACCATCCACTTAATTAGATATAGACTGACATTTTATTTTAGCACTTTTGTATGTAATATTTTGGAAGGGTTTGTATAATTTGGTTGTACCTTTATATGTAATTACTGCAGGGTGGGTTATTATTGCCCTATTTCCCGTTAGCTGGATGGGAACCTCGTGGATTTAACTTTGGTCAGATAGGCTTCAGAAGACAGTCAGTGCTGGACTCTGAAGTTTCTCAGACGCTTTCGTTCACTAAGGAACGCGTAAGTTGCTGATGTAACATTGTTTTAGAAGTGGCACAGAGTCTAACTTCATGTTGTTATTCCTTTAGTTTTGTCGTCAGGGGAATCTTTCTAATCAAATTCTTTTCTATCACAAATGTAGATGTGTGTAATCTTGCCAAGCGGGCAAGTGTCTGGTTTGTTTAGGTTAAGTCAGTTCATTGGTGTTTAATTAGATCATATTTGTCAGATGGTTAATTTTAGTGGTGGAAGGTTTATCTTGTAATTTGTTTGATCTTAATGTTCAATACATGTTAGCTTATTTGATTTGTCATGTTATTTATTGCATGAAATCACTAGGAAGATTATTCCTCCTTTTCCTTCTTCATCTTTGGCAGGGTCATTTTAATACGGGCTGCTGAGGTACGCATCCAGCCTTCCACTCAACAAGCTGGTCTTGACATTAGCTTCGTCCCGCCTGATCTCTTTTCCTAAATTAAATCAGGGTGTTCTTGAATACCAAGCAAATCGGAACATTCGCTCCTAGGTTTTTTTGCTGTGAACTCAGCTGACCTAGCGAGTAATTAAATTAGGCCTTTTCTGTATGTTAATTAATTATTTTGATACGCTGATATTATTATTATTATTATCACTCCTTGGGTTATCGAATAGGGAAGGGGGGGATGAGAGCACTGTTACAGTAATCTCAGCCGGTGAGGCTGTTGTTGTTGTTGGTTTCATTCCATGTTTATGTTCCATATCAGTGACCCGTGCAGTCACGTGCGATGCTGTCTTTTCCTTGTTTGTGTATTGAGCAATTGGCCGTGTTGGCAGCTCATTTGTCAGATGCGTCATCGCACTGAAGGAGGGTCTCGAGGGAGATTCCTGTAAATATTAGATTTTAGATTGTGTGTCAGCATTAATGTTTAAGGGTTTTTATTAGTGTTGTGTCCCATATCCGTAAACGTTGATTAACGAGATGATTGTTCGTAAGCATCGTGGCTGTTACCCGATGTAAACGAACAGTCATCCAAGTACTCATCCCTCGTAGTTAGTCATTACGCGTACATAAAATCCCAATGCAAGTTAGTGGAACTTGGATCCACATTTTTATGAGGGGGAGATCCATCTGACTCCTCAACGTTGATAGATATTTCTGTCATGGGAAGATTCAGGGAGGAATATTATTGTTCTTGTTTATATTCATTTCATTTTTTGCACAAATAGTCATTAAATTATGTTATTAGTTTACGTTTTGTCACTTCCTTTCTTAATTATAGTTTTAATCCTATGACCCTTGCCTCAGTAGAGCATGTTGTTTGTCGAACGTAAACATCACACTATGAACTGAGCGCGACCCCTTGATTTAGATTCTTGCATATAAACACTGCAATACTAAAGGGTTCAGTATATTCGTGAAATGAAATGTAATAAACATAAATTACGCAACTCTCTAAGTGTTTTCGCCTTTCAAGAATATTTATACTACTTAAAACAAAGACCTTGTCGGTTGTTTCTCAGGCACTTGCCTTTAACAAGTTCTATAGTTAAACCGAAATGCCTTGGAGGTTTTGTCATCATACATTTCATATACCTTTCGTATTTGCCCTCGTATTCATGAATTATTTTCAATTTGACAAACTACCCTAATATCCTAAAACACTTGACAAAATCGACAAAAATGAAATTATTTTTGTGACACACATAGAAATTGCATTTTAAACATATTTCTAATGGCATGGAGTAGCTTTCTTCAGCAGCGTGTCGCCTTTGCCATCTCAATTAATCTCTGTTTATTCTCGTTGGAAGCTACAGTCCTCGGCAACTCAGCTGTTTCTCTCTTCGTACATCAGCATGGTTGGGTATCGACAGTAGTGGCTACGCTGGCTAAGGTGCAGCGTTAGTGCATGGGACCAAGCTCTCTGCTGACTCGGTAGACGCGTGGGTTCGAGCCCCTCCGTCGGCCGTCCTTGAAATGGTTTTCCATGGTTTCCCCATTTTCAACGCCAGGCAAATACTGGGACGATACCTTCTGACAGGCCACGGCCACTTCCTTCCACATCCTTGCCCAGTTTCATTCATCTTCATCCATTCCATCTCTCATCCTGATGCGCAGGTTGACCACGGGCGTCATCTAGAAAGACCTGCACTCGGCCTCTCAGGAGGCCACAAAACAAAAGAAAAAGCATGGTTGGGTGCTGGCTGGATGTCATACCCTTTGCACTTTTGTTAGTAATCACGACTTATAAGTGATGAAAGTTGTGAACGTAGTCGTGTTGTGAACGTTATCGTGCTATGAACGTAGTCGTGCTGTGAACGTAATCGTGCTGGAAGCCATTTTTCAGTTGGTGTTTTTATGGGTGGTATTTCCCACGTTGTGTGAGTCTTCAGTCTATTGACTGGTTTGCTGCAGCTCTCCATGCATCCCTGTCCTGAGCTAATCGTTTCATCTCTACATAGCTACCACACCCTACATCCGAGGCAATCTGTTTAACATATTCTAACCTTGGTCTACCCCTACAGTTCTTGTCCTCAACCCTTCCTTCCATAACTAAGCTTGCTATTCCTGGGTGTCTAAGTATGTGTCCTACTAACCTATCTCTTCTCTTCATTAGCAGTCGCCAGAAACATCTCTCCCCTCCCACTCGTCTTAATACCTCTTTGTTTGTAACCCTATCTACCCATCTGATCTTTATCATTCTCCTGTAACACCACATTTCAAATGCTTCAATTCTCCTCTTTTCTGCTGCACCAATAGTCCAAGTTTCACTTCCATAGAGCGCCACACTCCAGACAAAGGCTTTCAAAAATGACTTCCTAATACCTAAATCTATATTCGATGTCACCAGATTCCTTTTTTGTAGAAATGCTTTCCTTGCCTGAACCAACCTACTTTTTATATCCTCTTTGCTTCGTCCATCACTGGTTATTTTGCTTCCTAAGTAACAGAGGTCTCCTACTTCCTTCAGCTTTTCACCTGCCAATTTGATGTCCATAGAGGTTTCTGATTTATTTCAGCTGCATTCCAGTATTTTTGTTTTACATTTATTAATTTTCATCATGTATTCTTTCCGTAAGACGAAGTCCATACCATTCAAAAACTCATTCAAATCCTCAGGCGTGTCGGCCAAGATGACGATGTCATCAGCAAATCTTAGAGTTGAAATTATTTCTCCTTGAATCTTCACTCCCACTTTAAATGTTTCTCCAATTTCCTTCATTGCTTGTTCAATGTAAAGATTAATAAGTATGGGTGATAAGTTGCAACCTTGCCTTACACCTTTCTGAATTTCCCACACCAATTACAATCGTGTTGACTGACTGAAATGCATTTGAATTTCATAAAATACAAATCAGAGCCATGTATCGAAAATTCTCTGGTCACACACCATCCATCCCCAATCTGCAGAATCTCATCTTAGCGCAAATTTGAAAGAAAAGATCTGAGTGCGCAAAATCGTAAAATATTCGAAATTTAGTGTAATGTTTGTCAGTCGGTCAACTCGATTGTACTCAATTGTAATGAGATTTATAAATACACTTGGATAACCAGTTTCAATCGTTAAGCAATCATCATCAGATCCCTTACACTTAGTCTATTAAATGTATGTCTACAAGTATGAGTGATGGTATTTACAATATAGGCCTATACACTTAATAGTTGCGGTAGTTATTAAACTAGCGCAACCCGTCAAGATTTGTTGGTCATATGTGATTTTTCTGCTAAGATATTGATCCTGGAAGTGGTTTTCCATGGTTTATCACTTCTACTCCTGGCAAATACCGGGATGGTTCCTAAAGTTAAGCCACGGCCGCTTCCTTCCCAATCTCCACCTGAATTACAAATACACACAGCCATCACAATAACAAAGAATGGCTACGTGACTCAACGGTAATGTTTTCGCCTGCTGTTTCCAAGGTTGAAGGATCGAATCTTGGTGCAGTCAGCTGATATTTGAGGTTGCGCAAATGTGAAGGAGCCGTGTCAGTAGATTTACTGGCACGTTTAAGATCCCCTTCAAGGCAAATTCCGCCACCCCGGCGTTTCTAAATGCTGCAGTGTTAATAGGTACGTAAACCCAATAATATTATTATTAAACACAGTAAGACAGGTAATCAAGCAAAATTGCACACACCCCGAAGTACGGGGGGGGGGGGTCCAAGTCTCTCAATTGAAACGACACCAGCTCAATTGAATGGCATGTGAGGGAGGGTAAAGTGCGTAGTCTCGGCTCACTAAAAGGTATGTCTAGAGACGTTGTTGTTTCATTTAAGGGCCAGTGTAGTTGCGTGTGTGTGAAATTTGTCTGATATCGTATTATTGATGTGTTTGTATCAGTATATGTAATCATTTTAGAGAAAGAGGGAGGAGACTGCAGTGGTCTTAAGGCAGAAACCAATCCGGCAAGTAGCCTATACGCACATTCGGATGATACCGAGCTGCGCAAATGGATTCTCTCCACGGGGGTCAATTAGGAAAATCCTAACTGGGGAAGTACACTGAGGCGTGTTTCGCTGCCCCCACACCAAACTGGACGTGTAAGGTAAATATTGTCGAAATGTGTCAACCTACGCTGATTTTTACGGTGTTCTTCACTATCTACTCTTGTTATTTCAAAGATGCATTCGATACTATTCAAGCCTCCGTGGCTTAGGCGGCAGCACTCCGGCCTCTCACCGCTGGGTCCGTGTTTCAAATCCCGGTCACTCCATGTGAGATTTGTGCTGGACAAAACGGGGGCAGACAGGTTTTTCTCAAAGTACTCCGGTTTTCCCTGTCAACAATTTCATACCATCAACACTCTCCACTATCAATTCATTTCGTCTGTCATTCATTTAATCATTGCCCCAGGGAAGTGCGACAGGCTTCGGCAGCCGGCACAGTTCATATCCTCGCCGCTAGATGGGGGCTTCATTCATTCCATTCCCTGACACGGTCGGTCGACTGGAAGCAGGCTGTGGATTTTCATTTTCATTCGATACTATTCAAGCTTCTGGCATTATTCCAGATTCCTGGACTTCTTTAACCTTGCATTTAAAGCACAAGTTCGGTCATTTTCTTTGTGTTTCATAGTTACTATTCAGATCTGCACATGCTTCGTAAAAATGTCTTTGTATGCAAGTTATAGCCAGCACTATGAGCTTTAAAACGATATCGTGGGAATCAAATAACTGTATGTACTCTGCTACAAAAGAAGGTGCAAACGTAAATATAAGAGCAGACAATTTCTTGTTCGAATACCTACACTTTTGGCCTCGTTGTGACAACTCACACATACAAAATTTATAGTTTCCTGTAACTCACAATTCTCCATCTCTTTGACTGTACATGGATGACATGTTAGCTGCAGTGATTATATCTACGGTAATTTCAGGGGTCCAGTTGTATTTAGCTGGCAGTCAACTGAAGGCATAAACAGCATTTCAGGAGAGGTTGCCTATCCCCACTGTCTTCCCAAACCCATTAGCGTAAGCTGACTGCACTCTCTGCGTTTTTACCAATTAGCGCAATTTGACCAGACCATCTTGAAACTTTCAGTGCATTGACATTCACGCTCTTCGTTGCTCCTGCAAGGAGTGATTACTGCTTTCAGGTATCGGTGTGCTCACAGAACGCATGCATTCCAGGGGCGTACACAGGATATTGGACGTGGGTGTTGACTTACTCCAGGGAACCCATGCAGGGAGAAGGAATGCTAATCAATCTTGTGTCAATAAATTAACAGCGTTTACGCAAAAAAGAACACTTGGATGAAAAATTCATTAAGAAAACCCATTTCTCTGTGCGTTTTGTAACCTTGACATAAATTGAAGCTTAGCGATTGAAACTATTTTATATACAGTAGGCCTACTTGTCTTGAAGTAATTTCTTTTTACTTTATGGAAGGCACTGTGATAACATATGATTTTTTCCAATATTGTTTCAATATTGGCAATGTTCATAGATTGTACGATTGTACTGTAATTATGATCACTCGAACTGTTCTTACACTAGATAATTGATAATTCGGTGTCATGAGGAAGCATGTTTGAACTTCTGTAAGAATTGTGCCTACACTCTCCACTATGTCATAAAACAAGTGGACGTATACCATGAAACTATTCTCGTGAAAAGAAAATAACTAGAGCTTAGGTCTGATAACATAGCCTACATTTGCTGTGTGAGATATTGTCCTAATGCAAAGAATGTGTAATAGTTTGTATTCAAGAGAACACTCACTAAGCTATATTGTTCATGCGGTTCCAATAATGCTACTCCCTATAATAATCCCATTTGTTTTGCTACTTTTTACATACTTTGACTATATTGTTTGTGAATGATACAGGCAGGTCACAGGGGAGCAGCGCCATTCTGTCAGTAAGTAGCGTGGCTGAATTCATGCTGATCAGTGTATCAATAAGCAATCAATACATTGAATACAATCCGATATTTAATGTATAAGCTTCGACAATATTTCACAAAGCGAATATATGCAGTAATGGTTCCAGACTACCAGTACTGTGTTATTGTGAGCCCCCATGACATTTGATTTCTGTATCGAGGCTATCACTATTTTATTAATTTCATTGTATAATTTTATTTAAGTATGTTATTATGTTGCCATCGTGTTCAATTGCATTTCTAGCGTAGGGGATAGATACTTGCCTCGCAAGGC
Source organism: Meconema thalassinum (assembly GCA_946902985.2). NCBI lineage: Eukaryota > Metazoa > Arthropoda > Insecta > Orthoptera > Tettigoniidae > Meconema > Meconema thalassinum. The sequence continues at coordinate 1,469,478,528 of OX336389.2, forward strand.
TGATTTCCCCCCGAACCAAACCATCAGACCAGAAACACATTTCTTGACGGGGCCTCAGAGGTGACAGCGAAGGATCTTGCCACTACAAAATGAGGTGGAGCATTGGTAGTACGGATGTCTAGGCGATGAATGAACGAGATATTGGTTATGCAAAGCATTTAATCGCGAATACTCATATTCATTCATTAGGCTGAATAAACACATATTGTTGCTTTAAAATGAGCATTACGGACGACTGAATCGCTTAAAATTACGATTTCTCGTAAGAATGTGTCAGTGAGCATGGGAACAAATGTGATATCGCAGGGAACCTGTCCCCTTTCTTTAATCAAGTTCCAAACCCAACTCTTCGGGTGTTTCCAGTGTTAACTGGAATTCTGTGAATATACTTCAATATTGATTACAAAATGTGACACGGCAAATGTTTAGATCTCACGATAATGTTGCAGGAAAGAAGGATTGTTCATTTTCTGACTGATAGTTGATAAATTAATTATTAATTGAAAATACCGCCGTAAGCTCTCGATTGGAGATCAGTGACTGAATTGCTAGTAACAACGCCTTGTACAAATGACTATCTTGAAATACAAGCGAATGCCCGTCTTTAGTCCTGGTTGACCGGCCTACTGTCCCCGCAGGCTGCTCTAGCGCACGCGGATAGGATGAAATTACAGTACTTCGAGTGATGGGTTGTGAGGTGCATGGTGCTACCGTCCCCGCAGGCTGCTCTAGCATACGCGGATAGGATGAAATTACAGTACTTCGAGTGACGGGTTGTGAGGTGCATGGTGCTACTGTCAGCTAAATCGTCCAGTCGTGGACTGTTCCATTACGCTTATGTGTTTAAGTCATCGAATCAGAGGAAAACTGTATCCTAAACTGAACAGAGGGCTTATAATTCAAGAATTGCATAGCCAGTTATTCTGAATATAACAGGAAAATGCACAAAAGCGTAGGCGTACAAGTCATTGACTGTTGTGAGCTCGCGGAGTGTTGGTTTAATCTCATGGCAATCACCACACCACACCACACCAACGGGAAGTGCGTCTAAACGGTTCGAGGGAGAAATCAACGTAACCTGCGGGAAATTGTGTATCGACTACGGATGTGCGGTGTTGACGATGGGAAATATGGAGTAAGGGAGAGGTAATACCTAGCCTTGTACTGATAACATTTAACCACTAGAAATCATAGATTGCCAGAGGGAGTCCCATTACTCGCTATCATTGTCTCCGGGGGTGTATTCCAACATAATGATGGAGGGGGAGGGAACTAACGTCCCGTTTGCTATAGAACGAGGGGTGGTTGGGTCACACAGCGTAAGGGTGCAAGGCTACAGAAATTTGGAACTGACCGTGATATTCCCTCGACCTGCAAGGGGGGCACACACGCACGCATTAGTCGATACTCAGATTGAATGAAGAGGGAATGAATATGAATATTCACAGCCTGCTTCCAGTCGAACTGACCGGGTCAGGGAATGGAATGAATGAAGCCCCCATCTAGCGGCGAGGATATGAACCGTGCCGGCTGCCGAAGCCTGTCACACTCCCCTGGGGCAATGATTAAATGAATGACAGATGAAATGAAATGATAGTGGAGAGCAGTGCTGGAATGAAATTGTGACAGGGAAAACCCGAGTACCCGGAGAAAAACCTGTCTGCCTCCGCTTTGTCCAGCACAAATCTCACATGGAGTGACCGGGATTTGAACCATTGACCCAGCGGTGAGAGGCCGTCGTGCTGCCGCCTAAGCCACGGAGGCTTTGAAGAGGGAATGCATGTTCATAATAAGTTATTAGCTTTCCCTTACGTGTACGAGGATGTGTTGAGATGAGTTTTCTATGTGGTGGTTTGTTTTTCTTCTATTGCAATTATGCAATTATTGGACGTGGATGAAACTAGGGAGTTGAAATTAGAAGGTACTGTCCCAGGATTTGCCTGGTGTTAACCGTTAGAAACTACCCATTTCAAGGACGGTCCCCACTCGTCTTAACACGCATAGTTATCGCGGGCAGTACATAGTAAGTTACATCCACAATCCATATCCACGAGGCTGCAGTCTGAGTTAAAAAAAGAAAAAGAAAAAACAGGTAGTTCCGTGACGAACTACAGAGCTTATTTCTCTCACAAAAAATGCAGCAAGATCGATCAAAATACTGAACTATGCCGTCAGTACACAAATTCTTTCTTGCAGAATCTCGACAAAATAGAGTGGAACACCAGTCAATGGTAACATCCAGTTCTGCCAGTTACTCTGAATTCAAATATAACTCAACAATTCCACTTACCGTGACTACTTTGGATTTCATTGGTGGACTTGTCGAGAACGCATTTGATATAGAAAGCAGAAGAGTTCCCATTAACCCACACAAAATAGAAGACCTGAGGGAAGTGATGAAGCACATCCCACATGAGTAGACTACTGCTCGAGTCCAAGCTCTGTGAACCTGAGAGGAATGTGGATTGCGGACGATGAGGAGAGTTGTGGAGGGTTTCCGGTTCGTGCGTAGTAACATAACCAAATACATTGGCGGGTCACTCACTCATTTGCAACACCTCACTGGTATAGGCAACGGCCTTATGATGGCAATATTAACATAGTCAGAAACTCCAGATAACACGGCGGGCTGTTGACAGGCCTCCCACGTCACCTCACCCCGCAAGTTCAAGTTTATGGCATGTTAAAGAACCTTCCACTAATTACACCTGTGTGAAGCTAAATTGTATAGGTTAAGAATGTCAACAACGCTCTTAGGTTTCTACGTTCGTTGCCAAGAGCCGACTGCGGTGGCGACTAGTAGCTAAGTTCTGAACTAGGCCTAGTAGTCGTTGACGGTGGCGTTTGGCGGCAAAAGTAGGAACTACTTGAAAAATTCAAAGTTACAGTCCTTACTTGAATTAAAACCGACAGCAGTGGCTACGCTGGCTAAAGTGCAGCGTTAGGTCGTGGGCCAAGGTCTCTGCTGACTCGGTAGACGCGTGGGTTCGAGCCCCTCCGTCGGCCGTCCTTGAAATGGTTTTCCGTGGTTTCCCATTTTCAACACCAGGCAAATGCTTGGACGGTGCCTTCTGACAGGCTACGGCCACTACCTTCCACATCCTTGCCCAGTTTCATTCATCTTCATCCATTCCATTTCTCATCCCGACGCGCAGGTCGCCCATGGGCGTCGACTAGAAAGACCTGCACTCGACCTCTCAGGAGGTCACTCGACAAAACAAACCAAAAATTGAATTAAAAAACAGATACACACACTAATACAGTCATCACAATTAACACCGGTTATCAGACAGATTCTACACACACCCAAAGTACACGGGGCTACATGACCGCATTGTCGCAGCCCCTAAACTGAGGAACCAAACAACCAAGTTAATAGAGCTTGGACCCGAGCAGTGTGTATATTGAAATGCATAACGAAAGAGAACTAGAGCCACACTCTTCAGTATTATGAAATACAGTTAGGTGCAACAACTATTTGTACATTGGGTATCATTCACATTACAAATGATTTTGAAGAGTTTACAGCTGGTGATCATTAAACATTTATATCCACCAGAAAATTAAACAAGTTTACTACATTAAAATATCGACTCTTCAGAGTCATTTCTAAAAGGCCCTAATTTCACAGAATTTGAAAGTTAATTCTGTCCACCCCAATGAAAATGAAAATCCACAGCCTGCTTCCAGTCTCCGACCGGGTCAGGAATGGAATGAATGAAGCCCCCATCTAGCGGCGAGGATATGAACTGTGCCGGCTGCCGAGGCCTGACGCACTCCTCTGGGGCAATGATTAAATGAATGACAGATGAAATGAAATGATAGTGGAGAGTGTTGCTGGATTGAAATTGTGACAGGGAAAACCGGAGTACCCAGAGAAAAACCTGTCTGCCTCCGTTTTGTCCAGCACAGATCTCACATAGAGTGACCGGGATTTGAACCACGGACCCAGCGGTGAGAGGCTGGCGTGCTGCCGCCTAAGCCACGGAGGCTTCTCCACCCCAATGAACTACACCAAATGTATGTTAGGATATTGACATAAGATGTCCAAAAATGTTCTTCTGATATGAAGAGTTAAATAATGGGGGCTTGGTGGCGCAGCTGTCAAGCTGTTGGCCTCTCACCAAGGTGGACTAAGTTCGATTCCCGGTCAATGAATGTGAGATTTTCGAAGTGAAATACCATGTCCTGTGGTTCGGATTCCACGTAAGAGGGAGGTCCCGTGGCTAATAATCACAAGATTCACGGTCACGTAAAACAACAATCTTCCTTCCTTAAATGTAAAATATATTCTTGTGCTTTTCTCGAAACTAGTCTTCATGCGTATGGGGGCCATACATACGAGAAGTGAACAGTTCAACCCGTGTATTCAGTAAGTTCTAATGTGCACTGCAACACTGCATGAGACTATTGTTTGTGGTCATTGGCACTACTCCAAAATAACCGACGACCGTAAAAAGTGTAATAAACCTTCCGTGTTAGAGGCTTGACAACTGTCTGCCGGTGTACAGTTGTTCAGTGAGGCTGAAATTTGCGTGATAACCTCTGCTGTTTTGATATTTATATTAGTATTTATCTGTAATCCCCCGTGGTGTTGAGGTAGCGCGCCTGCCTCTCACCTGGGGGCCCCGGGTTCGATTCTCGGCTCTGTCAGGGATTTTAGAAACTGACGTGAGGGCTGGAACGGGGTGCACTCAGCCTCGTGAGGACAATTGAGCAGCTGTCTGACAGTGAGGCAGCGCCCCGGTCACGATTTACCAAGATTTACGGCCAAGAGGACCAGATGCGATGACCACGCGTCACCCCGATATCTGCAGGCCAAATGGCTAGGCAGCGGTCGCTTGGTAGGCCTGGGCCCTTCACGGGCTGTAGTGCTAGGGGTTATTATTTTTATTATCTGTAATTGTTGTTATTGTTGTTTCATTTGAGGGGCTTGAACATCGTGGTCATTTAGCCCCGTGTACTTGGGTGTATATAAATAGATAGTCTGAAAACTTGTGTTTGTAACATTGTGTATATTTGTAATTCAGGTGAGGATTAGGAAGGAAGCGGCCGTGGCCTTAAGTAGGGAAATATCCTGGCATTCTTCTGGAGTAGAATTGGAATACCATAGAAACTTCCTTCCAGGCTGGTCGAGGAGGGAATCAAACCCACCTCTTCTCAGTTTTGCTTCGCTAGGCTGGGTCTAACCCATTCCAGCCCTCAGACTAGAATTACATTTCTTGGCAGAGCCAAAAATCCATCCCGGACCTCAGGGGCGACAGCCAAGAATGTTAGCCGCTACACCACGGTGTGGTCTTATCTGTAATTACTATGACAACTGACAACGCAGGGATTGGAGCCTCGGATCACAGACCAAGCAGGTACCAAGCCCTCAACGCGAAGCGTGACTTAACGCTCTGAGCCATGTAGTTTGGTTCCCCAAGTACAAGCAACCCTATAAATCATCATTAACAAGATAACAGAGTGCTGCTTGGTGTTGTATTTCCAAACGTTATTCTCATTTTAAAAGTTTGAGTCATGCAAAAACAGACAGTCGTAAGTTTCGTAGGGTTAAACTATTTATCGAACCACAAATATGTACACTTCTTCCGTTTTTTGAACATTTGTGATTACGTCGTCACTTCGTAATCAGTTTGACTTAGCCCACCTCTACGAGGTCAATGATGAGGTGAGGCGAGTGGTTTGAACGGGCGGATGCTTTTTCTAATAGACGAAATGAATGAAGATGAATTAAACGGGACAAAGATTAATCAACAGGCAGCCGTGGCCTATTAGTAGGGGAGACTCGGCTAAATCTGCAATATTAAGGGATTGTTGGTAAACATGGTAAATTAAGACGTAATCACAAGGGTTTCAAAAAATTGACATAGAAATTAAATTACTACATATTTGTCATAAATTCCCTTCTTAAAATTTCATCTGGAATCATCTAATACGTAAAATGACACTTTCAAAGAAATTTGAATTTACATTAGCAGCATTTTAGGGATTTTTGGTTAATACTAGTAGTACTTGGGCTAAATCCCCGGTACAAACTAAAAAACTGCAACGAGCATTGAACTCTAGTCTTCAGTTTGCTTTCAATTTGAATTACGTTTCTCACGTAACCCCTAGCTACACAGCTCTTTCTTGGCTGAAACCTGAAGGGCGGCGAAATTCTCATATTTTGACGTCGGTATATCGAACCCTAGACGAAAATCTCCCACTGTATATTTCTTCGAAATTTCATTTCCTGTCCTCATTTCATAATATTAATACTAGATCTGGCTCTTCCCTCGCTATTCACATTAACCACTCTTCCAAGTACAATAAATCCTTCGTTGTGACTAGGTCGTGACGTTGGAATACACTCCCAGCTGACGTAAGGAAATGCAAGACTTATACAAAATTTAAGACTGCTTGCAGAGATTTCCTTATGAACTGCGGATTTAGCAAAGTCTCCCCTATATACCCTCGCGGATTTTACCTGAAGTTGGAAATGGGAAACCACGCAAAATCACTCAAGAACGGTTGACGGTGCTGGTCGAGGTGTCCGGACATAACGTACCACGGACAAAACGTACCACTTGATTTTCGAGGACATAACGTACCACCTAGGTCGTTATCTTCCTAAGAACGCTTTTCCCGTAATCCCCAGGACAAAACGTACCACTTGATGTCAGACGGGCATTCCAGTTACGGGTTCATTACCACATAAACATCAGTGGCGATCACACTGTGCGGCTTAAACATTTTGGTATTGTAACATGAAGTTGTGTACAACGAATAAGGGCGGTTTATGTGCGCACTTCGATGGATGAAGTACGAATTGTACATTGAAAGTTCAAAGAGAAAGAAGAAATATGTCAAGTATGATGAACGGCTTGACAGAATAATGAAGCGGTATGAAGAGAATGGAAACTTGAAATCTTGCTTGAGAACTCTCTCATATTCGCTGAACTTGGAATGAAACATCCCATGACGAACTTGCTATTCGCTAGAATATAAAACCCACAAAAAACAATTTAAAATTTAAAAAAAATGAAACTAAGTAAAGAAAACGAAAATTGACCAGAGCTTAACCACAGCTGATTTTAAACACGCCAAAATGTTTATAAACATTTTGCCAGACCAAAGCCTGAATAAAGTGTGGTGGGAATCCAAAAACTTACCATATTTTATACTAGTTTATGTTATGTTATTGCCCACGTACTTATTACCAGGATTAATTGAGCAATACCGAGCAGTGGCCGTGCGGTTAGGGTTTCATGCACCCTAAATACTTCCCACTCTTTCAAGTGGTACGATATGTCCTCTCCTAAATATTTTAAGGTCATTAGCTGACTCTTCGCAGGTAATCAGCCGGCCAAGTGGTACGTTATGTCCGTGGTACGTTATGTCCTATAAGCAGTGGTCGAACCCATTCGTCTCCCAAGGATGTGGCCTTGCACGTTAACCCGCGGAGCTAAACCAGCCCAAGCCACCGGAATATACTATTGTGACTAAAACGTGACACCTTTTAGCTCTGTTAAATACAGGGCCTTAGCTTCTCAAGTCATTATTACGAATGAAACGACAGCGATTTTTTCTAGCTGCCTATTCGACAGCAAATATGGAGCGTAGTCTCATCTCTATTCGCTCAGTTAGCCAGATGTTCTCGTAACAGGCATATTACACGTGGACCATTCACCGTTATTACGATTTCCCCAAATGTGAAGGGGAGACCGGTTTCAAGACAGGCAAAGTGCCCATCGACCATTCAACTTGATGGTCCTTTCGTCGTATGTTGAATCTCTTCGGATTACTGTCGAGCAATTCAGCGCCTGCTATTTAGGCAAGAAGCGAAACGGGCATGCGAGTAAGGTTCCATCCAACTACAGTATTCTAGAAAAGTGGAACTAGCTGGCAATATTCGTAAATAATGGAAAGCTACGGCAATTTGTCCTCCAGATCACAACTCCTATTACAGCCCATGACATTATTTTCCGTGGGGCAATCCCACGAGCCAGGAAATTAAAGACACGATGAAACTTTTTATTCGGGTTTTGTAACTGTTGCAGAGAGGGCGAGAAAACAGGCCTACCCTTCACAACTGTCGGTTCATGAGGCTTCCTTGGAAAGATTCAAACAACCATACATCTAAAACGCACCCATTCCATACGATGAACGCATAGTTCAGCAGGACTTATTCTGTCCATATTCAGTCTGAGTACTACTGCATAGGCTTAGAATGGCACATATTTCTATCCAAACAGCCTCCAGGACAAAACTTGCTGACCACTTTCTCGAAAACCATTGTAATTTTCTATCACATGGTGAGCACTGTTGTCAGTTAAAAATCAAACTAGTCGCACCTTTCCAGCTGGACAAGAGGCACTCAATACAGGGTCTTTCATATAAAGTAAGAACGGCAAGCGGCAGTTTTGTTATTCGGTGCTGTGGTGGCCTTGGCCGAGCTAGTGGCGCGCCATGGCCCCCTGCTGTACTAATGAAAGCGCGCGCATGGTACATACGAGGTTTTTTTTTCAAGTTCCGATGTTCTGTATAAAAATAACAGATTGACGTACCAAACTGACTTTACTACTAAATCGTTCACGACCGCAGTGTACCAACGTTACGATATACTTTTACAAAGAATTTAAGTGTGAAGTTGTGGACCATCTGCCGTTTAGTTCAAACCAGCACTGAATGATTTTCATCTTTTTCGAGAATTGAAGGTATGGTTGGGCGGCAACGCCTCGCCAAAAAGGAAAAAAACTTCAGGAGACTGTCCAGACGTACCCACCTCAGTGGCGGCAGAATATTTTGCCGAGGGCACTGGAAAGCTGGTGTAACGATACGACAAATGTTTCAATCGTTTTGGCGATTAGTAGTAAAATCAGTTTGGTATGTCAATCTGTTATTTTTATACAGTCCATCGGAACTTGAAAAAAAAAAAAAAAAAGAACAGCCCTCGTATGTACTATGCGCGCGCTTTCAACAGTACAGCAGGGGGGCCATGGCGCGCCACAAGCTCGGTCAAGGCCACCACAGCACCGAATAACAAAACTGCCGCTTGGCGTTCTTACTTTATATGACAGACCCTGTATATACGTTTGGAATGAAATGCAGCAAATGGCCTGTGACAGATTCTCGGTTTGTTTTGTATTAACATCCTTACGTTTCTCAATATGTTACCACTGCTTGGTGAACGATACTTGAAACTTAATGGTCTTCAGTCGGTTAACATGATTGTACCCAATTGCATTGGGTGCCTCCCTAATCCCGAAAAAGAATATCACATGAGATTCATAAATACACTTGAGATAACCAGTTTCAATCGTCAAGTGATCATCATCAGATCCATAACACTTAGGCTATTAAACATATGTGTACACGTATGGGTGATAGTATTTACAATATGTAGTCTACACTTATCTATTTGCAGTAGTACAGTAGTTAGTTTTAGTGTTCGTTTAACTACCGCAACTAAAGTGTAGACTACATATTGTAAATACTATCACCCATACTTGTAGACATACAGTAGATTTCATAGCCTAAGTGTAATGGAAATGATGATGATCCCTTGACGATCGAAACTGGTCATCCACGTGTATTTATTAAACTCATGATTTTTTTTTTTCAGGATTGGAGAAACACCCAATACAATTGGGTACAATCGTGTTGACCGACTGAAAAACATTATATTTCGATTACTAAGGCAACACTGAAAAATGGCTTCAAACACCATAATGAATGTTACTCTTTCTTCGTGTACGCCTCGTGCGCAAGTACACGCTGTGTGCGCGAGCAACCACAACTATTTTGGTATATAGGGATTAGTTCCCAATTGTGAGTACCATTCTCTCATATTGGGCTTGGTACTCAATACCATCCCTCCTTTCGTGCGACAGAATGCGAATGGACAGACACTGCTCACAGCAGAGTACTGTTGTTGTTTCATTTGAGGGAGTTTTACTTCGTGTGTGTATAGGCTATATTTAGAGAGAATTAATCTTAAATCCTGTGTTATTGTGATGTCTGTATTAGTGTGAGAATTTGTAATTCAGGCAAAGAATGAGAAGGTGGCGGCCGTGGCCTTACGTTAGAAACCATTCCGGCATTTGCCTGGAGTTGAAGTGGGAAACAACGGAAGAACACTTCCATGATGGTAAAGGTGGGATTCGAATCCACGCCTTCTCGATATTGTCTCACAAGGCTTGGTGTACCCCGTTCAAATCCTAATACGAAAATATTATTTCTTGGCAGGCCTAAGATTCGAACCCAGATCTCCGGGGTGAGAGTCGTGAATCCTAGCTAGTAAACGACTTTGTCTTCATGTTTTACTGAATTTAGGAAATTGTATTATTCTTCTTTTTTGTTGTTAATTCACATTAGAGACTTGGGACATCTTGGTCATCAGCCCCGTATAGTTGGGTGTGTGTTGGACTCATCTAGTAATCTGCATTTATGTGATGACTGTAATAGCGTGTGTAACTGTACTAAGGACAGGGATGAGGTAGCTGTCACGGGACTTGAAGTAAGGGAGTATCCCAGCATTTTCCTGGAAGGAAAGTGGAAATGCCACACTCAGGATAACTGCTGTCAGTGCCGGGATTCGAACCTGCGATGGCCGAACTTGCTGCAGCTGCCCTTGCGGCCGTGGGGCACGATTTAACGAGCACGGCCTCGCCGTAGGACAATTTATATGATTAAATTGTATTATGTTATTTAAAATTGTTACAATACGTATTGGGTTTAGAATAATCCAACAGCTAGAAAACGCTTAACTTCAAATTTATTTTGAATGGATTAAACGACGAACTCTTATAACAATATAATTTACTTTTGGATGCTGAATTGCGCATGACGTTCTACCAATTAAGTTACCAAGGTGTGAAATGACGTTGGTGTTGCGCCAGGATTATTTCTGTGGCTGGCTCCAAGAACGCTAAACGCTGAAACTCGCCACTGCCGGAGCGGATCGATACGTGCTGAGCGTGATTCATAACATCCGGCCCTTGCGTCCTCACTTCTGACTCCTGAATCCCTCACGACAGAAAAGCCTGTACTTGAGGATTTGGGATAAGGACGGAAGGGGTTAAATATCGTGGGGGAAATGGAGGCAACTTTGAAAATACTGAATCGGTCACAGATCTACCATCATATTCGTTTTACACGAGTAGATTTACGTGTCGGGGAGAGTGGCTGTAAAATAACTTAAATCAATTAAATACAGCATAATATTTGCTGTTTAATATGGTATATAGAAGATAAACTAGAATACTACCAGATACAGGCCTCCACAGGCCAGACACAGGAAAACTGGAACAATGAGACACAATTGCATAGTAGCTTCACAACTTTAACAGTGAGATATTTTGTTACCAATCGCAATTTGAATAATAAAAAAACGTTACTAATTTCTGTTGTGTTGCGGTGGAAGCGCAATCATGTCATCTAATGTGAAATTTAGAATAAAAAATACAATAAAAACGTACAATCCCTGGTAACCTTGAACCCAGTTCGAGTAAAAACACCCCGAATGTGACGAGAAAAAGTACCTCCACATTTAGAACATCTCAGTATTCAATGCAGCACGTAAGTCACGGCTCCCTCAAATGGGAAGGCACGGTCGCCTCTTATGCTAATGTAGTCACACGAGTCACGGCCCCCTCTAATGCTAATGCAGTTACACGAGTCATGGCCCCCTCTAAAGCTAATGCAGTCACTCGAGTCATGGCCCCCTCTAATGCTAATGCAGTCACACGAGTCACGGCACCCTCTTATGCTAATGCAGTTACACGAGTCATGGCCCCCTCTAAAGCCAATGCAGTCACATGAGTCATGGCCCCCTCTAATGCTAATGCAGTCACACGAGTCATGGCCCCCTCACATGCTAATACAGTCACACGAGTCATGGCCCCCCTCACATGCTAATGCAGTCACACGAGTCATGGCCCCCTAATGCTAATGCAGTCACACGTGTCACGGCACCCTCTAAAGCTAATGTAGTCACACGAGTCACGGCACCCTCTAAAGCTAATGTAGTCACACGAGTCACGGCCCCCTCTTATGCTACTGCAGTCACACGAGTCATGGCCCCCTCTAATGCTAATGCAGTCACACGAGTCATGGCCCCCTCTTATGCTACTGCAGTCACACGAGTCATGGCCCCCCTAATGCTAATGCAGTCACACGTGTCACGGCACCCTCAAATGCTAATGCTGTCACACGAGTCATGGCCCCCTCTAATGCTAATGCAGTCACACGAGTCATGGCCCCCTTTTATGCTACTGCAGTCACACGAGTCATGGTCCCCTCTAATGCTAATGCAGTCACACGAGTCATGGCCCCCTCTTATGCTACTGCAGTCACACGAGTCATGGCCCCCACTAATGCTAATGCAGTCATACGAGTCATGGCCCCCCTCTTATGCTACTGCAGTCACACGAGTCATGGCCCCCCTAATGCTAATGCAGTCACACGAGTCATGCCCCCCCCCCTCCCCCTAATGCTAATGCAGTCACACGTGTCACGGCACCCTCAAATGCTAATGCAGTCACACGAGTCACGGCTTCCTCAGTTGCTAAAGGGTCATTATCTATGTGCGCGCCGATAAACACGGCAAGCTAAGCCGCCTGTGACTGGCGCAGATCGCGGGCACGCGTACCAGGTTCAGCCGGTGGTGGCGTGCACTTTCACAGTTTTAACAAACATGTTCAATAATGTGTACTTACAGTGCTCATAGGCGATGGTGAAAATGTCCTGCCTCTCTTGTAACACACACCTGACATCTTCTGATGAAAGAATGTCCAACTCTTTTATTATTTACGGATCCTGTTACCTTGAATCGTTTAGCGAGCCTTCTAATTGTACTGGCATTAGGCACAGGTCTTCCTGGAAACTTGATTCGAAATTTTCGTCTCGATTCAGAACTAGATTTTCTGCTTTTCATATACAAATTATGGATATACACACGTTCGCGCAATGTGAATTGGTGTCTAGGAATGACCAATAATCACAGCAATCACCTAATCACAATACTCACTAAACGTGCAACACTAACATTTAAGCTTTGCAGATACGTGTCCATATGAATGACACAACACGTGTGAACTAACGATATGAGTCAACGGAGCGCGCCACCACCGGGTGAACCGCGTATGCGCACCCGCGATCTGCGCCAGTCACAGCCGACTTAGCTTGCCGTGTTTATCGGGGCGCAAATAGACAATGGCCCTGTAGTTGGTAAGTAAGTTTCGGATGTTAAGGAAAAGTCATAGGCTATTTTTTCCTGAGCTCATTTTGCCCGAAATCTGAAAAATACGTTTGAATGATGGGTCCCTGACCACGTTTAAAGCAATAAATGCATATTTCGGCCATGTTCATTGTTTTGGTCATATATGGTCATATTTTAGTGATATAAGGTCATATTTGGTTATAATTTCAGCATTTTTGTTTAAATTGAGGTGTCGTTAACAAGGTACGTTTTATCTGCGTCGAGTTTCAAACACAGGATTTCCGAATAGTGTAGTAGACTTGTTTTTCTTTCTTATACCGGAACAGGCAGATAGCAGGTTCAGAAGACCGGATTCCAAGAAGGCGCTCCTCTACGGATGTCTTTTGGCACATCTTTCTGGACAAGTTAGACTGCGACACTGTACGCATGAGGTCACGGAACATGACGATAGTGAGCTTCCGCCTTCCAATAGGATGTCATAGATTTTTTTAAGTCGTATTTTATAGCTTTTAGGTCATATTTAGCTAGTTTTTAGGGCATATAAGCTTGCATATTTTGTACTTCTTTAGGTCTTAAACTTTCGAACCCTAGTGATAAGTATCACATACGTGTTTTCTCACCAACTACACTTTTATTTGTTAGTGGTGTGGTTGACATAGGCTATCTATGGAATGGCCCTATTTTGAACTAAGGTAGCCGATTTCCAATCATACCGACTGCTATGGTCACGCTCGCTATGGCGCAGCACAAGATCATGGGGTTTGTTTATGACTGGACTTTATAGACAAATGGTTTCGAACCCCATCGTTGGCCATCTTTGAAATGGTTTTCTGAAGTTTCCTATTTCAACTTTAGGCAAATGCCGGGATTGCATCATGTAATTGGCCATAGTCACTTCCTTCGAACTCCTTGCTCAGTTTCATTAATTTCACCTTTTATGAAGTTGCCGTCAGCTGACAGTAAAAAGATACAGTCAGTCTGAGAGACTCGACTTGATATCATTTCAAATGACGCATGCTGCAAATGCTACACATGTTAGAAAGGCTCAGGAGGGCTTCTCCCAGGACTCTTTGCACTCTGCTGCATGACATCACGCAACCACTGTCTCCGTTCGCATAACGCCAGACCCCAGGAGTAAACTCAGACTCAACAGACTCCATTACCCTTTAATTTAGGCTTCCCGCGCGGGGGCTGCATGACGTCACGCACTCGCCATCTCCATTCGCATAACGCCGGACCCCAGGAGTAAACTCAGACTCCGTGCATACGCACTGAACCACATGATGACGTCATACACGTCGAAACCGTGACGCATAACGGTAGACCTAAGCATAACGATGAAGTCGACAAGATCATTTGAAATGAGAAAACACCCCACCACATATTCAGGGTGGGTGGGGGTATGACTAAAAAGCGGATATCCACAGTTCCCCAGGTGAGGAAGTGCTGACAGCCGTGAATATCGTATGACATAATATGCTTTGTTTAGCGGGAAAAAAAGTCTCGCCAAAGTATTTAAACATATCGGTTGTTGTTGATTATTTTAGGCGCTTTGCGACATTGTGTTTATGAAGCCCCGTGTACTTGAGTGTGTGCAGAATATTTTTTGATAACCAGAGTCACTGTGATTTCTGTACTAGTGTGTGTATTTGTCATTGAGGTAGGATTTTGGGTGGTAAGTGGCTATGGTCTTAAGTTTGTTACCATCCCAGCTTCATCCTAGAGTAGAAGTGGCAAACCACGGAAAACCACCCCCAGGATGGCTGAGGTAGAAATCAAACCGTCCTCTTCTCAGTATTGCCTCACGAGGCTGAGTGTACTCAGTTCCAGTCCTCAAGCCACATTTAAATTTCCTGGCAGAGCCGGGAATTGAATCCGGATCTGCGAGGTTGCATTTAAACATGTCTAGCAGGCTATAGATATTCTGTTTGCACCAGGCTGTGCAGCATGACAAAACGAAGAAATGTCGCCCAGGGCGAATTAGTGAGTTTAACTCACTGGCCGTGAAAGCCAATATACCATCTTTTTGGAAGCCTACATAGGGAGGTTAAGGCTGCTTGAACTTTTATATCTCGCAGTAAAGAAGCACAGGTGCGCTTCATAAGAGGGAGGTAGCGCGCAGATCGCTACTCCTGTGGGGGTCCGGGTACGGACACCAAGAGCCTGCTGATGAGCCCGCTTGGTGTTCCTATGCGAAAACCCACACATGGCACGGCACAAACCTAGAAAAAAATGCTGAGTTTTAATTCGCTGGCCGTGAAAACCAATATACCATCTTATTCCTTAAACTTCATATGCTATATAAAATATAGTACAGCAATATTGAAATTCAAGGAAACCATGTACTGTAATAATCTCGTCCGTCCGCCACGTCGCGTACTGGTTAGCGTACTTGGCTGTCACCGCGGAGGCCTGGTTCGATTCCCGGCTCTGGCAAAAAATGTAATTGTGGTCTGAGGGCTGGAAAGGCGTACACTCAGTCTCGTGAGGCAAAACTGAGAAGAGGCGGGTTCGATTCTTACCTCAGCCATCCTGGAAGAGGTTTTCCACTTCTACTCCAGAGGAATGACGGGGTGGTACCTAATTTAAGGCCACGGCCACTTCGTACCCAAATGCTACCTCAATTACAAATACACACACTAGTCTTACAAACATCACAGTGACACAGGTAATGAGACAAATTCTACACACCCAAGTGCACAAGGCTACATAACCACGATGTCGCAAAGCCCCTAAAAAGGAATCAATGACAACCTCAATAATCTCGTAGCCACCGACTGATCCCAAGATTTCTGACCTTGACACATTCTACGGCTAGGACAAACATACTATCGCAACATGCTGGATGGGATACCTCCTTCAGAATCCTAACGCAATATTTCCATGTAGTAGTAGTTTGGTTCATAGTTTAATAAGTACTCTATTGCTTCTTCTCACAGCGCCAACAGTAACCAACCTAACAGCTGTACACTATGAAAGGAAGCACGCGGGAGTCGTCCTTGGTCGCCACCTAACGGAACTAGAAACCGGTGTCTACAAACAGTACCTCGCTCGGTGAGATGAGAATTGCTGTTTCTCTTTGGAGGATAGGAATATCCGATCATCAGTCCCATGCATCAACAACGTGTCCAAACTGGTTAGTACCGTATTGACTAGCGTTCACTGCTGTCATCGCGGAGGTACGAGATCGAGCCCCAGCTCTGCCAAATTCTGGTGTCTTAGGGGGATGAAACGGGGTTCACTCAGATCTGAGAATACATCCTAGAGTAGTTTTCTGTGTGATTTCCCACTTCTACTCCAGGCGAATGCTGAGATGTTATCTAATTTAATGCCACGGCCGCCTCCTAGCCTCTATCAAATTGACACACGTTATTAGACAGATTCCACCCACAAACTCAACTACACGGGGCTACATGACTACGAATTCACAAAGTTCCTAAATGATCATCATCAACAACAATATGATACCAGAGAAAGCTCATGGTCTGCCTTGGTCACTGCGCCGTATGTCCTGTATTTGAGGACCTAATATGGGAAGTATCAGGTAAGACAGGTCGGTTGGTTGGTTCCTCAGTTTAGGGGTTGCGACAACGCGGTCATGTAGCCCCGTGTACTTTGGGTGTGTGTAGAATCTGTCTGATAACCGGTGTTAATTGTTATGACTGTATTAGTGTGTGTTATCTGTTCTATAATTTTAAGTAAGGACTGCTGACTTTTGAATGTTTCAAATAGTTCCTACTTTTTCCTCCAAACGCCACCGTCAACGACTACTAGTTCAGAACTTAGCTACTAGACGTCACCGCAGTTGGCTCTAGTCCACGAACGTAGGAACCTAAGAGCGTTATTTACATTCTTAACCTATATAATTTAGCTTCACACAGGTGTAATTAGTGGAAGGTTCTTTATCGTGCAATAAATCTATGACATGGGAACGCCGACCTTACTTCCCCTTCGAAGGAAGGCATACTGAGGGATTTTTAACGCTCTTAAAATATCCGAAGACATCGGCCGGGTTTGAACCCGCGATCTTGGGCATAGAAGCTCAGCATGTTACCGACTACGCCACCGAAGCCGACTAAGACAGGTCGAAACCTATCTAGAAACTTTGTGGATGGAATCGTTGTACTGTAAGGGGACAACGTGTGGAAAATCAGCCGCCAGATTGAACTGCAAGGCTCCGAAATCGTACCTCACATCCTGGTACGCAGGCATTATGGCTGGCAGAGCTGGACATCCTGTGGCACTCAGAGTAGTAGTGAGGCGGGACGTATATGCTGACTTGAGCGTGTGGCTGCTTCCCACCGGCCTTGAGTGCTTGGGCCATCAGGGCTGTCCGTTTCAACATGTACGGTACTCGCTACTTCCCATTGATTTATATGAGATTCGCCACATGATATCGGAGCCTTGCAGTTCAATCTGGCAGCTGATTTTCTGCACGTTGTCCTCTTATAGTACAACGATTGCTTCCGCAAAGTTTCAAGTTAGGTTTGGAACTGTCTTACCTGATACTTCCCTAGTAAGTTGGAAGGAATACCTCGTAGATTTGAGAAAGGCACCAACGCGTCATATGCCCGGAGATAAGAGAGGAAAACTACGGGAAGATACGAAGGTGGATCAAAAAGTTAGTTGCACCAACGCGCTGCAGGAGCGCGCTGTGTGTCGCAAACGTGGGCACAGCGGAGAAAGGGACAGACAATGCCCACACGTTTGTTAGGCAGGTCGCTGTGGTGTCTCTTCTTGTATGGTGTGAATAGCGGCCAAATGCAATGGCGCGTCGACTGGACGTTCACTCCAAAAATGAGGTGCGTGCGACAATCCGATTTCTATGGGCTAAAAGGAAGAATTGCACGGACATTCATTGTGAAATTAGTGCTGTGTATGGGGAGCGGGCCATTTACCGGCAAGGGATCGTAAAGTGATGTCAGCAATTCGAAGCCGGACGCATGGATATCACGGACGAATATCGCGAGGGCAGGCCCGCAACGTCCAGGACCCGTGCAAATGTCAACAGTGTGAATGCTTAAACAGAACCGGCATATTCACCTGAGAGAAATCGCGACGCTGCACGTGGAATTGATGCCGAAAGGAACGACTATCAACGCGACGTCGTATTGTCAAACGTTGCACCGGTTGCGTAAAGCGATTAAAGAGAAGCGCCGGGGGAAATTGAGCACCGGTGTGATTTTGTTGCACGATAACGCAACACCTCACAAGGACCGCCAAACGAGCGAACTGCTGCAGCGTTTCAAGTGGGAGGTCTGGCAGCATCCACCCTACAGTCCCGACCTAGCGCCATGTGACTTTCATCTGTTCGGTAAGCTCAGAACGGAGCTCGGTGGTCGACGTTCCCAAACCGATGAGGAGGTGAAGGCCGCTGTCTCCGTGTGGTTGCAGAACGTTGGAGGAACTTTCTATGCATCCGGCATCGACAAGTTGGTTGTGCGTTCGCAGAAATGTTTGGAGTCCCTTAGAAACTATGTGGAAAATTGAAGTTTCATTGTTTGTCGTTATAGACGTGTTGCTGTTGTATAGGTGGTGTAATAAATGGCCATAACTGGTAAGTGCAACTTACTTTTTGATCTGCCCTTGTATTTCAAGGATGGTCAACCGCGAGATTAAACCTTTCCGTCGTTCAAGATACTTGGGACCCTCACTGGACACACGCATATACAGCCAATGGAATGATTTCTTGTTATGCACAAAATCGATAATACTATCAAGAATCAATAAACGTTCCCCCTGAATGGAACATTTTCAAGCAAGGTACCAGAAAATATAGAGGCATTTCTTTGACCAATAATCCAGCAAAATGTTCTCCGACAAAGTAGAGAGAAGAGAAGAACCATTGCCTGAAGGTAAGATAAAACCAGTTTTCGACCACAATGAGGCTGTCAGGATCAGATATTCTGCTAATGCGAGGTAGGCGAGACTTTCTGTGCTGAACAAATAGAACACATCCAGGGATTTTAGATAAGATAACTGTATCTAAACGCTCCAAGCTTAGCCTCCAATAACATAAAGCCTACTCAATCGTGGCGTTCTCTGCATCAACACTGTCGTCCTAGCAGTGCGCGTATTGACCACTGCAGCGCTGCATTACCTCCTAACATTAACATGTAATAGCATTGCTATCGCAAGCTTAAACCAGCAAAAATGTACCTATACAATATATTTACAGTATATGAATACATATTGTTCAGTAGAATGCAGTATATAACAGATGTTCATCTTTTAGTAGCAAGAGTTCGTTTCAACTGTGGATTTCCCTTATTAGATAGCACGCACAACTATCTGGTATGTACAAGATTAAGGTACCGGTACTGCCCCCGGAAATTGAATTATTTTGGGACAAAATGAGAGTATTTGCCGTCCTCATGATAAAATTTAACCAGCAAATATAGATTCTGGAAGTGTGACACAGGAGGGTAGTGTTACAAGCTCGAGGCTGTGGAAGAGCCCGATCACGTGATATATTGGACAATAGACGCTTTTAGAAGGCTAAAATTGGCATAGCAACAGTGAGTTTGGAAATTACTATTATAAATATTGTTATAAATTATGCTATTGGATCCCAGCCCAGAGCCAATGAGAAGAGGTCTCATTGAAGACGGGATCAACTTCAACTACATAATTTGATGAAATTATGCATTTAGGCCCTTAGAAGAAGATTTTCTTATTTGGTAATGAAGAGAATATTAAGAGAAATTATGTCTGATACTTTAGAAACCGCAGATCGGTTAATCTACGCAGTAATAAGCATTAGTAATCTACGCGCTAAAATTATGGTGGGAGATTGATTTGGCCGCCAAAATTTCGACTTGGAGGGGGAGATCCAAGGATCGAGGTTCTTATTCCAGCAGTCTTTGATGAGCGAGGAAGTGTTTTTACTGGGTTAACGGAGATCCCAAGGCTTTGTCCGAGTGCGACGACTGTCGACTTGTGGGGACGCGAGGATAGCTAGGTAGAGCGTAGGAGATTGCCGCACTTCCATTCTATGTGAAGTTGTGAGGAACATTGAAATAATTATATCTCTTATATAATTGAGATCTGAATTTAACTAAGCGAATATATATAAAGAACAAGTTGAATACTACATTTTGTTGAAAGTCGAGCGTTCTAAAACTTACCGTTTCGACAATATAAGCCTGTTAAGTCAGATTTTCAAATGTGTTGGAAATAAAGCTGAATATCATTTTAGATTGCAACGTGAAGTTGGCGAACGCAGTTCAAGTGAACAGTAGCGAAGAACTTGTAACATTGGCACAGTATATAAACAGTATCAGAATGACTATTATTATTCTTCATATGGTTTCATTCAACATAATTAACAATGTTGATATGATGAACTAAATAGTCATGCACCAGAGACATATTCGATAACAGGAGTTAAGATACAACGATGGAACTTCGTTAGACAACGTATTCTTGAATACAGATGTACAGTACGGTCCATCTTGTACATTTTCGTCAGTCTACGAACACTAATGTAACATCAATTAGCAATGGAAATTTTTCATTCACCATTTATATGAATATTTCTATAAATTATATTACAATAATGAGGCTGATACATATTTACGACGGAGAATGAAGACTCTACAGACGAGATTTGTCAAGATGCTAGGGGTAGCCCAGCAACACAGCAGAATTTGCCAAAAGGATGTCGTTCGAGCCCAGGCGAATGTTGGTGAATTCCAGAGAGGGACGTTTCCTATCTCCGAGGTCGCAGATCCGAGGTTCGAATGCAGATCCATCTCAGTATCTTTAACTGAGGAAACATCTAAAGTATTGTGGGAATACTTACATAGATCTTCAAGTTTTCGTCCAAATAAGGTAGCAGTGTCTCTCATTTATAGTATAGAGCTTGATTAGTGACATCCTGAGCCAACGATCTTACTCCGTATTTCCATATTTTCACATTTCATGTATTCCAGTGTTCTCATGTATTTTACACTTCAGATGTGTGTTAAGATTTATATGCTTCAAGATTATTTAGGAGATGATTGCCCTTCATCTATCTTTCAATTTTATTCTACGGATCAGTTGTGGAACTGACATTAAAACAATTTTGTTTGAGGGAATCATATTGCCTCATAGAAGACTAGTCGTTCGACTCTCGAATTTTAATCATTTGATTTAAACCAAGTATTCTGACATTGTGTCATAGCTTCAAATTAAATTCTTATTAAATTTAATTTGAGCACTTTAATGTAACAACATCTTACTTCAAGAACAGAAGAAACGTCGAATGATATTGTTATATCATTATTGTACATAAACTGTCGACGATCTAAGAATTACTAGTCGTTTGAAAAGACTGAAGTCTTTATCCCTATAAACATTCTTTGTGTAGAGTGGAAAAACATTACGACATTGACAAACCTTTTTATTATTTGTAAAGCTGAGAGCGTTGTTCATTTAATATGTTAGAGGAAATACCTTTTGATAGAAGATTATTCAAATCTTTGGCTAGGAATTCAAAGCTAGTTTATCCCGGTCAAGATTGAATTCTATTTGACATTATAAATAACATGTGTGTTATTTTACACTACTTGTGTAACATCACGTCATTTTGTGGACCTGATAATACAACGATAAACAATTTAATGCTTGACAAGTGAGGTGAGACAGGTGTATTATTTTATTACATGTATTTGCGACAGACGAGTTAACAGTTAATTATCTTGTTGTGGAGTAAACTTTAGGAGGTCAATCACGACAGTCTAACATCGTTCATTACAATTGAAAGTTTCGTTTGAAGAACTTAAGCATGTATAATTGTAGTTCAGTAGTCATGTGGAATGATACTGAGGGTCATGCCATTATTTGAGAGAAGTTCCTACAGAAAATATGTTAATAACAATTAATCCTTTTTGGTTATTGTTTAACATAGTGGATGATAATTGTTTATGCCATATATACTGTTATATGAGGATTTGTAGAGCTATGAAGAATGCTCGTGCGAAGGAAGTTCCGCATTTTAAGGGAAGTCAAAGTATTATTGTTCTTTGATAAGAAGGAATGGATCATGATAAGAGTCATTGTATACAAGTAATCCAGTTCATGCGAGGTAACGATGTAGCTGTGTTGACAGGAGGATTTTAGCGGAAATACAACTTGAGAACGATTGTCTACTTATGTCAATAATACAATTATTATATTTTATTATACCGGAAGTTATGTAATTACGTACAGTTAACATTAATTAGTCGACTGTATTAGACCGACAATGTAATGAAACCTATATAAGACGATGTGTAAGCAGTATATCAAAACTACGGAGTGTTAGAGAATGGTTATGTGGAAAACCAGTGTATATAATTAGTTGAGAATTGTATTGAAACCGAGAAGCCAGAATCTCGAAATTAACGTGTTTGCAACACTAAATAATGGATATTATTATGAACATATTACATGTAAATATTCTTTAATTAGTTAAATAATTTAGTAGGATTTATTAATCAATTGTTTTGGAATAGCGTGTGTTTTGTGAGCAAATGTTGTTGTATGAATGATTGTCCACTGTTAAGAGTAATTGTTGAACCCGATTGGTCATGAACAATTGCGGCGCGGGAATGAAAGAGTGTATAAAAATGTTCAGGATGATTGTTTAAGAAACATAGAAGTTATGTGCATTTTTGTAAGATCCAAATGTTAATTTTACGTGTATTATAAACGCACTCAAAAGCAGTCTCAATGTGGGCTGGCTAGAATGATTCACCGTTAGAGTTGGAGTTAGAGTTGGAGAGCGGTGTGACATGATATTAACAGGTGAAGACTCACCGCCTTGTATACATTGTATTTAGTTCCGAGTGCAGCGTGGTGCTAGGGTTTCATTGATGAAACAGGCCAGTGCACGTGCGTTTCAAACGTGGGCTTGTGAATGAAATCAGGTGTCAGGAATGCCACGATTGTAAGAGCCTTCCTTAAGCGGTTTTCTTTTACGCAATGTAGGCCTAAAACAAGCCATGAATCTTATGCTCATAAAAAAAAATTACACAGCATTGTAATAAGATGTGTAGTAGAAAGGAAGTATGAATGATTGCGTGTTTTTATTTTAATTTGATTGTTAAATTAGTTTATTGTTATTTTGTTTATACTAGATTAGTTTACACCATTGTTAATAAATTTTATTCAGTTCGTTATTTGTTGTTGTTGGCGTGTGATTCATTTTAAATATAAGAACTAGAGTATTGTGGATGTATTGTAGGCGAAGCTGAATTCCCAGTCTCCGAGAACGTAAGTAAAGGTATGTGCCCCGTGTAGTTTGTTGTTGATCCACAATATTCTTGTAACTGCTGTATGTAAATCCCTAAAGGCCATGTTGGGAGCGATTTCTAATGTAGTAATTTGCCGGTGCTGTTAGAAATAGGCGATCCAGCTGGGGCAATGGATATTCCAACAGGCTACTTTCGGATTTTCGGGTACAGTACGATACTGTAGATGGTTGCACTGAATATTTATACCAGCGTACCATAGATTTTCAGTGAAAAGGAATGAAAAAAAAGAAAAATCCACAGCCTGCTTCCAGTCTCCGACCGGGTCAGGAATGGAATGAATGAAGCCCCCATCTAGCGGCAAGGATATGAACTGTGCCGGCTGCCGAGGCCTGACGCACTCCTCTGGGGCAATGATTAAATGAATGACAGATGAAATGAAATGATAGTGGAGAGTGTTGCTGGAATGAAATTTTGACAGGGAAAACCGGAGTACCCGGAGAAAAACCTGTCTGCCTCCGTTTTGTCCAGCTCAGATCTCACATGGAGTGACCGGGATTTGAACCACGGACCCAGCGGTGAGAGGCCGGCGTGCTGCCGCCTAAGCCACGGAGGCTTAGTGAAAAGGAATGATTTTTCTTAATTAGTGTGATTCTTTCTTCTCATAATTTGATTTTCTTCTCAAGATGTAGTCTCGTGTCATTGGTGTAGTTAGTGACAGATATGCACAGAAACCTTTGAACTTTTATCCTGCTCAGTTCCTCAGGATGATCACTTACTCCACACTGAAGAATATGATTTTTAGCAACATGTGGCAACAGTATTCTAGTTAATGTTTGTGCCATTCCTGGACTGCTCAGCGTAACCGATAATTCTTCGTCCGTTACTTCTTCCACCGAAACAAAACCTGGCTTACGATACCGGAGACCACCTCTTCCTCCGTCTTTGAATTTTATTAGTGACATTATTGGAGATGGACTCTGGATACCGAGGAGCAGTTGACCTCGCTGTTCCGTCCATTAAAACAACAATAACTAACCAACTCTGGATACTACTCATTTTATCAAGCACCCTTGACATGATATAGGTAGACAATGGTCTTCAGCTCATTGTTATTGTTGTTGTTGTTTCTTTAGGGGCGTTGCAACATCGTGGTCATGTAACCCTGTGTTCTTGGGTGTGTGTAGAATTTGTCTGATAACCTGTGTCACTGTAATAGTGTGTACATTTGTAATTGAGGTAAATTTTGGGTAGGAAGCGGCCTTGGCCTCAAATTAGGTACCATCCTGGCATTTGCCTGGAGAAGAAGTGGGAAACCACGTAAATCCACTTCCAGAATAGCTGAGGTAGGAATCGAACCCGCCTCTTTTTAGGTATGCCTCATGAGGCTGAGTGTACCCCGTTCCAGCCCTCAAAACCAGAAATCGAACTCGGGTCTCCGCAGTGACAGCCAAGAATGCTAGCCAGTACGCAACGAGGCAGACTCGACAGCTCGTACCAAATACCCTCCAATATAGGCCATTGAAACTCTCGTCATAGAAATTTGATCATTTAGCCCCGTGTCATTGCGACGTGTACATTTGTAATTCCGGTGATGATTTGGAAGGTGATCCTAACTTAGGAACCATCCCGGCATTTGTCTGGAGTAGAAGTGAGAAGCCACGGATAACTATTTTCAGGAAGGATGAGATGGGAATCTAACCCACCTCTTCTCAGTTTTACCTCATGAAGCTGAGTGTAGCCACTACACGACGAGGTGTTCAGGAGATTATCATCATCAGAACAGGAGCAATAATACAATATCACCTAATTTTCAGTCGCATGGTCAGCGTAGGCTACATATCTTGTCTGCGTATTGCTTTAATCCATAATTTCCTAGTTCGCTCTAGACTGGGAAATTCATGAAAACTAGTTCCAGGAACATTATTTCTAGAGCCTTGTTTACAAAACAGCACGCAACAGTATACCATCGTAATACAATGGCCTTATTTCAGTAACTTAACTTGATTCGTGCGTACACAATGTGTATAAAGTGAACTGATCATGTAGGGGGGAATGCAGCGCCTCTAGCGGCAAACATAGCATCTGCTGGGCGGGCAGCTCCCAGAGGCTATTGGGCAGGCTTTTTGTTATTGGAGGCTAAGCTCCAAGTAAATATCTGAGATTTCTTTTAGTTTCATAAACCAGGCCATCAAGAAAGAACTAAGTTAATCAACTCTATTCTTTGTATGCCTACCCCTTATTATTACCTTTTCGCAGGGTCGGTGATGAGATTTATTACATTGTATGTGGCGGATGATGTTTACGACCGGATGCCCTTCCCGAAGCTAGCCTCATGAGGGAGATAAAATGGATGACGAGGAATGAAACTGGGCAAGGAATTGGAAGGAGGGGACGGAGGTACCTTCCCAGCATTTGCCAGGAGCTGAAAAATATTATTGTCATCACCTTATAATATGTTACTGGCACAAAACATCCAATATCACGTTTCTTGCAAACACAACCTCTTGGCCGACTGTTGCACGCTGAACGTGTTATTTCTAGGAAGTCGAAAATATATTGAAAAGCGCGTTTACCATAATACAAAAATATGCTACAAATATGATATTGCATACGAAATATGCCCTAACGACCATAAGTAAAGTAAACTCGTGTAGCCTACTGCCTACACCACTTGATGACAAGCATGCCAACGGTACTGTTCCTGTATCTCAAACAAGACTTACATTTCTCGCTGTTGTCAATTCAGCGACTATTCCGAAAAAACATGACACAATACTTTTAAGTTAATGTTGTCATGATAGCGATTAACGACTATTTGAATTTTACTTAACCGCAAAATATACTCCGTAGTTATTGGTAACACTGGATTCTAACGACTTATGACCACTAAGCAATTTTTCACAGCTAAGAGTTGGCAATGCAGTAAAAATGGTATAGATTTTACGTCTTATTTAACTACTGCGGCGATTAGAGACGCAGGGCTGCCTTAATTTTACCCGAAAGAGGATCTTTAACGTGACAGTAAATCTACTAAAACCGCTTCCTCGCATTCAAGCACCCTCAAATGCCAATTGACTGCACCAGGATTCAATCCTGCAACCAAAGGCACAGTAAACGAGCACGTTACCGCTGCGCCACGCAACCAGCCACATTGGTCTTGTAACTGTAGCTCACGCTCGGCTCCGTGTTAGAATCCAGCCAAGGGCATGAATGTGTATGTTGGATCCGTTTCTGAGCCCAAGTAGGCCTATCTCTGCACCGATCACGTCAGTCCATCACAAGAAATGGCATGACGTGTGCAAAGATGTTCCGTGAAGAACACGTAGCCTGACTTCTTTAAATTCATATCTATTGCCGGTATCTATTATTCTTATTTTTTCTAGTATGTAGGGTAGATGTACTGTAAGTCAGTAGTTCGTAGTAGCGACAGTAAGCTTTGTAGCTTACATCTTCAACATTGCCCTCATCAAAAGGGACAAATAACCTACTGTCGAACAAAGTATTATGTGTACTCGAGTTTGAAGGTTGTTTGTTAAGTAACCAATAGACCTACATAAAATCCAATACCATCAACATTTTCGTCGTTCTATTTTACGTTAGTTCATGTAGGTTTGGATTTTAAAATTTATATTTTAATATTTGTTATCGCAGTTGGAACACAAAAAGTGCCCGTTTTTAAGCGTGTTTCAACCATGCGTCACATTTAAGAATTATTATCTCAAAAGCCCGTCATCAGATCGAATCCAAATTTTAACACAATATACATTGGAATGTTGTATAACTGGTTTATTAATTTCACAATTTTTTGTGTCCAAGAAACAAAGTTGTTATCATTGTTGTAAGGTAACTTTTTCTCGGCTCAGGGTGGTTGGAAAATGTAGTTCTTGGTTGCGTTGTAATCATTATACATCAAAAAGTTATGCTGTATGACTGTGAAATACGTAAATTAATTCACTTATTTTATATCGGTTTGTATTTGTACGAGGAAATAACACTATTTTCACCAGCTAGCCGCTCCGGTAACAGCTGTACAGCGTTGCTGAGATGGAGCCCATCACTTCCGAGCGAGACGCGCTATGATGCGTGTGGGCACCATTTCGGCAACGCTGTACAGCTGTTACCGGAGCGGCTAGCTGGTGAAACATGTGTTATTTCCCTGTAGAAATACATATAATAATAATAATAATAATAATAATAATAATAATAATAATGTTATTGGTTTTACGTCCCTTTTAACTACCCTGGCTTTTAGAGACGCCGGGGTGCCGGAATTTTGTCCCGAAGGGGATCTTTAACGTGCCAGTAAATGTACTGACACGGCTCCCTCGCATTTGCGCACCCTCAAATGCCAGCTGACTGCGCCAGGTTTCGAACCTGCAACCTTGGGCTCAGCAGTAGAAATACAAACCGATATAAAATAAGTGAATTAATTTACGTATTTCACAGTCATACAGCATAACGTTTCGATGTATAAGGATTAAAATGCAACCAAGAACTACATTTTCCAACCACCTCGAGCCAAGAAAAAGTTACCTTACACAAATGATAACAACTTTGTTTCTTGGACGCACACAATTTTGAAATTAATATACCAGCTATACAACATTCCAATGTATATTGTGTTAAAATTTTGATTCGATCTGATGACGGGTTTTTGAGATAATAATTCTTAAATGTGACGCATGGTTGAAACACTCTTAAAATCGTGCACGTTTTGTGTTCCAACTGCGATAAAAAATATTAAAATATATATTAAAAATTCCAAACCTACATGACCTAACGTAAAATAGAACGACGAAAATGATGATGTAATTGGATTTTATGTAGGTCTATTGGTTACTTCACAAAACAACCTTCAAACTCGAGTGCACATAATACTTTGGTCGACAGTAGGTGTTCAGACCCTTAAAAACAATCAACAACACTAGCAACTGACCAAACTGCAGTAAGAAACTAACATGGCGGACATTCAATAGAGCTTAGTCCTAGGGCAATGAATCGGTACAATATATTGTAGTAAGGAACTATAATGGCAGACGTATTATGGAGCAATGAATCAGTGCAATATATTGTAGTAAGGAACTTTCATGGCGGACGTACTATAGGGCAATGAATCAGTACAATATATTGTAGTAAAGAACTATCATGGTGGACGTACTATAGGGCAATGAATCAGTGCAATAAATTGTAGTAAGGAACTATCATGGCGGACGTATTATAGGGCAATGAATCAGTACAATATATTGTTGTAAGGAACTATCATGGCGGACGTACTATAGATCTAGCCCTGGGGCAATGATATAGTACAATATATTGTAGTAAGGAACTATCACGGTGGGCGTACTATAGGGTTTAGTCCTAGGGCAATGTATCAGTACAATAGATTGTAGTAAGGAACTAAGATGGCGGACGTAGCCTACTATAGATCTAGTCCTGCGGCAATGATATAGTACAATATATTGTAGTAAGGAACTATCACGGTGGACGTATTATAGGCTTTAGTCCTAGGGCAATGTATCAGTACAATAGATTGTAGTAAGGAACTAACATGGCGGACGTAATATAGGGCAATGTATCAGTACAATAGATTGTAGTAAGGAACTATCATGGCGGACGTACTATAGGGCAATGAATCAGTACAATAGATTGTAGTAAGGAACTATCATGGCGGATGTATTATAGGGCAATGTATCTGTACAATAGATTGTAGTAAGGAACTAACATGGCGGACGTATTATAGGGCAATGTATCAGTACAATAGATTGTAGTAAGGAACTAACATGGCGGACGTACTATAGGGCAATGAATCAGTACAATAGATTGTAGTAAGGAACTATCATGGTGGACGTACTATAGGGCAATGAATGAGTACAATAGATTGTAGTAAGGAACTATCATGGCGGACGTACTATAGGGCAATGAATCAGTACAATAGATTGTAGTAAGGAACTATCACGGTGGACGTACTATAGGGTTTAGTCGTAGGGCAATGTATCAGTACAATAGATTGTAGTAAGGAACTAACATGGCGGACGTATTATAGGGCAATGTATCAGTACAATAGATTGTAGTAAGGAACTAACATGGCGGACGTACTATAGGGCAATGAATCAGTACAATAGATTGTAGTAAGGAACTATCATGGCGGATGTATTATAGGGCAATGTATCTGTACAATAGATTGTAGTAAGGAACTATCATGGCGGACGTACTATAGGGCAATGAATCAGTACAATAGATTGTAGTAAGGAACTATCATGGCGGATGTATTATAGGGCAATGTATCTGTACAATAGATTGTAGTAAGGAACTATCATGGTGGACGTACTATAGGGTTTAGTCGTAGGTCAATGTATCAGTACAATAGATTGTAGTAAGGAACTAACATGGCGGACGTATTATAGGGCAATGTATCAGTACAATAGATTGTAGTAAGGAACTAACATGGCGGACGTACTATAGGGCAATGAATCAGTACAATAGATTGTAGTAAGGAACTAACATGGCGGACGTACTATAGGGCAATGTATCAGTACAATAGATTGTAGTAAGGAACTATCATGGCGGACGTACTATAGGGCAATGTATCAGTACAATAGATTGTAGTAAGGAACTATCATGGTGGACGTACTATAGGGCAATGAGTCAGTACAATAGATTGTAGTAAGGAACTATCACGGTGGACGTACTATAGGGTTTAGTCGTAGGGCAATGTATCAGTACAATAGATTGTAGTAAGGAACTAACATGGCGGACGTATTATAGGGCAATGTATCAGTACAATAGATTGTAGTAAGGAACTAACATGGCGGACGTACTATAGGGCAATGAATCAGTACAATAGATTGTAGTAAGGAACTAACATGGCGGACGTACTATAGGGCAATGAATCAGTACAATAGATTGTAGTAAGGAACTAACATGGCGGACGTAATA
This sequence comes from Meconema thalassinum, assembly GCA_946902985.2. Taxonomy (NCBI): domain Eukaryota; kingdom Metazoa; phylum Arthropoda; class Insecta; order Orthoptera; family Tettigoniidae; genus Meconema; species Meconema thalassinum. Next base: position 1,469,508,888 of record OX336389.2, read on the forward strand.
TAGGGCAATGTATCAGTACAATAGATTGTAGTAAAGAACTATCATGGCGGACGTACTATAGGGCAATGTATCAGTACAATAGATTGTAGTAAGGAACTAACATGGTGGACGTAATATAGGGCAATGAATCAGTACAATAAATTGTAGTAAGGAACTATCATGGCGGACGTACTATAGGGCAATGAATCAGTACAATAGATTGTAGTAAGGAACTATCACGGTGGACGTACTATAGGGTTTAGTCGTAGGGCAATGTATCAGTACAATAGATTGTAGTAAGGAACTAACATGGCGGACGTATTATAGGGCAATGTATCAGTACAATAGATTGTAGTAAGGAACTAACATGGCGGACGTACTATAGATCTAGTCCTGCGGCAATGATATAGTACAATATATTGTAGTAAGGAACTATCACGGTGGAAGTACTATAGGGTTTAGTCCTAGGGCAATGTATCAGTACAATAGATTGTAGTAAGGAACTAACATGGCGGACGTATTATAGGGCAATGTATCAGTACAATAGATTGTAGTAAGAAACTAACATGGCGGACATACTATAGGGCAATGAATCAGTACAATAGATTGTAGTAAGGAACTATCATGGCGGATGTATTATAGGGCAATGTATCTGTACAATAGATTGTAGTAAGGAACTATCATGGCGGACGTACTATAGGGCAATGTATCAGTACAATAGATTGTAGTACGGAACTATCATGGCGGACGTACTATAGATCTAGTCCTTCGGCAATGATGTAGTAGTAAGGAACTAACATGGCGGACATAGTATAGAGCTAGTCTTAGGGCGATGAATAAGGAAATAATGTGGTGAATGTATAAAGTTTAGTGTTAGTGCTAGGGCCTTTGTCAATGTGTCAGATGGTCAGCGATTAATTAACTCCGCCTCACTATACTTGAGATCATCTTACCTGGATCGCTAGGCGTTGTATATCTGCCTGGACCTTGACCGCGAAGTGGTCTACACAGTATTTGTATCATTGATTGCTGAATGTATTTTCTAGCTTCACTTATGACGTTGCCAATGCACAATGTTGTATGTGTACGCCTTTCATTCAGTACAAATAGATATATTTCTGAATATGTGACATCCACAGCTGTCTTATTTAGGGACATGAGCATGGTAGTGATCAGGTCCATGTACTTGGGTGTGTGTAGAGCAGGCTGTTCCAAATCCGTGAGTTTGAGTATGCGTACCCGCGAGTACTCAGGAGTAATGCTCGGAGCACGGTTGGAGAGGGACTTGGGGGTGAGAGCCAATACGTCACTGGGCGAAGGTCATAGCACAAGTCTATGCGCTTCCTGACAGTTTTGATGTATCCACCGCGAAGTGATGGCAGCCCCCCATAGTAGAGCTGTATTGCATGTTTCAGGTTTACTCACGGAAGGCGGCGAGTACTCCGCTGCTCACGGGCGAGTTGCTCGGCTGGAACAGCCTGGCGTAGAGTTTACCTGATAACGTGTGTTATTGTTTTGTCTTTAGTAGTGTGTGTTAGGTTAGGTTTAGGAAAGATTTGGACATGGCCTTACGTTAGGAACCAACCTGGTTATCACCTGACTAGACGTGAAAAACCACAGAAAACCACTTTCAGAGATGGCAGAGGTAGTAATCTGAGTTTTGCTTAACGGGGCAGAATGAATCCATTTTCTACCCTCATCCCAGATTTTAAAAAAATCTTTGTTCAGTCGGGAGTCGAACTCAGGGCCTCTGGATTCTCTGTTTTAATATGTCCACCGAGACCACAGGATATGGCGATACTTATAGTTTTGTAATAGCCATGTCATTGATAGCTGCATTAACCGGCCATATGGCGAAGGAGTAAACACGCTTGCCTCGTACTTACGAGATTCCGTGTTCGAATCCCGGCTCTGCCAGAGATCTCAGATCTGGAGTGAGGATTGAAATGGTGTACAGTTAAGAAGTTGCACGCCATGGCCCAAAAGGATGTCTTCTTAGATAAGTGTCCCAGACAAAATGTATTCAGGCATTGTAGAAAAAAGCATGGTTTGAATCCCGGCTCCTACAGCAGCTTCCATGGGCTTTTCCACACTCTCTCCAGGTAAATGCCGGGATAGTACCTTACTTCAAGTCCCGTGGCGCCTACCTCATCCCTGTCCCTAATACAGTTATGACAACAGTCATCACTGGAATACAGGTTATCAAACAAGTTCAACACATACCCAACTACACGGGGCCGATGACCAAGATGTCTCAAGTCCCTTACATAAATTAACAACATCAAACAACAGCATTGTAGAAAGGAGAGTTCGATCCTTAGCTGAGAGAAAGATGGATGACGGCTTTGAGCAAGTGACGCTTGCCTGACCTAATGCACGGTACAAACAACCCTCGACAAAGCCGGGGATCAAAGCTTATGGTCACTTGTCTAACTTTAGAATATTCGCAAAGGACTTGTCGTTCGTTCCTTGCAAACTACTATGACACTGAAAAGGGGAGTAATTTTCCCCGTAGGACATTCCACCCCTGCTGTGCATGATCTGGTCAGCATGAAATGAACTGGGAGTGATGTGCCCATTTCAAACTGATCTGAACCAACAACTCTGCATTCTCATGCTGATGGATAACGCAACCCCCCACCCTGCGACAGTAGCATCACAAAACTTAATTTCACAGTTCGTAAATTGTGCCATTGAAATGCCAGCGGCATGCAATAAAGCTGAAGAATGAGGTGGTACTGAGACAGCTCACATCTGCCAGATAGTCAGCTGCTGCAAGGGAGGGTGTGCAATACACTTGCTTCCTCCCAGAGTGACACACCAGGGGGAATACGCATCAGACACCACTATATTTAGTTTTATGAAGCTAACGTAAATGAAGACCTGTCACAACGTATTATAGGAGTTCTGTGACTAGGAAACCGTTTGCGTAAAGATTGAATTAACTATCTCTGGTGTTCACTGCTCTTCAGTTCAACTGCCCTATGGGCGAAGATCAATCAGAGCAAGTCTCACGTGCCTGGTGAGGCCGAGTGCGAGGTCTTGGGGACAGTCCAGAGTCAACCCCTGACCTCATACTGGACGTAGATGTCGCAGTGCTAACCCGACGTGTGAGTCAGCCAATATGTTCAAAGAATCTACTCTGGAACAGCTTCACACTGGAAACATTTCTTCCAAATGGACCGTCTAATAGTGTATATCCTATGTATCGGATATCAGGCAGCAAACACCAAACTGCAGGTGTTTAAAAAAAGACATCAGCCATCCTGAATATGACTTTTCAGCGTATTTTAGCCTACTTTCATTAAAAACAAATCAGGCTTATGAGATCAGTCAGGGCTCTATGTTCGTGTGCCCTTTCAATTTCTAAATGCATGAAACGAATTGAATAAAAAGGGCAGCCCCCATTTTTAATAAATTACATATTAAAATCAATAACCCCTCCAGATAGTTAACAGACCCTAAACTTGGGATGAATCGTGTCAGACATTATTTCACTACGTATAGGGATCACATTCAGTGACTTAATAGATTCAAAATGCCAGTTAAGCATAGCCTACTATGAAAACGTAACATAGACATCTCAGAATGTACGAGGGAAGTATTTACGAAACTAGGTAAGTTAGGAGTCACAAAAATGCGGAATATCATTCACTTAAGTTAAGAGATTGATATATCGAGCGTAATGTAAGCTGTCATCTCGAACATATAAAACATCAAAATCGAATACTCTGCATGTAATAAAGTTACAAGTACGATAACTTCCAAGGTATAAGATACTTGGTAAACAGAAAGCCTCCTGAACCAGTATGAACTATAAGTAGATAATACTTTTCCCAGCATTACGTTGCTATATGACACAGATATGTGACCTCCCGCCCCGCAATAGTGCTGAATATTACAGCACTATAAGAACAGAAGATACAAATGAATTCATACATTTTATTGATATTTTTTATAGAACATCTTGTTAATACCCATAACTATTACAATCTGGGAGGGCCTACTATATTGTAAATAATTGATTCAATCCCATCCCTCGAACAATTTCACATAATCATACTTTTGAAGACATCACAAAACACAGGTAGCGGATATAATACAGTAATAATTATTGCTTTGTATTTGATCAGAAAATGATCTAAGAATATTGGTGATGATGATAATAATAATAATAATACAACTCCTAACTTATTGCTGTAGTTTTGGGAGGCCCAGATGCCAGTGGGATCTTACGACTTAATCTATAACGTTATCGTAATGGACGCCATTTTCAGTGTTACCTTAGTAAACGAAATAATTGCTTTTTAGTCGGTCAACATGATTGTCGTTTTGGGGCAGATAAACTCGATGTTCCACGCCTTCTAGATGTATAGGGAACAGTTTCTTCTATTTCCAGTTGCATGTGCACACGCTTGTTATTCTTACTCTTACTTTTCTCTTTAAAACACAGTTATTAAAAGTTTTCACATTCATAATTTCCAATCTTCTTCTAGGTATGACATCATCACTACTGTATTCTCTAAAGGCATACATTACGAACATTTTCATTTGAGACTGCTTTGCCTTTTAGCGTCCAGTCTAGTTTATAAGCCACTGTTTGCGAAAAAGTCGCCTCCGTGATCCCCCATTAGCAGTTAGCACTGCGGCCTCCTCTGCTTCTATACCTCTCACTTTCAAATCGATCAACACTGTATCTTACCTAGGTCTAATAATAATGTTATTGTTTTTACGTCCCTTCTAACTGCTCTGGCTTTTGGAGACGCCGGGTTAGTGGAATTTTGCCCCGAAGGGGATCTTTAACGTGCTAGTAAATCTACTGACACGTCTCCCTCGAATTTGCGCACCCTCAAATGCCAGATGACTGCGCCAGGATTCGATCCTGCAACCTTGGGGACAGCAAGCGAGAACGTTGCCACGCAGCCAGCCAGCTTCCTAGGTCTACCTCTGCTTCTCTTACCCTCTACAGCCGAACTCATTGACATCTTAGATAATCTCTCCTCCCCCATTTTCTTCACATGACCCCACCATCCGAGTTGGCTCATACGAACAGCTTCATCTAGCGTGCTCATTTCTAACTTAGCTGTTATCTCTTCATTAACAGTACCTTCCTCCCATTGCTCCCATCCATTTTTCCCAGCAAACGTTCCTGCTACCCTCATGTCAGTTACCTCTAGCTTATGCATCCGATATCCTGAATTTACCCAGCTCTCATTTCCATACAGCAAGGTCGGTCTAAATACTGAGTCTCGTGGTTACACTAACTTCTTTGTTACAGAATACTGCAGATTGCAACTGTGATCTCACTGCATTGGCTTTTCTGCACCTTGACTCTATTTCCTTCTCCATACTACCATCCTGAGAGAATATACAGCTCCAATTTAGTTCCTCCTACCTGGCATTCCTTTTTATTGCGTTTCTTCCCTGCTGACATAACCTTCGTGTGACTAAAAATGTTCGTCTGATCCTATACTGCCTTGTCGTAATTTCAAGTAAAATCAGCAATTTGTGATCCACTACAGTGAATGGATCATCGCAATTCATCAGTAATTCAGTGAGTTACAGCAGGTTGAGAACAGTTTAAATTAGTGATAAAATTGTCACTCTCTCTTTTGAATACAAGATGCAGTGTTGTCCTGCATGGGTAATAAACTTTTCTACTTCATCCAATTTTGAAAAATGTATTCCACATTGGAGCAGGAGTTTAGAGCTCATTACAGTACATACAGTAGCTATTGGAGTTTATATGTGGGGTCTGTAGTTTAGAATCATCACCACTAGGACTTAAAATTAGTGTTCCTTCTCCTTCCAGATTTGCATGACTAAATACTAGTCAATCTGTCATTTCTTTGGTCTCACCGAACTGAAACGCTGTGCCCCATTTCGAAAATGTCCCTTTCTGATGAACTTCAGAACAATTTAACCCATTCCCTATTTACACCACCACTATACGCCACTGAAACACGCAAGAAAACAGGCCAAAGGTTCTTGGAGAAAGTGAAACGGAGGGGTAAAGTCTATGAACACTCCCCTAGTCTACCTGTCCACAATCAAAGGTCAGGTGAGACTCGATTAACCGTGGCACTATCAAGACAGCTGCCGTCTCCCGCGCTCGCCATTGTGTGGCTGTACGCTTCTCACCACAGAATGATACTGTAAGCCTACTTACAACTCCAGAAACACCTTATAAAGCGATCTCTTCCCCAGTTATAATAATATACAGTCGCTGCGTACTCTTTCTTACCCCGTGGCATAGCCGTGCGTGTAAAAGTGCTCACCATGACCGCGCGCGACATAGAGCTGCAGCAGATCCGAGGTTCTAATCCTGGCGCTGAAAGCGGATATTCTGAGTGTTGTTTTTCCCATCCCCGATCCTAATATACACGCCAGACATCACATGCCATCATGAATTACTCTAACTACAAAACAACATCTTTCTATCGTTCTTTCTTTTTTTTCTTAGTTAGTTCCCGATCCCGGAGGAATGCGGCGAACAGTGCATAGATGCGGGAATATAACAATATTAGAAGCTGTGTTGGCTTAGAGACTATTTGTTGCTTATTTATGACACGCACTAAGATTTCAGGCAAATGCAAAACACCTGTCATACAATTGCTGAAATAGACTCAAAAAGAGTGGCAGCGAACTATTCCACTGCACTGTTTGATAGAAAAAATTGGAATAAATATACAGCATATTATGGAGATTAGGCTGCAATACAGTACTTAAAAAAGACGCTAAATATCTTTGCTCGGAATCACAATTCAGGCTTGTTAAACACACTGTGGCAGCAACTTACGTCTCGGTACTGACAGGACCTTACCTCAAGTGCGCTCTTTTAGGCCTGCTGTACTCTAGATTAAAGGAGTCAACTGGCACTGAAGGGACGATAGATTAGCAACAGTATATTTTCTGGCACTTTATAAATCTCGTACAGACCAAATTGAGACACTCAGTATCTACTGTATAAAAATACAGAGTTGAAAGGGAAGTTATTGTTAAGGTCGTACATTTTATCAAGTCTGCGATCGTTTCCAGCTTCGACAAGTAAACCAAATTTTAATACCTTAAAGACTTTTCCTTAGCATCAATATTCCTATTATAGATAAAAATATGCTGAAGCAGCACTTTTACTTCAGTAATATAATTGTCACTTCACTTCACATCAAGATGATAAAAGCACATCGGGTCTCTGTCATCAAAGTTTGTTCCGTGAAGTATTCTTTGCCACTTTGTAACGTGTTTTTCGAGGGGTTTTATGCAACTGGCATAAGTCAGTAGGAAGCCATTCTATATTTATTTACGCGGCAAATTGTTCAGCCAAGAGAATTTTTCATGGTAATTTATTATTATTATTAATTTATTATAATTATTATTAAGGTATTTTCGGAGCATTTTATAAAAATTATTAGCATTCAGATAGGTTTTCTATGTCTTAGAAAACGCTATCCAGCAAATTATTACGAACGACGATATCATAGAAAATTATCTGATTACGGAATTTTACGGAGTTTTGTCAGTTAGGGTATTTGAGAGACATGACTCACTGGGATTTCAAGTACAAGCTGATTCCTGTCGAGAAGTATTGCGCAAGGCTGGGTCGCAAGGTCTAGAAAAGGCGAATTGTTGAAACGGAAATCGACTTCTCCCTCCCGCGGAGTGTAATGAGGAAGGAGTGGGGATCTAGCGCGGAGGGTGCAGCCAATCAAGGAGGACGACGTAAGCTAGATGTCGGTACCATGGTAGGGGAGCCGGCGTGTGGATATCTCGTTCGACGCGCCGTGAAACGAGGTCTATCTGTGAAATACTTGAGGAGTATGGATACGTGTGCGAGTCGCTCCGATGTTCAGTGGAGTTAGCGACGAACTTTTGTAAAACTTGGTTGTACGAGTGTTTGGGTCCGAGGTACGGACCATAGAATTATCTAATCTACCAGCATATCATCATATTCCGACGGAGATGACGACGTCCAGGAGACTGTGGGAAGCACACAGCATCAGCAAGAACGAGGGAAAATGCTTTGGCAATTTCCAGTGGTAAGCGCCAATCACGCAGAAATACGCAATCTCTCATTTTCTTTGTTTTAAATTTCATATTTCAGTAACTTCATAGCTTGGAAATAAGAGTAAAATCAATTTATCAGACTCCGTTTTCATGTAATTTTCTATCGGTAATATTCAAATCACAACGCTCCAATTTAAATTTTGTAGTTATTATTATTATTAATTTTGCTATAATTGTTTTATATAATAAATTCATTTCTTTTACAATGCAATCTTTGCTTTCAGTAGGTAGCATTAGATATAGACCAATTCCTTCTCCTGATACAATTGTTTGTTGGGTTAATGATCAAATCATACCACGATCTGAGTGAATAGAGTCTTGAATGTGTTCTGCCAGAGGTAGACGTTGTTAAATACAAATTTAGATTTCAACATTGCATTGAGGTCTTGGCGCCCATTAAAACAACATAGCTTAGGCAAAGGTAAACAGTTACATTTCTCACCCAACAGTTTGGAGCTAGCAAAACGTTTCATTTGTCGCTACCAACATGGGGCAATAAAAAGACGTTTCATTTGTCGCCGACAACTTGGGGCTGAAAACCTGATAACATTTGTGGAAGGAGAAGGGTATATATTTCTGTGCCTGTATTTTGGGGGTTATTTGTCTGTATCAGTGTATATCATTATGGGGGATGAGAAAGAAAGACAGATGAGGTTACGTAGTGGTCATCAACGGGAGAGTGATGATACGAGCAGTATGTCGAGTGATGGTAGTACCGGGGTAGCGGAGGTAAATCCCGATACTGAAACAGGGAGTGTGGGCGGCCAACCAGAATTAAAAACTTTACTTCTCGAGTTCATGTATCAGAACAAAGTTAGTAGTGATGCCTTAAATGCAAAATTAGAACAGAATAATGCAAAATTAGAACAAAACAGTAGGGAAAATAAAGAAAGTACAGACGCTTTAAACGCAAAACTGGAACAAAACAACGCTAAATTAGAACAAAACAGTAGGGAAAATAGAGAGAGTAATGAAACTTTAAACGCCAGATTAGAACAAAACAGTAAGGAAAATAGAGAGAGTACTGAAACTTTAAATGCTAAATTAGAACAAAACAGTAGGGAAATGAGTGACAAATTCGAACTGATTAGAGGTGAGATCAGGGGGGTGATGGAAGAAAAGGCTAAAGAGATTATTGCAGATGTAGACAGAAAATTAGGAAAAGTACAGGAGGAGTTGGAAATTAGAATCAGTACACAGGCTGAAAATTTAAAAGAACTAGTGCAACTGGAAACACAGCAGGTCAAAAAGCAATTGGGGGGAGAAATTGACAAAATTCAGGTAGCTACTAAAGAGGTTAAGGAACAGCTGGGGGGTAGAATTGAGAAAGTCCACTCACAAATAGTTGCAGAAGTAAATGATTTAAGAGAGAGTAATAAAGAGAGCATTAGCAAGATTGAGGAGAAACAAGCAAAGCTATATGATAAAGTAGAAGAATCAGAAGGAAACATTAAATTAACAGTAAACAGTATTGAGAGGAAGGCTGAGGAGAAAATCGCAGAATTAGAATTAAAATTAAAAGCTAGGATCAGGCAAGAAAATAGTCAGAATAGGCCAGTTTTTGTGAATAGCACACACAGGGAGGTAGAACTGGGTAAGTTCAGCAATCGACAGGGGTGCCCAATGGAGTTCATGAACACTATAGAAAATAAATTCGGGGAGAGGTTGGAAAATGGTAGTATTGAGTGGTGCCAGGTAGTTGAAATTTTAGAACAAGTGTTTGTGGGGGAAACGAGGAATTGGTTTGCTGTCTACAGAGACAAGTTTACTGATATGAATGATTTTAAAATGAAATTCTGTGAAAAGTTCTGGAATGAGGTTATTCAGTCGCAGCATCGTGAGGGAGTAGTGTGTGGTAAATATAACCCTAAAGGAAGCTCCACCATGACCGAATACTTTTTAGGGCAGGTATTAGTGTGTAAATATCTGGATGGCTTGAAGGAGGAAAGTGATGTGGTAAGGTTGCTACTTAGGCACTTTCCCTATAAGATCAAGGAGGCTGCTTGTATCCAGAATGTAAAGACTATATCACAAGTAGAAAATTTGTTAAGCACATTTGATGCACTAGGGAGAGGGGGTTATGAGGACAATTTCAATAGGAACCAGGGTAATAATAATAATAGACCTAACGAAGCCAGGCATCAGGAAGTTCAAGGGAACGGTGGCGAAGGGGCCAACGCTCAAAATAGAAATAATAGTAATCAGCTAAATCAGAACAGAGGAAATGGCTATGGTAATCAGTATCAAGGGAGGAATAATGATTTCAGGGGAAATCAAGGGAGGAACAATGATTACAGGGGAAATCAAGGGAGAAACAATGATTTCAGGGGAAATCAAGGGAGAAATTATAATGACAATAATTACAACCAGAATAGGGGTCAAGGAAGAGGACAGCCTAGTGGTAGTAATATACAGCCAGACAATGACAACACAGCCCAGAACAACCAGACCAGTTTAGTAGTTAGTAGTACTACGGCCAGCTGTAGCGGTTCTTTAAACGCGAACCAGGCTGCGAAGTAAGGTCAGAATCTCAGTCTGTAGCATGCCCTGTCCATACAATTATACAGGAACCCTATGACCTAAATGTAAGAAATGAATTATTACATGAACTAAATGATGAAGGTATTATTCAGGAAGTGGTTAGTAAGAGCCCCATAGTTAAATTTAACGTGTCCGAGGCGTACACAGATGTTTTAATTGATAGTGGTTGTATGAAGAGTTGCATAAGTAGTGCATTTTATGATAAAATGAAAGGAACTGGAGTAAATTTTGAGGAGATGCCAATTAAAAGCACTTTTGTTATCACAGCTGTTGGGAAGAGGTCTAAAGTAATTTCTAAGCAAGTTTTAGTAGACATTAAAATTAATAATCATGTAGAGAAGCAGATTTGTCTTGTAATTCCAAATTTAGTATTCAGTGTTATCTTGGGTTCAGAGTGGCTAAGTAGAGTGTCTGGTAACTTATGTTATGATGTAGGGAGTTTGAAATTTAAATGGGGAGATTCTGAAGTAGAAGTAGCGTTCAATGACCATATTCAGAGAAGTAGTATTGTAGGTGTGATTTGTACTTTAAATGAGATATCGCCAGCCGTAGAGCGGGGTTCTCCATGTTTTGTGGGCAGTGTGATTACGAACGGAAGTCTAGAGGACTCGTTACGTGAGGCTGCATTTCAGGGAAATATAGAGGATATACAGTGTGTTCGGCTCTATGATGTGTTATGGTGTAATAGGAGAGTTTTTGAGGATCGCATTGGTATGGCCAATTGCTATACCCATTCATTGAACGTTATTGATAGGTCAGTATTCACAGGACATAGATATCCTGTACCTTTCGCTTATCAGAGTGCAGTTGAGGCACAAATTAACCAGATGCTTGAAGATGGGATTATTGAGCACTCTAACAGTCCATATGTTAATTCTTTGATCACGGTACCCAAGACCGACGGCACTGTTCGTATTTGTTTAGACGCTCGTTTGGTTAACAGTAGAATTAGTTCAGATCAGCTGAAATCTATGTCAATAGAGGAATTAATGCAAACATTTGAGGGGAAGAAGTATTTCACTTGTGTAGATTTGAGTTCCAGTTTTTGGCAAGTGCCACTTATATACGAAGATAGACCATTTACAGCTTTTAGTCATAAATATAACCTTTATCAATTTTGTAGAACACCTTATGGGTTAAAGAGTAGTTCAGCAGCTTTAATTAGGGCTTTAAACATCGCATTAGGGGATGACACAGGAGAGTTTGTAACCATTTACATAGATGATATGGTAATTAGTTCACGCAGTTTTGAGGAGCATCTACGTCATTTAAATATAGTTTTTCAGAAGTTAGATCAGGCAGGGTTCACTTTGAAGCTGTCTAAGTCGTCATTCTGTCAGTCAGAAGTGACATTTTTAGGTCATAGAGTGTCGAGTAGAGGTGTAACACCAGAAGAAAGTAGGGTTAATAAGATTCTTAACGCAGAGGTTCCACAGAATGTTAAACTTTTAAAAACTTACCTGGGAATTTGCAACTTTTTCAGGAGGTTCGTTCTTAAATACTCAGGGTTGGTAGAACCATTCAGGGAATTGCTTAAAAGTGGGACTCGGTGGAGATGGGAGTCCAAGCATGATCAGGCTTTTAGAGCGCTGAAGGAAGGTTTTGAGAAAGCTGTAGTGCTGAAATATCCGTTAAAAGATAAGGAATATGTGGTTATGACAGATGCTTCACATATAGGCATTGCTGGAGTATTATGTCAGAGAGATGATGAGGGTAATCTGTGCATTGTATCTTTAGCCTCGCGAGGACTGACAGCAGCAGAGAAAAGATACACGATTACTGAGTTAGAGCTTTTAGGTATCGTTTTCAGTTTAGGGAAATTTAGAATGTATTTAGTAGGGGGGAAATTTGAGATCCACACAGATCACCATGCATTACTGTATATGAGAACTTGTAAACTCAGTTCTAACAGAGTTAGTAGGTGGATTCTTGCTCTGCAGGAATACGAATTCACAGTAAAATATATTAAAGGTAAAGATAACATTCTTGCAGACATGCTATCGAGGGACACTAATTTATGTAGGGATTATCCTGTGGTTAAAGCAGAGGATGGTATTTTAATATGTGCATGTGTGGACAGTAGCAACAGGGCATCGTTACAGACACTGAGAAATATGCTAGGTAGAGCAACGTGATGACGTTCATTTAAGGGAGCCACTTGCAAGGTTGGAAGCAGGTGACGCAGAAACATTTATAGTTTCCAAACGTATTGGGAAAACAGCATATGTGCTGGAGAATAGTGAGGGAAATAGATTATACGGGACGTATAATATACATAGTCTACGAAAATATGTGTCATAAAGTGAGTGTGTTTAGCTGGCGAGCCAGCCTATCAAATGAGTAAGTGTGGTGTCTGGTGCGTGGAAGATCTGGTCTTCAAGGCAGGCGTATCAGAAGTCGCACAGGGGGGTAGTATGTAAGTAAATGAGAGTTTTTAAGGTACAGGGAAATATGACGGGATTGTCGGATGCTGTTGAGCACTAAATTGTCTCGATGCACCAAGGCCATTTTTGGCAGCGCTGATGGGTTCCCATTTATCTCCAAGAGATGGGGGAGCGCTTGAATAGGGCTTGTTAGCTTAAGGCGTCCACGAGATAAAAGATGGGCCATCAGAATGCGAGACAGTCCTACATGAAACTCATACATATCTGCACACGTGATTTCTGTTTACGGCCTCGCCATGTAAGATTTGTAAGTGTGTAATTTAAGATAATTTGTACAATGGTATTATTTGTGTGAGGAGAAATGGTCTGTGTTGAGAACTAGTATTAAGTAGAATATGGTTAACGGGAACTTAACAAGACAGGGCGATTACGGCACAGAAATATTTGGTGTTATACGTAATGCGCATTTACTGTTTTTTTTTTTTTCAGAAGTCAATATTAATTTAATCTACGTTAAAGAGAGATTAAGTATTATGGTCACGAGGCGCTGCCACAATAGTGTGATCGTGTGCTGAGTGATAAGTGGAATTAAATGTCACCATAAGGAGGGGACCTCCAGTGAAATTAGGAAGTTCTATGGTGATATACATATATCAGAACACCTTCAATGCGTGTGATATGACATCATAAATACATAGTGCTCACACATTAATTATGTCTATTTCTCCAACATAGAGAAATTTGAGAGGCGGAAATATCCATGGAACACTATTCCATACGTAAAACATTGGACTGGTTGCAAAGTGCAATCCATAGTGACAACAAACTTTGACGCAAAGTGCGTGAAGAAAAAATATGAGTGTATATATATGTAATTTAGGGTGATTTCGTTTATGTAATATGTATTTTGGATGGGGTTTATTAACGTGTCTGGGATAATCGGATAATGGACCGTCGTCACGGTAAATCATCCGATGATCCGAGGCGAATATGTAACGTGTTTTTCGAGGGGTTTTATGCAACTGGCATAAGTCAGTAGGAAGCCATTCTATATTTATTTACGCGGCAAATTGTTCAGCCAAGAGAATTTTTCATGGTAATTTATTATTATTATTAATTTATTATAATTATTATTAAGGTATTTTCGGAGCATTTTATAAAAATTATTAGCATTCAGATAGGTTTTCTATGTCTTAGAAAACGCTATCCAGCAAATTATTACGAACGACGATATCATAGAAAATTATCTGATTACGGAATTTTACGGAGTTTTGTCAGTTAGGGTATTTGAGAGACATGACTCACTGGGATTTCAAGTACAAGCTGATTCCTGTCGAGAAGTATTGCGCAAGGCTGGGTCGCAAGGTCTAGAAAAGGCGAATTGTTGAAACGGAAATCGACTTCTCCCTCCCGCGGAGTGTAATGAGGAAGGAGTGGGGATCTAGCGCGGAGGGTGCAGCCAATCAAGGAGGACGACGTAAGCTAGATGTCGGTACCATGGTAGGGGAGCCGGCGTGTGGATATCTCGTTCGACGCGCCGTGAAACGAGGTCTATCTGTGAAATACTCGAGGAGTATGGATACGTGTGCGAGTCGCTCCGATGTTCAGTGGAGTTAGCGACGAACTTTTGTAAAACTTGGTTGTACGAGTGTTTGGGTCCGAGGTACGGACCATAGAATTATCTAATCTACCAGCATATCATCATATTCCGACGGAGATGACGACGTCCAGGAGACTGTGGGAAGCACACAGCATCAGCAAGAACGAGGGAAAATGCTTTGGCAATTTCCAGTGGTAAGCGCCAATCACGCAGAAATACGCAATCTCTCATTTTCTTTGTTTTAAATTTCATATTTCAGTAACTTCATAGCTTGGAAATAAGAGTAAAATCAATTTATCAGACTCCGTTTTCATGTAATTTTCTATCGGTAATATTCAAATCACAACGCTCCAATTTAAATTTTGTAGTTATTATTATTATTAATTTTGCTATAATTGTTTTATATAATAAATTCATTTCTTTTACAATGCAATCTTTGCTTTCAGTAGGTAGCATTAGATATAGACCAATTCCTTCTCCTGATACAATTGTTTGTTGGGTTAATGATCAAATCATACCACGATCTGAGTGAATAGAGTCTTGAATGTGTTCTGCCAGAGGTAGACGTTGTTAAATACAAATTTAGATTTCAACATTGCATTGAGGTCTTGGCGCCCATTAAAACAACATAGCTTAGGCAAAGGTAAACAGTTACATTTCTCACCCAACAGTTTGGAGCTAGCAAAACGTTTCATTTGTCGCTACCAACATGGGGCAATAAAAAGACGTTTCAACTTCTTAATTCTAAACTTTGAATTCGCCGACTCTGACAAGTTCAAAGTTTACCCGTTGCTATCAACTCATCCGGCAACTAAACGAAACTTCGAGAATACTTGTGCTTCCGTAACTAATTATCATCACAACTCACAGCTTACAATGCCAGCAGGCGTAGCTCAGGGACAGGGCGTGAGGTTGTGGAACTGACCGGAGATGCTTGGATGGTCCTTAATTGTGTAAAGTTTCTTAATTGAGTAAAATTTTAGTCGCCATTGATCATCATGACTCATAACAAACAGGTGAAAGTAAGTAGAATAAATATAATTGAATTGATATAATATACAGTATTAACAAATTACTTTTAGAAGATTTTCAGTCGGTCAACACGAGTGTGCCCAATTAGAATGGGCGGGAAATTACAAGTAATTTCTTAGTGTCTGAAATAAATTACATGGATTATTCATACACTTAATAAAAACACTCTTCACAAAATGGGGGGCTAGGAGAAGTGTTTTATTCAGTCGAAATTAATGCTATTCAGTCAGTCATCACGATTGTTTCCAATTAAAATGGGAGTTTCCATACACCTGAAAAAATGTACATGAGATAAATAAATTCACGTGTAAGTTTTCTTCGGGTTTTTATTTTCATTTCATATGTTTTCAATAGTGCTATACTGAAGGGAGCAAAGCCCCACTACGCATTTGAGATGCGTCAGAGCCCCCGTTATTAAATTCATGAATTTATTAATGTCATGTAAATACCCAAGCTGAAAAATGACTTCCAACACGATAATGGTTTATTAAGTGTATAAACAATACACATTATTTATTTCAGGCACTAGGAAATTAACTGGGCACACTCGTGTTGACCAACTGAAAAGCTAATATTTCAATACTGGCGATGGCTGCATAGCCTACCGTAGATGGAAAGATATCTTATTACACCAATGTAACCGGGCGAGTAATTAGCCGTGGTCGTTACGGCGTGGCTGCAGGCAGTCGCTCACATCTGGGAGGCGAGAAGGTTCGAATCCCCCCCGCCGGCAACCTTGAAGATGGTCTTCTGTGGTTTCCCATCTTCCTTCCAGAAAAATGCCGGGGTTGATCCCTACCTATAGCCCAAACATTTTCGCGTAGAAATTGTTGTTGTAGTTTCATTTGAGGGGCTTGGATAGCCCCGAGTACTTGGGTGTGTGTAGAATTTGTCTGAAAACCTATGTTATTGTGGTATCTGTAGTAGTGTGCGAATTTGCAATTCAGGTGAAGTTTGGAAAGAAGGCTGCCATGACCTTTAGTTAGGAACCATCCCCGCATTTGCCTGGAGTAGAAGAGGGAAACCACCACCAGGATCTCAATTTTGCCTCACGAGACTGAGGGTACACCGTTCCAGCCCTCAGACCAGAATTAACTTTGTTGGCATAGCCGGGAATCAAACCCGGGCCTCGGGGGTGACAGCCAAGAATACTAGCCACTGTTCTTCGAGACCGACTATCGGGTGGAATACACTTGCCTCTCCAATGAATTGTTGTTGATTAAATTTAAGGGAGGGCCCCATGTACTTGGATATGTCTGTGTTGAGTGTGCGTAAGTGTACGGTACTCATTACTACCAAAGATTGGGGTACGTCCTCGGGGACGTGCAATTGCTTCAATGGAGTGTAGAAAAACACGGAGACAGACATCTCAGCTGCATTCGAGCTATCGATCTCCGGACATTCAGTTTACTCTTACAGTAACGGTGTGACTTACAGCGCGCGGGGTGTCTGTTCAAGTTCGGATAACAATGGTGTAAGAATGCAGTCATTATGGATGTTAACAGCAATCATATTCGAGCCTGAGCTTTATCATACTCTACGGCAGTGGGACATGTTCCACAATCATCAATCAATGTGTTACGCGTACACCACCGTTAGTACATGAGGAGATCCTCTAGAGGGCACTTGGGTAAGTTATAAGGTAAGATTCCGGGCTATTCATAGGAAATTTGAACACCACGGTAGATTATATGGAGTGAAATATAATCTCTCTATCCGTCTCTGATTTATATAATCCAAAGCACAAAATAGAATATGGATCTAAATGAAATACAAAGTTTCTGAAATTCCACATACACGGGGCTGATGATACGGAGTCCGAATCCCCTAAATGAAGGAACAACGGGTTGTATGGAACTGCGCCCAAGCTTCACTAATGACCCTGGTCATTAGCATCAAACTTCTAAAAGTGGCAGTGGAACTGCGCCCATTGGGAGCGGTCAGGTAGGTTCCCTCCCTCCACCCCTCTACCGAATTATGTTGTGTCGAGTGGTGTGGATTTGAAGTGACTCATTTCAAATCGGTTGTGTCTTGATTGCGAACAAGTCAAAAACCGTCCAGATTGCGAACAACTAAATATACCCTGTCCAGATTGCGGGCAAGAGATTAGTGTTGGCCTGGGATACATAAAACAGGTACAGTTTTCAAAACAGACTCATATTTAATTTTTGTTCTAGCAATATTAGCATTAACTGGTACATTGGGATGTTTTCGACAACCTAACCATATTTTAAAAACAGTTTTGTTACTGCAAATGTTTAATAATCTAGTTTGAGGTAATCTTACCATTTAGAAGATTATTATATTTTTTATTGTATAACAAAACTAGAGGGGTAGTTATTTGTGGTGGATTAGAGAGAGTTGTATTATTATTATTATTATTATTAGTGTAGCCTCCGTGGCTTAGGCAGCTGCGCGCCGGCCTCTCACCGCTGGGTTCCGTGCTTCAAATCCTTGTCACTCCATGTGAGATTTGTGCTGGGCAAAGCGGGGGCGGGACTGGTTTTTCTCCGGGTACTCTGGTTTTCCCTGTCATCCTTCATTCCAGCAACACACTCCAATATCATTTCATTTCATCTGTCATTCATTAATCATTGTCCCAGAGGAGTGCGACAGGCTTCGGAAGCCGGCACAATGCCTATCCTCGCCGCTAGATGGGAGCTTCATTCATTCCAATGACTGGAAAAAGGCTGTGGATTTTCATTATTATTTTTTTATTATCATTATTATAATTATTATTCGCCTCTGTGGTGTAGTGGTTAGTGTGATTAGCTGCCACCCCCGGAGGCCCGTAGTACAGCTGCTTATCGGGACGGGGGACTACCTCTTATTCTCAACAGTGCTTATTCTCCATCACTTCCCCTTAAACCGACCTTGGGCAAACAGCCGACTTGACTATGGGCGCAGTTCAATCGGCCTAATTAAAAGGATCTGGAGATACCACTGA
The DNA here is from genome assembly GCA_946902985.2 of Meconema thalassinum. Lineage (NCBI taxonomy): Eukaryota > Metazoa > Arthropoda > Insecta > Orthoptera > Tettigoniidae > Meconema > Meconema thalassinum. Next base: position 1,469,527,435 of record OX336389.2, read on the forward strand.
TTATGGGCGCAGTTCCATATCTCCCGGAACAACGTGTTTCCTGGTCACCTGTCGTTTTTGTTGTTTTCGTGTTCACTCATATTATGGGGAATATAAAGAATTGATTGACATTTATAGGCAGTATAATTAAATAATTTACAAACCTAATCTCCCGTTGTTTTTTCTAATGTACAACAGAGTGATATGAGGGTTACAAAAGCTTCGTGAATTCTCACGGTAAGTACGCTAGGGCCGCAGTTCCAGAGTGTGAGGTAACGGATCTGAGCAGTGCACCTGCTGATGGTTCGAGTCTAGCCTTGGACGTAAGCGTTTGGTAATGCCCTCAATCATGTGTTCAAATCATCGTTTCATCAACTATCTCACCAACAAATATGCATGAGAAAAAATTTGGCACGAATACAAACTGTGTCTGGTCCTTAAGAGGGGCCCATGCGAGGGTGGAATGAGCTGGAAGGCTCTGTGAGAGGCTTCTGAAAATACTCTTGAGATCAAGAGGAAATCACAACAGATGTTTTCAAATACCAAAGCCTAATGGTGACGATACTTAGACCTTGTTTTACTGTTAATTCGTATTACGTGCTTGAGACATCTTTGGCAATGAGCCCTTGTACTTGGGCGAGTATCACCTAGACCGACACGGGTTTCGACATTATACAAATTGTGCGCAGCATTGACGACTTGTCGTTACTGCGTAATTATATTTTAGAAAATATGTCTTAAGTTTAATTACGGTAATATAAAACATATTTTATTATGACCTGTAGTATAATATTATTCTATTTATGCCAATACAAATATTTTACTACCATACTTGGGAATCAATGATGCAACAATTTTATACTGGCCATGGTGGCCGAGAGCGCTAACGCGATCCTCGCTGGCATCAGGAGAGCGTGAGTTCGAATCCCAACTTGGCCGTCCTGAAAGTGGTTTTCGTGATTTCCCAATTTCACCACCAGGCAAATGCCGGGACGGTTCCTTTCAATAGGTCCATGACCGATTTCCATCCAAAATCCCTTCCCTAACCCGCCCTGAAATTAAAAATAAATGGCCATTGACTGCATTAAAAAACAAAACAAAAATTATGCATTGTAGGTTAAAGACATGGATGTATGATTAGTACTGCAAGAGCAACAAAGACGTCCTGAAGATAATGAAAACGAGCGGCAAGGTATAATTCAATTAAAACCTAACTTGTGTTACTGGTATCAATCTCTATGGCTTGGTCTTATTTGTAAACTGCCATAGAAGGAGCTGAACGTTAGATAAGTTACAATGTTTTTGCTCCCGTTAATATTACACAAGACTTAAAAAGAAATATTTGCTAGGTATTTTATGCTCCGTTATTAATACAATTTAATATAAATTGAAACTGTTAATTCTTACCCTCCGCTCTTCAGTGCACTGTAGCAAATATAGATTCGTGACATCACGAGGAGTAGACAATAATTATTTAGGTAGATCGGCTACACTACACAGACAATTTTGAGTCCTTAACTTGCTAATCTCATAATTATACAGTACAGTACATCTTATGGTTGAGATCTACAGTTGTACATGGAATCCAAACTTCAAAGACGTTGACTGGGATTCAAACAGCGACCATCTCTGTGACAAACCAGCGGCAATATCACCGAGATATCACATCCGCTAACACAGGGGAAGAAGGAAATTGCTCGCGTGCTGTGTGGCATGGCTCGTGTAATGCAATGTCTGTTTCAAAGCTTCAAAAAGTGAAATTGTCAGATGTAGCTCGAATTAGTGGCCGCATGTGTTTGCAGCATCCTTGCAACTGACGTGGCTGCTAAAATGAACAAAATTAAAACACGAATATGCAGGCCTTGATGGCTCGAATTCGATTCCCAGGTCAACCATGAGCGATTTGAATCCGGGAATAAAGTTGGAACGGGGTGCACTCAACACCATGACGGAAACAGAGAAGAGGCGAGAGCCACGGTCGACTCCATCTCAAACTTTTCCTCAATTGCATGTACACATTCCACATGTGCATTGGCATTGAGCTACTGAATGAAGCAACATGCGATCTCCACACACAGTGGGATGCACAGCATGCACGCCATCTGCCTGCACCTGCCAAGGGGCTGCTGGGGCTGGCTGCTACTCACAGCCGGCAGAGGTCGTCTCCTTATTAAATAGAGATATCTACCGACCGACCGGGGTAGCGACGTGTGCTAAGGTCCAAGGCCATGGGGCCAAGCTGTCCACAGTTTGGAAAGAATCACAGTGTAGGCCGTCCTTGACATTGCTTCCTGCGTGGTTCGTCATTTTCATCTCCAGGCAAATGCCGGGAGGGTTTGTTACATCCAAATCCTTGCCCAGTTTTATTCATCTCCATTTGATAAAGTAGCCTACTCCGGAGCACTCTTATATTAGATAATTCATAACTAAAATCCACAACCACAAATTTTAAGCCCTATTCTACTTGGCAATTCAGCCGACCAATCACAGAGCAGCAACAGCCAATAGCAAAGCGAACAACGAGGACATACGGCACACCATCGAGCCATGTCAGTAAAGCGAAAATTTTGACTATTTCAACTAGCCATCCACCTACAACGAATCAAACTAAAAATATAGATTAAACATAACTATTATTATCATTTATTCAACCCCCCAGAACACCTCATTAGCGAAGCTGGCGGGGCGGGGCTGGCGCCAGACCAACAATTTAATTAATTAACAACCAAAAGCAAACTATTACACAAATAAAAGATAATAACTATATTAATTATTCCCCATATTATCTAATATCCCAGGCAAAGGAGCGCATAGTCGCACCGCGTACCTGGTACCAAAGCGCCGCTGACTGCGAGCGAAGCGAATGTGCATCTAGCATAATAGCGATCATCATCCCAAACTGCAGTGAACTAAAGAGTGAGATATGACGGTCAATAGCTAAATCAAATCCCGAAATAATTAAATCCCTATAAGTTATTATGCGAATATTAATTCAAATCCCCCATTGTCAACCCCCTTAATCAAGTCTAATTAAATACCAACGACAATTTTATAAATATTAATCACTTCAGAAAAAAATATTTTATTAATCTAAACTTCTTTTTAGCCCAAATTAGATTCAAATCCAGGCAGAGGAGCGCTTGACGCACCGGTACCTGGCACCGCGACTATGTCATTTCAGACTAATCAGCAGTATCTTTCAGTCGGTCAACACAATATAATTCCAATTACTGGAATATGCGAAAAAATAACCTGAATTAAATCACATGTGATTGCAATATAACATACTATATATTTATCGCTATGGACTATAGAAAAGGAAAAAACTACTCGTGAAGCAAGCATCTTCAGATCCAAATATGCAAGACAAAATAGCTCTACCAAACCTAAAATGACACCCACAGACAGCCTCTGCCCTAAAATTTGGAAAGTGTGGCAACTATTACTGATAAATTATAAAGCATTAGGCGCCCGGAAATAGAACTATTTATTTTAAATGTTGCAAGACTGAGAAATAACGATCCCATCAACAGAGTCCCTACACCTTCATAGATTAGTTGGTGGAGGGAGACTATTTCTCAGTGTTGCAACATTTAATGAATGAAAATCCACAGCCTGCTTCCAGTCTCCGACCGGGTCAGGAATGGAATGAATGAAGCCCCCATCTAGCGGCGAGGATATGAACTGTGCCGGCTGCCGAGGCCTGACGCACTCTTCTGGGGCAATGACTAAATGAATGACAGATGAAATGAAATGATAGTGGAGAGTGTTGCTGGAATGAAATTTTGACAGGGAAAACCGGAGTACCCGGAGAAAAACCTGTCTGCCTCCGTTTTGTCCAGCACAGATCTCACATGGAGTGACCGGGATTTGAACCACGGACCCAGCGGTGAGAGGCCGGCGTGCTGCCGCCTAAGCCACGGAGGCTGGTGCAACATTTAATATAAATAGTTATTTTTCCGGGTGCTTAATGCTTTAATATTTATCAGTAATAGTTGCCACTATTGCCAGGAAATTGTTCATGGGACCGAACAGAAGAAAGTCCGACGGTGCCAGATCTAGACTGTATGGTAGGTATGTGCTGGAGCACCACCCACCCACCCAAATTGGTCGATTTCCTCACGAACAGGAGCAGCAACATTGGGGAGGGCATTGTCATGAAGAAATTTGACACCGTCAGCAATAATGTTGAGGCGTTTGTCATGAAGGACACGACGCAACTTAACCCAAGTTTTATGTAGGCTGCAGCATTCACAGTGGTCCCGTGTTCAGCAAAATCCACCAATAACACACCACACATATCCCAAAACACTTTCATAGCAGATTGCGTCACTCTGATTTTTTTTTTGTACTGGGGAACCACCATGGAGGTGATCCAAACTTGTCACCATTCGCTGGACCTTGTGATAACTGTCAGATTCTTAGGCACCCAGTGAGCACTAACTTCACGGAATTTCAACGTGTGATGAACATTGTCGTACACCACACCATAGGAAAAGGAAGAATGCACATCGGCTGGAGACATTGCTACGGTCCATAAATTCGTTCCCATACACGCCCCGCATTTCCCTCGGCTTTGGCCCACAAATATCGAACTACACTTCGCTGCTCGTCACAAGTTGATGACAGTAACATGCGCGCCATGTTTGTTTCGTAGTTCAGGCTTCTCTCGCTAAGGCTGCACACGAAAACAACAAGCCATCTGTTGCGCAAACTTAAAACTATATCGTCGTGAAATTTCAACATTCCAGCTGCAATACCAGGGGAGAAAAAAAAATATTGTGCGTTACATTCTGATCTGCCCTCGTATCTCCATTCTTTTCTTCGCCCTATCCCCTAATATGTTTTTTTACACTTGCTGTAACTTAATTGGCAATAAAAGTTCCATCGTAAGTCCTCTCTGAAAAATGTGTCCCTAGCTTACTCATATGCCAATCTATTGAGCGTGTATTTTGAAACTGCGAGTATGTTCTGTAAATCTCCCTTCAACTCGTTCTATATCTACTAGCTGTTTTGTAGATAAGAGCTTCCAATTGAGTTCCAGCCCATATGTATTACATGGTGATACTGATACTAATTTTCCTTTGTGCACACGACACTCCATATAGATTTCTACCTTATCAATCATTTCCGTTATAACAGTTCTAAAATATAGGCTGTAATTTATTTTTAAATTATGAATTTTCGGGATCGGCGCTACGCGCTATAGACCTCGTGCGCGCCTACTGTGCTGCGCTCTGGTGACAAATCTATAGCTGGTGGGGATGACGCAGCACTCTACTGTAAGGTATCGCTTGATGGAAAGGAATGTTCAGTTTGTCGCGATGGAAGCGAGTGTTACAAAGAGTCGAAGAAACTGTTGTGTGGTTGGTTGCAATTACACGTACAGAAACAGTCCTCCCGGTACTAGATTTTTTAGTTTTCCTAATGATTAACAGCATACAATCAGAAGGAAAGCTTGGATTACAGCAGTGTGGCGAGAGACTGTTGACAGGAAACCATGGGCTCCCAGTAAAAATGCACGTGTTTGTAGTCGTCATTTTGTTAACGGAACACCTACAAGGGATCCCGACAGTCCTGGTCACATGCCCAGACTCTATTTGAAACCTACTTCATGTGTCCAGCATGAACAAAAAAGGGAAACTGCAGAGGCGACGAGATACAAGAGACGGAAACTCAGACATGGAAAGGAATTAGTTGACAACAATCTCGTGAAACAATGCATTGATGCTAGCACACAAACTGATATAATGGACGTAAGTACAGCCAACATTGATGTCAATATAATGTATTCTTCATTAAGAAATAATGGTGAAGCTGAAGTTCAAACAAATCTACCGGCACCTCGTGAGAATAAACAAACAATGACAGATACGTGTTATAAAGCAGACTGTGGTGTACATGTGGAAAGTTTAAGCATAAATAATGTATTCTGTGGCTACAAATCCGTGCAAGAAAAGGACTCGCATCTCCTTGAAATAGCGGGTGTAAAATTAGAAGTGTTCAGTGTTCTGTTATCCTTGGTACCTGCTATAAATCGGAATTGCTCTCTAGGCAGAGAAAACATGCTACTTTTCTTCCTCATGAAGCTGAAGCTAGGAATTAGTTTTGCTGCTCTTGGTATTTTTTTTTTTTTTTTTTTTAGCGTATGGCTTTTAGTGCCGGGAGTGTCCGAGGACATGTTCGGCTCGCCAGGTTTTGTAGCTGCTTCGAGACGGACACCCAATGGGTGAGCTACATGTACCATTGGGGAGGAAAGTTGGAAGGGAAGGGCGAGGAGTTGGAAGGTAGCGGCTGTGGCCTATAGTTAGGGACCAACCCCGGCATTTGCCTGGTAGGAAGATGGGAAACCACAGAAGACCATCTTCAAGGTTGCCGGCGGGGGGATTCGAACCTCCTCGCCTCCCGGATGTGAGCGACTGCCATTAGTCATGCCGTAACGACCACGGCTAACTCACCCGGTTGTTATTTAATTGTCACAGGACTACAGCATCAGCCACCTGCAGAATATGTTTCAGAATACCAAAGATTGGATTTTCTGGCCACAGCGGTCCACTATAAAGAATACCATGCCTAATGCATTTAAAAGACATTTTGAAAATTGCACTTGCATAATAGATTGCAGTGAAGTCCCTTGTGAAAGACCTCAAAGTGTCCGTCAGAGAATTTTAATGTTCTCGCATTATAAGAACACCTTTACTGTAAAATTTCTTGTTGCGATCACCCCATCCGGATATATTTGTTTTCTTTCTGAATGTTACGATGGAAGAGCGACTGATAGCTACATTACAGTTCATTCAGGCATTCTGAACTACATTCAGCCAGGTGACCTTGTGATGTGTTACAAAGGATTTCCGCAGATTAAGACGTGCCTTGAAGATAAAAACGCTGTAATGGTGATGCCTCCTTTTGCTTATAATCCTCAATTTTCAGCTGAGGAAATTAAAACAACATATGACATAGCGTCAGTTAGAATCCATGTTGAAAGAAGTATTCACAGAATGAAAGTTTTTAAAATACTGAGCAATAAAATAGCTACGGATTTATTACCTCATATTCTTCATGTTATTGGAGTTTTGGTGAACTTGAGTCCTCCTATCATCAAGTCGTAAAGTAACCTGATACTTTCTCTCAGCTGAGCGAGATCATGAATGGAATGCCAGTAACCCCCTTCCCCTAGTTTCCTACGGTCAAGGTCAGACCTTCACAACTTGTTACAAATATACTGTAGGAATGGTAGAAAAGATTGACATGGACAAGATCACGCTGATATGCCGTTATTCTGTGTGAAAATGAATGGTAGATAGTGTTCAAAATAAAATTTCTGCACTGTTGGAATAACACTTGAAAGGAATTTCCCATTTCTTAGAATTCTGACGTTCACACTGCCCTTGGGAGAGTATATAAACAGGTTACATACATTTAAATTTGAAACGTACATTGATACCTGTACCTGGGAGTAATATACATGGGTCTCCTTTAATTTTACTTCCCCATTATTATTAATGTACAAATATGGGATATTGCACAGTTTCCTTTCAATAACAGGGGTTTCCCGGCACGAATACGGACACTTGATCTCGAGAAGAGATGGAAACCCTTCATGATGTTCCCGTAGAGCGATCCCGTCTGGACTGCAGCAGAGCCATGGTTGTTCATGTTTTACAAGCAAGCCTACCTGCCTTACGGAACATTGGAACAATGCACAGAATTCCATTATCGCATTCGTTTCATTATCCCTTCCATACCTAACTGCAGGAGTATTTATGTCTTTGGAGTTATGAATTACAGATGCTAGTTTTTGGTAATCCCCACTTTGTAATGTTATGATCCTGTTCACATTCTGACTGGCGGAAATTCGAATCAATCTCTGCTGAAACCACAACTGACATCGTGACTGTGCCATTGTGTCATATGCAATTTCATATTTTTGCAAAATATTGATTTTTACTTTGTCACAATAAAATCTCAACACTTCACTGGACAACATATCTTCGTATTCTTTTTTCACTAGCACTATCTTACCACCGCCCTTGTAAGTGATTTCATAGCACTGATATGGTACTTGAGATTGGTTGTCAAATCCATGGAGGCACTGAGTCACAGATGCTTTCTCAGCCAGTCCTACAGCATTATCCACGACGTGGGCTATAATTGAATTACTTATGGAAGACGACTCTCCTTCGCATTCCGACTCTAGAACTCCCGTTAATGCGCAATCAATGTTCTTAAGACGGGTATATAGTTCTTCTTTACTGAAATATTCCCGTGGCTCATGATCTCAAGATTAACGGTCACGTTAAACTACAAGCTTTCTTCCTTCCTTTTTACTGAAATATTCGTCATTTCCCCTCTCTGGCATGCAGTAAACTGGTCGCTTAGTTGTTTTCTTCTCTATCATTTGCCTTATGCTTTCACCTTTAGTATATCCTACGGGAACATTCCTAGGTTTCTCCCACCGCTGCAGAGAGGAAGTACTAGAATGGTCTCTCTCTGTGTTAACATAATAACACAACGCAGCAATATGCTTACAGCATTGGGAGAAGCCGGCTTTGCACTGGCATTCAGCGGATTGAAGATTTCTTTCGCGATCGATCTGAAAGAAACATGAATTATAAAGACATTGACGGGCATGATAGCTTAGTGGCTTACCCATGATAATTTAAGATATAAACTAATGCTGATTGGGCCTATTGATAAAAGTTTTCATAAGTATCATAGGAAATACATAATAGTTTAATGCTTACTTGAAGTTTGACAGTATACGGTGGTTGATTTATGTTCGTTTCTCTCAAACATATGCCGGCAATTTCCCCTCCCGACGTTTCTCTCACTTTGAGTACATGGCAACTCTCATTGAGTTTTGCACCTTTCTTCAGGGTGAAAGGTCTGAAGTCTGAGTCCACTGTATCCTTTCAAAACCAACAAAAACCTCAACAGAGCACGACATTGGTGCGGAAAATATAATCGCTTGCTTGCCTGGACTCAAAGGCAGTTGCGTCAGTCATTCATCCTGCGTGTTGCACAAGCATCCGCTAGGGGCGCCAGCGGTCAAAATCCAGCAAGGCGCACGAGGTCTTTGATAAATTTATCTCTAATGCTACTGACGCCTCTTATACAATACTCCACTTCGACCAATGACATCCAGAGTTACGAATGTGTATACTTTAATAGTACTCATAGTCGCTATCTTCCCTCGATGGAATCACTAGTCGTTTACTTTTGACTTACGAAGCGATTTATACCGTCCCATATCATTAACAAAATTTCATTATTATAGCCCTAGCTTATCGAAAGATATTAATTTATTTTGAAATTCCAAGATGGCCACTGTGCACTATATTCAGTATGATTAACTTTTGACTAACGCAAGTGAAAGCCCTTATATTTTAATCAACTTTTGTCAAGATTCGTCTTAATTACCCAATTTTAATCGGAGTTGTTGATTGTAATGTTCTAATATAAGGTGCGTTCAAAACGTAACGAGCCGGAGGCAGGTATGCGCAAACCAGTGACGACATCGGCTAATCGTGGCGTGTGTAACGAGGTGTGGTTCCGACCAGAGCGTGGAAGGTCACAGCCCGTCACTAGAGGGCACGCGTGCACGTCACGTGACGATACAAAGCGAGCAGCAGCATGCATCAAGCGTCCAACGCTGCCATTCGCATTGCAAACAGTGACATGGAGGCGTCAACCGAAGAGCAAAGAGGTGTTGTTCGGTTTCTGGCAGCGGAAGGAGTAGGGGGAACGGACATTCATCGCCGAATGTCTCAAGTGTACGGCGAACACTGCATATCCCTTGCAAGGGTCAAGGCGTGGCACAAGCTCTTCTGGAAAGGACGGGTGTTGTTAGCCGATGACACCCGGTCTGGGGCACCCCCCTGCATTACAGATGACGACGTCCAGCTGGTTGATGCACTCATTACCCAGGACCACCGAGTGACAGTGAACGCCATAACCGCCATGGAGGAAAGAAAAGAAGGAGATGCCTTCGCTGCGCTGCCTAGCGCAAGCTGCTGAAGCCAAACGGCTCGCCCACTTTGGTTGCAATAAAATGGCTGTCCCTATGCTTAAAGCCGTAAACCACTCCAACTAGTAATGGATTTTAGTGACATAAAACTGCAATGACAAATGAAGATTTTTTCTTGGATAGGCAGAATACACTCTGTAGATCACGGTACTTGGCACAAATAAGCTCCGTTATCGTTTGCACCTTTGCGAGGCTAGTTTTGTAAGGAAGACGCGGCAAAACGTAATAATACGCTGAAACACTGATTAAATTGAATACAGGCGTCTGAAGATGCGAGTTATACCAAAGAAGGAACATCTTGGGAATTAATGATGCCGAACTAATTACGGTATTTACACCAAACTGAGTTTTATGTTCTTATTGGTGTTGAGGCATTCATCAGTTTTAGGCCTAATTTCGAGCACAGCTACGTTCACTCATTGGTCGTACACATTTTCATATTCAAGAATACTGTTACGGCTGTGAGTTTGTGTCATCGCTCGCCGCATGAGTCACAACTGCCCCAGGGCTGGGCTGTGCCCAGCCTCGTGTATTGCGTACGCCTTATGCAACAGGGCTACTAGGACAAAGGGATGGTCCAGAATATTCGTGACTGAGCCAGCGATGGAAACCTCGGGAAGCCGTGAACCCTGGATGGATCTAGAAGCATTTATTGAGTCACCGGCCTGCTATATAAGTGCGACCTGTCAAGCAGTGGTGGTTGTTGTGTTTTACGAGCTAGTGCGAGCGAGTGTGATTTCACCGAGCGAAAGAGGTGATTGTGGTGCATTGTGAAACAGTGTGTAGTACAGTGACAGACTTAGTGCAGCTATTTCCAGCTAGCGTACGGGACCGGCCTCATTAGCAGAGGATTAACTGTGGACTGTTGACAAGTGAAAGGAGGCAAGAGCGCTCCATAAGGAAGAGACTTGAGGAAAACTGGAGTAAGGTCCTAATTGCTTGTATTTGCTGATGAGTAGTATATCTTTCTGGCCACAATAAAGTTAATTATTTCTTTAAGCAGTAATTGGTGTTGTGCTTTGTCCCCACCGTAATCCAGTTAACAAAAGTGCCACTAGGGGGGTGGCACGTAACAACTGGTGTCAGAAGCCGGATTACGAACTCAAGCACACGCACAACACCTGGCGGTCCTGGTTTCAAAACCCGAGCAGGTCATTTTTTTTAATTTTCCTGTGAGTGCATGCCCCTTACAAGACAAACATCTAAAATGGAAGAGCAATTCGCAGCATTGCTAGAAAAGTTAAGTGGCATGGAAGCCAAGATGGAAGACGGCCAGAAGAATTTAACCAAGGACCTAACTGCCAAAATGGAAGACGGCCAGAAGAAGATGGAGGATGCCCAGAAGAAGATGGAGGATGGCCAGAAGAAGATGGAGGATGGCCAGAAGAAGTTAGCAGAGGACCTGAAGGACAGCCAAAATAAGTTAGCAGAGGACCTAACCGCAAAATTTCTGGATGGCCAGAAACATCTGGAAGAGTGTCTGCTGACGAAATTAGAGGAGAGCCACAGGAAATTAGAACAGGGCCTACGTGAGGAAGTCGCAGCAGTGGAAAAGAAGTTCGACGCCTTACAAGTGGAAGTTGCCGAGCTGCGCCAACGCCCGCTGATGGGGGTGGAGGAGAAATTCAACGCCTTACAAGTGGAAGTTGCCGAGCTGTGCCAACGCCCGCTGACGGGGGTGGAGGAGAAATTCAACGCCTTACAAAAGGAAGTTGCCGAGCTGCGCCAACGCCCACTGACGGGGGTGAAAGAGGAATACAACGCTCTACGAGAGGAAGTTGCCGAGCTGCGCCAACGCCCGCCCACCGTTACACCGGGAATATCAGGAACGGGACATTGCAGAGTGACGCCCCCAACTTTCGACGGAAAGGTCCCGTGGACCACCTACTTACGTCAGTTCGAGGCAGCCTGTTCCATAAATAACTGGAACAACACAGAAAAGGCTACAGCTCTCATTGTAGCGCTGAGAGGCGACGCCCTTAACGTCCTTCAGGCCATCCCGACTGGATCCCAGGAGTACGCTTCACTGAATGCCCATATGGAGTCCCGATATGGAGATAGCCATCTTCAGCAGGCCTACCAGATGCAGCTCCGGACCCGGGTACAGAAGAACGCGGAAACTCTGCAGGAGTTCGAGATGGACATCGCACGCCTCGTAAGGCTCGCCTATCCAACAGCGCCGGCCAACTTTCTGGAACAGATTGCGACGCAGGCCTTCACCGACGGGCTACGGGACTCGGACACTCAACAGGCGCTGCGACTCGCGCGCAATAAGACCCTGGCAGATGCGCTGAGCCACGCACTTGAGTTCGAGACGGCAAAGCAGGTATCTAGAATGCGCGCGCGGGTGCGTCAGCTGGACGTCGACGAACCAGCCAAAGCCGACAAGACCAAGCCCCTGGCCGATGAACTGATGGAGGCGCTAGGCCGGTTCTTCAAGAGTCGCAGTACCACCAACAAAAACGTAGCCGAAGAACATCCGGAGAGGCGGCCCGGAAGAGGACCACCGACCTGCTGGACCTGCCGTAAGAGAGGCCACCTGAGCAAGGACTGCGGTGATCGCCGCCGCCAAGGGTTTCCGTCGGAACAGTCAGTCGTAGGGAAACCGCGCGGCCCAGGAAAGCAAGTATCAGCCAGCCTCTGGGGGCAGAGGTTGGCTTGTGACAGTCGTCAAGACCCGGCAGTCCAGGTTCGTGTGACGAAGTTACGGAGGGACAATAGCAGCCTGATGGTCGACGGAGTCGTCAACGGAGAGAGCTGGCCCATGCTAATCGACACGGGAGCATCGAGGACGATCGTCAGTCCCACCGTGATCCCGAAGTGGAGAGTGCAGCCCACACAAAGGAACCTCCAGCTAATAACCGCGACCGGAGAGACTGCACCGGTACATGGCGAAGCATCACTGGAGTTCGTCATTGGTCGACGGGCGATAAAGCAACCAGTGCTTGTGGCTGACGTATCAAATGAAGTGATCATCGGACTGGACTTCCTGGACCAGAACAACATCATCTTGGATCTGAGTACCAACACTCTGCACTTCGGAGGTGAGGAACTTGCTTTGCAACCTGCGCACGAGCCCATCACCGCACGACGAGTAAGGCTGAGAGAAGATGTCATCGTTCCCGCCAGGACGGAGGTCAGCGCTGCCGTAATTGTCGACGGAACTGCTGAGGGAGTGGCGGCTGTCGTCGAGCCAAAATATGAGGACATCCAGACAATAGGATTGCTAGTTGCCAAGACTCTCATCAACACGACGTCTCGGCCGTACGTCCGCCTGTCCAACCTGAACGACTACGATGTTACGGTTCGCCGGGACACCAACCTAAGAATCTGCGAGCCCGTTACCTGGATTGCCCGCATCACAGACACGACGGACGGTCACCTGCAGACGGACAACCGAAGAAGACGCGCCCTGCCAGAAGAACTACAGAAGCTGTACCAAGGATCCCAGGACCATTTAGACGAGGAACAATCACGCCAACTTCAGGACCTGCTACGTGAATTCCAGGACGTCTTCTCTGTGGGGAGCAAAGACTTCGGCAGGACAAGCTTGGTTCAGCACAGAATCGACGTTGGGGACAGCACACCGATCAGGGCCCCATTCCGACGTGCCCCGCTCGCCAAGCAAGCCGAAGTCGACCGGATGGTAGAAGAGATGAAGGAGCAAGGGGTGATCGAGCCATCACATAGTCCTTGGAGTTCTCCGGTCGTGCTAGTGAAGAAGAAGGACGGTTCCACCAGGTTCTGCGTGGATTACAGGCGGGTGAATGACGTCACGAAGAAGGACAGCTACCCTCTACCCCGGATCGACGACACCCTGGACACCATATCAGGGTCGAGATGGTTCTCCACCTTGGATTTGAAGAGTGGCTACTGGCAGGTGGAGGTCCACCCTAAGGACCGCGAGAAAACTGCGTTCTCTGTGGGCAGCGGGCTCTGGCAGTTCACCGTCAAGCCATTCGGTCTGTGCAACGCCCCTGCGACCTTCGAAAGGCTAATGGAGTCCATTCTGAGGGGACTACACTGGAAGACCTGCCTGGTCTACCTAGACGAAGTCATCGTTCTGGGGAGAAGCTTCGAGGAGCACTACAGTAACCTGAAGGAGATCTTGTTGAAGCTACGGGCTGCCCAGCTGAAGTTGAGCCCCAAGAAGTGTCAACTCTTCCAGAAGCGGATCCAGTACCTTGGGCATATCGTCTCCGAGGAAGGGGTGCGCACCGACCCAGAGAAGACCGCGGCTGTGAGGGAGTGGCCAGTTCCGAAGGACAAGTCCCAACTACGAAGCATCCTGGGACTGCACTTATTACCGTTGTTTCGTTAGAGGATTCGCCGACATCGCCAAAACTTTACATCGACTGACTGCGAAGGACCAACTCTTCACGTGGACAGCAGAATGCCACAGTGCCTTCGAACAACTCAAGCAGGCTCTGTGCACCGCGCCTATTCTGGCCTACCCCAGACCTGGAACAAGGTTCATCGTCGATACCGATGCCAGCGACTTTGGCATAGGGGGAATCCTGTCGCAAGTAGTGGACGGCGAGGTGAGAGTAGTGGCCTACTTCAGCAAGGCCTTGTCAAATCCAGAAAGGAACTACTGCGTCACCAGGAAGAAGCTGCTTGCCATCGTGAAGACCATTGAACTCTTCCACAAGTACCTGTACGGGCAAGAATTTCTCATCAGGACCGACCATGCATCCCTGCGGTGGCTCCTGAACTTCAAGCAGCCCGAGGGTCAACTCGCGCGGTGGTTAGAGAGGCTTCAACAGGACAACTTTGAGATTCAGCACAGGAAAGGCCAACTGCATTCTAACGCCGACGCCCTGTCACGAAGACCGTGCCCCGAAGACTGCACCTTCTGTGCCCGAAGGGAGGAGAACACCGGGATACAGTTCCGAAGGACTACCGTGGAACTTCAAGGGAGCTGGAGCCGCGAATCTTTCACGCGGGCACAAGCAGAAGATGATGACCTGGGACTGATAGCCGAATGGAGGAGGGCCTATGTCCCCAGACCCGGGTGGAACATTGTGAGTGACTGCAGCCCAAAGTTTAAGTCCTACTGGGCACAGTGGGACTCGCTGATTGTAAGGGATGGCCTCATCTGCCGTACCTGGGATAGCAACGACGGGAAGACATCTCGAGAGCAAGTCGTCGTTCCAAAGGCTATGACGGAGGAAGTCCTGAAGGAAGTTCATGGAGGATCATCTGGTGGACACCTAGGGATAAAGAAGACCCTGGAGAAGCTGAGAGAGCGGTTCTACTGGATCGGATGCCGAACAGACGTGGAGAACCACTGCGCGAGGTGCCACGATTGCGCAGCCAGCAAGGGCCCAGGACGAAGACGACGGGGTCCACTGAAGACCTACAACGTGGGCGGCCCCATGGAGAGAGTGGCCATCGATGTTGCTGGGCCATTCCCGTTTAGCGAGGCAGGGAACCGCTAAATATTAGTCGTCAGCGACTACTTTACCAAATGGCCGGAGGCGTATGCGCTCCCTAACCAAGAAGCCGCGACGATTGCAGAGACCCTGGTGAAGGAATTCGTCAGCCGGTACGGAGTACCCCTGGAGCTGCACTCCGACCAAGGGAGGAACTTCGAGTCGCAGGTGTTCCAGAACCTATGCCAGCTGCTGGGAATCCGGAAGACAAGAACAACGCCGCTACACCCTCAGTCCGACGGGATGGTAGAGCGATTCAATCGCACCATCGAGAACCATCTCCGAATAGTCGTCAGCGAGCACCAGAGGGATTGGGACAAACATCTTCCACTATTCCTCCTGGCCTACCGCGCCGCCGTGCATGAAGCCACCGGGTGCACACCAGCCCGGGCCATGTTTGGGAGGGAGCTCCGTCTACCTGTCGATCTTGCCTTCGGCCGACCTGGGAATGATCCGATCCCGGTAAGCCAGTATTGTCAAGAACTGGTCGACCAACTGGAGGACGTGCACGCGTTCGCGAGGAGGGAACTGCGGATCGAGACCGACCGAATGAAGACCCGATACGACCAGCAGACGGATGCCGGCGGATTCCACGAGGACGACCTGGTCTGGCTCTTCAACCCATTACGGAAGAAAGGCCTGTCACCCAAACTGCAGAAGTCCTGGGAGGGCCCGTACAGAGTCGTGAAACGGATCAACGATGTCGTCTACTGGATCCAGCGGAGCCCGAGGGCGAAGATGAAGATCGTGCATCGAGATCGCCTGGCAGCCTACGGAGGGACACAGACGGACCAATGATTGATCGGGACGATCAGCCTTTTTAGGAAGGGGGTGGTGTTACGGCTGTGAGTTTGTGTCATCGCTCGCCGCATGAGTCACAACTGCCCCAGGGCTGGGCTGTGCCCTGCCTCGTGTATTGCGTACGCCTTATTCAACAGGGCTACTAGGACAAAGGGATGGTCCAGAATATTCGTGACTGAGCCAGCGATGGAAACCTCGGGAAGCCGTGAACCCTGGAT